>CM042139.1:76449868-76524868 GCA_023376005.1 Doryteuthis pealeii
CTTACTCGCCTTGGTTCACATAAAAAGATGGCACAAGCCCTTCCTAGCGTATTCGTACATTAACCCACAGATGCATGCTGCCACCCATCTGCGCACGCGCAAATAGGAACGTATTTGTGCCCACATAGACTCTATATATGCAGTCACACACACAAAAAAAGAAATGTTTTTTTCTTTAATCCATACTACACTTGTTCATAAATGTAAGCACGATGATATAGTAGTTTTCTGAATGCACTCGCGCTGCATCTCCTCAGCTGAGCGTCTGTACACAATTATGAAAACAATTGTGTTAATTAAGACTTTTGCTTTCGTTTATTTTATGATTCGGATAATGGATTGAAAATTCAATGAACATTCAACCATGAATTAAAGAATTAAGTATTAGATAAATATGCTTAAATAATTATACATTATAAAGATACATTTTCTTTAAAATTAATAAGAATAAATAATGAATTCACAATAACTTGATATTTAAGACTATCTTATATTTCTTATAACAAAGGTGATACTGTAATATAAAACTAATTTGGTATACCAATAACGAGTGAACCTAGAACTGGTTTATTCCGAGAGGAATATATTATAGTAAAGTTTTAACAAAATCATAGTTGATTCCTCTCTTGATTTAATCGGCTGGCCATGTTAATCCCTAACATCTATAAGATTGCCCCAACCTTATTGCCCTTATGGCAAGCCCCAACCCTTTTTATCATATAAAAGGCGGTGGCTGAGGCTCTTCGTGTCCTGGGAATGACGTTAAACTATCTGATGGTGAGGTTCTAGTTCTGGAGGTCTGGTTAATGTGGAGTACTCCTGAATCACCATTGCTCGCAGGTCCACTCTTACCCGGAGTGGTATTATCTATTATGGTCCCATCTATGGGTTTAATAGAAAATTTGTTTACAAAAAAAATGAGTTCAAACATTTCTTTTAAACTAACACTACGAATCTTTCAAAATTTTGCCGGCATTAAATGACCCACCGAGGTTGATAGACTAAACAACAACAAAAAACAAAAAACAAATAAACTCTCGTTTTATGTTTCTCATTCATTAACCAGAAAAAAGTTATAAAACAAATTGAATTTTAAATCTAGAAAAATTATGTCTGAGTAGGATATAAGACAGCGTCAATTTCTTACGTGGAGTTTAACTGTTTTGAATTCAGAGTTTTCCTTCTTCTAGTTGCCTAATCAAGGTTTAAGAGCACATATTGTCTTATTATTTAGCCATAGCTGGAGAGAGAATAGTTGGATGCGTACCTTTCTTAAGGGTATTAGTGACAACTCTGCCCAGGATTTGAAACCGGGTCGCAAAGTCCATTTGCTAAGAGGATTACAACGCCACGAAAAATTGATATAAGTCTCTTACTCACTGATTTTTCTTTTCTTTTTTTTTTTTTTTTTTTTTGTTTTTGTTGGAGAAATTGCTACTCGTGTATCATGATTTGGTAAATAATAGCCTGGCAAAGCCAATCCTTATTCAGATCTACAACTGGTATATATTATTTTTCTTCCTCTTGGCAAATTACCATTCCAAGTTTAAAGAGCCCAGTTTGCTCTATCATCTACCCATACATAGAGAATAGTTGTATTCATACCCTTCCCAATCGTATTAGCCTGATGTGAGAATTCGAACTCTTGTTACCGAGTCCACTTCCTCTGACAATAACTGTTATGCCTCCTACGATATAACAGTACTGAAGGTTTTCTCTCAAACATAATAACTTGTAGTCTTTGCATAAACAGAATGATTAAGTTTTAATCAATTTTTTTTTTTAATTGAGATAATGTCATGTCCCTTTTTGGAAAGCATTTGCATAAATTTTTAATTTATGAAATAATTAACTGTTGCGGTTAACTTTGATATCGCGGGTAGGATTTAGGATCTCAATCACTATCCGTCCCTATCATCCATTGCTCTTGATAGATCCTCTAAAACGGCACCCAGTATCCGTACAGAGCTGAAGATTCTGGTGATAAGTGGGAGGGGAAAAGTAAACAATGCATTTTAGTGTCAACTGCATTTGAACACTGTATATGTAGGCAATATTCTAGCTGTGCTTATTACTGACCACCGTCTTTATCGTTATTCCAACATCATTCTTCGTATAGCCGTATCCATTTCCATTACATTTGAGTCTGGCATACAAGATATAGGTTCATTACAGAACTATACATAAATGTGTGCAACCGAAAATGGCACATCATAGCGAGATATTAATTAGAGTACTACTCTATCAAATAAATCAATTTCCTGTCCAATTTTCAAAAACTTTCAACAGGAGTAGTTCTATATTACGAATAAAGCCCGAAACGCTTTCTTCTTACCTTTTGGACAAAGTGTATCTACCGTGTTTGTAATTTTTCTAGGCCAGTTCTAAAATGTGCTTTGTAAACGGAACGTAAACGCTTTATGTATCTTTTGACCTACGTTGCGCCGAAAATACCATCATTCTGAAAAAATAGGTAATAAAAACTCAAAATGGTAACTCCTCTCTGGGGAACCGCCACTTCTCATAAACGGTCGATCGCTCAAGTGTTATGCTATAGATGGATAAGTTGTATTTTTGCCTGGCAGAAAACGGGAATTCTTCGCGTCGAGTGTACAAGACAGTGCTCCTCGAAGACCTTGGAGCACCTGGGTCTAAATAGTTGACAGTATTTTCCCAGTCTCGACTTAGGTGAATGAGAGAGAATATCGACAGATCTCCACTTGCCATCCAATTGCAGTGATACTTGTTACTGACATACACAGACCTAAACAGAAATAGCATCTTGAGTCTCTCGAAAGGTTACGTAAATGTTTGCATAGAAAATGTATAGAGAATAATATATTCTCTCACTTCATGGCGAATACGTTTAGTTTTATCTATGTTTCATGGGCACTTCACGTGGTGTAATTGTTAGTGAGCTCAATTCTCAAACCATTGATAGTGAGATCAGTTCTCACTGGGCTACTTCTACATCTGACCAAATGCCATAACTAAATTTAGTAAAAAACTAGTTCTATACAGGCTTCATAATCAATTTACGTGGTGTGATGGTTAGCAAGCTACATTCTCAGACCATTGCTAATGAGCGCACTAAGTGCTCCATACATTTAGCCTTGTATAGCATGTAAGCTATGCTTACTAAATAACTATACATCTTTTTACACGTCATATATGATAATTAACCTAGAAAAATATACCATATGTAACCGTGTCAAATTATGAAGGCATAATCTTTACGCGGAATATTGGCGTCGACTTGTACAAGAGTTATGTGTTAAGGATGAAATTGAGATTTGATTTAAAAAGAACTAAAGGCAACTCCTGACTTCAAAATTTTATTCACCCTGTCTTGGAAGCTTGACATGTCTGTAAAATTCGTCAAAATCTAATCCAATAAATGATTGATACTATGGTTATGAATAAAGTGTCCGACCTTATACTCGGGTGTTTATAGGAGTTTTAAAAGGTGAAATATAAGTTAATTAAAACTGCTAACCACCTTACTGTATCAAAACTGTTTTCTTTTCTTTTATAGGGTATTTTGACAGCCAATTAAACTGGGTTTAAATGAATAAAAAAGGCTATTATCCCAGGTGAAAATCAACATTAAAAACACCCAAGCTTTTCTTTGAGCTCAAAAAACAACACTTCAATGAGAAGTCTGCCTCTACTTTAACTATGAAGTATATTTTTTTCTCGCTGGCGTTCTCCGCTTGAAAAATGAGAGAAATGAGTGAGACATTTCTCTTTGAATTTAACTATTAAACATTTATTATTGAAGGAGAGAAAATATATCTTTATTGATTTCGAAAAATTAAGTAGTCAGGTTTGTTGAAAAAATCAACCGTCAACATAAAGCTTACAACTTTAATCATACTGTGAAAATATTTTGCTAGTAACGATATATCTATTTTCATGAATTAAACAGAAATGTGTATAATGATTTGATGAAATGATATTTAGCAAGCTAAGATTATTCTGTGCACTCTCGCATGGTGTATGATAATCTTATTAATTTAAATCTTTATCAAAAGGATTTTTTAAAGAGATGACTTAAAGACATGACATATTTGTAACCGCATAATAAACTCGGATAATCATTCATAGAACTCATTTTATTTTTAATAGATTCTGATATTATCTTGATTTTCTTCTGTGTTCAAACATTTTCACTATTTAGAGTTTGAGATAAATCCTATTGATTCAATTGTTTCGATTTATTTTTAAGAAATGATTAATTTACGGAATTAATGTTTAAAAACAATGAATACTCCTCATCCTTATCTTACGATTTTTAACTTATTAAATCATTGCTCGTATCTAAGTCAACTTAAATGTTTTGCTTAAAAATGAGGTATTTAAAACTCGCACTACACACGAATATATATGCTATATGATAGAAATAAGTGTCTGTAGTCTTAAATAAACTGGAAGCTAGTAAAATAAGAATGTGGTAGGGATGAATATAAATACTTGCTAACATACCTGAAAATTACTTTAAAGACTAATAAAAAGAAAACTCAGAAGAAAATGATAAATCAAACAGAATAAATTAATAAATAAATTTAAAAAATCATATATCCTCCTCCGGTCGTACCGAGGGCACGGATTCGCATGAATCTCTCGCTACCTGTTCCTATTGGTCATCGCTCCTGGCAAGTATTCCACACGGCCTCTAGTTTCCATACATAGTTGATTGGTGTAGGTTTTTGCTGGCCTACACTGGGGTGCCCATACGTACGTGTCCACAGGAGAACGTAATTCAGAGGTTTGTCCTTGCTTCACCAGAAACCGCCTCTTCCCAGAATGTTCCACAAACTAGATCACCCTTCCCATCATGCTCAACATAGCAGTATATTAAGAGATAACCACCACATGTTAACAACTTACTCTATTAATAAAGAAGAGAAACTTATTGTCATCAAGCACCATCAACTCTATACAATCATTTACAGGACCTGGTTTAACTCAGTCGGTAGAGCATCTCGTCTAGGAATCGCAAGTTTCGGGTTCGATACCCGTCCCCACCAACTCGGCGCATGAGTAGCAAAGTTTGCGTAATCTGATCTGTGCAGTAAAGTGGGGGAGGCTGACGGTAGGTGTGGCGCTCCACTTCGGCAAAACCAATCTCTCTGGTCTGGCGCTAGCAAAAAGGGGATATAATCCTTCGCTATCCGGCTGATACCGACAATAGGCCACAACGATAACTTGACTTTACTTACGCTATACTAAATTGCATAAGATGCTTTGGCTACTAAACCATGCCTGACCCACAGTGTGGGGACTTATACTATGTGTGTATATAATATTATCAAATAATAAATCAATAAACTGGAATTTTCACAATGGCAGTGATGTTGCATAAGTTTGTTATTAGAAACGAATAAACATTAGAATTTCATTCCTTCAACTGAGATTTAGTTATTTTCATGATAGTATATCGATAAATGGTTTGTTTTATAGATGAATAACCTTATCCAATGCATTTTCCTTATGATTACAATATCTCTGAAATTAGCTTGGTCTGGGACAGAGCCACACTTATAGGATCACCAGTAAGAGTTGAAATCATTGTAGAAATAATATTCAGTGGAAGTAGCTTGTTGACTCTGACTCCAGAGTGTGATATCTAGATATTTCAACGGTTTCTTCTAACATGAATTTAATGTGGATACATATCCAAATATCGTCTGAAGCTATAGCTTTTGTCTCTATTTTTTTAAAATCATGATATATAGGGAAGTACATTGGAAAAGAAGATGTCTCAAAGAAGCAGCTCATATGTTGGGTTATAGTAACCTCTTGAATAGACTAAATGGAATGAACTTAATATGGAAATTGATAATTGAAAAGGCTACATTAAATTGTTTTTTTTTCTTCAAAAATTTTTAATTATTGGGAGAACAACTGATGCCATTGGATTTTACGCTTCAAATTTCCAAGGAACACCAATGAATATTTTTGAAATTATTGTGACGCTTCTCGTGATGCTTCTCAAATTGAAGGGTATGCAAAAACAATAACGTGATTATGTGAATGAGATCTTCGTTTGGCATCAAATAATCCATATGCCTTTGAATAAACCAAACCTGTTTACTAGTGAAGGAAGATATTTCCCAACAAATCCAGATAATTGTTGAAATGCTGATTTTCCAGCGAGGCCGTCTCCAATTGGATGATTCATGCAAAATAATCTTTCTATATATTTCTGAAAATGTCATTCCCATTCTAAACTTTGAAAATGTGATTCCCATTCTACGTCCTTAGTAAATGCATAACGTCGATAAAATAACTTTGGAGTAACCGATATTCAATCTTTCTATCTCAAACAATGACAAAAACAACCACAAAAATGTATCTATTGTGTGTGTGCAACAAATACTGAAGACCTGAATCTTTCATTCATTTCACTCTATTTATCTCTTTGTGTATTTTAATGTATACATGAGAACATACATATACTCGTTCTGAATTTTCCAAAGTGACTTTTTGAAAATAAGTCTGCAAACACTTTAAGATAAAGAATTTACACTTGTTTTTATATTCACTGACGAACTGAATAAGAAAAATAGAACTCCTACACAAACACCCTAATTACTCGTTGGCAGTATTTTACGGCATGTCAACCGTTGGGCTATCTTATGCCGAAGACGTTTTGTTTTATTCATTCTTGTTGTGTAATCAATTTTTTCAAACTTAACTATTTAACACATTTTTTAAACTCATTTTTTTTTTAACTATTCAACTCATAGATGCGACCCTCGCTCGGTTCTTCTACTTTTCTAATTACTCGTATGTGTGAGTGTACTTAGCTACCCCAATAAACTAATGTTTAAAAAAATGATATTTCACAAATATTCATTCATTATCACTCTCTTCCCGATCTATGCAATTCAGTTGTTAATAATAATCGAATAAATATTGAACACTATACAGTGAAAGATTAATATCAATATACTTGTGCCAAATATTGATCCACTTAGTTCGAATCAAGTGAACCGGTATAAAAATATATATACTAATGCATTTTTTAAAATAAATATTAATCATATTTGCTTTATTTATGAATAGGTTCAGTCATATCTATTTTCTTTCAAAAATTGACACTCTCATTAGGAGTTGGAGTGCTCCGACAGATGCCAATTTTATTTACTTTCTGAATAAAATAGACCATCATGATAAATTTACACCAAAGTTTTCCAAGTACGGGTGGTTCCATTTCATTCTTCTGTCATTTCCTCCCCTCCTGCAAATATGTTTACCATCGCCTTGACTTGAAGGGAGTTTGCATATCAATTTTCAGCATAACTTGTCCATTAGCCGAATGAGTATGTACGTAGAATTATTTTTGTAGTATTTTCCTCAGTCTTGCTCTAAGAATGCGTAGTTAACGAGCAACGATTATATATATATATATATATATATATATATATATATATATAATATATATATATGAGACGCCCTTCGTGTAATTTTTATCGTCGTAGGAAATGGACACGGTGAGTCGAGTTCAAATCCTGGACGAGGCTGTTTGCATTTCACGCAGCTCTAATACCTACTATTCTCCTTCCAGCTATGAGTAAATAGTAGGATACACCGAGTTATTTAACCTTGTTGAGGCAACTAGTCTAGCAGAAGGAAAACTCTGAATTCAAAAGTTGCCCTTGTGTCACAACCTGTTCGTACGGAGAGGTTGGTAAATATGTATGCATAACCTTTCTAATACTTCCATTTCGATAAGTGGAATATAGTTGTAAAAGCGATGGTGATACTATCTGGCTAAGCTGCATATAACACTTGGTCAGTGTCAGTTTGAAGATGAATGACTTTCTATAACGAATATTTCTTCGACTTCCATTTTGTCGTTTGCCTTTCATTTCTTTGATCTTATGTGATTCATTATTATCCAGCACGCACGCAGGCAAAAATGTATTTGGTAGATTATCATTACTTTTTTTTATTTATTCATTTATTTATTTTATTTTATTTTATTTATTTATTCTTTTTTTTTTTTTTTGCCTAAAACTAAAATTCACGGAAAGAACTAAGTTAATGGGTTGCGAGATAAGCAAGTTAACCTTTGTTTTGCGACATTTGCTTTGATACGTACAGATTCCCCAGCACGCACATATTGGCGTTTTATGTTACAGAGAAAATTCTCGAACAAACACACCTTTTTCTATACATAGATCTTACCTTTTGTCCCTTTACTTCACTTCCCGTCTCACTATTCGCCTACTTTATTTAACGTGTATATGCACTTGTACTTGGGTTTTACTTACATTCATTGGGGTGAACGGAGCCTTGTCAGAATGTGTTTGTAAGGGGCAATAATGCATCGAACGGGCAATAGATTGTGAGACTCTATTAGTAAATGGACGGGTGTAGAGTAGTTGCTTCTCTCCCCTTTCCCAAGTTCAATTAGGTATAATGCGACAAGGATGGTGGCTCTCAGTAAAGGTCGGCCTCTGCAAGATGGGTTTCTTCAAAGTTCCTCTGCAGTAGGCGCTCGTTTAAGTGTCGTTTCTTCCTTTCTGTTAGCTTTGAATTTGCTGTTTGCCTCTATATTTTGCTAAAATTTGCCCATGAAGAATTTTTCCCTTTCAAGTTTGAGTTATTCATTATGTGTTTCATTTATACATACATACATACATACAACACACACACACACACACACACACACACACACACACACATATATATATATATATATACATATATATATATATATATATATATATACGAGAGTACAAAAAGTAATGCCATTTTGTTTAGTACAGGCACAATTACCAGCACAGGAACGTGTATTCTACATCAAAATGAAGCTGGTCGTCTGTGAATTACATCCCTACTTCTCCTCATAGTCACCGTGTCTTTCAATTCGATGTTCCACATTCGAATGAGAGCATGTATCCCTGCCCCGTAAAATTCTGTTGACAGTTCTTCTCCTCAGATTTCACTTCGTCGTCACTGGAATGACGTTTGCCTCTCGAACCCTCTTTCATGAGGCTCTCATTCGAAGGTGGAACATTTCTATTGTGAGAAACGGTGATTATGTGGAGAAGTAGGGATTTAATCGACAGATGACCAGCTTCATTTTGATGAACCAACTCTTTTCGAATGCTCTACACCGTCTTCCTATTGACACACCAAAAATCTGAAATCTTTGTATTGGAGCTTCCGGTAAGAATGCCAAGCAATACAGCATGCCGATTTCTCCAAATTTATGGAGGATTGAATTGCGTCATGGTGCTGCTGTCTTCACACAAATTGTCCAATTGACTTTAAGTTGCTCCACAGTGAACAAAACCTGAAAAGAACAAATCACAATGTGCGAAATTAGTAATTCAAAATGCCGATATTTACCCATTGCTTCCTTTATGTGTTTATATATATATATATATATATATATATATATATATATATATATATATATATATATAGCGTTAAAATCAGGAAAGAATAAATAAATATCCAATTTCAAATACTCTCTTATTCACACCTCAACAAACGTGGAAAAGTGTTTGAAAAAAAGTTTGTATTCGATTAAAATGAATTCGGTTTGTAATAGTCTATATATATATATATATATATATATATATATATATATATATATATATATATGTATATATATATATATATATATATATATCGTTTGTATAGCGTAGACACTATCAACAACGTTTGATTTTTTAATTTCATAACCGAGAAACTGATAGTCAACGGTGCTTGGTGACTGTCTACGCTAAACTAACACTTGGTGACTATACTACACTCACTTATACTCTATTACCGATATTGAACACTATTTATAGATATACCAAACTACAATTATATATAGAAATAACGATCTCTCCAAATGTAAATCTGTTCATATTTTCTTTACCCACTCTCTCTCTCTCTCTCTCTCTCTCTCTCTCTCTCTCTCTCTCTCTCTCTCTCTCTCTCTCTCTCTCTCTCTCTAATTTATACAGAATCAAAAATATTCTCTATGCAGCGGAAAAAGCATTAGATTAGTTAATATTTTTAGTTTTGAAATAATATAGAAAAATAAACTGCTTAAATATCTTAAATCGGCAAATTTTTACATTGGTTCACTCATGCAAACCTACTGCTAACCCAAAGGTATTTGTCTATTATATACTTAGAAATAGTCTGGCTTCTTTTCACAGCAAAAAAAAAAGTAAAACCCTTTTGGTCTCTGAGCTTGTTTTAGTTATACGACACGTCTGTGATTTATTTCTTCAGCACTGAATTTCTAACATTCTATACATCCAAATACAGGGAAAAAAAATTCTTTATTAAAAACTCTATACTTTTTCTATATATTCATAGCCACACGGCGTCAGTTAGTCTGTCCTATAAATTTCTTATAAAAATGAAAAAGAAAACCGAAATCCCTTTTTAGATTAAAAATCACGATGTGTATGTGTGATTTCCTGCTGTCAGGGGAGACTGACTCTCTCGTTCAAATATTCTTCTTTCGATAAATTTATTTGTTTGTCTTTTTGCCAGTTAATCGATAGATTCACTTTTCTATTGATGCTGCTTCCTTGTCTTCGTCAGTAACTCATTTTTAGCCATTCACTGCTTGCCTCAATAAATGCTAAAATCCATCCATGCAGGAATTTTTTGTTTTCAAATTTGAGCAATTCCTTATGTGTTTGAATATTATATATATATATATATATATATATATATATATATATATATATATATATATATATATATATATATGTGTGTGTGTGTGTGTGTGTGTGTGTGTGTTGTTTGGTGAATATGGAAATCAATCTGACGGAGTATAGAAAGAAGAAAAAACTAAGTATTCCAAAAGATAAATGTATTTGAAGATGGTGAAGTCGACGTTAAAACGTTTGGGTTTCTATAAAATCTTTATCAGGATACTAGACTGAGTATCTTGTTGTCTAAACTGAGTTAGATTTTTTCATATATTAGTAAATGATTCTCAATATCAATATCATTGACAAAGCATATATATGTTTGAGTAGTGTGGACTTGAAGTCAACGGCGTTTGGTAACTGATTTACGAAGCGCTTTTTACTTCATGTCCTCGCTATACAAACACACACACACACACATACATACATACATACATACATACATAATATATATATATATATATATATATATATATCAATGTGTATGGTTGGCAGTATCACACTTGAAGAGGCAGTAATAAACCAACGTACAATATCATTAGGAGAATGCTCAATATCTGTGATAGAGCGTTAATAAATAAATGAATAATATATATTTTTATATATATATTTGTATGGAAACAAGTCTACGACCATTGGTTTCATGCTATCCAAACTTAATTGTTTAAGCGGAGCAATCCTCGGGCAGCGAAAAAATTTTGAAAATGATAAATATATGATCAAATCTATTGTGCGTTTGTGTAACTGTATGCGCGTGTCAGTTGATTGTTTACGTGTCTACGTGTGTTATGTATAAGGGCGGATGCACTTGTTCTGTTCATACGCGTGCGTATGGTGGCATACACGCTCACATATACGCACGTAAAAAACGTGACGTAAAAAATGACTTGAGTTGGAAATATGTCATTCAAAAACATCTATTACCTTTTGAGCAACAAAAATATTTTTCTTTTCTTTTTATCATATTATCCTCAAGAAGGTTTTATATAAACCGAAACGTTTAAACGTCGACATAAATATAATAAATAAATCTTTTTTGGAACAATTAGTTTTTTCCTATTTCTATATATGAGTCGGATTCATGTCCATATTTTACTCCCATATATATATATATATATATATATATATATATATATATATATATATATATATATATATATATACATAATGTTCTTTTTGTCTATAAGTTGGTTTGTATTTCATTGTCCGTCTCTCAATCTGCTGATATGTCTCTCTGTTTCTGTGCGCCAGTCGGTCTGTATTCCCTTTGTCATCGTCTGCTTAATGAAGCTTTGTTGGTAGTCATTAAGTCCAGTGACTTGTCTGTCTTACCAATCTTCCAGTCTGTCAGCACATCGTCTTTTCAGCTATTTTCTCTTTATTCTCTCGTGCGTCCCACTTAGACATTTCAATATCTGTACCCCCCCTCCCCCCTCTCTCTCTCTCTCTCTCTCTCTCTCTCTCTCCCTCTCTCTCTCTCTCTCTCTCTCTCTCTCTTTGAATCTAAAACTCCTGTTTCTCTTGTCCTTCCTCCTCCTCCTCCTTTATGTATTCTACTGAACATCTTCTCATTCCCCCGACCCTCTTCCCACATATTCTTTTTCTTTCTTCAACTGTTTGCTTCAGTATCCATCAGTCTGTATCTACCTCACTTTAAATCAATTGATCGATCGATCGATCAATCACGTCTTCTAGCCAGTTATTTATTTGCTGCTGTTTAATACACCCATTAGTGTTAATTTATCGATTAGTCTTCACTGGAGACTTATTGAAAAGCACTGACTCGGAGGCTTATTAAAAGAAATAAAAAAGAAATAAAAATACTTTTTACAAAATTTTCTCTCGTCTGTTCTTTTATAATGCTTCCCAGTTTTGCATGTGCAATAAAACTCAGAACGCATTAAACATTTAAAATATACAAGACCGTTGGCTTTCCGTTTTATCAGCGGTCCATGATGTTATCGATGCTTCTGTTGAGGAAGGAAAGGATTATATTTAGCATCACCCTGTAGATCGGACATAAGATACCCTGCACAGTCGTATGAACTTACAGTTCAGAAGCGTGTTGAGTACAACTTCATTGCCATTACTCCCTGATCCACACTGACTTGGAATAGTAGTAGGTTTTAGCATCCCGTCGATGGGTCAAATAGATCTGCTTAAAAAAAATATATATTCGATAGAAATACTTTATATCATAAATGTGTACAAAAATCCCTTAAGATATAACTACACAAACAATGTAAATATAACTATACAATGAACGCAGTTCCGTGAGCTGTAGGCATAAAATACCCCTAGATGGGTTGACATGCCGTGGAAATTAAATCAATCAAATTAGTATTTCATAATTATCTCCGTTATGTAGAGACTACTACAAAATTTTCATTCAATTACGTAATGGACTCTGAAGTGCTTTATTTACGAGATAAGTAGTCAAATGCATTGTACTAATATAAATCATGATATCGTGTGCCGTTATTGCTGGGTTACGGTTACATACACACAAGTAATAATTCATCAAGGATATATATATATATATATATATACTTTTTTGACACACCTTATATATATATATATATATATAAGGTGTGTCAAAAGGTATCGAGATTATTTGTACTTTTTGACGTACCTTGTATTCTGAAAAAATTAACGTTCCATTCATTGTTTATTTCTATCTTGGTAAATACACCTTCAAACACGGTACTTTTATGACACACCTTGTATTCTGAAAAATATTTTCGTTCCATTCATTGTTCATTGATATCTTGTTAAATACAGCTTCAATCTCGATACTTTTATGACACACCTTATATTATATATTATATATAATATATATATAATATATAATTTAAAATAAGAATAATAACAAAACAGGTTAAAAACTTACGACTAAGTTTCACATTATTGATATTTAGGTGAGTAAATAGTCATCACCTTTGAAGACTACACACCTGAGGATCAACAATGTGAACTACGGATGAGTGTGTTTTATTCTGTTTTATCACCTGATTTTGTAATTGAATAATATTTTGATATTGTTCTGAATTTTCGTGCATTGTACACTGTAAAGATTTTACAGATCAAGAGCGCTTTTAGCGTTAAATTTGAATCATATATATAATCGAATAATAAGGAAGACCCATGTTTTTGAGCTTGTAGTTTTCTCTCATTTTTCTTTAACTATTTTCAGAACCAACAAACGCAATTGACATGAATAATTTAAATGCCCCATCCCCTGCTACGAGATGTCCATGTGTTATCACATATTTCACTGCAATGGGAAACGCAGTTCTGTTCTGATCGTGAATCTTTCACAATTAGATTAACTTTAAATGACGAATGCATCGAAGAAATAATCTCGTGCATGATGGTCACTTTCCTTCCGTTCAGTATTCTCTATTTTTCTCACATCCGTTTATAAAATACACAATCATGAACACACAAAAATACTCTGCCATGTAAATTAAAAGGTTGATTTTGATTATTGAGAACAAAAAAAAATCAAATTAGTCGAAAAATAAATGTGTAGTTCTCATCAGACAAATTAGTGCAGAAGAGAGAAAGCCAGATCTAGAACGAAATTTAAATTCAACGTCGAAGCTGAGAGGAGTTAATGTTATGTTAATACCAAGAAAAGTACAACAAAAATTCACAATGGTTACTAATCAAAACCAAATATGGCATTGAAAATAATTGTATTGCATCAGAACACATCAGACAAAAGCAAACCATGAGACCAATCTTTAGAAAACAGGAGAAACTCAGTCATATATGTTATATCTTCTTTCTGAAGAAACTCAGTCATATCTGTTAATAGATCACTGAAAATGATCTCCGATTCTATCGACTATAGAAACATCTGTCAGTTGGGTGATATCAACCAGAAACAAATTTTATCTATACTCCATTACAAGATTTTAATTTAATTGAAAAGAAAATATTCGTCCTCATAATTGTAAAACGTTTTCATAATTGTAGGAGTGAAAATGTCTTAATTAAGCTAAGAATCAATCCAAATTAATTTACCTTAGGAAAAAAATCTTTTAAAACATTTGCACATAAATACATTAGTGGTATATCACATCAAGAATTGAACTACTATATTGAATTACTATAAAGTATAGTAATTTTATTTTTATTTTCTTTACTATTTCAGGGGGTTGGAATACCTGTTATGCCCCAATTTGATGCATTTTCATCTTTTGCACAGATCACTTTACAATGTTTTCTACTGTCTCTAACTTTCCTACTTTTTATATTCCGTTTGTTGGCCGCTTAAGTGGTGTAATATTTGGTAAGCTAGACTAAGACAATGAATTCGATTCTCTCTAAGTGACTCATACCCCTGGTGTTTGCTAAACTAAGTTTATTAAATAATTATCTCTTACTCTCGCTCTTTTCTTTATTTATTTTATAACGGCAATTAGTCTAAATTGTGTATTCAAGCTATAGTTTTTAAAAAAAGACGCACCGAGTACGATTGCACACACTTAATATTAGCTCCGTTTTGTTGTTCACTTTAATTTTTTCGATTTTATTAAATCTTTCCTTTTAATGCAATCGGGATTACTTGGCGGTGCCACCTCCTCTACGAGTGACATGCAATATATAGTTGGTTGGCTGGTTGCGTTTTAGCGCATGTCAACCCATTGGGTTATTTCATGTCGAAGACATTTTGTTTTATTCATTCTTGATGAGTACTCAATTTTTTTCAAACTCATTTGTTTCTATTTAACCCATGGTACTAACACTCCGGGTCAGAGTGGACCTGGAAGCAATGGTGATGTAGGGGTGCTCCACATTCTACATTCCCCAGACCTCCAGAACTGGAACCTCACCATCAGATAGAGTTTAACATCATTCCTAGGACATGAAAACCCCCAGAAAACACCTTATAGCACATTTATGAGGTGACGTTTACGACCGCTTGTCTAGCCTAAGTAAAGGCCAAATAAAAGTATTGAGGACTGCTCAGCCACAAATATTCCGTCCTCAAGCATCACGAGTCACCACCTACGGCCAACAGTTAAATCCATTAGAGGGGTCTTACTCCTCTGCAGAAGTACAGTCGGTATATTCTAAAGCCCCAGCCAGCAGGACTCGTGATATATTGTAGTAGGTTACATGGCATCAGTAGTAAGTACTTATTAATGAACACTCAAGATAGATAGACTTAACAATGGTAAAAGACTAACTTCTTTGCTATTGGACTCTCTTTGTGAGGAGAAGATTAATGCTTCTACTGTGGTCTTGAACTCTCTTCGCCGATTGCATTTTTCGGATTCTTAACCATACGCCCACTCTCAACTCAACGCTTTCTTTATAGCCTTTCTGAATACTTATTCGTTTGATTTCTACATAGTTATCATTCTTCTTATGACTTTTTAATGTTTTCTTTTCCTCTGCGATACTTCCTTATTTCTCATACCTCTCTCTCTCTCTCTCTCTCTCTCTCTCTCTCTCTCTCTCTCTCTCTCTCTCTCTCTCTCTCTCTCTCTCTTAGAATTCTTGTCTGTTTTTCTCGGTATATCACTCGATTTGCCATAATCCGCACCACTTCCCATAACCCCACCCCCTTTGTGGGTTTATCCTTCTCCTTAACATCGACTATAATTACCCCATAACGTCTCTCTTGAATAAGTTGTCATCTACAACATAACTCAAGCACACTTTGTAATTCAGTGATTGTTCGATTTCCTCTTGTGATTCGACATCAACCTCACTTGATGCATTTGAAGTAGACATTTGACCACTGCTCTCTGAAAAAGAACAGTCAGTCTCCCCAACGCACCGTTCACCTTAACAGACAAGAGTGCATATTTTTCCTGATTCCACTTGTCTTGTACATTGCATAACAGAAAGATGAAACACAATATTTACTAAAAAGATTGCGATTTTTGCCTCGTTAAAAAGATGTGTAGGATTATTTACTGCTAAATGAAATAACTATAATAGACGAGGGTTCGATAAACTTAAACCACTGCATATATACATATCAATGTACTGGTAGCTTGACTTAGGAGGCTAATTCGTTTCCACGGATATTAGATAAATTTTTCCCATTAAAATAAACTGAAATGCTATTAATACGCTAATTTTTTTGTTACGTTTTTTTAAATAAGAAAAATAGCACCGTATTGTATAAAAACAATATGAAATAAAAATGTAATAAAGTATGTGTTGTAATATGTTTAATGTTTATTTTTTATAAAAAATATTTTCCTTTGACGAAATAAATTTGGAAATTTTAATTTCTTATGGAACTTATTAACATAAGCGTATCTGAAGCTCACTCTTACCTCAGATTTTAGCTAAATTAAACTCATTTAAATTTGAGCTATAAATCTTTTATTGGCATGTTAAACCATCTTGGTTTATTTGATGCCTCGAGGTTAGGGAATCGTGTGTATTGTACGTTTGTATTTAGATTGTTTTGTGTAGTTGTTTCTTCAGAGTTTTCCTGTACATGGTTTTATTAATTAGGGCATTCTTATCTAATAGAAATAATCTGCTTACAATTGTATGGTTTCCAGTATTCCAATCTAATACTAATAATTCATACACAATTTATTAAAAAAATCAATCCCACCAAACTCATCCTTCCCAAGAATTAAATATGCGTTTGCATTTAGAGTTTTCTAATTCTTTTCTCATGTAAATTATATCAAAAAAGGGCAAATAATTTGTTTTGTAATTTAATATTCAATTAATTCCTTTGTTGGTAAATGGAAATTGAATTTGATTACAAGGGGTCAAGTAAAATGTTTGTGAAGACCTGATTTAGAATGTCTTTTATTTAGGATGTGGATGAACAAGGAATTAGATGTCATCTTCACTCACTAAAGAAAACCATATAATCTCACCACTTTCAGCTGCGCGGCAGGACAACAGATCTTTAGCAGAATCCTTTCCTCTTCTCTGGCATTCATAACTATATCTCGCTTATCTACGTTTTCATGTTTTAAAGTCACGTATTCCTGACGTAAACTCATATTCGGGGACCATATTATTTGCTGTCCACAAGTGACATTCAAGTGTCCTTTGTTCATATCACCATGACTTTCTTTTTCTGATCAAGCCACGATGTTGAATACATTACACTATAAATCTATACGTTAGATTTTGTCTTGTATTTCCCTTTTTCCTCTTGTTGCTTATAATTCTCTTTTTAGCTATGATTTTTTAATTACATTCTCCCCCAGCGATCTACTGTCTTTTTTGTTTGTTTCTTCCTTTTTTTCTTCAAAGCAGCCATTTCTTTATCACTTTTTCCCCCCACGTAGCTGCACATAGATGGATTCCGATAAGCCAATCTCTCTCATCTTCCTGTTTAGCTTAATTAATGTATACCATGAAGATATTTACTAGGATGCGTTACAGTTCTTTCATGTTAAGAGCGCCATGAACTGAAGAAAATCCCCTCACAAAAAATCCTCAGCATTTCCCGCCAGAAGGGCATTGTTTGTTAAAAACCGAAGTCAAGCGTTCAAAACTTAATTAACAAATCTATATTACACGCCTGTTACTTGACATGGAATTTGTGTAAAGGTAACGGTATCAGAATAAACTAAGAACATTTCAGACGGAAGGACTCTCACCGTCACCCACCAAAGAAATGTAGCCCTGTCGGCTGAGGCTATAGAATACACTGCTGCACCTCTTAAGAGAGATGTTAAGACCCTCTACTAAATAGAACTACCTGTTTTCCATGAGTGGAGACTCATGATGATTAAGGACGGAACCCTGGAAGGTGAGCATTCTCTGACATACAAATCTCCACTATCAACAACAGAAGGCTCTCCCCGTCACTTCCCAAAGAAATGATTATCTCTTTATTTACTCTGATCTGTATTACTTGGATTTTTCGGACAGTTGTACTCATCTTTATTGCTATATACACAAAGTTCCGTCCGATGTGCCCAGCGGCCTTCTTCATGTGTTTCTTGCCGTAATTGTGAGCATCACGGACCTTCGAACCGAACGCTTTATTCAATCCAATGGAGTAGACTGTCCTGATTCCGCTAAACATGGCCGGGTACAAGTGTTAACCTATGTTGAGTATTCTGTTATTATTGCCCGTGGTCAGGATTAAACCTACAACTTACACATTATGGTCACTTAGAACGGTATAAACTCAGCCCTTATATCCGTTGCGCCATGTGTCCAACTGGACAATCCAAAGTGATTTTTTAAAACTCATAAACCTAATACAAATCATGAAGTCTTATCTTAAAAATTCAGACAAATAGTAACTGATCTTTTTTCAGATTGTATTTTAGATCTTTTTAAATATAAATGACTATTTGTCATATATCTACTGCATTTGGGGGTCCGTCTCTAGTTCTAGAACTGGGTAGTCTGGAGTTCTATTTCGTTAGCTGTACTCCTAGGTCCATGATTTGTAGTACCTGTTAGGGCTCCATCTAAGAGTCCAATTATTTTGTTTGAGAGACTATTTAAAATGATTTTGAACAACATTAATAATTGCCTATTAAAACATCGATATCACAACTACTTGAAATCCTGTGCGGCCGAATTTAAGTTCATCAAGATGTGCCGACAGCACGGGTTCTGTTGACTTCCTCTCACCTCACTTCCCTATCGATTAGTGTGCTAGGTAAGTTACCTAATGTCCGTATAGAGCTGATGAATGTCATTTTTTTTTGTCGGTTAACACTGGGGTGTCCATGTGTAGAAGTACATAGGACAAAAGTCAATTATTAGTTCGACTTTACTTTGACGGTATGTATTGTTAATCTTTATTGGATGGTTTTTATATGGAATGTAAATGGCGACTACAGCTTCGGGGAATTCATGTTAATATATTTCCTCTTAAAACATCGCTATTCCAACTACTTGAAACTATATAATTGGGAATACATTTGTTTGAGATATTAATACTCCTTTAAAGTCATGTAATAGCTCGAAAATTACTTATATTACATGAGAATGGTTAATTAAAGATAAATGATTGTTAGCAAATTTCGATTAAATAGGAATAGTCACTTGAAATATAATTGTGCAAACGTATAAAAAAGATGGTAATTTCGATTTTAAAATATAAAATTGGTGATTAACTCTATTAAAATAATACATTTTAGGTTTACAACTAAGAATCTTAGGTGAGATTTTATATTCCGCATTTAAACGATCGTTTCCTTCTTAAAACAGAACTCCATAAACGACGTTAAATGCTTGCATCATGGGATAAAGTAATACTATTTATTTTTTACACACAGAAATAAATCAATTGTCTACAGAAGGTAAATGAACAGGGACAATTTCATAGTACAATTTAGAATGAATCAGAAAATAAATTTAAGCACCCAAAAAATGAAATGGTTCGATAATTTGTATTGTACTTTTTATGGATTTAAACAATAGTTAAGATATAGAAATTACGTCACCTCCTACTGTAATTTTTATATAACTAAATCATTTATATGAAGTATAAAATACGAAGTGGACGTATTTATGAATGAATGAATAATCTAGCCTATTTCGGTTTTTAATATAAGCATCATCAGGGCAATATAAGGAGCGAGGTTATGAAGCTTATCCAAACATGTTATTTAAAAGTGAAATGAGAATGTCAAACATATTTTGATATCAAAAGGAAAACCATTAATGATATCCAAATAGATTCGTTATATTTTAATTCAATTTCATTTTGAAATGACATATTGATAGAACGTAGGCTAAACTACTCATTCATTTATAAATAAATACATCCTCTGAACATGTTTTGTTTTTCATATTACATACTGTCGGATTTATATCCATTTTTCTTATTTATATATTATTTCAGAAGTTTGTCGGATCACCAGTAAAAGGGTTTTGAAGTATATTTAGCTATAGATATTTATTTGATTTCTTTTCTGCTCCAAAATTAAACTAGAAATTATGCCAATTAAAGATTAAATAATCGGACTGTAGCATGAATTTTCAAATTCAACGGCTTCAGATTCAGAGAGAACATATATCATTTTCAAAGCTCCAAGAAAGAGACGTTAGGGTGGTTTTAGCCCCGGGGTTATTTTGGGAATTAAATGATTCGTAATTTTGCATAGGAGCTGCCATAATTAATCTACGAACGAGGCAAGACGTGTCTATACCCCATAAATCCGTCTGCTAATGTCAACCATGCACTTAAAAAAACAAAAACAGGTCAAGCAGATGTTTTCGCGGGAGGTAGGTCATCTCGTTCACCACAGTGAAATTTGAGATAAAAATATCAACTTGAGCCCAGGGATAATGAACTAAAAAGACCAACATACGAATTGAGTTCTTATGGTCCGGGGATGATATTGAAAAGTCCACGATTTTTAAAGCTTAAAATTTACAAACAAGAATATCCCTTCGGATTATTAATAGGAAAAATAAATTAATTTATTGAATATCATAGCTTCTTTTTTTTTTTAAATTCCGTCCTAGATTGAAACTTTCATATCCACTCATATGGTCCCATTTAAGGGTCAAATAGATTTGTTTAAAAGTTAGTTGTACTCGATAGGAATCATTGATGCCATATAACTTGATATTATTTGTAATAAGAATAATTATTTGAAATTATGATTGTTGCGTAAAGATTATTATTAGTTACTTGAAACCATATCACTGTGCGCAAATAAATATTATTGATTAAGAATAACTATTTGACATCATATAGTCATTAGTATTATATAGGAATACTTGGATCCATACGACAGTGTAAGATGTTTGTGTTAGATAGAATACATGATAGCATAGATTGTTAAAACGCGTAAGAAACAATTTGCACATAGAATATAAATATAAACCTACAATGAACACGATTACTAATCTCTCGAGATGGATTAATCCTAGACGAATAGATATGCCATTAAAATGAATCAATTGTAGCTATAGACATCAAAATTACTTGACTTAGTTTTAAGTGCAGTGGAATGGTGTCTTTTCAGCGACGAGTACTCTAGTTAATCTACTTTGCGTCTCGTATTTCAGCATCAGCGGAAATGTCTAGCAAAATATCATCCCTAGCACATTGATTAGTTCAATGGTTTCACAAGCCTTTTAAAGTCAACATAGTTCTCAGTAAGTGCTCTTAGACTTTTACCTTGTTCTAAATTTGTCAACATTTTTTATCAAAACCTCTTTTAGAGTATGAGATCCATACTCAAAAATGGACACCAAATTAAAAGTAGGTCAATCTTTCTCTTAAAAAAAAATCGAAATTGGTACAATCCCTAATGGGATCATCATTTGATTGTGGATTAAGCAAGCTGGTTTGAGCCACCCACCCCAATGTTTATATTTTCAGTTTTCAGTTTTAAACATTGAATCTACTACAATCAACATGTGTATAAATTCTAGATCTTCAGAAAAAAAAATTTTCTGGCAAAATACCAATTGAGGAAATTTTTTATTAAGTAGAAGCTTAAATCTACAAATAGTCCAATCAATTCTTCTAATGATTATCTGATAATGAGAAAGAAGCATTTTTTTGTTAATTACCGCTTAATAGCAGCAAATGAGTTACACCTTGAAAGTTGAGGAGTACTTTTGGATAATTTTGGTAAAAACCGAAGTGAAATCTTTTTATGTATACATATTTTGAATTGAGACTGAGTTATTCTTTTAAAGTATTCAAAGATGAATATGGCGCTCAACGTTATTTTAAGCCACTGCAGCTCGTTGAAGAATGTATTTTGAAAGGCTACACGATTCTATTATTTTTAAAATTCAATTGGCATTGTTCCAATGTTCAGTTATTCTTAAAATGTTATTTTTTCCTTTTAAAGATTCATCCTTATTTTAATAACAAAATAAGCTAGAATTATGTAAATTTAATTCAATATTATGGACGTTAAATATGTTCTGCTGTATTTCTTAAAATGCCATGTTATACTCTCTTTTGAATAATGCTTTTGCTATTGTTATAGAAAACACTTATTTCTACGATTCGGTTAGGATTCTTGTTAAATAAAATTATACCAATTATTTAAAGTGTTTGTGGAGTTTCCGGGCCTTCATCCTTTTTTTATCATTATATGTTAAATCAGGGATTATCAAACTTTTTTTTTTACCTAATGTACACGTTTAAACTAAATTTAATTTCCATTCACCCCAAATAAATTAGATATTAAATTAAAAAACATAGTTAACCTATCAGTATTTGATACAATTTACATGAGAAAAGAAATAGTAAACTATAATGGCGGGCGTACAATTTAATTCTTGATTTACTAATGGGAAGTATGAGTTTGGTGGACACTGGGAAGATTACGATCAATAGCTTGCATCTATCCTTGTTTAGTACATAATATGAATGGCTAAACCCAGATTTCACCAAACACAAACTTGGAAAAAGCTAGTAAAATGGTCTGAACAGTTGCATAAAGCTCGTGATTTCATTCTTGATGGATACTCAAACTTTTTAAAACTCTATTTTTAAAACACTTTTTTCTATTTAACCCTTATATGGGACACTAACAGGTACTACCACTCCGGGCCAGAGTTGACCTGGGGTAAAAGGTATATTAAAAGTCCACAGAACTACAGAATTGGAACTTCACAATTAGATGCAATTTAACGCCATACCCATGATACTAAGACCCTCAGCCACCGCTTTCTAGCACATATATGATGAAAATGTTTGGGGGCTTGCCATAAGGGCAATTGGGTTGAAACAATCATATAGGAGTAAGGGCTAGACTTGACAATCCGATTAATCGGAGGGGGCCTCACTGACTGCCCGTCTAGTGTAAGTAAGAGTCAAAGTGGAGTGTTGCATGACATGGACTACTAAGCCATCAAAATCCCGTACTCAAGCGTCACAGGTTATCATCCACAGCCAGAAGGTGGCCTCATTAGGGGGGATTTTACACCTTTGCAGAGGTGCAGTTGATGTATTCTTCTGCCACACCCGACGGGGCAAGGGATATTTTGGTACAGTTAACGACATCTGGCGATTACTCTCTATAATCCTGAAATGTTGTTCTGTTATAAAAGGATTTATAAATGTAAATACCTGAATTCAACACCTGTAGACCCCTATAATATTATTCACTCTGACAAAATGTTATTCACCCCCAGAGCTTTTTACGGACAACTTTGAGAAACTTTGAATTAGAGCCAGTGCATTCTTAAATTGAATTTTTTAAATTTTTTTTTTTAAAGATGCAAACTATTGTATGAAATCTACGACTATTCCTATTTCATTACACCAGGTTTCCTAAATTATTATAGATTTTATGTTGGGTCCAGTCACACGTGGTGGCTTTCTACTGATAGGGCTTTCTTAATTAAAGACAGGCACGTACATCTGAGAGATTTAACAAACGTTGGTCTCCTAACGTTAATGTAATTACCAGGCTCTTCTTTCTTGTGGTAATGTTCTATTACGTTACCCAGTTCATTTGCTGCTACTTGTATGATTCACACAGACAAAGCATATAAAAACTAGCATCTTGTCCGAAGCCGACTCGTTGTAAAAAGACTTTGATCGTAAGTTATCCCGTTATTAACATGCGCTTAACAATGTTTAGAAACGACAATGAAAACACTGGAAGATGACAGTCTTTATTAAGATGTATTATTACAAAGTTTTTTTTTCTTTTGCGTTTGAAAATAAAAAGGAAAACATTTGTAGGTGAAAGAAGTTAATGACTTCCTTACAATAATGGGTGAAGGGATAAATATTGGCTAAAATAAACACCGTCACCCTTGAAGGGGGGAATCCAGTTTTGAAGGATTTTGTACTTTCCTCTTAGCTATGTTTGTGTTAGAACATACTGAAAAATAATAACAGTTATGATTAGACACTTTTGTTTCAGTAAAGGTTTTTGATGTATCCAAGAATTTGACCAAAAATTGTTCGTGGTGTAATGGTTATCTTCGTAGGAAATAAACACTTTGACTCGCGTTCAAATACTGGACGACGCCGTTTGCATTTCACATAGTGCTAATGCCCTTGAGAAAGGTCTGTATCCAACTATTCACTCTCGAGCTATGGGTAGATATCGGGGTATTCTGCGTTCCTTGCCCTTGGTTAGGCAACCAGTCTCGCAGAAGGAAAACCTGTTAAACTCTGCTTAAGGAATTCCCCTTGTGTCGCATTCTACTCGTACGGAGGGTTTGGTAAATACATTTTTGGAAAATTACTTTAATTCTTCAGATTCACAGTGGTCTTGTATGTAATTAACCCAACCACTCCATCACGGATAGGAAGTGACACAAGGTCATTTTTAAACGGAGTAAAGGTGGTTTGAATTTAGAGTTTTCCTCCTAGGCTGGTTGCCGTACTAAGGCTAAAGAACCCAGTCTGTCCTACTATTTACGCATAGCTGAGCTAGGCCTTTTCCAGGGGCAAAGTAAATGGCAAACAACATTAATGCAGGATTTGAACTCTGTTTGCCGATTTAATTTCCTACGATGATAACCGTTAGGCTCAACGCCCCTTGAAGTTTCATGTAAGTTAATATTTCCGACATATTTCCGTAATATGCATTTCTAAAATCAGGCTACCTTTTTATGTTGACATGCCCTTTGTTATGGTATCTGATACGTGGGGTTTTGTATATTCCATGTTAATAAATTTAGGTAATGAATTTTTTCAGTTTTTTAAAAAGTTTTTGGGCGTCTTTTTTTTCTTTTTATAAACATACATCATTGATGTAACAAGCTTCTGGAAACACGTGTAGGTAGAAAAAGATATATTAACACAGGTTCTCTTTGGCTCTGCTGAATAATTCCATTGCTTATCTTTTTGACTAGAGCATAAGACATAAACTTGAAGTCCCATGGTAGAAGATATGTCAATATATCTCACCTCAGAACATAAAATATTCTAGTTTGGCATATGAACAACCAGAAAACATCTACGTAGATGCAAACGTATGAATATTTTTACAAAATATTCCAAGTCAGTAATGTGTAAGATTTAAGTCAATTACAGGCTGAGCGGACTTTGTTTTCCATTACAATTTAAGAATTTTGGAACGTATATTATAACGACCTGACTGTTTTGTATTTTACCGTAACACAACGAAAATGATATATTGTTAGTTGGTTGGTTGGTTGGTTGGTTGATTGGTTGGTTGATTGGTTGGATTTTGCGGCATGTCAACCCTTGGGTTATTTTATATCGAAGACCTTTTTCATTTTATTCATTCTTTTTGGTTATTCAAATTTTTTAAATTCATTTTTTTTTCAAACTCATTTTTTATCTATTTAACCCATAGAAGGGATACTAACAGTAGTACAACTCAAAGTGAACCTGGGAGTAATGGCGACGAAGGGGTACTAAACATTTTCCAGAGCTCCAGAACAGGAGCCTCACCACTAGATGCTAAAACATTGTAGGGAATGTTTATGCTTTTTCGCGGTGTAATGTTTAAAAAGCTAGTCTCGCAGATCCATTACTAATGAATGCCCTATACTTGTGACCTTGTGTTACATCCTACTCGTGGCGACCGGGTTGGGTTCTTTAGAATCTTTTCATATGATTTGAGATGTAGAGCATGTTTCAGAAAAAATATATATCATTTCGTATTCTACTAATTTGACTAATTCTCGTTTAAATAATCTCAATTTGTTTTTAGTCAGGACATTAGTCAGACAAATTCCTCTACAGCATATGCAGTATGCACATAATCGTGGCTATATAACTGACGGTTAATTCCAGGCAAAGACTCGGTGTTCAATTGACCCTACCTCACGAAACCTTACGTATACATTAATTATCAGGATATCATCATTGTTTTGAAATTGGCCGTCACATCTCTCAGGTAAATTTGACGAACGGGAAAATGAAATTAAAACAAATGTGTGGCAAGACATCGCATCTACATTCTTTTCCTATTTTCATCGGTAAGATGTCGGAGTTATTTGTGATTAGGTCGGAAAATGAAATTTAAAGACTGATTCAGGATATAAGGCGGAAATCACTCTGCTAGACAGGAAACAGACTTTAAAATGCTTCTTCCATTCCCTTTTCAGATTGACAATCCATTTGTTTAAATAAAATTGCCATGAAGTATTTCAGTAGCAACCGGAAAGATTTGCTGAAAACGACCCTTACAAGAATTATATTACTCTTTTTCTCTTTTTTTCTTCTTTTCATAGTATACTTACGATAAAGAAAATCTTGTAACTATCGCGTCGACGTTTATAGTTTTTTGAAGCTTGTTCCTATCAATGAGTTGCCTGATGTGACTGTTTCAAGTGCAATCACGTTAAGTTTGCAAGTGTATAAAGAAATCTGGTATATGTGGGTTCTGTTAGCACCGAGATCATCATAATCGAAAGATTACAGACACCCCTTAATAGGCATCTTGATTAGGGATGAGAACTGTCGTATTTAGGAGTTAAATAGATTATACTTAAAAATTATTCGTATTCGCTAGAAATACTTTATCTCATATGATAGTACATTATTTGCATTAAAATAGTTGAAAGTATAATTATTTACGAAGGATTATTAATTACTTGGAATCCTAAATATTAGCAAATAAATGACTATCGTTAAATAAAATAATTACTTGAAACCATATAATTATTAGTATTAGATAGGAATACTTGAAACTATACTACTGGGCAAATTATTTGTATTTGATAGGAATACTTGATATCATAACCCTGTGTAAAAAATCTCTTAAGAAATAACTACACAAAAATAATCTAAACATAAATGTATAGTGAACACCATTTCCTAACCTCAATTCCTAAAATATCCACAGCTGGTTTAAAATGCCGTTAAAATCAATCATCTATTCCCCAATTATATCGATGGTAATGTGTTTTTTTATGCCTGTCTTTGTAAATGGAAGATTCCTATCGTGAGGAAGAATAACTGGGCACCTTCATTCCCAGGCAAACCTTCTCGAGACAGTCTGGCAAATTGTCACTAACATTATGTCAGGACGAAAAGAATGCGTTCAGCTCAAAATATTTTGTCAAGCAGAGTAGACACTGGTGGAATTAATGGGTTAGGTTACTGCTACAATAAAAATTAATTATATATACTTTAAAATACTCATTATAGTAGAAGCTCTGCCTGTGGGAATTCCTATGAATACATATATGATAACTGCACCAATTTAGACTAAAAATAACATCCCGTTGTCAATTTCTATTTCAGAGTTAAGGGAATTAGCAAAGAATATACCTAATAAATATCCTCATCAAAACGTGCTGACAATACAGATTCCCTATCACCATCCCTAGTAGTAATCACTCTTGATAAGGCGTCTAAAAGGCACTCAGCTGATGAATGCAAGTTTTGGATGGTCAGTCAACACTGGCATGTACATGTATAGGAGTTCGTATGAGAACGTCACTTGCTTCATCAGCAGCACCGAGCATGTCTTACTTGGAGGGTTTGCGAGATGGTAAGTGACCCTACATTAACTGTTTTCTGGAGTGTTGCTTCCCAGGTTGGTTTAACACAGCTTGCAACATCTTTGTGTAGTTCCCATCAAGTCCTTACTCTGGATACAATGCTAATAAATATATATAAACTATAAACTTACAATAATAAAATAGATTTCAATGGAAAAAATAGGGATGTGATTTTCTGACAAAAGCTCATTTTGTAAAATTTGTACTAATTATTTTCAAAAATATATATTTTTAAGAGGGTAGTTCAATTTACAATGAGGCTAACATAAACATGTGTGCAGGTACGTGGTGTAATAGTTACCATAGGAAGAAATGGACACGGCGAGACGACTTCAAATCCTGCACGAGGCTGTTTGCATTTCACATAGCGATAATCCCATTGGGAAATGTATGTATCCCACTATTCTTCCTCCAACTATAGGTAACTTTCGTAAGGCAACCAGTCGAGGAGAAGGAAAACTCTGAATTCAAACCTGTTAAACCCCGCTTAAGAAATTGATCGTGTGTCATATCCTTCTCGTACGGAGGGCTTGCTGAATATATATATATATATATATATATATATATATATATATATATATATATATATATACTTGTTTAGGGTGAAAAGAAGCGGTTGTTTTGATGAGGCACTTTATGAAAAGCCTGGGTCTGGATAATCAAACAAATTCACTGGTAGATACATCAACTCGATATGTGGAGATAAATCAATTGATTGAAAAGAAATATAAAATTAAAGTATATGAAAATAATGACCGAAGCTGTATTTACCAAGATAGATATGAACAATAAATGAAATTCCCCTTGGTATTCGACACACTTATTCTGGATAATTTTGTAGGCTTAACCCTAGATTTGTGAAAAAGGGATAGTTTTTGTATGAATTGACAGGCAATTCATTTTGTATTGAACAGAATATTTTCCTCGTTTATTGTTAATTCACAGTGTTTCAGTCGTGTATCTTCTAGCTTTCTCCAGGCATATTCACAGTGAAATCGGCGGAGTCAGTCATGTGAAGTTCACTAGAAATATGAATATATTTTTCTCTCAAGGATTTCACTTAGAATTAATAATGGAATTCTTAGCAGGAAATAAACTTAGCAGTGTGGTCTTCAGCTTGAATTGGTCCCTGGGTAGTCCCACCTTCTCGATCTTTCCAAGGGCACCAATGTTCCCCTACCTTGATGTTCTGCAGGCACTTATTGTTTTGTAGGTCAGGATGCTGGTGTCGTTTGGTGTTGAGACAGTGTGACACATAAACACTCATACATGCTTCGATCGCATCTCGAGCAGATCTATCAAACGCTTGAATGAAATTGCCCCAGCCAGGCGGTCTCTGGTGTTGAATCATGTCGAGATCAATTCCTGTTATTATCATTATCACTAGTAACCACCTCTATTTTAATCGCTGCCAGGGGATGCCCAATCGGCGTAGGCTTCTCTATGTTTCCCGACTCTGCACCACAGTTTTTGTGGTTCAACTTTAGCGGAAGAAATAATCAGCTCCACGCCGATCCACTGGCATGAGAAAGTGAACACGTTACCGAATCTCACTACATTCGCGGGGGACTCAGACTTTTCAAGGGAAATTTTAAAAATTAATAACAAACGTGATTCGTAAAGAAACCGGGCGGAGTAAATAATGAAGAGATGTCTGGCATATATTTCCCATTGTGCACGAATGTTAACTTAAATCTATTACACGGCCTTTGTATTTTGATTTTATTAAAATATTCACGAATATCTTCAGTATACAGGAGACACGCTTAAGGTAATGGTTATCGTCGTAGTAAATGGAATCGTGACCTGAGTTTAAATCCTGGAAAGGTTGTTTGCTTTTCACTTCGCACTAATGCCTTTGAAGGTAATGATCTATCTGTCCCTCTCCTTCTTAACTATTGATAAAAAGAGTTTTGAATTCAAACTCGGATTAAAAATTGAATTTTTGTCTCATCCAGCCTGTGGCGGATTGATTATATATATATATATATATATATATATATATATATATATATATATATATATATATATATATATACAAGCAGAAGTACCCAATCCATGACCGGACTAAAAGGATTTTAGGAACACCAGGGAGGGAGAGGGGGCAAGTGGAAAATAATTTAGCAAATTTTTTAGCAAATTAAGAAATATTGTGTATTACAATATTTGTCAATTTAGGATTTTTGGCTTAAATTTAACATATTATGTTAAAGTGTATGTACAATTTTAATGTTAAATGACATATCTTTACTGAGTTATAATTCGACACGACCATACCAAAAAATATGTGATTACTTTATATATACTAGCAAATATATGCACCCTCCGGGTGCAAGTATTTAAGTTTTAATATAATAAAATATCATATTAAATTAGAAAGGCTAATGAAACTGAATAAGAATGCAGATAAAAAGATTTGGAACAGAGGGGATATGATTGAAAAATAGAACAACTTTGAAACAACTCTTCCATCATTTTCCGTTACTCCCGTCTTTCATTGCTAAATTTTCCTAATTTAACTATTTAGTTAAATTAGGAAATAAAGAATAAAATGACAGTTATTTTTTCTTGTTAATGGATTTCATTTAAGATTCATTGAAGAGATTTTTGCTTATATTCATTAAAATAAAACCAAACAATTAGAAATCAATAATACTAAGCACATATTTAATAAAATCACATTTTTAAAATCAATATGCAAATTAGCCTTCCCATTAACACTGTACACCACTATTTTGTTGTATATATAAATACAATTGGATGTTATTTGTATGTAGATATGGACAACACTAATAAAAAGGTGAAGCAATTTTATTAATAATTGAGGTTTAAATATAAATAAAATCATGGAGAATGTGATGTAAATAACGAAGGGAATTATGACTTGAGTAGTAATATAGTTTCGGTTACAGACAGAAAAACACACAATCTCCATTATAATAAGATATATATATATATATATATATATATATATATATAATATATATATTTATATATATATATATATATAATACCTGGTTACCCCGGTGAAATATCCAGTAACGATGGAACAATGAGACAAGCTAGCTTTGTGCTGAAACCTAGATATATAAGTAGGCATATATTTATGTAGTAATAATCAAAAGGGTCTTTCAATGATGCAAGTTAGCTTAACCAATAGAAAGTGCTAATACTGAAATATGAGTTTTGCTAAATCATATATCGGTAACAAATATAAGTTCACTAAGTACGTATCTTTTAAACAAAATAGCCACATTTTTTGTTGTTATTGCCATGACCATCTTTCACTCCTGTACCGGTTCTTCAGCTTATTCGCATTTTATGTCCACCCCAGCGTGAGACATTGCATACGAATCAAATGACTGAATAACATCCGCCTACGTAACACAAATACGAGGGAACATAGTCATTCATCTATCGTGGCAATTACACAATGAAACTATGTAAGTGTGAAGGCTCTTTTGGATAAAGAGCTAAATACCACATAATCATAGCTGGCATCTACACGCGTAAAAGTCACTTCACAAGAGAATTGTTGTCAACGTACTTATATTCCTAGAAAACCTGCATGATCAGAAAAGAAAGGAAGAAAATAATTGTTAGCTTCCGACACGAATCGCCATCCTTTGTTCTCTGTTTATTATTTTTATTTATTTATTTATTTTCATTTATCTATGTATTTCTGAGTGGAGTGAAAGAAGAAGCATTGGCTAATTTTTGTTTAAGCAGGGAGAAGCTCCACTTCTGTGTATTTCGGTAAAGAATGAAGAGTCATTGAGCTCCTTATTTTTTTTTTTTTTTGCAAATGGGTGGAGCAATAACCAGATCCTAGCGTTTGATGCGGAGGAAGGTACTCTTTTTTTTTCTTTTTTGGCGGTGGGGGAATTGGAGATGTGATTGTTAAGAAGAAAAACTATATCTCGTGTTTCCCGAAGAAAAGAAAAACCCACTGATCACTTTTATTTTATTTATTTATAATTATTTACTTTTTGCGAAAGGTTAGAAACAATTCTTTAGTCCCCATCCTAAATCTTTTTTGGGATAGTGAAGAAGGGTTTTGTGTAGTGGGAAAAAGAGTCATTCGTTTTTTTAATCTCTGAAGAAAGAAAAGCTCCTATCTCATCTTTTGATAATTTTCGAAGGAGAGAATAGATGTTCGAGTTGATAATATTTATGATAATAAAAAGATACTTGGCAAAGCGATTTTATTTTCATCGTAGCGCAACATAGTAGCGCTTCTGGTAGCGGAACTAGATGCAAGTAGATTAAATGTAGTGGATTCTTGAAAAACTTTACTGCGAATCGGTATCAGAAATGACTTTGCTTTAATTTTTCAGCGTAACCTATTCATATAACAAGTTATAACTCATAAAATAACCACCCATAAAAAAGGAACATGATAATTACACAAGAGCGTATTTATTTGTACACCGGGTGTAGTGTAAAGATCGGATGAATTAACGAGTAACAAGAGCAAAAAAAAATAATAGGTCAATAAGTATGTATAAAAATCTTTCGCCTCAATAATGTTTACATTAATTACTAAGCATTTACAAAGTCATTTTCTTGATTATCCGTAACTTTTTATGAAAAAATGAGTAATGCATTTACATTAGACATGCCTTTTGTATCTTCATAACGCTTGATCACTAAAATTTCATCCTCTTTCTTTTTTAACTCTTTACCTACCAAATTTCCACCACGACTGTACCATGTTTTCTTGGTACCTTTTACCTGTATGATGGGATATTTCAATCTATGCACGATCTATTCACCTCAGAACTCATTCTATTCAAATAAAGTCCTATTATTATTGTAATCTGAGTCCTTCTGCTTTTCACTTCGCACTAATGCCTTTGAGGAAGGCAATAATTCTTCTCAACAATTGATAAAAAGAGTTTTGTATATTTATAATGAACTAACCACCATTTTTTGTACTTTCCTTGGGTGTGGAAGGAGAGACGCTGTGAGCGGATTAAAGAAGGTAAAGAATTAATGTACAAACTACAGAATTAGTGCCTAAGCACTTTCTGAGACCTAGATTTTAGCCGAATATTAGACGGGGGTCGCACCACATGTGAGATACAAACTTGGTGCGTAAATATTTGGCCAGGGATAGCGCTAGGCCAAATGGTATACCTACAATTTCTAGCGTCAAAACAAATAGTCCCGGGTAAGATCTGATGATACTCAATTATATACAGTACATAAAAAATGTGTAATTTATTACGATTGTAGGCATACCAGTTGGCCAAGGATATACCTACAATTTCCAGCTGCAAAAGTCAACTAATACTCTCGGATAAGAATTGATGATACTCGAGTTTATACGGTACATACAAATGTGTAATCTATTACGATTTTCCCCTCTGTGTGAAGCGTATTTATTTGATTTTTTTGTTGTTGATTTTTCCACTCAAAAAAAAGTTTCCATTCCCCTTGAGTATAATCAGAATCATTGCGTTTTAAATCGAATAATTGTGCATCACGTGTATGGGGAAAGTGTTTCCTGTTAGTCAGAAATCACTTAAAGTTTACTATTAGAAAACAATAAAAAATTCGTTCGATATTTGGTCGTTATTTTGCTTAGTCGTCTTTATATTGATTCCTGCTCTAATTACACTCTCCAAATGCATAACCTAAACTGTAAATAGATATCAATATGTCAATCAATAGCAAAAGAAGAAGAAAAAACAGAACAAAGTGATGATTATGTCTCCACAAGGCCACCGTAGTTTAAGACGATTTAACGTGACACTTGAAACAGACAAGAAGACATAGTAATTTAAATATATTCATCAGGCTGATATTATGTCCTTTTCACGGGCAAGGTCTTCAAGGAACTGTATCACAGTGACTTAGAGGGAGGGGGCATGAAGAGGATGTGGTAGTCTCTCCCGATGATAACTACTGTCCACCAGAGGCAGCAATTTCTCTTTGTTAAGCTCTGCTTCGACACGCAACGTAATCTTTATCGCTGAAACCAACAAAGGCCCCTAAAAATACTATGGCATTTATCTGTCGGCAAAGCAGCTTGTTGCTTTTGGAGATAAACAGTTACGTTCACCCCAAGGATATGTGGGGGATTTGCCACGAATAGACATCGGACTGGTTGACGCCTTCTATGACAAAGGTTACACTGTTGCAAACTGACTTTTATTTAAAACCGTCATTCCTGTCTTTTATTTTTGTTCATTTAGTATCTTATTTTGGAAATTTTATTTTATTTGATCCAGCTGAACTACAAGATAGTCCAAACAATTTTATCACTGACTTTGTGTTTTCCTATTTCACTTAGCTTTTCAAACAATTGTACAAAAGTTTTTTGCTTCCAAGAAAACTTTGTCCACGAAAAAGCCTAGTTTATAATTGACTGGAATTACCTTTTTTGAAATACGTATATATAAAAGCTACTGATACGTACCTGTACGTATTTACCCAACACCTGAGTCACGGGTATCGAACTGTCGACGGAGCATAGAATACGGTGGACTTACGTGGAAAGCACCGGTTCCCACTACACCACGGAAGTTAAACAGCGATTAGCCTTTTCAATACTTAGATGGGTGACCATTTAAGTAACAGCAGGTACTGTAAGAAACCGAATATCAAAATGACCCAATTTGGCATTAAATGATTCAAATTTGTGCCATAACACAAAACAATTATACTATAATATGCTAACTGTGTCCCATGCAGAGTAGTATTAAAAAGTGTTCTGAGTTAGACACTGTCTGCATCTGATTGTGAGACTGGTTCCCGAGACCGGGGCAGTATGAACTACCCCTTCATTGCCATTACTCCCAGCTCCACTCGTACCCGATCAGTGGTATCTGTTAGTATTCCATCTATAGGTCAAGGATATATTTGAAAATTATTTGTATCGGATAAAAATACATGTAACCATGTAAGTGTGTGAAACCAAATTATTATTAAATAGAAATAGTTACTTTAAACCATATAATTGTGTTTAACTTATTTATATTAAGTAGCTTTATGGTTTCAAGTATTCCTGAGCGCAATTTATTTGTACTAGTCAGGAATACTTGATCTCTTATAGATGCATACAATCTAATGCCAAAGCGTTTTTTTCTTTATATGATTTGTAAGTTAATTTGTAGGTAAATATTTTGTTCGTAAACTAATTGTTAGATTGTGAGACAAAAACTAGTACTTAAGTTTCATTCATATTTGTATTTTAGTCGATAGTCTCGTGGGAGAATTTTATATCTGATTCATAATTTTTGGTATATTTTTATTCCTATCAAGAAGGACAAAATACCATCCATTTTAGCATTTTCAAACAGATCTGTAATATTATTTGCGTTGACGAATTTCTTTCTGATAAGATAAAAAGCTCATCATTCTCCGAGGAAATGTTTGACAGTGCAGAATGTTTTGCATGTTTCACACCGTGGTTTCGACTTCATGTTCGAGTATAAAAGACTAACTAAGTCTTGCATGGACAATGAACAGCCGAGAACAAGTTTATATCGTTCTTTCAATTTAGAATTCAACCCCGCGTTGTAAAGCTGGATTCGATAGAATTTAGATAACTAGACATGATTTAGTTAAACGATTCAGATTTTATTAAATCATGGTACGAAAAGTATTTAATCAAATATATTGAAAACACGGTTCACATTTACTTTTACATTCTACTTCAACTAGTTTTGAAGCAAACAATACAATGTTTTGACTTCTGTTGTTATTTTTCAATTAAACAACCTACGTATATTGATATAAGGATAAACGTACGTTCTCGCAGTGGATGACAAGCATGACTCGTAAAATCCGGCTCTGTCTTCCGTTTTTGATCTCTCGAAATATAAATTTGGCCTTAAATTAATGAGATCTATCAAACATCTGTAATATTTTTTAGTTCACCCAGAAAAGACCTAAGCTATTGATTCTGATCTTATGTAATTTTCCAAAGATGCAGTATACGCCAGTTTCTGTTTAGTTTAATTTAAATCTAATTTTAGAATGGTTATATATTTTTTCAAAGGTTATAAGTTACAGTTCAGTGGGGAAAAAGGTTTTATATATTTCAGCGTTTTTTTTTCTCTCCTTGTGAAAGGAACGGATTATTTTCCATAAAAATATCTACAAAAGAATATCCACTTTCTTGGTTTGAATCATTTCCATATGTAACATTATTCACATCGACAACAAACATCTCTTTCAGGGTTAATTTTCTTTTTTGTGTGAAGGTTACAATCTTGTGAAAATTGAATCTTAATCGATATTTGTAATTTTTCACACTACTAGCCACAGAACATTTCATGGCATTGATATGTCTTCACGGCGTTCTTATCCAAATTAGAAAACACAACTTGTGTGTCTGTACAACGTTCTGAAAGAAAATTAGTATTTCTGAACGGTGCATCGTTTAGAAATACAAGTTAGTAAGTTAGTCTTACAGACTACTATCCCAAACAAAAATGATAGAAATAGCACACTTAAGAGATGTTTATCTTGTTTTTTTTCTTTTTTTTAAATTTAGCCGAAAATAAATTAATAAAAGGCCGTAGAAATGTTGTACTTAATAGCTTCATAAAACATTCTATAAATTCTTCTTACAAGAGTAGCGTGAAAGTCTTAGTGAATTATGCGTACCGAGTTCATAACGAAATAAAACCTATTTATCGTCGTGAAACTTTTGTTTTGATACTTTTGTTCGTCTGTGTTTTGAGACTGCTGGGTTTCTGCTAACTAGACCTGTGGATATTGGTCTATTTATGCTCACTATCTTTTTGGCGGCAAAATTTAGAAAAGTTTTTTTTTCTGGAAACTGATACATTATATATATATATATATATATATATATATATATATATATATATATATATATATATATATATATTATTTCAATTTTTAGATTTGGTGACAAACGTGTCTTAGGGACTGTCACTGATTAAATTATTCACATTGATATTTTTGTAATATATTAATAATGTAGTGCGGTCGACTAAGTGCTATCCACTATTAGCCATGCGCCAACTCAAACTATCTAACTTACCATGCAGATGATCTTATATGGTTAATTAGCGATAATTTCTCAGGCGACAAAGATTTATATTCAAGACTTTGTAACAGCAAGGAATTTGAATACTGAATTTTATAAGCAGTATTCGGAAAATTGGCGCTACACAATCATATCATTTTGATTTCATTTGTTTGGCTTTGCGTCGGAATCTATCTTTTGGGGCGTATAATTATAAACTGTTGAAAAAACGGTTACATATACATTAGGATAGTAAATCTCTCATCCGTTTTCGTGTTGTTGTTGTTTTTTGTTTGTTTGTTGTTTTTTTGTTGTTTTTCATAATCTATATGAATCAGTTACTTAATCTGTCTTTTCTGTAGGACTTACTTGGAAAGTCTAAGTATATTAATAACGTAACACTTTATAAACACACACACACACACACACATATATATATATATATATATATATATATATGTATAAGAAATGATAGGAAATTACTAAAGGATCGTAGATATCCTGACAAATTCCATTATGGTTGTATTCGACAATGAATCTACGACGAAATTACTTGTATCCTTGCACCGTCGAGTGTGTGGAAAGCGGAACAATGCTGTCAGATCTTATTCCTGGTTATGCCAACCTACTGGGAATACCTGTCGCTCCCGCTCATTATAGAATGTTACAGACAGGCCTTCTGCATCTATTGAGAAAAAAGCTTGTTGAACGCCCAATTTTGTAGGCAGGAATTATTTTCAATATATTAGATATCGTCTCTAACATAGACATAATAGTCCTTTGAGATGTTAAATGAATTATTTTTCCCAAGACTATATTCTGTTAAGTTTACTAAAGTTAATTATGTAGTAAATTAAGTTGAATAAAGCGAAACCTGAAACGAAAGGGTCCCTGTCAATGGAACTGAGACTGCGCTGACTGTATTTCCTGCAGAGGGGGTAAGAATCGCTCCACAAAAAGGTTTCCGTTATATGAATCTAAGCAGCATATGATTAAGCTCCACTTCTAAAACTCAGGGGAATGTCGAGTAGCCTTTCATTGGCATTAGTCAGTTTACACTGTTTCGGAGTGGTAGTATCCTTTACGGTCTCTTCTATGGGCAAAGATTAAAAGTACGTTAGGAATAAGTTTAATACCATGTAACAAATACTATTTGTCTGAATTCTTAAGACGAGGCTTGATGTATCTTATATTAATTTTTCGGACTCTTGTCTCTTTATTTTGGTATGTGATAACGCAACGTCTCGGCCGCTGTATCCTCCGGCCTTCTTCTGATTTTCCCTGTCTATCTGAACATAGCAATGACTCAACCTGGAACATCATTTTGAATAATGTGACTGTTGATCAAACAAGACGTCGAAGAACATTTGAAGATCTCATACAAATAATGACGTCATTGTTTTTGCAATCTCGGATTGATAGACGTACAAAAGCAATGACGTCATAATTTTAACAATTGAAAACGATTTCCCTGGTTAGGGCATTGTTATGCTCAGGTAGATAAATAACACCTGAAGACCGGAGGATACAGTGGTCAAAGCGTTGGATTTTTACATACCACAATAAAGATAGGGACAACAGTCAGAAACATCAAAATATGTAACAAAGAGTTCAATTCTCTGGATTTTTTTTCAGATACAAGAATGCGAAAAAATTGGTTTGAAAGAGGAAAAAAGAGATATGTGCTTTGCTAGAAAGGAATATTTGACGATAATGTTTTATTCTTATTTTGAATATCGAGAAACGGATACGTTGACTACAATTGTCAACTTTAACGGGTATTAAAAACCTAAGTATATAAATTAGATTTTTATTTTGTGATTGAGTTGACAAAAATACACTGGTTCATGCAGACAGTTTTTTTTTCACTATTTTGGGAATTGTCTATGTAGTAATTATAACTTTTTTTTCTGCTATTGTAAAGTAATCTCTCTGAATGACTCTCTTGAGAAAACATGAAGATAAACAAGAAAAAAATGTTGGCATGCAATCAACACAGAGAGCACTTTGTATTAACATTAATACCTTTTAACATGTCTTATAAGCGATATTTTTGTTAGTTTCAACTTAATTTGCTATTCTGTCATTTCTCACGATCGATACGTGGTTTATAAAAAAATAATAATATTTATTTACCAAACACCTCCGCAGAAGTAAGATGCGACACAAGGTCAATTTTTAAGCGGGGTTTAACAGGTTTAAATTCTTAAGTTTTTCTTTTCCAAAGTTAAAAAGCCCCGTCTGCACTCATATTTATCCATAGCTGGAAGACGAATAGTTGGATTCATACCTTTCCTATTGGTATTAGCATGATGTGAAATGCAAACAGCCTCGTCCAGAATCTGAATTCGACTCACCGTATCTATCTCATACGTGGGTAACCATTACACTACGCGCCTCCACATTAATTAAAAGAACAATTACTGCTTTCTTACCTTTTTCTGTTGGAAGCACACTCTTATTACCTTTTGTTGTCCTGGTATGTTATTTAACTTTATATTATATTATTAACTTTATATTCAATCGTTTTCCACTTTTTGGAATTACATACACTTTTTTTACTTTCTATTCTTTATCATTTTCAATGATCTTCAGACCATATATATATATATATGTATATATATATACACAATGTGTGTGTGTTGATCTTTATATTCATTAAATTCCTGGACAATTCTCCCTATAAGCTTCTATCTTGTATCCTCTTTTGTTTATTCTAAACGCATATCAACAATTTTGAGCTATATTTCAATGTTATCCTTTAATTCCAAATCTTTGACTGCATTGCTTTTAGTCAATATTATTTCGTTCAACACTATTTTTCTTTCCGTTTCATATTTTTTTTAGCCTTTAATATCCCACCTTCTACATTACTTTTAGTCCATATCATTTTGTTCTACGCTCTATATTTCATTCTGTTTATTATTTTGCTCATTGGCATTGTTTTACCATCGTAAAAATAGAAAAAGGCCATACTACAAATAATCTGATCATGTCAGTAAAGACGAGCACAGCCTGAACGCCAGAAAGAGAAGACCATTATAATTGAGAGGGGAAACATCAATGCTATTTGATATAAATGGGTAGTCATCGATAGAATGACATACATACCTTCTTCATATTGAATACAAAAAATGCACAGATATCGTTCCTCTCAAATTTTCTACGATTCTTGTACCGAAACCGAAACCGCATTTGTACTTGAAGCTATCGAAAAGGAATATCCCAAGAAATGGTAATAGTTTCCTCATTGCTTTTGTCGTTTTCTTTTACTTTCTTTACTGTAATAGAGAGAATATGTCATACAGATTTTTAAATGCTCTTTAGTATTGGCTATCACACCTGCTGCCTGGCAGAGTTTTGGCTCCAACTACTCAAAAGTTGAACCAAATCTATCAACTGTGCACAGCTAGACTTACAGTCTACCACCGTGTTAAAGATACTTGTAGGACTTCTTTTTTTTTTTCATTATAAAAGGCAGACAGAAGTGATTTGCAAATGGTTCCGTTAAAACGATATTGGCGCTGAAAAAGTTTCAAGCATGCTAGCTTTAAAGTATGTCTTTCTTTATTTTGTTTGTCTTTTTGTTTTGTTTTTATCAACCAATTATTTTGTTAAGGAATGTTCGTCAGTGCTGATCTTTTAGAAGAAAATTAAATCAAAAGTTGACAAGACTAAATATAAGTGTACCATTTCCATAGTGGTAATCGTAAAAACCCACCATTTTGGCCGCTGTATCCTCCGGCCTTCTTTAGTTGTTACCTGTCTATCTATCACAGCAATGACCCAACCTTGGAAATCATTTTGAATAGTTTCACTGTTGATCAAACAAAGCGTCTAAAAACTTCTGAAGATCTCATTCAAATTATGACCTCATTGTTTTTGCACGCCCATCAACCCGAGAAGCTTTACGAGAAGCGTCACGATCATTAAAAAATTATTTTTTTGCTATGCTTGGATAGACAGGCAAGACCTAATTACGGCCGGAGAATACAGCAGCCGAAACGTTGTGTTTTTCCATGCCACAATAAATATGAGGTCAACAGACAGAAAAATTAAAGTAATACACATCAAGCCTCATCTAAAGAAATCAGAAAAATAATCCTTTAAAGGTTAGAGAAATGTTCTGAGCTGAATCCTATGTGAAATCCCCAGATCATATAGGATACTCTATTTTAAAAATAGCTATGTCTCTACCTTTTTCCTATTTTTTCCCCAGAAAACTTCACTAAAAAGTTAATCAGCATAAATCTCTGTTTTATAGCCATTCGTAATATTTGTGACATCTTCTACCTAAACAGATCTATGTAATCAGACCTGACGAATGGGCAATGTTCAAATATTGATTTCAGATAAGCAAAAACAAAGAAATATTGCTAAAAGAAAGTTTCCATAGCTTGTTGTATTTACGCAACCCCCTCAACTACGAGAAGGATGCAACAACTGGTTTGCATTCAGTTTTCCTTCTCCAAGACCGGTTGGCATACCAAGGTTAGAGAACCCAGACTGCCATACTATATACCTGAGCAAAGAATAATGGGTTTATTACCTTTCCCTAAAGTACTATGTAAAATAAAAAAGCCATGTCCAGAATTTCAACTCTGGTAGCTAGATCCATTTCCAACAACGATAACCCTTATGCCACGCGCTCCTTCATAGCTAGTGATCAGTCGTACAATCTATATTAATAATGGAGATTCGCTTCCGGTTTTTGTCTATAAAAAAGATTACGTCACTGCTTACGTCACATTACCCAAAATCGTCATAACAGAATAAATACACTCAAAATTTGAACATGCAGCATTAGATTTTATTTTAATACATATTTAAAGTTTACATTTCAAATTGTTTTATTTTTTAATCCTTTAATGAATTTGATGATTTTACTTACTTAGGGTACAAACTCGCTGACATAGATTTTTTTACTCCCACCCCTCAGGCAAAATGTTTCAAAAATCTATTATTACATCGCCCAGAGGGTGTTTTTTATTTTGTAATAGTATAGTAAATGAATATGGTCTGCAAAAAAAAAAATGGAAAGATCTAATATTACATTATTTTTTATAATAGTGTACGTAAAAAAAAGACAAGAGAAGGCGCTCATGTGTAACGGTTATCAACGTAAAAAGTGGGCTCGGCTATTTGCGTTCAAATCATGAATGAGGATTTTAGCATTTCCCACGGCACAAATATCCTGGTAGGAGTCGTTCCATCGTTATGCAATGGTAAGCAAGCTATTCTTGCAGATCCATTACTACTGAATAGAGAGTTCGATCCTCGCTAGAGGGACACATACTTGCGACTTTTTGCCATATCCTACCTGTAGTGAAAGTGTTGCGTAGATTCCTACCCTTGGGAAAGTTATGAATCCAAATATTCCCCCTCCTGCTCTGACTAAATAGTAGGCTAGACTAGGATATTTAACCTTGGTATGGCAAACGATGTTGGAGAAGGAAAACTGATAATTCAAACCAAACTTGGAGAGATATGTTCTAAATATTGTTTAATGATATGTTTTGATGATATGATATATGAGTTATGTAATCGTTATCTTTAAAACATCTTTAAATATCAAATTATTTTCTAGAATGTTGGATTCTATTATGCAATCATTTTACCTCTAATAATATGTGTTACAAGACTTTCGGAATACTATATAGACTTGATCTCAAGCCAGCCGTAGGGCTCATGTAGTTTAAGTGGAGCTGTCAGGAAAAAAGGGATTTCGCGAAGCGAAAGGGATACAGATTCAAGCCTCATTTTCAGCTCATTATTCATTTACAATCCGCGCTCTTAACTGATGGTCGTCAAATGAGGAGTTTCGAGAATATACAACTAAATTAAGATAAAAGAACTAATATTCAAAACCTAATATGCTTAAGAAAGAAGGTTGAAAAATACTTTACCTGGCAAAAGATGATTAGTTACGTACATCTAGACTTAACTCTATTTTCATACCAAACAATTGTTGAAAACGCTCACGTGAGCTATAACCTTCGCTAGCGTATATTTCTGCCAAAAACGTTCCATAAAAAGAACAAGAAACATTTTCCTCGAAAAAGACACTGCAAATATTCTTCTTTAAGCTTAGTTGTCAAATCGGCTAGAGAATCTTTCAGTGGAAGAAACCGGCGTTTTAAAATCTGACAGCTGAAAATAAACCGCTGGTACCAATATAGACGCTTACACCATGTATAAAGTGACTTAAAAGGACAGTTGCGGTAAAGCTCTTGACAGTGATCAGATTTTAGCAGAAAAACGAAGAAATCCGGACCAGCTTCCTACTGACTACAAAGAGTCTTTCAATTACAAGATTAAAAGCAGAGAAACGTTTTCTTACGTTTAAGGCGGAAATTGACACATGGGGGTGAAAATATAATTAACACGCAACTGTCTATAACCAACAACAAAAAAAATTTTTAAAAAGTGTTTCGGTATTCATTCCGAGAAAAATGCAATCCAATTTTGATCGTCTTCAAAAGCACCAGCGTGATACCAAAAAAATGCTTCCATATTCACTTTCATTCTTAATATCATTCGTGTCGACTGCAAATAACCAATGAAAAACTATCTCTGTGATGAGGCCAATTTCGCGCGAACGTATCCGTCTCGCTTCAACAAGCACAAGAAGAAACAAATGAATTACTATTTAAAATGGACGTTTCCCGCCATTTTAATTAACATTTTTGGGCGTTGATTTGCTGCAGAAGGGTGTTTCAGCAAATATAATGAAATGACATCTGATAGGATCAACACCAAATTGGAAAAGAAAACGATTTAACAGAAATGAAAAGGACTCACTTCGAGATAATTGTGTGGTAAAGGCGTTGATGAATACAATGTAACTATGGTGACTGGACTGCGTAGGTTTGTCGTGGGTTCAATCAGATTTTGGACACGTAATATATAACGGCCGTTAGAATTTAACAGAGCTCGTCTGATGATGATATATAATACCATGTGCCACATCCTGTTCGTGGTGAAGGAGTTGGGTAAATATATACATTCTCCCGCTAGCTGTGGAGTAGAGCAGACTGGGTTCTTTAGTCTTTGTAAGGAAACTAATTTATAAATTCAAAGCAGCTATATTCTGCTTAAAATAAATCATATGTCCCATCCTGCCTGTGGAGGAGGGGTTGGGCAAATACATACATTTTTCAAAGTCAGTGATAGCCTGATTATGACAATTAGGTAAGGTTACCATGTAAGCAGCATCAGGTACTGTAAGCATCCTGAGTCCTTTGTTTATCAAAATGACTGCATTAAATTACCAGAAAAGGGTTTATATACCGTAAACCAACCAGCCAACAATCAGGCAAATAAACGGAATCCCAAAGAAAATTAAATCCTTCTTCCATGATCGAAATTTCCATGCAGAACTTTCCCTCCTTAAGAGTCTGTTCGCATTTTACATAGAGCTAATACAATTCTGGAAAGGTATGAATCCAGCTATGGGTAAATAGTTGGTGGTAGAGGTATTATCCCTCTACAGAGGTGCTGTCAGATTATTCTCCAGTTCCAACCAACAGAGCTGAGCCTGAATCAGATCGTTTTATTTATGCAAATTAAGTTGAATGTATAATAAACATTAAATGGCCAATAATAGAATTTGCTTAAGAAATGAGAGCTTAAAAAAAGAACAAATTTACACATTAATAACACAGAATTTTTCTTCTGAGCTCACTTTGATGCATTATTTTCTTGTGAAAAAAAATCAGTTATTTCTGTAGTAACTGATTCTTCTGCCATCTGAGAGTTAATGTCAATCGTTTTATTGATTTTTATTTTGTTTTGTTTTTGTTTATAATTGTTGACTTAACACATTATCACGTTAGCTAAATTGGAACCTGTTATCGCTTTCGGTGGTATCGAATAGTGTCATGTTTCCGGTAGAGGCACTTCACGCTCTGCAGTCGAATTGTAAATATATGTCGAATGTCTGGAGGTTAGGAAAGGCATTAGAAATCGAATATTTTCCCTTGCTAATTGTCTTCTTTTTATTAATAGAATTAAGCAGAGTTTCTGCCCACACCTTAAGTATATATATATATATATATATATATATATATATATATATATATATATATATATATATATATATATAATATACCAAACTTGCTGGTAAATCCTCGCGGTGAGAAAAAAAAAACCAGCAAACAGTCTGATTGTAAAAATATACTACCAAACATCACCCGGAGAGAAAAAAATTTTGGAAAAAAAGAAAAGACCAAGATAATCATACCAACCAAAAATAATCTATTGGTACATTATTTGGCCAAAAGAAAAAACAATTTATATGTATATATATATATATATATATATATATATATATATATATATATATATATATATATATATATAAACCGCCAGTCAAATAAAGCTAATAAGTAATAAGTACTCAATACCTAAGTAGAGCAAATAATAAAGATATTAATATCTTTATATATATATATATATATATATATATATATATATATATATATATATATATATATAATGTGTGTATTTATATACATATAGATATTTATGTATATATATATATTATTTATATTTCTGCTTGAAGGCAATTATAAATGCATGTATCGAATAAGATTCGATAATTATAGAAAATAATCTTGACAAGTAAATCCCGCAAAGGATGGCTCGCTATGTAGAACACCGTACAGACTGTTTCGACTTTATTAAGTCTCTTCAGCGATGTATACTAACGACTAATATATATGTATATACGCACCCACATATACATCCATAATTACTGTATATATATATATATATATATATACGTGCGTGGTTGTGTGGTATGCGGGGTAAAAATGTTTCAGAAACAAATGAAATAGGAAAAAGCTTTCGTAATTAAGAATTTATTCGTATATTATTTCGCTTCAACGGCTTCTTCAGATAATACTGAAATGTTTTTAAAATGATAACGAATTTTTATTTTCTTAAATCATCATAGAAATAGACTCTGAACGTAATCTTTAATTCTAATCGTCAATTACAGTTTGGGAATTATCAATAATACTATAAAATATGTTTTCAACAAAAATTTTAGTTATATATAATAATTGCACTACAGTTTTCCAAATCATTTTCATACTTAGAACTGAAAGGCTCAGAATCAGATAATGGTCGGCGTATATTCCAATGTGGATTTACATAAACAAATTCTATTATCATTTTAAGAACACTTTCATAGTATTTGACGACTCAGCGAGAGTATTCTGGCGTTGTGGCTATCGTACAGGACTGTGACATTATAATTAGTTCGAACCCCAGTCGCGCTATTACGTTAACTTTCGGACTCATACACTGTTAAAAGGTATGATCTCCATCATCCCTAATTATGGGTTAAATTGTACCACTACCACTCTTCTGCAATAATGGATTTAGCATTAAATAACCCAGGAAGTTTGATATGCCAAAGAAAATAAACCAAATATGACGAAGCTTTATAAGTGAAACGTTAATCTAAAAAATTTTCAGTCTTCACCAAATGTTAGATACATTAACTAAATTATATATAACATTTATAATAAAAAAAAAGATACGGTTCAGCTCAGTTGGTAGAGCATTCGCTTCGGAACCACAAGGTTCCAGGTTCGATAACGGCCTTAACAACAACTCAGCGTATGTGTATCACAGTTTGGATATGTGCTGTAAAGTGGGGAACCAATGGTAGGAGCAATAACTGAGAGGTAAAAACAATCTCCTTGATTCTGAGATAGAGAACAGGGGATAGATTCCTTTCCTGCCCGGCTGATACCGTCGCTTTGCTACTCCACCTACATGGCTTACTTACTATCAATATATGTGCTTACAAAATATATAAAATAATTTAATCGAACCGAAAAAGTTATCAGTCGTGACTGCTAAATTTAAAAAAAACACTTTCCCAATGTTGTTTTCTTTCATTAATTATTTTTTTGAACCCTGTAATATCTAGTTATCTGTTTGGTGACTTTAATTCCCTTCTTGAAATACTTATTGGAATCCAGCTGAAATTCTCCCAAAATCTTTCGACTTCCCAATAAATTGATGCTAGGTGCTATTTCTCAGATTCAGTTGAATACGAAGTAGTGTCCATTATCACCCAAAATGGACACATAGACATGAAAGTAACACACTTTCACAAACATATAAGAAAAGTTGTTTACCCCTAAAGCCATACTAATGGCTCTTCAGCCAACTTTATAGTGCCCGCAGAAGTCAAGCTGTGTCATGCCCTCGGCTACAAAAGTAAGGTGTGCGTAAAATTATATATATATATATATATATATATATATATATATATATATATATTAATTGATATATATATATATATATATATATATATATATATATATATATATATATATGCCTTTCCTATTCGTGCATTAATATTGTTATCTGTGGATGAGATATTACTCCCCAGGTATGTGAATTGTTCTACTGGCTTAAGAGGCTTACCGTCTAATGTGGAGATGTCTCCTTTCTTTTTGAAGCTCATGAACTCTGTTTTATCAGAGTTCACATGCAGGCCGATGCTTTTTGCTGCCTCCTCCAGGCTATGCAGTAGTGTCTCAGCCTATGCCGGTGTATCTGCAAGAAGTGCGAGGTCATAATGGCATGGATGGCCACAAACAAATTGTCTGTCATATGGAAATCTGATCTCACTGACAAGCTAAAGCAACATCTCTTACAGGCTGTAGTCATATCAGTACTGCTGTATGGCTGCACCACCTGGACCCTAACGAGGCGCCTCGAAAATAAGCTAGATGGGAGCTGCACAAGAATGCTGCGAGCAGTTTTGAACAAGTCGTGGACAACAGCATCCCACAAGGGAGCAGCTGTATGGTCACCTGCCCCCTATCTCACAGACCATCCGAGTCAGACGGACTAGGCATGCTGTGTACTGCTGGAGAAACAAGGACGAACTCATAAGTGATGTTCTCCTGTGGAAGCCAACACATGGACATGCCAGTTTTGGCCGCCCAGCAAGGACCTACATTGACCAGCTATGTAAAGATGCTGGCTGCAGCGAGGAAGAACTCCCTGGGGCGATGAATGACAGGGAAGGTTAGCGAGAGATTGTCATGGATATCCGTGCTGCCTGCCCAACCTGATGATATATATATATATATATATATATATATATATATATATATATATATATATGATGTGTTACGTAGAATGCGCGCTCACATGTTATGAATAAATGCATGTTGCTTGACCATCATTTTCTATCACCATATATTTGTGAAGCAAATCTACCTTTTTCTGTATCGTATCTACAACTTAAGATTGAATCGGTCGAAACGTTTTGGTGGAAACATCATGAATACAATGTTCAATTATTAGCATACACTGACTGTATCCCCTGCAGAGGGTAAGACCTGTCAACCAAAAGTGGTTTTCTGTGTATGACACTGAATTGAGTTTTCAATTCTAGAGAATGACGAATACCTCTTCTTTTCCATTATCCCCAGCACCACCCTGGCACAGAGCGATAGTAACTGTTAGAATCAAATAAATTTGTTTAAAAATTATTTGGATTTGGTCTGTGTACAAAAAACAAAACCTTAAACAACAACACAATTTGTAAAGGCATAATAAACGACTTCCTTAACCTCCAGGCATAAAATAACACTAGACAGGTTAACATGCCGTTAAGAATCAATCTACAAGTTGTATGATCATAAGTAAATTACTTTTTAATTATAATTAAAACCTCATATTAAACAGATATCTTTTTTTAGCTACAAGTATACAAAAATAGGTTTAAGTCTTATTTTTGTTTTTATTAAGAACTATCGATACTTTTCTCCTCGTATGTATTTACCAACCCCTCTGCAGGATGTGACACAAGGTCAGTTTATTAGGCGGATTTTAACAGGTTTTGATTCAGAGTTTTCCTTCTGCAAGACTGGTTACCTAGCGAAAGTTCAAGAACCCAGTCTGCTCTACTATTTACCGATAGATGGAGGGAGAGTACTTGGATGCATACCTTTTCCAAGGGTATTAGCGCTATGTGAAATGTAAACAGCTTCGTCTAAGATTTGAACTCGGGTCGACGAGTCTATTTCCTACGATTCTTTTTCTCCTTGTAACAGTGGAATTTATTTTTCGGTACATGGTCTTAACACATTGTCAGCTCCATTAAATGTGCTATGGAATTTATATTGTGTAAAAATAGTACCTAACGATGAATCCCAGAAAGCAATGCAATCAGAAGCCTGCATTTTCCATGGATACCAGATGTCTGGAGGAATTATGTATTGCATTGAAGCCTTTTCAACCCATCTTGGAACTTCTCAATTGGATTTGGATTTCATGCCTGAAGAGGAATATGGAAGAAAGTTGGAACTCTCTGAAATATTCCAAGAAACGTTGCAGCACATCGACATCAACCGAGTAACGAGCATTGTTTTGTTGAATGAAATAGTTCAGATGGATACAATGCTGTCAAAAGGCACATAATTTCCGCTTTAGGAATTCATAATAACTCTTGCTACATTAAACTGCTTCTTTTTACTACTGAGGCATCGAGTCTTACGGTTGCGTTATTAATAGTTCAAGGAAAAGGAATTCTCTGCAGTTTTAGAAGTATCTTTACAACGAATTTCTTTTCATTTCTTTCAGAATGTTTTCTTTCTGTTGGTCGAGCGTACAATGTGCTAAGCGTACCCAGGAAAGTATAAGTGAAATATCTTTTGCTATGTAAACAGAAACTTCTGAGAAGTATTATCTATTCCAGTTTATTAATCCTAGTAATAAATTCTAACATAATACACGTTAACTTAATATCATGGAGATGTAGTATAAATTATCAGCTATTTTAAAAATAATTCGCTAATTATTTTTCCCTAATATCCTAATCAATTTTAGCATATATATATATATATATATATATATATATATATATATATATGCTAATATATATATATATATATATATATACCAAACCCTCCAGATCATTCAGGATGTGATACAAGGTCAATTTCTTAAGCGGAGTTTAATAGGTTTGAATTCGGAGTTTCTTCTTCTAGAGAGGTTACCTAGCCAAGATTAAAGAACCCAGTCTGCCCTACTATTAATCCATAACTGGAGGAAGAGTAGTTGGATTCATACCTTTCCCAAAGGGTATTAGCGCTACATGAAATGTAAACAGCCTTGTCCAGGATTTGAACTCGAGTCTACGAGTCCGTTTCCAACGAATCTAACCATTATACCATGCGCCTCCATTAATTTTAGCGTATAAATGAGAAAAAGATTCTCAAAGTTATTTACTCAGTCGGTAGGGGTTAAAATACGCTGATTGATCATATTCCCCCGGGAGACGGATAAAAATCAAAAAGGGAGTGGTCTGAGTTTGACACTAAATAGCACATAACCGTGTGCAAAAACCCTTTTAAACAACTACACAATGAGTATACCATGAACGTGATACCCTAACTAAAGACTGTGTTTTATCACCTTTCTTATATCTTACTCTTCAGTCATTACTGTATTTATGGCCCCTTCTCTCTCTCTCTCTCTCTCTATATATATATATTATATATGTATATATATATATATATATATATATATATATATATATATATATATATACTGCGTGCTGTTTTGAACAAATCCCAGGAGCAATACTATAAAACAGCAGTAGTGTTGGCCGGTCTGCAAAATTGTATATTCATTAGTTTTGTGCGGACACTGGAAGCCATCTAGAGAACTTGCCAATAACAATGACCGGTTTGGATAGATGACCTGAGAGTTGAAGGAATCCGTGATGTCGAGACACTTTCACGCTGATCATGATATCCCACTGATAATACCACCTACGTGATGATTACATTAGTCAGGTATTTTTTCACTGTTCACCACTTCACTTTGATAACATCCCGAATTATACACACCTCCACAGATCACTGACAATACCCAATACAACAACAGTAACGTCGACACCACTTCACTTCACTCTATTCTCTAAAGATTTATTGCTATCTGGTTATTTTGAGATAATAGAAAATAAATATTTATTGAAATACTTAACATTTCTGTCTCGGTTTAAGGGTGCCGGTTAGTTTTACATTCATATTCAGACAGCAATTAAATTCATAATTCCCTCAGTCAATATTAAAACTTACAGTGCGGATTTGTATTTTTTAAGTAAAAGTGTATAATTGTATGGAGGCGCTAGTGGCGAAATGGTTGTCGTTAGAAGAAGTGGAAGTTTGGCAGAGTTTAAATCCTGAACGAGACTATTTACATTTCGCATAGCGCTAATACTCTTGGAAACCTTATGTATCAGTAAACAACATTTGATGTTGAGGCTCCCGTTCATTCCCATTAAACGCCGTGGTGCTCTGACGCGGAGTGTTAAGATCCCATCTATGAGTTAAATAGATTTCTTAAAAAGTATTCGTATTCGATAGAACCGTGTGAAAGAAAAAAGAAAGTACTGCACAAACAAATAAAATATGAACGTAAAATGAACGCGATTCCCTAACCTAAAGGTATACAATAACCCTAGATGAATTGATATGTTGTTAAAATCAATCTGCTAAAGGTATATATCTATCTATTATATCTCTAAGTAAGTAAAGTCGTCGGGATGGCCTAAAGTCGGTATGAGCCAGACAGCGAAAGAGTCTATCCCCTTTTCACTAGCACCAGACCAAGGAGATTGTTTTGGCATCTAAGGCTCCTCACTTTACTGCACAGCCCCCTGTGCTACTCATACGCTGAGTTGACGAGGACCGGTATCGAATCCGTGTAAATATTAATTAATTAATCGTTGACCTTGGTATGCTAACCGGGTTAGAAGTTAAATTCAGAATTAAAACCAGTTGTAGACTTGGAGATAGATGAGCTTCACCAGAATATAAATGCTACGTAAGTAGCTCCCCCATGAACCCCAAACCAGATTACATGACCGGTGAGTAAGAGATTGTGAGTATTTTGATTTAAATGTTTACATTGACAATCACACTTAGAAAGAAAATATTGTCGGTATTGATCAAATGCATATATCGCGATGGGTTTTTTCTATCTATCTATCTATCTATCTATCTATCTATCTATATCCATGTATATCAATCTATCTATCTATCTATCTATCTATCTCTCCCCCTCTTTCTCTCTCTCTCTCTCTCTCTATATATATATTATATAGAGAGAGAGACAGAGACAGAGACAGAGACAGAGAGAGAGAGAGAGAGAGAGAGACAGAGAGAGACAGAGATATATCAGACTGTATTTTAACGAAAACAGGTTTTTGAAAGAAAATATTGTCGGTATTGATCAAATGCATGTATCGCGATGTTTTTTTTTTTTAAATTTATCTATATCCATATCTATCAATATATATATATATATATATATATATATATATATATATATATATATATATATATATATATATATATATCAGACTGTATTTTAACGAAAACAGGTACTTAAAAATTACGTTAATTTTGTGTTAGGTTTTTATTCAAAACATTTTTATTCAAATGGTTTTGGATGAAAGGAAAATGACAGATATTCATTTAAAACTACAATGCCTATTCTTTATATTGATAAAACTCATATGTGCCTTTACAATAGGACCACACCCATCTTTAAAATAAATGCGCTTGACTAAATCTTATTTCTGCTTGGGACGTTCTTCTTTAATATTCTCATCTGATTTCGGTTGTTTTTAAGTTGTTTTTTATTTATTCATTATCATTATTATTACCATTATTCTTCCACACGTCCAGCTGTCCCACTTCTTTGACTAAGAAGTTATTTCACGAAACTTGGACAAGAGAATTGTAAAGAATTCATGCAACTGCCATCTTTTGCGGCATAGAAATGGACGAGACCAAAGAAAGAAAAACAGTTTTGACAACTGACGCTCAGATTTATCGATAAATATTTCCACTCCTTCGGAAATGAGTAGATCATGTAAACACCCCTATATTGACAAATATGCCCATCCTAAAAATGATTTCAGCATTCTAGAGTTCTTGTATAAACTTTGTGTAGGATAAATATATGTAATCAGATTTATCTGTTTGAAACTATTGTCCTTTTCGACACATACACTGGGGAATTCATTTTCCCGATAAAACTTTCACGGAAATCATTGAACAATGTGGTCAGTTCATGAAAAACACGCACCCACGCACAGGTTTATACACACGCACACACACGCACACGCACACACACACACACACACATATATATATATATATATATATATATATATATATATATATATAGGTTTATATGTATATAGGTTTTTGAAGGGAGAGTGGAAGTAGTGTGTGTTGAAAGATATAAGGCAGAGGTAGGGGGAAGAGGGAGAAATGAGGAGGTGCCACCAACTTTTCAATGTATGTATATAGCATTCTGCTTTAAAACAATAAAATTTCAGTAGAAACCTTGTAAATCCACAGAGGCGAAATATTAATTGAATGTAATTGTTTCTGTTTTTATTCACTGCTTTCCTCAACTTTTACTCACATTTTGTCTGTTTTTTCCTAATCTGTTTTTTCCTCATATATATATATATATATATATATATATATATATATATATAATATGTGTGTGTGTGTGTGGTCTGGTGTTCACATAGGCGACAAAATTTCCGTGGCTCGCTAACCTGTCTCGGTGGCGCACTCTTTTAAAGATCAGTTTGTATTTGGACACAGTTCGGATATATTCCAGCCTGAGAGAACGCACTTACCGTAATGTGTGTGTTTGTGTGTGTGTATGTGTGTGTGTGTGTGTGTGTGTGTGTGTGTGTGGTGCTCTCTCACTCTCGCACACTATCTCATAGATTTCTAAAAATATTCTTATTGCACATTCGCTCTATTCCATTATTAACCTCTACATATAGCTTGAATATTTTCGATAAAATCCTTGCAATTTAGCAGGCACGTGCGGTTTATCAGCTTATAATTTTTCCTCTTAATCGTATACGTGAATAAACGGATTTCTTTTCACCCTCTGCCCGCTTTCAAGTCTTTTTGACTTTCCCTTCATTGAATTTTCATATTAACGAATCTATTTTTCCTGAGCTGTCCGGCTGTCTTTTCCGATCAGTCGTTATCTAAGCAAAGAAGTGATTCAATGAATGTTAATAGCAAGAGGAAAATGCCGTGCATACGCATTTCTAAAAGAAAGACCAAGAACCGTTCTTTAACCAATCAAGACAACGATCAAAGCTGCCATGTGTGTGTGTGTGTGTGTGTGTGTGTGTGTGTGTATGTGTGTGTGTGTGTGTGTGTGAAAGAGTGAGAAAGAGAAAAAGAGGGAGAGAGAGGGGGGAGAGATAGCGAGCTTTCCATTTCTATCAATTGGAAACATCTTTTTCCTATTTCCTATGCGTTTTCCTCATTAAACAGAGAAATATCCGCTTACTGTTATATGTAAAAATGTTTGTCCTCGTTATTTAGTAGTAGAATGTTGCCAGAATTATAAGTTTGCTCATCTGGCCAAGGTTGAAAAAAATAAAATTTTCAATAGACTGGAGAAATTTAATTTTGGTCTGAACTTATAATTTTGCATGTCTCCAAAAACTTGCGTTAAAGAAAAAAGAGTTCCGTGGTCGCTGGTTCGATCTCCGTCGTAGGTAGATCGTGGTATACACTGCTGATGAGACAGAATATTGGTCGAAACAGCAGTCCAGTGTTCTACACGTCACACGCGGTATTCGCCAAATTTGCTTGTCCTGATTATATAATTATAATAAATTCCTCTTTTCATTTATCTATCTATCTATAAGAAAAAGAGCTTTGGTTTTGTGTAGCAAAATGACAGTACACCGTTTGCAACTGTCTGGGTATTACACTAAATTGAATTTGGTAGTGAGAACCCAGTTTTGGGGAATGAATAATTTATTTCCATTATTCCAAAAATACATTTTGTTCCGGAGTGATAGTACCTTATATGGTCCCATCTATCGGTCAAATATATGTTTGAAAATATGTTTTAGTCGTAGTGTCCTGGGCATGACTTTAAAGTACATCTATTGGTGAGGTTCCAATTCTGGAGCTCTCCATCTCCATTACAGCTGGTCCAAAAGTATCTATCTAAACAGGCTAACCTAAGCAAAATAGCCTATTTGACCTAGCTAACCTAAGCAAAAGTGTCTATTTGAACAGGCTAACCTAAGCAAAATAGCCTATTTGAACAGGTTAATCTAAGCAAAATGGCCTATTTGGCCAGGCTAACATTAGAAAAATATAGAATAAAAACTGACTTCGGCATTACATAATCCAACAAGGTTTGATGTGAAAATAAATGAACTAACCAATTTGGAGCTGATATTGAACATAAAGATTAATTACTCTGTTTACATGAACATCTAAATTTAGAGAATTTGCAGAAATAACTTTTAAATTATGTCTGTTTTATCCCCAGTTGGAAACCATATTTTTAATGCCACGTAGATTTTCCAGATAAAGACTGCTGGCACGGTAAAAGGGAATATTACTTGCTAAAATCTCAAATATGTCCAGACATTTGTTTTTGTACTAGAAATAGTAACGGACAAAAAAAAATTGGCGCCCATCTTAGGTTGAAATCTCGTAACCTCGTCTCGTTCATTTATTTCCTAATTTCAGTAGTTTGATCTTCAATGAGTACCTCTCCATTTTTAGGGTTTTATCAATCTTAGCTAATCTGAGTAAATTTGAAAACCTAACCTCGTCAGATAACATCCGATGTTTGAAAGATTGCATTGTCCTAGTAATCAGTAGAAAAATAATTTTAAAAATGTATTTCTATTGGGATATACTGAGTTTTATAAAAGTGATATCATTACAAATAAAGAGTGCTCAATATCGATGATAGATGATATGTATGTAAATTAGAAGTCGCGTTAAAAAGAGCATATCTTCAAGAAAGAAAAACGGCAAAGAGGCCCCATTTTGATAAATACAAATTTCAATTTACAAAATTCTCCCGTATTAAAGATTCTAAGAACGTGACTTTTACAGCAAAAATTATATCGTTTCATGTATTTTTCCGAGTATTGTTGGATTTTAATTCACGCGGCGGATAAAACACGTAAAACATGTAAAAATTGTGGCCATACCAATTTTATACTCTTTTGATATTGCAGCCGTAACTTCATATATCGCGGTCTCAATGTGCAATTTATATATTATCTGAGGTTATTATTGTGAAACACGATTTTCTAAGAAAGTATTTTGTGTGATACTTAGATTTACTGATTTAAACATTCGGTTTTTGTCTAAAAATCGGTTAGTTACAACTAACCTATAAAACTATGTAATTATTTTTCAGAATTATTTTGAGAAAGTATCTATAAACCTAGATAGTAATATCTAATTAAATATGAATAATTATCTGAGAAAAGCCGTATTAATTTTCTTTTTAAGAAATGTAAACTATGCACCCTTTGTCATTTGTTGCAACAGGAGACTTACTACCAGATTCCCTCCTTTTCTCCATGTGAACAAAAATAAATATTAAATGTTTCTGTATGTTAAATAATGATATATAATACATTTGGTAGTTTTTCATAAAAAAAGCTACTCAGAATAAAATAACTTAGTCTAATCATTATAGAACACATTCTATAGCTTATAATTTAAACGTCTTTGACACTCCACGACACCATTGAGACCGTTTTTATAACATAATGCTTTGATGTTATTGGGAGATAAATATAGATTTAGTGAGTGTAGGGAGAGAAAAATATGTTATATACAAAGGAAAGATTTCCACGAACTCTATTCAACGATATAATGGGTTCAAACTAGTAGTAAATAAAAACGTACTGAGTAAAATACGAAATAGGCCTCAATGGTGTCGTGGATTGTGAGTTTCAACATTGACACAAAAAGTAGAAAATATCAATACAGTGGTACCTTGAATTACGAGTGGAACGAATTAAACTCGTAACTCAATTTCCTCGTATATCAAAATAATTTTCCCCAGTGAATTAAACTGAAATGCCATTAATTCTTTCAAGCCCCTACCAAAAACACACTAATTTTTTGTTACGTTTTTTAAATAAGAAAAATATCCCTGCATTGTATAAAGAAATAATTCATTATGTGCTGTAATATATTTTTAATGTTTTTTTGTTTTTTGTTTTTTTTATAGATTATATTTTACTCTGGTATAATACATTTGGAAAATTAAATGCTTTTAGAGAACTTATTCACATAGGCGTAGCTGAAGTTCGCTCGTACCTCAAATTTCAATTCACAACACAAAGCAATAATTTGACCCAGTAATTCGGAAAAAGTTGCAGCAATCGTAATCAAGGTACCACTGTACGATTAAGACATCGGCCTCATTGATTTCATAGGCGTCACTATTTTTTCATAGGCGTTCTCATTTTACCTTTTATTTTAATGCTGCCAATTGTCTATGAAAATGATACAATACTGAACCTGCGTGCATTTACTAGTCTATTCGACGACGTATACGGCACTAGAATTACAAAAAATGAGTTTAAAAAGAAATTGTGTTTGAAAAGAAATTGAATACCCAAAGAAGAATGAATAAAACAAAACTTCTTCGGTATAAAATAACCCAAGGTTTGATATGCTGTTTAATCCAACGAACCAACCGAATTTGTATGTAATTGGTTGTTTTCATCTGGTTAAATATTTCCTAAACAAGTAATTTCTCTTAGATTCCAGTTATATACTTGTAAAATCCGGATTATGTACAGCATTTATTTGAAAATATGATCATACGTTTCCCACTTGTGAGTTACTAAACTTTTCTTATAGGCCTTACATAGGATATAGCATATAATAGTAGTGGGTCCTCACACATTTAATCCCTGACTGTGCTGATCGATGCTTAACTTCGACAGGGGAGTCTCTGAACGTTGTGGCTAACGTGCTGGAATGCGACACCGTACAAAGCAATTTTGAACTCCAGTCACCCTATTACGTTCACTTTCGAACTAATAAACTTGGGAAAGGTATGAACCTTTTCATCTCCCTGCTATGTGTTAAATAGTGCAACAACTGCTTTTCTACAAGGATTGCTTTGGTAGTAAATAACCCACGAAGATCGATGTGCCATTAAAATAAAGAAGCTAGACCATTCTCTTAACTTCAATGATCAAGCAGGAACCAGTACTTTCAACGTGACTTAACCGTAAGCCATATTTTCCATTTATTGATGGACTAGAAAATAACTTCGATCTGCTCTTGAGAGAGTTGAAAATAATCTTAGTTTTAAAATAGTCAAAATATCTTTAGAGGCTGCAAGTAAAAGTGAAACAAATAAATAACTGGTGCTTTGTTGAAGAGACTCATTGCTTCGCGTTGATAAAAGCAGGATTCTTAAAAGATTCAATATAGAAAAGTAACTCGCAAATAGTTACATTTTTCCACCCACACAATGTAAAACAATTGTATTTCTCTGTACAATCTTTACACAGCAAAATGTATTGGAGATTTTAACAAAGAGATTTGAGTAGAATTTGTTAATTATACTCTGTCGGATTTTTATTTTAAAATATTTATAAACTAATCATATTTTATATTAAGAACAATTCATAACGTAGTCTACAAAAACGTCTGAGTTTTAAGAAATCTCAAATTTTTGGCTCGGTAAGATTATAATTAGATAGCCATTTTTAGATGCTATCCCAATCCCGTATTTTCTAATGAGTGAACGTCTCCGTAGTACTTAGCATGCGTTGACTGCCGCTTGCAGAGGGACAAGACACCTTGCAAAAACAGGTATCTTGGGTATGATGAACATCATCATCATCATCATCATCATCATGTCGTGCCGGCAGCCCGGATATCATGACAATCTCTCGCCAACTATTCCTATCGGTCATCGCCCCCGGAAGGTCCTCTATGCAGAATCCAGAATCCGCACAGAGCTGATTGGTGTAGGTCCTTGGATGACATACACTGGTGTGCCCATGTGCAGGTTTTCACTAGAGAACGTCACTTATGAGTTAGACCTTGTTTTCCCAGCAGTGTGAAAGCAGATTATTCATCTTAGTCCGATGGTTTGTATGATAGAGGGCAAGTGGGTATACAGCTGCTTTCTTGTGAAGTGTTGTTTCCACGATTTGTTTCAGACTGCATGCCGCATTTTTGTGCAACTCCTATTTAGTTTATTCTATAGGTACTTCATTAGGGTTCAATGTTGCAGCCGCACAGTAGCACTGATACAACTACAGCTTGGAAGAAGATACTAAACTGCATCCAGTAGTGAGGCTTCAGTTCTGGGGAGTGCGTAGTACTTCTTCATTGCGATTACGCTCAGGTCCCTTCTAATCCGGAGTGGTAGTACTTGTTAGGGTCAAAAAGATCTCTTGAGAAATTATTCGTATTCGATGAGAATAATTGAAACCATACAACTGAGTATTTGTATTATATAGTAATACTTGATATTACATAACTGTGCAAATTCTAAAAAAAGAACAAAAACGCTCTTAAACAACTACACATAAATTTAGATATAAACGTGCAATATTTGCTATTTCCTAACCACTATGCATAAAATAACCCTAGTCGGGTTGACATGATGTTAAAATCAATAAATCAGGACAAGCCCCACCGAGACCTATATAAATATATGATAATATATGTTATATATAAAGCGAATCATTAAACATTTAGTATGTTTAAGGACATCTACCTAATTGATAGAGTAAATGACCTTTATATGATTCTCTACCTGGTTTATCATCGATGAAGACAATATTGAAGTGTGTTTCATAAGATAATTGTTCTCTGAACGCAATAATGGGATGATCAATCTATATTAGATCAAACGTCAAAGATGTAAATACAAGATTTAAATTTGTTTCAGAAAAAACTTTTCACTACGGAGACAATTTCGATAACCAAGATATATTATACCGTATAAAGTTACTAAATTACAGTTGAATATTCTCTTAACAACTGTTATACGTTATATTTATTCCGATCGGAGATGCCCGTGGTGTAATGGTTAGCATTGTAGGAAATGGAGTCGGCGACCTGAGTTGAAATCCTGGACGAGGCTGTTTGCATTTCACATAGTGCTAATACCCTTAGGAAATGTATGCGTCAACCTATTCTCTCTCCAGCTATGGGTAAATAGTAAGGTAGACTGGGCTCTTTAACTGTGGTTACGCAACTAGTCCAGGAGAAGGAAAACTCTGAATTATAATCTGTTAAACTCCGTTTAAGAAATTGACCATGTGTTACTTCCTATTCGTCCAGAGGGGTTAGTAAATATGTACAGGGTGTACATGAATTCTCTTTACAACTTAAAAAATTCATTACAAAAGCAAATGAACAGTCAAATATGTGGAAATTATTACAAAAAAAAAACAGATATTGAGGTTCGTTTTCAAAATTTAATACACCTCTACAAGGTCATTGCGTTAAGATGGTACTCCATTTCTCGTCGTATTCGCTGTAGCACAGTCTCATCAATGGTCGCAATGGCATCCGTGATCTTTTGCTTCAGGTCATTGATGTCCTGTATCTTTGTTCAATATACGATATCTTTAGCATAACCCCACAGAAAGAAGTCCAAGGGAATACTATCTGATGGCCGAGGTAAAGGGATTTTATATAAATTATTCCAGTCAGACCATATTTGAATTGTACATATTTACGAACAAGTTTGTCTTTTGTGAATAAGGGTATTTCTTAGGATGATTTTGAAAATATATCGTTTTTCCTATAAATCCAAGTGGACGTAAACGAAACGATCTTGATATCTACCTACCCTCGCATTTCGGCTATCGAGCATCTCAGAGATCAATTTTCTGGTGATAATGGTTTAATTTTACAGTATGCTTGTCTATTTCAACGTTATTACGGACTAGTCTACAGAGTATACGATTGTGTGATAGAAGGTTGATTTCAGAGAATAGTGCTGTTCATTTGATCTTCACTGAGTGCTGGACAATTTGGGCGTTATTCCAGACTAAAGTATGAATTTACCCGACCCCATTATTACGGAAGGATGTGACGCTAGGTCAATTCTTAAGCGGAGTGAAGCTGGTTTAAATCTAGAGCTTTTCTTTTCTTAGACTGGCTGCTTAACCAAGGTTAACGAACCCAATCTACCTTATTTACCCATAATTGGTCGTGCATTTATGCCTTTCCAAAGAGCATTAGCGCGAAGTGAAACGGGAACTGTTTCCTCTATGATTTTATCTAGTTGCCAATGTCATTTCCAATGACGCTAACCATTACGCTAAGCTCCTTATTATTATTATGAGTTGTTCACACCAGCATTAGCTGATGGTATTTCCCTGGAGTATGGGTGACAACAAGTCTCCGCAGGTCTCCAAGACTCTTCTGAGTATTTTGTTAGATTGCAGCAGTATTCTGAATGGTCTCAATTCTTCCTCTGATTCCCAGATTTTCCAGTCTTTTTTCCAAGCGTTTTGGGACCGTTCCAAGTGCACCAACTACAATTAGTATCACTTTGAGTTTCATATTCCATAACTTTTTCCGTTCTCTGGCAAGATCCAGGTATTTGTCCATCTTTTCGTTTTCCTTCATTTTCACCCTGTGATCTGCTGGAACTGCATAAATCCACCAGTTGACAAATTCTTTCTTTTTTGTTTATCAACACTAGGTCTGGTCTCCTTGCTGGGATAAGGGGATCCGTCTTTATCTCGAAGTCCCAGAGAATTTTATGCGTTTTGCTTTCAAGAACAGATTCTGGATTATGCATATACCATTTTGTTGTATGGTCAAAATTTCATTTTTGCATAATTCCTAGTGGATCACCTTCCCAACCCAGTCGTGCCTAGTATTGTATTACCGTTGTTCTAGTTTGCTACATTGGCTTAGTACATGATTTACAGTCTCATCTCTGTCACCGCATAGTCTACATTTACTGCTGTGTTATGTCTTATCAATTTTTGCTTTGATACAATTTGTCCTTATGGCATTATTTTGTGTAGCAATTATTAGTGATTCAGTTTCTCTTTTGAGGTTTCCCCTTCTTAACCATGTCCAAGTCTTTTCATGTGCAAGCTCTCCGATTTGTCGTATGAAGTGTCCATAAAATTGTTTTTCTTCCCATTTTTGTTTTCTAGTTTTTGCTGTTTTTTCTGTTTGTCCATATATTACTTCTGCTATTGTTAGCTACCATAAGTAATCTGTCTTTGCTCTTTTTTGTGAATTCTTCGATTTGTTGGATTGTGGCGTCTACGCAGTCTTCTATGTTGGCAAGATCTCTCTTCCGACTCCTTTCTTGATGCATATAATCTATCTCTATCGTTTCTAGCGTGTAGAGCCTTGTGCATGGTCATTAATGTTCTAGTCCTGTCTGTGTTCTTCTTTTGACCATTTTAAGAATTGACCAGAGTATCTTATAATGGAGTCGGTGCATGTATTTATTCCTTTGATAAGATTTCTGCTGTTAAGCTTGGTTTCTAGGAGTTTTCTTGTTCCCCTGAGGTATTCTTTTTTAAAAAACTTTTCCTTTCATTTCTGCTTGCTTGATATTATCTACTTCTAAAATTTCTAAATATTTGCAATTTTCGTTTTCATCAAGTGATTTTATAGTGTCCTGATTTGGCAGTTGTATTCCGTCCATTAATCTTCTTTCCCCCGTTTCATTACTCGCATAGCACATTTTTCAATTCCGAAATCCATCCCTATATCTTGGCTATATATTCTAATGGTTTGTACTAGGTTCCTTTTTTTTTTCATTTTTTTGCAAAAATGTATTATTATTGCTGCATGTAAGTAATCTTAATATGAATAATTTTCACAGTTATATGGTTTCCGCAACTAGTTAATAATAATATTTTAAAACAATTATAGTTTCAATTAATTCATAATGCAAGTAATTTCCCATAGCATGAAACAAAAATATAAAAATAAAAAAACTGACTGTGCAGATACTCGGCTCTAGATTTGACCCCCGACAAGTTCAAGATTCCATATACTGACTTGAAACCTAAAATTAATAGATTCCTTCATACAAAATGGCAACAACGCTGGAATAACAACATCCACAACAAACTCTTCTTAATCAAACCCACTTTGGGAGACTGGAGACCAGCTTTAAGAAAGTCTAGAAAGGAACAAGTCATTGTGTCCCTATTACGCATTAGTCACACAAGACTAACGCACTTTTATATACTCAAACAAGAACAACAACCACAGTGTGAAATATGTCAAACACCTTTGACTGTTAAACACTTATTCATGGAATGTAAGTTTTTTGCTCACATCAGATACCGTTATTTTAATGCAAACAATATGAAATATTAATTTGAAAATGTCAACATGGGAGACATTCTGTCCATTTTTAGGAAATTAAAATTATCCCAAAGAATATAGAAATGAACTTAACTAATACCATACAACATGATATTCAATGGTGCTAACACATTGTTAAAACCAATTCCCACAAAAGTATGAATATAAATACACAATATATATTGCTTCCTAACCGTTATGCATGACATAAACCCAGACGGGTTAATATGCCGTTAAAATCAATCAACCAACCATTTACTCAATCCCTCCACAACGGACATGATTCAAAAAGTGTTTAAGATGAGTGCAACTGGTGATTATCAGTGTTTTCCATCTCCTAAACTGGTCGCCTTCTCAAGGTTAAAGAGACCAGTCTGTCGTACTTTCTTATTTATAGCTGGAGGGGAAAATATGGATTCCTGTCTTTTCAAAGGGTAATAGCGCGAATTCATTTTCCTACACCAATAACTGTTACGATAAGCGTGTCTCCAGACTAATTTACTAGTTCTCTTTCCTCGTTTAATAACTATAAATATCATATCCTCATTCTATCATCATTCTGAGTGCCCTGCCATTTTAAAGTTGTACTAAACATAGCTTAGTCCATTGTAAATATTTAGAACTCATCACTTAAAAATCTGATGCTCTTCAGTGTATTTCCCAACTGGCCTATATATAACGGGCTGAACTATGAACCTTTTTTAATCTAATAAAAAAGATAGACAAAATGAAACAAGAGTGTGAAGTAGGGTAGTTGGGCGGCATTCTGAACACACTTTAATATTAGCGGAGACAAAACATTTCGAAATGACGTGACTATCGCCTCTCCGCATTCCCAAGTGGAAAGTTGCTCTTCTCATGATTGCTGAAAATGACATCGACTATGTCGACATATCCTTTTGACACAGCCGCCATCAATCGGTTTTGATCAGTAAATGGTGAACGCATGGTTCACAAAGAAAAGTCCCATGGTAATAACTTGTCATTTTTGGACTGGAGGAATCGAGTAATTTGTAATTGGTCGAAAGGGTATATTTTCATTTGGCTGTCTAGTTGAATCTCGTTGCTCGATAGTACTTTAGTTTCCTCGTTGTGATTATCATTCATTGCATTTACCCCTTTCATATTTATGTGAGAGTGAGCGTGTCTGCATATGCGTGTGTCTGTAGGCGTGACTGTCTGTAGCTAATATATGGTGTGTGCGTATATGTGTGTTTGTATATATATATATATATATATATATATATATATATATATATTATATATATATATAGTATGAATAAAAAGTAATAAGACAAACAGGAATATTTCTATATGTTATTTATTCTCAACTAGTTTCGAACTTAAGTCATCGTCAGGAGAAGATTTCTTGTTTGAAGAAATTGTTTTTACAGAGTTTTTTTTAAGGGAGCATTTCATTATATTGAACTATTTTTTGAGGGTTTTACATGCTATTATAATCCGGGTAGAGGAGTGTATTAATAGTAGTAAGTTCATCTATTCCATCATATATCCGCATGTCTGTGTGTTTCTCTATCTGGATCTATATATATGTATATGTGTCTATATATGTATGTCTGTCTATCTGTCTATATATATTATATTATATATAATATATATATATGTGTGTGTGGTGTGTGTGTGTGTGTGTGTGTGTGTGTGTGTGTGTGTGTGTGTGTACCAACCCCTCAGCACGAGCAGGATGCAACAAAGGTCAATTTCTTAAGCGGAGTTTAACGGGTTTGAATTCAGAGTTTTTCTTCTCCTAGACTGGTTACCTAGCCATGAGTAAAGAGCCCAGTTTGCCTTGTTATTTACCAATAACTGGAGGGGGAATTGGATTCATATCTTTTCCAAGTAATTAGCTACATGTGAAATGCACACAGCTTTTGTTCAATTCCTGAAGCAAAGCTGTTGCATTTCACATGTAAGCTAGATACTTGGAAAAAGATATGAATTCCAATTCCCCCTCAGTTATTGGTAAATAACAAGGCAAACTGGGCTCTTTACCATGCTAGGTAAGCTCAGTCTAGAGAAGAAATAAACATCTGAATTCAAGGCATGACCGCGTTTGAAACTTCCGCTTGAAGAAATTGGACCTTCTGTTGCATTGCGCTGCTCGTGCTGAGGGGTGGTACATCACGACCACAACACACAACACACACAACACACGACACACACACACACACACACACACTATATGTATTATATTATATATAAGTATATATATCAGACAGATAGACAGACATACATATATAGACACATATACATATATATAGATCCAGATAGAGAAACCACCCGACATGCGGATATATGATGAATAGATGAACTTACTACTATTAATACACTCCTCTACCGGGATTATAATAGCCTGTAAAACGCCGTCAAAAAAAGTTCAATTATAATGAAATGCTCCCTTTAAAAAAAACTCTGTAAAAACAATTTCTTCAAACAGAAATTTCTCCTGACGATGACTTAACTTCGAAACTAGTTGAGAATAATAACATATAAGAAATATTCCTGTTTGTCTTATTACTTTTATTCATACTATATATATATAATTATATATATATATACCTATATATATATTATATATAGAACAAAACACATATACGCACACACACATATATAGCTACAGACCGTCACGCCTACAGACACACCGCATAGTTAGACACGCTCAGCCGATTCGACATAAATATGTAAGGGGTGAAATGCGTAGAGATGGATATAGATACACAACGGAGGAAACTAAGAGCTATCGAGCATACGGAGATTCAACTAGAACAGCCAAATGAAAAATATACCCTTGTCGACAATTACAAATTACTCGATTCCTCCAGTCCAAGAAATGACAGTTATTACCATGGACTTTTTCTTTGTTACCATGCGTTCCACCAACATTACTGATCAAAACCGATTGAGGCGGCTGTGTCCCAAAAGATATGTCGACATAGTCGATGTCAATTTCACAATCAATGAGAAGAGACACTTTCCAGCTTGGGAATGCGGAGAATGGCGATAAGTCACGTCATTTTCGAAATTGTTTGTCTCCGCTAATATTATAATTGTGTGTTCAGAATGCCGCCCAACTACCTACTTCACACTCTTGTTGTCATTTCTGTCTATCTTTTTGTATTAGATTAAAAAAGGTTCATAGTAGCCGTTTATATATAGGCCAGTTGGGAAGATACAACTGAAGAGCATCAAGATTTTTAAGTGATGAGTTCTAATATTACAATGACTAAGCTATGTTGTAGTACAACTTTAAAATGGCAGGCACTCAGAATGATGATAGAATGAGGATATGATATTTATAGTTATTAAACGAGAAGAGAACTAGTAATTAGTCTGGAGACACGCTTATCGTAACAAGTTATTGGTGTAGGAAATGAATTCGCGCTATTACCCTTTGAAAAGACAGGATCCATATTTTCCCTCCAGCTATAAATAAGAAAGTACGACAGACTGGTCTCTTAACCTTGAGAAGGCACCAGTTTAGGAGATGGAAAACACTGATAATCACCAGTTGCACTCAATCTTAAACACTTTTTGAAATCATGTCCGTTGTGGAGGGATTGAGTAAATGGTTGGTTGATTGATTTTAACGCATATTAACCCGTCTGGGTTATGTCATGCAATAACGGTTAGAAGCAATATATATTGTGTATTTATATTCATCTTTTGTGGGAATTGTTTTAACAAGTGTTAGCACCATTGAATATCATGTGTATGGTATTAGTTAAGTTCATTTCTATATTCTTTGGGATAATTTTAATTTCCTAAAAATGGACAGAAGTTCTCCCATGTTGACATTTTCAAATTATATTTCATATTGTTTGCATTAAAATGAACGGTATCTGATGTGAGCAAAAAACTTACATTCCATGAATAAGTGTTTAAACAGTCAAAGGTGTTGACATATTTCACACTGTGGTTTGTTGTTCTTGTTTGAGTATATAAAAGTGCGTTAGTCTTGTGTGACTAATGCGTAATAGGGACACAATGACTTGTTCCTTTCTAGACTTTCCTTAAGCTGGTCTCCAGTCTCCCAAAGTGGGTTTGATTAAAGAAGAGTTTGTTTGGATGTTGTTATTTCCAGCGTTGTTGCCAATTTTGTATGAAAGGAATCTATTAATTTTAGGTTCAAGTCAGTAAATGGAATCTTGAACTTGTCGGGGTCAAATCTAGAGCCGAGTATCTGCACAGTCAGTTTTTTATTTTTATTTTTTGTTTCATGCTAATGGGAAATTACTTGCATTATGAATTAATTGAAACTATAATTGTTTTAAAATATATATTAACTAGTTGCGGGAACCATATAACTGTGAAAAATTATTCATATTAAGATTACTTACATGCAGCAATAATAATACATTTTTGCAAAAAATGAAAAAAAAAGGGAACCTAGTACAAACCATTAGAATATATAGCCAAGATATAGGGATGGATTTCGAATTGAAAAATGTGCTATGCGAGTAATGAAACGGGGCGAAAGAAGATTAATGGACGGAATACAACTGCCAAATCAGGACACTATAAAATCACTTGATGAAAACGAAAATTGCAAATATTTAGAAATTTTAGAAGTAGATAATATCAAGCAAGCAGAAATGAAAGGAAAAGTTTTTAAAAAAGAATACCTCAGGGGAACAAGAAAACTCCTAGAAACCAAGCTTAACAGCAAATCTTATCAAAGAATAAATACATGCACCGACTCCATTATAAGATACTCTGGTCAATTCTTAAAATGGTCAAAAAAGAGAACACAGACAGGACTAGAACATAAATGACCATGCACAAGGCTCTACACGCTAGAAACGATAGAGATAGATTATATGCATCAAGAAAGGAGTCGGAAGAGAGATCTTGCCAACATAGAAGACTGCGTAGACGCCACAATCCAACAAATCGAAGAATTCACAAAAAAGAGCAAAGACAGATTACTTATGGTAGCTAACAATAGCAGAAGTAATATATGGACAAACAGAAAAAACAGCAAAAACTAGAAAACAAAAATGGGAAGAAAAAACAATTTTATGGACACTTCATACGACAAATCGGAGAGCTTGCACATGAAAAGACTTGGACATGGTTAAGAAGGGGAAACCTCAAAAGAGAAACTGAATCACTAATAATTGCTACACAAAATAATGCCATAAGGACAAATTGTATCAAAGCAAAAATTGATAAGACATAACACAGCAGTAAATGTAGACTATGCGGTGACAGAGATGAGACTGTAAATCATGTACTAAGCCAATGTAGCAAACTAGAACAACGGTAATACAATACTAGGCACGACTGGTTGGGAAGGTGATCCACTAGGAATTATGCAAAAATGAAATTTTGACCATACAACAAAATGGTATATGCATAATCCAGAATCTGTTCTTGAAAGCAAAACGCATAAAATTCTCTGGGACTTCGAGATAAAGACGGATCCCCTTATCCCAGCAAGGAGACCAGACCTAGTGTTGATAAACAAAAAAGAAAGAATTTGTCAACTGGTGGATTTATGCAGTTCCAGCAGATCACAGGGTGAAAATGAAGGAAAACGAAAAGATGGACAAATACCTGGATCTTGCCAGAGAACGGAAAAAGTTATGGAATATGAAACTCAAAGTGATACTAATTGTAGTTGGTGCACTTGGAACGGTCCCAAAACGCTTGGAAAAAAGACTGGAAAATCTGGGAATCAGAGGAAGAATTGAGACCATTCAGAATACTGCTGCAATCTAACAAAATACTCAGAAGAGTCTTGGAGACCTGCGGAGACTTGTTGTCACCCATACTCCAGGGAAATACCATCAGCTAATGCTGGTGTGAACAACTCATAATAATAATAAGGAGCTTAGCGTAATGGTTAGCGTCATTGGAAATGACATTGGCAACTAGATAAAATCATAGAGGAAACAGTTCCCGTTTCACTTCGCGCTAATGCTCTTTGGAAAGGCATAAATGCACGACCAATTATGGGTAAATAAGGTAGATTGGGTTCGTTAACCTTGGTTAAGCAGCCAGTCTAAGAAAAGAAAAGCTCTAGATTTAAACCAGCTTCACTCCGCTTAAGAATTGACCTAGCGTCACATCGTTCATCTATTCCATCATATATCCGCACTGTCTGGTGTGTTTCTCTATGCTGGATCTTATATATGTATACTTGTCTATATATGTCTGTCGTCCTATCTGTCTATATATAATATATATATATATATATAGTATATATATATATGTGTGTGGTGGTGTGTGTGTTGTGTGTGTGTTGTGTGTTGTCGTACCACGCCCTTCAGCACGAGCCAGGATGCACAGAAAGGTCAATTTCTTAAGCGCGAGTTTAACGGGTTTGAATTCAGAGTTTTTTCTTCTCCGCTAGACTGGTTACCTAGCATTGAGTAAAGAGCCAGTTTGCCTTGTTATTTACGCAATAACTGGAGGGGGAATTGGATTCATTTTCTTTTCCAAAGGTATTAGCTACATGTGAAATGCAACAGCGTGGGTGTGTTCAGTGAGGGAATTTGAAATCTTGAGTCGATGATTCCATAGACTAACGTGATTGTGTCTATATATATGCACGAGCATGTGTGTGTGTGTGGTGTGTGTGTTGTGTCCATATATTGAGTGTCTGTTGTGCTCTCTCTTTCTGCTCTATATATATATATATTATGTGTGTGTGTGTGGTGTGTTGGTGTGTCTACACATATATACAATGTGTATATGTCTATCCGTATATTGTTGTACGTGTGTCGTCTGTATATGGTTTATATATTTTTAACTCCGATACTTTCAATTCCTTACCTTTTTCTTTTTGTTATTTCTCATTCTAACAAAAAAACTTTTCATATTTTCGCTTTTTTCAAGTTTAATTCTCCTTTATCATTTTTTACTATCTCTTGGTGCCTTTTTTTCTTTTCTCTCTTTTCTTCTCCTTTCATTTCAACTTGACAGTATCCTTTGCTAAACTTTGCTGTGTCGCGCGTTATTGTGGCACCTTCTGTCGCTTAATTCCCTGTTGCATTCACTTTCCCCACGGTCTCTTAGCTCTTCTTATTTATGCTCTAATTTCTTATTGGCAATATTTATAAGTGTCCATTAATTATTGATATTAAAAACATGTGCAGTAACAAAACATGAAAGTAGAACGGTACTATGCTGTCTCTCGAGTAGCAAACATTTTTTTTTTTCTTTGCACATCACCTGCTCGCTGCCATACAGGGATGGAAATCAAAGAGCAGTCAAGATGATTCTTCTATTAAATTCACGGGTTACCATGTTATAAAAGGTTAATCAACGCTTTTAAAATCGCAACTTCCAAAAATTTCGAAAACATTTTACATAAATGCGCTTCCGGTGTACATAATAACGTAGACGCAAATTGTATTTGCAAACACACACAAACACACACACAAATACACACACACACACACAGCACACACACACACCACACTACACACAATATATATATATAATATAATATATATATTATATAATATATATAATAGTGGCGGTCAAACAGGAGAGGGTGTAATATGTTGAAAGACGCGAACCCCAATGAACAGTAATAACATAACTGACGACGAGAAATACGCCAGCGCTTGTTTCGTAAGTCCAACGTATCTAAACAGGTATAGTCATATATTTGCATAGATTGTCTGATTTAATTTTAATGGCATAAAATCAATTCACCAAGAGCTATTTTGCATTAACTAGAAAGGTCGTACATTAAGTTCGTGTTATATTAACATTTTTTTACAAGTTTATATCGGAACGAGAATAATGTTTCAAACATATATACTTTGACTCAGTCCAGAATGAAAACTTGGGAATGATGTATAAATGAAGGGGTAGCTCTACACTTCTCGCCTAGAAGTTCCAAGAACTGGAGCCTCCCCATGCTGAATTAACATTTAGTGTCATAATGAGGAGCCATGTGTTTTTTTTTTTTTGGGGGGGTCGGACGGTGGCAAATATTATTATGTTATGCAATTTATTTTTCAAACCAATGTATTGGTTTTTAATCAAAACCCATTATGATTTGAAATAATAACCTTAAAAACGTAACTGAGGCTCATAAGTGCGAACACAATATTTTTGTTTAAATTTGGTTTCCAATAGTGAAAAATCTCAAGACTCTAAGCGACACCTTTTTAATCGTTAACCGTGTCGCGCGAAGGAATGGAATTGTCCACCAGGTTCAATACTAGAGGAGTCTGCTTAGTCTTGAGATTTTTCACTTTTGGAAACCAATTTTAAACAAAAATATTGTCGACTTATGAGTAGTAGTTTTTAAGGTATTATTAAATATAAGGGTTTTGATTAAAACAATACATTGGTTTGAAAAATAATTGCATAACATAATAATTTTGCCACCGTCCCACCACCCCCAAAAAAAAAACACATGGTCCTCATTATGACAACTAATGTTATCAGATGGGGAGGCTCCAGTTCTTGGAACTCTAGCGAAGGTGTAGAGTACCCCTTCATTATCATTATTCCAGTTCATTCTGACTGAGTCAAATAGATATGTTTGAAACTTATTCGTATCCGATATAAACTTTGTGAAAATGTTAATATAAACGAACAATGTACGACTCTAGTAATGAAATAGCTCTTGGTGAATTGGATATGCCATTAAAATTAATCAGACAATCTATGCAAATATATGACTATATGTGTTTGAGATACGCTTGGACTACGAAACAAGCGCTGGGTTCCGTCGTCAGTTAATGTTATTACTTGTTCATTGGGGGTTTCGCGTCTTTCAACATAATTACACCTCTCCTGGTTTGACCCACTATATATATATATATATATATATATATATATATATTATGTGTGTGTGGGTGTGTGTGTGTGTGTGTTGTGTGTGTTATTTGTGTGTGTGTGTGTGGTTTGCAAATACAATGCGTCTACGTTTTATAGTATGTACACGGAAGCGATTTTATGTAAAATGTTTTCGAATTTGTGGAAGTTGGTTTTAAAGCGTTGATAATTTTAAACATGGTAAGTGAATTAATAGAAAGATCATTTGGACTGCTCTTTGATTCCATCCTTATTGCAGCGACATGAAATTCAAAGAAAAAAAACATGTTTGTACTCGAGAGAACATAGTATCCGTCTACTTTCATGTTTTGTTACTGCACATTTTTAATATCAATATTAATGGACACTTTATAATATTGCAATAATGAATATAGAGATAAATAGAAGAGCTAGGCCGTGGGGAAAGTGAATGCAACAGGGAATTAAGGACAGAAGGGCCAATAAAAGAAAGAAGCAAAGTTAGCAAGGATACTGTCAATTGAAATGAAAGGAGAAGAAAAGAGAGGAAAAGAAAAAAGGCTACAAGAGATAGTAAAAAATGATAAAGGAGAATTAAACTTGAAAAAAGGAAAAATAGAAAAGTTTTTTTTAGAATGAGAAATAACAAAAAGAAAAAGGAGGAATTGAAAGTATCGGGTTAAAAATATATAAACATATACAGACCGACACACGTACACACATATACGGATAGACATATACACATTGTATAATATGTGTAGACACACACATACACACACACACACACACATATATATATATATATAATATAATAAAGACAGACAGACACTCATATATATGGACACACACACAACAACACACACACACATGCTCGTGCATATATATAGACACAATCACGTTAGTCTAATGGAATCATCGACTCAAGTTCAATTCCTGACAAAGCTGTTTGCATTTCACATGTAGCTAATACCTTTGGAAAAGATATGAATCCAATTCCCCCTCCAGTTATTGGTAAATAACAAGGCAAACTGGGCTCTTTACTCATGGCTAGGTAACCAGTCTAGGAGAAGAAAAACTCTGAATTCAAACCCGTTAAACTCCGCTTAAGAAATTGACCTTCTGTTGCATCCTGCTCGTGCTGAGGGGTTGGTACACACACACACACACACACACACACACACACACACACAATATATATATATATATATATATATATATATTAATATAGACAGATAGACAGACAACATATATAGACACATATACATATATATAGATCCAGATAGAGAAACACACAGACATGCGGATATATGATGGAATAGATGAACTTACTACTATTAATCATCTCCTCTACGCCGGATTATAATAGCATGTAAAACCCTCAAAAATAGTTCAATATAATGAAATGCTCCTTTAAAAAAACTCTGTAAAACAATTTCTTCAAACAAGAATCTTCTCCTGACGATGACTTAAGTTCGAAACTAGTTGAGAATAAATAACATATAAGAAATATTCCTGTTTTGTCTTATTACTTTTATTCATACTATATATATATATTATATAATATATATATATATATATATATATATATAATATATAGACAAACACACATATACGCACACACACACATATATAGCTACAGACAGTCACGCCTACAGACACACGCATATGAGACACGCTCACTCTCACATAAATATGAAAGGGGGTAATGCAATGAATGATAATCACACGGAGAAACTAAAGTACTATCGAGCAACGAGATTCAACTAGACAGCCAAATGAAAATATACCCTTTCGACCAATTACAAATTACTCGATTCCTCCAGTCCAAAAATGACAAGTTATTACATGGGACTTTTCCTTTGTGAACCATGCGTTCACCATTTACTGATCAAAACCGATTGATGGCGGCTGTGTCAAAAGGATATGTCGACATAGTCGATGTCATTTTCAGCAATCATGAGAAGAGCAACTTTCCACTTGGGAATGCGGAGAGGCGATAGTCACGTCATTTCGAAATGTTTTGTCCCGCTAATATTAAAGTGTGTTCAGAATGCGCCCAACTACCCTACTTCACACTCTTGTTTCATTTTGTCTATCTTTTTTATTAGATTAAAAAAGGTTCATAGTTCAGCCCGTTTATATATAGGCCAGTTGGGAAATCACTGAAGAGCATCAGATTTTTAAGTGATGAGTTCTAAATATTTACAATGGACTAAGCTATGTTTAGTACAACTTTAAAATGGCAGGGCACTCAGAATGATGATAGAATGAGGATATGATATTTATAGTTATTAAACGAGGAAAGAGAACTAGTAAATTAGTCTGGAGACACGCCTTATCGTAACAGTTATTGGTGTAGGAAATGAATTCGCGCTATTACCTTTGAAAAGACAGGAATCCATATTTTCCCTCCAGCTATAAATAAGAAAGTACGACAGACTGGTCTCTTTAACCTTGAGAAGGCGACCAGTTTAGGAGATGGAAAACACTGATAATCCCAGTTGCACTCATCTTAAACACTTTTTGAATCATGTCGCGTGTGTGGAGGGATTTGAGGTAAATGTGTTGGCTTCTAGCGTGTAGAGCCTTGTGCATGGTCATTAATGTTCTAGTCCTGTCTGTGTTCTTCTTTTGACCATTTTAAGAATTGACCAGAGTATCTTATAATGGAGTCGGTGCATGTATTTTATCCTTTGATAGATTTCTGCTGTTAAGCTTGGTTTCTAGGAGTTTTTCTTGTTCCCCTGAGGTATTCTTTTTAAAAAACTTTTCCTTTCATTTCTGCTTGCTTGATATTATCTACTTCTAAAATTTCTAAATATTTGCAATTTTCGTTTTCATCAAGTGATTTTATAGTGTCCTGATTTGGCAGTTGTATTCCGTCCATTAATCTTCTTTCGCCCCGTTTCATTACTCGCATAGCACATTTTTCAATTCCGAAATCCATCCCTAT
>CM042139.1:76529868-76547368 GCA_023376005.1 Doryteuthis pealeii
GAAGTATGTAATTAAAATGTAATGTTCAAAGCTACATGAGTTCTGTTTATGTCGAATCTAATAGGATTAATATAACGTCTTAAATTGTACCACAGAAAAACTATTTTAAAAAAATACTTAAAAAATACGGAGTGGTGTCCGCTTTCTGATTTAACATCAGGTTATTGTGATTTATTACACCTAAAATATCAAAAGGAAATCCAGGTTATTGAACTAAATAATATTTTCCTGTTTTCCTAAGGAACTTTTAAGCTTTTAAAATCTCTAACTGCAGAATACACCGACTGACTCTGCAGAGGGTTAAGAACCCCATGGTCCCACCTGCTGGCCGTGGGTAGTGACCCGTGATGCTTAAGGATGGAATCCTGGTGGCTGAGCTGTCCATGACATGCAATACTCCCGTTTGCCTCTTATTGCGCTATATAGGCGGCCCTCTGCGATCAATCGGCTGGCTACGTCAAGCTCTAGCACCTATATGATTGTGCCGAACCTATTGTTCTTATGCCAAACCCCAAACCCTTTTTAGCACGGAGTCCTTTTACTCTCTCTTGCCATCCGCCCCTACCGGTCATCGAAATGGCATTAAGTTTCCACACATAGCTGATGAATGTAAGTCTGTGCTGGTCAATCAATGGGTGTGTGTCCATGTGTAGGAGTTCATAGGAGAACGTCGCTTCTGAGTTCGTCTCAACTTCTCCAGTAGTATGCAGCTTGTCTTGTTTTGATGGACGGTAAGATGGGAGGTGAGTGGCTGTAAAAATGCTTTGTCTTTGTGATTATAGGGTGCTGCTTCAAAAACAGCACGTTCAAGACTGTACGTGTTACACTTGTTCAAAACAGCACGTGTCATCCTTGTAAATTTCCAATCTAGCTTTTTCTCCAGGTATTTCTTTAGAGTCCAAGAGGTGCAACCATACGGTAGTACTAACACGTAGTGACTATTGAATTGTTGCCCGCTTAAAAATTAACGTGTTATATGTAATGCATTTTCGCAGACTTTATCGGTAATTGTAGGTGGATCTTTATCTAAAACATACCAGTGCATTTTGGCCAAGCAGTAGAAAAACAGTGCGGCTATTTTTTAATTTTTTATTTTATTAATGCACTGAAAAGGTACTGTTTGGGTGTGGGTCATGTGTTCGCAGACATCTATTTATTTTTATTTACTTTTGAAACTTAAGATAAAAATCAGCTGTATTTTGAATATTAATTCTCTGGGACGCGGTTTTGTTTTGATGTTTGATATTTATCTTTTGATCTTTTTTAAGTAGCCATTTTTAAGAATTTAATGGTATTTTCATCGTCTTTCTCTTGTGAGCGGACAATGGTAGATGAATTTACGGTCATTGTCTTTGTTCAATCTGAGATATTTAAGCGTTTTATTTTTGCTTCATTTTGTCTCTTATATTTGCTTTATTCGATTTATGATCAATCGAGAAGCGTTAAGTTTATTCACAAACAATGGGGTTATGTTGAAAAAAGTATTTTTAATATAAAAAAATGCGGTTGTTCATTAGTAGGTTACGATCTTAATGATTTACTTAAATAAGCGTGTTAATAATCTTAAAATGTCGATTATAAAAATATCATTATATATATATATATATATATATATATATATATATATGTGTGTGTTGTGTGTGTGTGTGTATGTGTGTGTGTGTGTGTGTGTGTGTGTGTGTGTGTGCGTGTGTGTGTGTGGTGGAGATGTGAGGAACTCAAGAATAAAACTCAGACAAAAGTGTGTAGGATATATTTCGCTAGAGCGTTGAGCTCGGCATCATCAGTCTTTTTAATGAATTATCAGGTTATTATACAAGTGTTTTATAGAAGGGGAAGAGTGGCGGGGGGAGGTGGATAGGAGAGGAGGTCAAGTGGGTGTGTAAGCGTTAGTGAGGAGAGGTTTTGAATGGTCAAGCAGGAATCATTGCAGAGGGAGAGAAGGAAATCGGAAGAGGAGAGCGATAGAGATAGTGGGCAGGGTGAAAGTAGAGAGATAAAACACTTGTATCATAACCTGATAATTCGTTAAAACGACTGATGATGCCGAGCTCAACGCTCTAGCGAAATATATCCTACACACTTTTGTCTGAGTTTTGTTCTTGTGTTCCTGTCTACCACATTCTGTCGGATTCATTCCAATCCTCTTTCACACACACACACACACGCACACACACACACAACACACACACACATACACACACACACACACACACAACATATATATATATATATATATATATATATATATATATATATATTATATTGTAGAGAACATTTATGGTTCTATCATGGTTTTGATCTTAGTGATCTCGTCAGAACTTTTTAAGGAGCTGACGATATATCTAAGATCAAAACCGTGGTAGACCCATAAATTATTTTCCACACTTATCATAGCTCTCTGTGTGTAACATTGTTTTGTTAGAAATATTTAACTGTAAAGAATACTTATCTTAAGATTGTATACTAAGGTTTATTATTAGTTACTTGAAACCAGATAACTTTGAGCTAACAAATAACTAATTTAAAAATTGAAATAATTATTTGATACCCTCTAATTATTAGTATTAGACTACTTAAAACTTACAAATTATTTCTATTTGAAAGGAATACCTGATATCATAACTGTGTACAAAAAACTCTTAAGAAACAATTACACTATCTAAATTTGAATGTACAAATTATGTGTTTCCGTAACCTCTACGAATAAAATAATCTAAGACGGGTCTACATGCCATTAAAACCAATCAATCAATCCGGCTAGGCGCTCAAAATTTTTTATGCATTTATGCATATTTAACACAAGAATATAGATATGTTATATCAAATGGTACGAATAAATATATGTTTCTGTATTTGCTGAATGGCTTGTTCACATAACTACAAACAAAATTGATTGTTTGATGCAGTCAAGAGCAATTATACTCAATAATCCGACCAATCAGAACAATCGAAATCCGGTCACGTGCCGCTCATCTACGAATAGTGTCATCCAATTTGGCTAAAAAGAAAAAGAAATGCCTAAATAGACAGTGCCCTATCTCATTTCATCTCACGATTCACTGCTTTCGATTTTCTTCCTCTTAAAACCGTCTCTATATCCGTAAAATCTGTCTAACATTTTTCGTTCGTTTGATGGTTCATGGATTTAAAAAAATAAATTAACCAGTGAGTCAGCTTAATGGAAACATCCCGGCGTGACGCAGCTGACATTTCTCTGCATGTTCCCATCCAAATTTGATATTACCTGGATGTTATTGAGGTGTTCTTGCGCATGCGCCGTATCGATTTACGAACATTTTGACTGGGGGACGCATTATATTTGTCTTACTGACTCTATCAATAAATTGACTTTATTCCTTTTTGCAAAGCCAGCAAAAATCTTGGAACTCTAGTCTAGATGACATAAAATAGGTCTATGTTTTTTCTTGTTCTCAACCTTCGTAGGTTATTTAATGCCAAAGCTATCTATGTACAAAAGCAGTAGTGGTACTATTTAACGCAGAGCTGGCTGATGAGGGTTGCACAACATTCCAAAAGGTTTTAGTCCGAAAGTGAACGTAAGAGCCCTGATATCTGTTATTTTAACACACGTCAGATACTGTATATACTCGTGTATATGTGGAGCTTTAAGAAACTTAATTCTAGGTAAAAGACTGACCCGGAATTGAATAAGTAAAGTGGTACCTTGACTTATGAATGCTCCAATATCCGAGTTTTCCGTGTTACGAGCTATCACACGGTGGATTTTTTTTCTTTGTGTTGAGAGCTAAAATGTGAGGGACAAATGAGCTTCAGATTCAAATTGAGCTTATGTTAATAAGTGAATATTAAAACATATTACAGTAGATATTACATGTTTATACAATACAGTACTAATTGTCTTAAGAAAAAACGTAACAAAATGTGTTGGTGGGGCTGAAACCGAATAATAGCATTTCGGAAACAAAGGCTTTAAATCCAATCCAGTACTTTGACATTTTAACACACCACAGATATCGTATATATTCATGTATATTATTTTTAGGCAATATTTGCTAAATCAGTAGAGCATCCACAAAGAAACCACAAGGTTCCGGATTCGATACCGACCCTCACCAACTCAGCATTTGGATCTGTGCGGCAAAGTGAGAAGCTGATGATAGATCTGGCACTCCACCCCAGACGCAAAAACAATCTCGCTGGTCTAGCACTAATGAACAAGGGATAGATCCCCTCGCTGTCCGGCTGATACCGACAATAGGCCACTGGGAGGACTGAAATTTATCAGTTAAATTTGCGAATATTTGCCAAGTAAGATATCAGTCCAAAGTCAAAAATACAAAAGGCTTTGGGATGGATTAATTGTTCTTCTGTAGTACTCTTTGTAATCGATTATCGATAGGTTACCAAAGGTTGGGTAACAACTGAACCGTTAAACTCAACAAATAAGTGGAATCAATTGCATCCATCCCTAAAGAATGATGCAAGATTCCAGCTCAGAGGGATTTTATTGTTTTCTTTTTAACATGCAATCTAAAGAGAGCCCGGCTTTATTTTCCATTCTGTAAACAAAGTTGTCTACACTAACAAGCATAAAGTGTTTCCTCGATCGTTTAAAAGCTAAAGGTCAACTTTAATAGCCTGTTAGTCCGATTTTATGGTTCCGAGTTTGGATCATTTTTTAATTTTTTTTTTTTATCCAGCCCTTTTTATACAACGCAAACTGAATAAAGACTGTACAACCATCGTGAAGTGAATTGTAGAAAGTGATAATTAAAAGAATCTAAGGAGATCAGTATAAGTCCAATGCTTCAATGATTTTTATTTTCTTATCTGCAACTGCAGCTGACTGTTCAGCATATCCTTATACATTTTATGAGCATTGTCAAATCGAATAGTTTTTTCATTTTTTAAATGATCATCCTACTTTATCCTGTCATTGTTTGTATTCCTGTGCAAGTCTGTGAAACATTGTCACCGACGACTGCCATGTCGGTGGTGGCTAATCGTCGGCTGAATAGGGAAAAAACATAACTTGTTTTAACGGTAGGGCCTTTTATTGTGTTATTCTCTCTGCACAATCTCTGAAGCATTGAAAACAGAAAGAAACGGACAACGAAAACCGTTCTTAGCTTCTTCGTTTGTTTGTTTGTCTGTTTTTTTGTTTTTCTAGAAACAGGATTCTCCTTATCCCCAACAAGAATGAATAAAACAAAAACGTCTTCGGTACAAAATAACCCAATGCTTGACATGCCGGAAAAATCCAGCCAACCAACCAACCAACCAACCAACTCAGCTTGTTTTTAGTTGGTTGGTTAGTTTGATTTTACGGCATGTCAACCCTTGGGTTATTTCATGCCCAATACGTTTTGTTTTATTAATTCTTGTTAGATATAAAATATTTTTATAAAATTCTATTTTTAAACAGCTTTTGTAAACTCATTTTTTAATGTAGTAGTAGTACCTGTTAGGGTCTCGTCGGGGTTACATAGACGATACCCTAACAGGTACTACTACGCCGGATCAGAGTAGATCTAGGAGTAATGATGATGAATGGGTGATCCACATTACCCGAGCACCAGATCTGGAACATCACCACCAGAGTTTAATATCATAGCCAGGACACTAAGACCGTCATCCCCTGCCTTCTAGTATATATATGTTAAAAAGAATTGGGGTTTTGCCATAAAGGCAATATGGTCGGGACAATCATATAGTTGCATGGGATTGACGTGCCCAGCTGATTGATCGGAGGGCCCTCTCCTACCGTCCGTCTAGTCTAAGTAAAAGCCAAAGTGGAATTTGCATAGCTACCAGAAATCCGTCTGTAATAATCACTGGTCGCCACCTAAGTTCTACAGGTGGCACTATTTGGGATATTCCCCCCTCAGCAGAGTATTCTACTGCTAGAGCCGACGGGCTGTTTTTTGGGGGAGGGGGTATTTTTTGTTTGTTTTTTTGTAAAAGGCTAGAATTATAAACATGTAGTGATAATATTACTCGGTAGTAAGGTTCAGTAGGACTAACTTTCTAGTCATTAATATATAACGAGGCGTCATCCTCATTTCACAATAGTTCCGGGTATTTTGGTTGTCATATAAATATTGAATGATTTCGCCGATGACAGGCGAGATAACCTCTTCAACTTATGTCAACTCATTGATTAAGGTCAAAATTGGTTCAGATTCAATGTCATTATTTCGATTAGCATCGAATGCATTCGATAACCTGTTTGAAGTTACATGAGCTATTATAGACGGTATACTTATATACGAACTAACACTGCTTAAGGATACAGAATAATTGAAATGTATTAACATGGTAAATCTGAGTGGGGTGTATGTGTCTATTTTAACTCTTTTCAAGGTTGTATCTTATTGGAAGAAATATATGTTGCATTCCCAAGAATTTGTCGCATGAAGATCTTGTGGCTTCAGGTCTGTCTACTGAAACCTTTTAGCAACACCAGACGTATATTTTCCAGATTGTATGTTTATCTTGCGATTGAGATGCTAAAAGTGTTTTGTCAGAATTCAACAACTAATACAGTTATTCCTTATGGTTCGAGGATTTTCATTTGATTTTGGGGAAGGGTCTGTTGGTTCTTTTTGTTTGTTTGTTTTGAGTTTTTTTTTTTGTAGACCTATCTCGTAAAAGTATTTGCAGTATAAAGTTTCAAAGTTTCCTCGGATTTAAATCTTATATTTTCTTACAATTATAAAAGAGGGATACGTAGTGGATAAAGTGTTGGACTGCGATATCGTAATAAGCAATTTTGAATTACATTTGCTCTATTACATTTACCTTGGGAAAGGTAAGAACCCCTCATCCTGAAGCTATGCATTCATAGTACCACTACTGTTCTTATACAATGATAGCTTTGGCATCAAATAACACACGGAATTTGATATAGCATTAAACAATACATGTACTTACCAACCCCTCCGCACAAGTAACATATGAGAAAAGGTTATTTTTAGAGGAGTTTAACATGTTTGAATTCAGTTTTCCTTCTCCTAGTGTACTATATTGCATTAACTAGCGGTGAAACCGATGGATGACAGATACATCTGATTGTAGATAAAATCAACAAGGTGGCTACTGGAAGACAGTAAGTGCGTGTGTGTGATACCCGATGCATCAAAATAGGAAATGAGTGGTTGTAAATCATGACCAATGAAAAACAAGGACGTGGGTGAAGAGTTGTGGTTACAGAAAACTTTGTGGGTGCTAAAGTCGAGAAGGTGCGGCCATATGAGTCGCGTGGGAATTTTAAGACTATATAAGGTCTAGAATTTGGACAGAAGTTCAGTTTATGGTGATTGTTCCGACTCCTTTGTATATGTGAACTCTCTCCGGCTATTCATCTACTCCACACAAGCGTCACTATCGAAGAATAAAAATATATGATTATATTTTTATATATACGTGTTTCTCATTGTTTGTCAAAGTCCAACAGCAGTATACAACACTAGATCTATTGTCATACCAAGATCAAACTGCCCAGTCTGTCCTAATATTTACCTATAGCTATAGTTGGATTTATATCTTTCCCAGGGGTATTAGCGCTGTGTAAAATGTAAACAGCCAGGATTTGAACTCACCTCGTTGTATCCATTTCCTACGGCGATAATTATTACACCACGTGTATAAAATTTATCTTTTATGGTGAAGAAACTATTGTTCAAAGTACAATTCAGACTTAGACCCTCATCTTCGTTGTTGATTCAGCTACATTAGCTGATACGTAGAAATAAAAGCAACGCGAATGTTCATTTCTATCACTATGCATATTTCGAAAAAAATGACACTTTTTCAAGTTATTTATTCACAAAGAACGGTTCGATCAGTTTTCATTAAATCTTTAGAAGAATTGGAGCAAAATTTGAAAATTGTTTTAGTCTGTTATAAAGAATTATTCCAGGGTTTAAATTTCTAATATCCTGTAAGTTAAAATTGGTATTTGAGATATTATAAAATTAAATAAGGCTAGTTTTATCTATTTTGTTAATAAATTTGTAGTTTTACCTATATTTTTGTTAGTTCTACCTATACCGTTATTGAATTTTATTAATTATATTTGATTTTAAGATATTTAAAGTGCAAGTGAATATGACACAGAAAATATTCCAGTTGATTTTCCTATGAATCTTTCTTTTTCTTTTTTTTTTTTTCTTTTTTGATTAAGTATAAACGTTTCGTTACCAACTGCTTTGATATTAAAATTTGATCTGATTTTTCTGCTATTTCTAATTTTAATTGCATGCATTTTCTGAAAACTGAATCATAAGATAAGAACGCCTCAAAAATGTAAATATAAATGTACAATGAAGGCAATTTCTAAACATCTGGTCATTAAAAAGCCTAAACGGGTTGACATACCGTTAAGATGAATCAATGTTTCTTCTTAGAAGTCCGGAAAGCAATATGAATGCTCAAAACTCCGAAATGTACGGACTCAGCTAAGGAAACCAATACCTGATCGTAATAATTCCCCCCAAAAGATTTAAATTTTAAAAAATTGTTGGTTGGTTAATTTGATTTTACGGCATGGGTTATTTCATGCCCAATACGTTTTGTTTTATTAATTCTTGTTGGATATAATTTTCTTTATAAAACTCTATTTTTAAACAGCTTTTTTAAATTCAGTTTTAATCTATTCAACCCATAAATGAGACCCTAAAAGGTACTACTACTAAAATTTAAAACAGTAAACTGCTCATTAACCAATTTAGATTCAGACCACCTATATAAAGGATGAAACCTGAAGCCGTTCGTTAGCTGGGATTGACACAGGAAGTGCTGAGAAACAACTATGTTAGATGCAGCCTGTGACTTGATTAATCTCGCCCACTCCCTTTCAGCGAGGATGTATGATGTTGAAAAGACCTGAGACACCCAATGAACTAAAGAACAACACTGATGATGCATCTAATAGCATCCTAGACATGTATTTTGCAAAATAACTCTATTGAATAATGATAAAAAATAACCTTTAACCACTCGGAATTTTGGCATTCAAATAGCCTGTTCCAGATTTCACAAATAGTCTAGCTCAAAATCCATTCAAACTTCAGTCGATTTCACTGACATCTTTGTTTAAAGTTATTATATTCAGACAAACGTTGCAAAATTAAGCCTTTCTTTGTTGGTATCTGGCCTGAATCCGAAATACTCTGATTACATGAGCAAAGGATTAATCAATTTAAGTAACTATAGAATTTAACTCTGACAAAATCTAATAATTTTATTTGTATCAAGACGTAATAGGGAACATTTAGGACGTATAAAAAATAACACTAGAAAAATACACACAAACTTATCATTTACATTTATTCGAATATTTAAGGGAGATACTGAAAGGAACAGTTTTCATTTTAAATGTTCGTTTGAAAAGATTATTGCCGATTTGAGAATTGTTAACTTTTTCGACATCTAGTTCTTTGCGGCTAAGAAGTTATCCAAACAAACCCCTGAATCGCAAAAATCCATTTAATGCACATAACGTTACGAGTTATAAGCCCTCCCTAAAGATAGAACTCTAGTTCTTAGAAGTTTTCTTGTTTTGATTTTTTCTTCTTTTTTTTTTTTTTTTCACTCTTTTCCCCATTCGCCCAGTAAGGGGTAGAGCCTGATATTAAAAGTCTATTTATTTTAAAAGTGTATTGAAATCAATGACAGTGAATATTCACTCTCCTTATTTCTCATCAATATATGGAATCAGAGTTGTATCGATCTTCTTGACGCAGTGCTATGATGAAAGTGAGAAAGAGGAAGGCGGGAATGAAAAAAAATCAAGGTACATTACGCATCGAACGTGTTTCATAAGAACCTTTTCCCTTGGCGTTCGCTATGTACACATAATCAATAATTAATGATTTAGTAATATATATATATATATATATATATATATATATATATATATATATATATATATATATATATTGTGTGTGTGTGTGTGTGAGTTTGTGAAAGAAGATTGTGTATGCATGAAAATTGTAAGTGTATGAGTATTAATACAGAATAAAGGCTGACGAACAGTTCCATATAAAGAAACACATATTATGCTTACAAAAGAATGTGTTTACGCACTTGTCTGTAAAAAAAGTTTGCAAATCTAATAGGGCACACATAGAATATTGACAAATCTGGACAAGTGAATGCTTAGAAAAAGCAATTTTAAAATGCAATCTTCTGTTGTACAGATGTTACAGGGTGCATTTTTGTACATCTATACAGAATACACCCTGTAACATGTTAAAGGGTGTATTTATATGAGTATGATAATACTGTGTATGACTCGGGAGCTCTTAAAGTCGTTTTTACTAATGAGAGGAGAGTCCCTTTGGTTTGAATTCAAATTCTTTCTCCTAGACCGGTTGCCATACCAAGGTTAAAAGAGCCTATTCTGTCCTATTTACCCATAGCTAATTTGATTGATTTAATTAATTCCAGCCACAATAGTCTTGATGATCCTTACGAGGAAACCCGGGTAGATGTATTTTGTATCTGTTTTCTAAACCAGGTCTACAAAGGTATTTAGCACTTTTATATTCATTCATAACTCCGACGTATTCAGTGTATTATTTTCATAGACAGTCAAATTTGCGACAAGGTCGATTTTTTGCCTTCTCCATTAAGTCATATCCTTTTCAAAACATATATATATAAACATACACACATACACGCTCACACACGCACACACACACACACACACAAACACACACACACACACACAAACACAAACACACACACACACACACACACACACACACACACACATATATATATATATATATACATATGTCTTCTTCACCTTAAATTATAGACTGAAATGGAACTTACTTTCGAGATTCAGATATTTATTTATAGCAGTATATAGTAAGCACTGCTCCTACTCGTCCATATATGCTGAGTAACATTTTTATTTCAGTTGTTCTTGTGCTAGTTACATTTAAGCTCTTTTTATTTACCCTACACTCCTATTGATTTTTATATCTATTGGAAATCAAACTAATCCCAAAATGCACCAATTCATTTGCCTCGCGACCCAAAAATGGTAGTGAGAACGAAACACCAATATTCTGACATGTGATTTTGTAGAAACCGTACATGTTTGTTCAGGCATCTCAATCTCGATCTAAGCAGGCATATAATCAATTCAACAGACAAATAATGAAAAAAGGATTTGTTTTTCAACATAAGTATCTTCCTTTTCAATGCACTTAATTCAATGGTAAATATTAATATCATAGAACCAATGTTATACAATAAAACTTTTATATAACATTTGGCGGGGATTAGAATACGCCGACTGCATTTTCTGAAAACGGATAAGACCTCACCAAAAAGGGTGTCATGATTATGGCATTAGATTGCATCTAGTATTGAAGCTCTACTTCAAAAGCACTGGAGAGTATACAAACAGCCCATCATGACCACAACTCACAGATCTATTTGATCTATAGATGGAATCTTAATAGGGAGTAATTTCAATGAAGGTAGTACAACAACACCCCCCAGCTCTCCGGAACTAGAGCCTCACCACCAGATACTCGAACTAGCTGTGATCTTGGTCCAAATTTAATATAAGGTAAAAAAAGATATCTTTAAAAATTAGTCTTATTCGATAGAAAAAGACTTGATGCCATATAACACTAAATTATGTGTATTAAGAATGGTTAATTAAAGCTATACTTGTTTACTAAGGATTATTAATGCTCACTTGAAATCAGATAACTTAAAAAAATAATGACTATTATTAGATAGAAATAATTACTTAGAACCATTAAATTATTAGTATTAGAGAAGACTTGAAACCATACAACTGTGTGTAAATTATTTGTATAAGGAATATTTGATATATAACTGTGTGTAAAAACCTCTTGAGAAACAACTGCATAAAAGCGCAAATGCAAAATGAACACGATTCTTTAACCTCTAGATATAGAATAACCCCAAACCGATTGATCTGCTGTTAAAATCAATCAGAAAGTTTATTTCCAGTGGAAAGATTGACAATGGAAACGATAACATTAACAGTATATTTCATGATCCCAGTCGTCAGTTAAAGGATATAAATATTTTATGAGACCTGTGTAACCTAACTATCTGTTCCCGTAACCACTTGGTCTCCAAGATACGCTCTATCGGATTTCAGGAATTTACCAGAAAAATACCACTTTCGCTTTAGGGAAGCAGACATCTCTCTTTGAAGTTATCGCATCGTTCCTTTAATAGAAAAGCAACGATTTGTCGCTGTGCGAAGCATCTTATTATTAGTGCCTAAAGAGATTTTCCGGGGTTCGAAATATCGGAATGACGGTGAATTGAAAAATGATATTAAACCCTAAATATTATGAACACAGTGTAGAGTCAAATAGCGCCTATTTCAAAATACTATGCTGTCCCTTTAATAACAAGTTTGATATTTGTATAAAGACATTTTTCAGTAATTACTGAAATGGTTACCTAAAAAATATGGATTCTTAGTTAATAAGCTGGTCTGTGACGATGGACTCAATGTGTTTAGCGGAATGCACAGAACCGAACACACTGTGTAGTTACGGTTATCCCTAGTTAAGAAATGTTTTAGACGCTAAGCAATTTTTTAATCCCATTGAATTGCATTAAATCTTTTGAATAGGTGTAAATATATGTATATATATATATATATATATATATATATATATATATATATATATATATATATATATATAACCTAAATTGAGTCAGACACTACATATCTAAAATCTTCAGGATAATGCTAACAGTATTATCCTAAAGAACGTTTAGGTGAAAACTAAATGGGTATTATTGACTAAATTTAAATTTTGTATATTTTGCTCTACTTAATGTATTAAGCGCTTTTAAACATTACCTCCATCGGCTTTCCCGGTGAATTTACTTTTTGCTGGCCGTTTTCATGCAGGTTGATTTTTTTCAAAATGTACATATTCATTTGGTCTTTTTTGTGCATTTTTACAGGTGCCTGTTTGTAATATTTATTTATTTACCAATTGTTTTATCTGTTTTTCAGCGCCCGAGTCATTAAATATATATATATATATATATATATATATATATATATATATGTGTGTGTGTGTGTGTGTGTGTGTGTGTGTGTGTGTGTGTGTGTGTGTGTGTATATATATATAACCAATATGAACACAATGCTTCCAGCAAATTTTATAACTCAATCCAGTTCAAAATCATTCAACAAATAATATAAAAGAGGTATATATTTGGAGACACTATATTGGATACAGTTTAGAGTCATAGACAGGACAGACAAATACTGATAAATACATAATTGGTCCATATAAGAGTGTCAAATGCTGACATTTAGACAAGTAGGCTGTCACTCTTTTCGAAGATTTTCTCATTTGTCTTTCCGATGGAGCTTTGTCACGTGCTAAGAGTACAAATCACATTCGATGGTCAGGTAGAAAACTTAACGCAGCTAATAAGCAAAGAAAAACTTTGTGCACACAAGTAAAATAACAAGACGTATCTTAAACAAAAACAAAAAAATTATACCGACAGACTGCTGGAAGCAAGCAGTGTGCATATTTTTCTAATCTCTTCTATAAGTTTTGGACCCAGGTCTTCTCAAGAACGCGGTTGTGATAAGTAAAAATAAAATAAAAGAGGATACGAAAAAAAAAAAAAAAAGAAAAAAAAGACAGAAACGCATCAATCTGTCGGTTTACGTTTGCAGACATGATCAATGAATGAGCATGCCTGGAAGCAGACCACGTGACGTCCAGTGTCTCGTCAAACGATTATCGACCAATTCAACACGACATGTTTTTGTTGTTTTCTTTTCTTTTTTTTTTTTTTCTTTTTTTTTGTATTTTTTCTTTTCTTCCCCCTTTTACGGCGTGTGCATAAATCTGGCGTTACTAGGATAATCGTATACAGGATTGTGTTTTGTGAATTGTATGCAGAAGGAACGAAAGATAAATTCTATGCGCATATCCACAAGGAATGAGCGGGATTTTGGTGAGATTGGTTGCTTGTTGATCGGAAAAGATAAGCTGAAAATAATCTAGTTCAATTCCAACTCTTACGTGTCTGTTATCTCATTGCCTAACTTCTATATCGACACCGTATTTGAAAAAAGACAATTTGCATCTAATCGCCTGGTTTCAAGGGTGAAAAAAAAAAAAAAACAGGAACATAACTGAATAACAAAATTATATTACAATCAACATAACAATACTTGCATTTAGTCATTTTTTTTCTTATTCTAAAGGCTAATTTCTTTTAGAAAATGTTTTTAATATAACTTACATGAAAGAATATTTCCTCTACTTCAATAATCTTGTTCAGAATCAATCAAAGAGGCTGAAAAGGTGAACTCAGCAGTTTTGTAACCCTTCCAAATAGTAATGACATTTAAGTTGGCGGTTCAAAATGTTTAATTACTACAGAGCACTAAGAATAGATATTGAACCTGTTCAAATACGTTTGACGAGTATTTTCTATAGCATTTAATGTGCATTGCCATGCACAAAGTAGTGGTTATAAGTAAAACGATTGTGCAAATAGTTATATATATATATATATATATATATATATATATATATATAACTATTTGCACAATAGTTTTACTTATAACCACTACTTTGTATATATATATATATATATATATATATATATATATATATATATATATAAACAAAAGTATTCTAAAAAGATGAGTTTGTTTTTAGATGATTGAGTTGACATTAAAATGTATCGTTTTTTATAAAACCTTCATCAGGAGATTAGAGTGAATAATGTGTTGTCGATACAGTAGTGGACATCTTTTCAAAAAGAGAGGAGAGGTTAGAAAGTATTAGAGAAAAATGTTCCTTTTTCCGTTGGAAACTTTCTTGAAGTAACCAATAATGTATTCTTCCATTGCTCCAATAATCTATTCTCTCTCTCTCTCTCTCTCTCTCTCTCTCTCTCTCTCTCTCTCTCTCTCTCTCTCTTTCTCTCTTTCTATATATATATATATATATATATATATATATATATAAAGGGAGAGAGATAGAAAGAGAGAAAGAGAGAGAGAGAGAGAGAATAGATTATTGGAGCAATGGAAGAATACATTATTGGTTACTTCTGTCAATAAACAGCTGTTAACATTGTCCACACTCAATTAAGTCGGCAGATACTTTCTTACATATCGTCGTGATAGCAAAAGTGTATTTTTAAGAGATTAACAGTAGCTCAGCTGTATCAAAAGACCTAGCGGTTATCGAACTCATTACTCCGTAGTAATGGATTACTGAGACAAATACTAACCATTATATCACAATAAGCGAACACATTTTTCCATTTAACATGTGTAGATATATCAGTAACAAAAGTAAAGTCAGTGGAGTGGCTTAGTGTCGGTATCAGCCTAACATCGAGGGTGTCTATCCCATTTTCCCGACCGCTAGACCAGGGAGATGTTATTTTGCATTTGAAGGGGAGTGTCACACCTACCATCAGTTCCCCACTTTACCACAGATCTAAGCTGTGCTAATCATCCGCTGAGTTGACGAGGACCGGTATCGAACCCTGAACTTTGTGGTTCCTAGGTGGATGCTCTCCCGACTGATCTAATCCTCCCCTTTTATCCAAAAATTTTAAGAAAAATGGGGATAGGCTTAAAGGTTCAAAGTCTGAACAAGTTATTCCCATGAAACGGGATCCAATTTGGTTTATTTTTCAAAATAGTCCCTCTTGCGGCTCACCCCCTTTTTTTCATTAGGGTTACACTGCTTGAATCAGATTGGTAAAAAAAATCATGAACTACAAATCTGACAAGTCTACCTTTTTATTTACTTGTTAAAGCCATGTTTTATATGCAATTCTTTTAACAGTTACCTGTGCGAAGTGTGTATTAATAATTTATATCGATCATTTGGTTTTATGAATGTTTTTCAGCCGAAAAAGCTTTTTACGATCGAAATATTACTTCCATGAATATATGACCTTGAAATTTTTCGTGTTTACATATATTTAAAGTTAATAAACAAAAAGCATACAATATTTCATATAAAGGCCTTATTTTAAGTTTAAGTGAGCTTGAATTTTGTCTTTGAGAAACTGAAGGTTTCGAATCATTTTTGAATAGATTTCGAATGTACGGAAATGTATGAATGCAATAAATTTCATAAAGAAAAGCGTAAACGAATTTTCAGAAATGGAAAAGGCATTTCTGGTTGTAAAGTAATCAGTGTATGGAAAAGGAATGGGGAATGTTATTGGTTAAAGAACCGGCTTCGATCTTTTTAAAATCGCTTTATTCAACTACAAGAGGCAGATTTTCTGCAATAAAAGGCAGTAAATGACGACAATACAATCGTAAATAAAATTTCTTTGAATCTAAATGATATTTCGATGGATGCTTCACCGAGATTTGATTTGTCATAGGAAATTTACTTCCAGTTTAACTCGTGAGATAAAAATCAGTGAAGAATGTTGTTGTTTCTAAAGGAATTATTAACCCGGCATAAAAGCTTTCTTGTCTTGTCATTTTTATTTTTTGTGAGTGTGGGTTCTCTACGCTGTTATATCGGAATCCTATTTGCATGTGGCAATCGCTATCAATTCAATTTTTTTTATAAAACTTTATTTATAAAAATCAATTACGTATATCACCGGGTTAACGGTATCGGAACTTCCTAAGTGGTCACTCATCTATGTTCTGAACGGGCTCATCGTTACTTAACCTGATATCATAAATCAATACGTTAAACATTGTTTAACCTCGGTGCGTGAGATAAAATCAGTGAAGGGTGTTTTGTTATTAAAGGAATTATTAATATTGCAATAATGCTCCCTTGTCTTGTTTTTTTTTTGTTTTTTTTCATTGTTGTTGGGTTTGTTTTTTTTTTTTTTTTTTTCTGTTTGTTCGTTTGTTTTTGGCGTGAGGGTCTCATAATACACTGCGTTGTCATATCGGAATTTTATTTGCATGTGACATTCACTATCAACATCCATTTAATTTGTTAAAAAATTTGTGTATAAAAATTAATTACGTACTTCCGAGGGTTTAGGGTATCGGAACATTCTATGTGGTCACTCATCTATGTTCTGAGCAGGATCATCGTTGCTTAACCTCAGTGCCTGATAGCATAAACCAATACTTTAAAAGTGACATCACTATTAGTTTATGCCTGGCATATTATACTTCCATCTATGGGATAAATTCAGCGTTGAGTGAGCATAATATATTAAGTCTGATGTTAAATGATCGATCGTATGTTGTAGATTTATATACTTTTTTTATATTATGAAGAGAATATAATATCTGTACATCATCAATAGTATTTCAAAGCTATCTTTATTTGTCAAAAAGTAGTATATTATTTCCTAAAATTATTTATGGAAATTTTCTCACCTTGTAAATTTAGATATATACAATGGCAAAGTATATGAGAAATAGTACGGAGTGGCAAAAAGTCTTTAATTTTCTGTCACATTCTATTGCTTAGACTATAACTGTATCCTTTGTAGAGTGGTAAGACCACTC
>CM042139.1:76552368-76584868 GCA_023376005.1 Doryteuthis pealeii
ATCACGACTGGACGTTTACTACAGACTTGAATTAATCGTGGTCTAACAGTAGAGCGAATGTCACCATTTATATTCGAATATTTTATGTAAATTGCATAGAACAGTATTTCAGTACAATAGGACCCTTTTAGAAACGGTTAAACTTCTTCTGAGCTGAATGTTTCGCTGCGATGCTCTCAACTGTGAATATATTTTAACCCCAACAAATTTAAACAACAAAAATAAAAACAAACAGAAATCTGCCAACAATTCTTACTCCACATTAATATATTAGAAATAAATTGATTATTCAGTAAAAGTATATAAGAATCACTATTGGTTCATGGGGGAAATTGTAACTTCTTATTGGTTAAATTTGGTTTTCTACGAGTTCCTTTGAAAACGGACGGCAAAGATCAATTGCATAAATAATAAATTTGATTCATTTCCAGTTCTTTGAAAGATCAAAACATTTTTTTGTTATTTTATTTCTTTTAGTCACTTGTGCAAACGTGTAAAAAGCAAACTCTTATTTGTCAGATTTTAAAACTAATAATATTAAAAGTATGTATCGTTATGAAAATCAATAGAATAATGGTCGTAGATTAGTCATACTAATAATTTTTAGCTTGAAATTTGCGTCGATTATACTACAAAGAGTTAATGTCAAGAAAGCTGGAGCCAATTTCCAATACTGAAAGCATAAAATGACAATATCCTGGTTTTAGTGAAATTATAGCGAAAGACAAATAAGAATGATTCGTATTTCAACAGACAATATTAAAAGCAGAATTTGCTTAAGAACTGAAATTGTATCACAATACGAGTTATCTTGTCGGCCCGAAGTAATATTTAATTCTAACTCGGAAAACAGGAACCGGCAAACAAAAGTTTCATGAAAATTCACGAGAAAAAGAGCCAATTCTATTAAGATATTTTAAATGCTTTATCACAAAATGACATGCTATGTCGTTAAAGAATATTTTCAATTCTTCGAATTCTTTTATGTCTTGTCAAGTTATAGACAATGCGTAGTTTACTGAAATTGTTCTTTACCTATTATGAGCCTTTGGCCAGTATATGACAAATGCTTCACGTTCAAAAGAAATCTTTATTCGTGAATACCTTTTTTTATCATAAAAAGGCGAATGATGCGCCCAAAGCGTGCAGTGCAATATTCAATAGATTTCTATTCTTTTGCAAGCTGAGTTACTTTTCTTTGGAGCACCTTACTTATCCTTTTTGTCGATTGAGGCTTACTTTTCTCTTTGGTTTATTCTAAGAATATAAAAAGCCAAAGGGTTAAGAATTCTACCTTACATACACACCGTAAATACATATATTTGGACGTTTCTTATATATAATATATATATATATATATATATATATGTCTGTGTGTGTGTGTGTGGTTGTGTGTTTGTAAAACGTCCAAATATATGTATTTACGGTGTGTATGTATGTTAGAATTTTTAACCCTTTGGCTTTTTATATTTATATATTCTCTCTCTCTCTCTCTCTCTCTCTCTCTCTCTCTCTCCTCTCTCTCTCTCTCTTTCTCTTTCTCTCTCTCTCTCTCTCTCTCTCTCTCTATATATTTATTATATGTGTGTCTGTGTGTGTGTGTGTGTGTGTGTGTGTGTGTGTGTGAGAGAGAGAGAGAGAGAGAGAGAGAGAGAGAGAGAGTGTGTGTGTGTGTGTGTGTGTGTGTTTTTTGAAATAAGAAAAAAACAAGATATTCCAAAAAGACGAGTCTATTTTTAGATAGCGAATTCGACGGTAAAACGTTTAGGTTTTTTATTATACCTTCATCAGAACATTAGGATGAATAATGTGTTGTCTGAAAAGTGATGGAATTAAATTTTTTAAGAGCACAAATGACACGTTTGAGGGAGAAAATCTATTTAGTATTAGACAAAGATGTATAAACAATTAGAGAATGTAAATTGAGAATTTGTTAGCCAAGTACTTTTGTGAGTTGTAAATATAAATTTTTGCAATATTTTCACTGTATAATAGAACAATGGTTGTTTATCAGCTTTCGTTGGGTGATGGCTAACCAAATACTCTCCTCAGACTGTATTGATGGTTTGGAGAACGATTCTCATTTGGTGCGGAGATGGAGTCCCCATGGCGTCGTGGCTAACGTGCTGGACTGCGACATCGTAGTAAGCGAGTTCGAACTACAGTCGCGTTATTACGGTTACTTTCAGACTAACAACCTTGAGAAAAGGTATGAATTTCTCCCTACCTAAGCAATGGGTTCTTCTATAATGGTTTTAGCATGACATAACCAACGCCATTATAACAAACCAACCAACCCGCTTACTTGGTGATCCAGAATTCTGATCCTGGGGCCGAGGGATAAGCTGCAAGAATAAATAAACATTTCAACAAAGATTAGTATTATTTTGATTATTGGGACTATTGTCCTCATCTTTATTGTTAACCGTACAACGTTTCAGCCGATGTGCCCTCCGGCCTTCTTCCCGTATTTCTTGTCAGAATCGGGAGCCTTCTCGAACTCGGGAACATTCTTGTCGCAATCGGGAATGTTCTTGTCTCAATCAGGAGCCTTCACAGAACTTTGAACTCGACCCTTTATTCAATCCATGGGGGTATCCTGTTTTCATTCCGTTAACCATTGATGGGGTGAAGGTTTTAAGCTGTGTTAATTATTATTCTATGTTACCGTCGCCCTTGACGAGGATTGAACCTGCAGTCTAGATATAACTGTCACTTAGAACTGTGTTAATTCAACGCCTTTATCCACTACCCTATGTGTCCAATTCATAGAAATAGTAAGCAAAGATTACTTCTAATTTTAATGTTGTCATAAACTTCCGGTTGAGATTGATATGCTTTTGTTGATGTTTTATTATTTGTTTTTAGACATTTCTAATTTTGCATGTTCATTCAGTGACTTTACTGAAGGCTACGTTTTCTCTCGTATCGAATATCTTGTTGGTCAGATATTTTCAATGTTTATGTGTAATAGAAATTTATTAGCAACCCGAGATTGTCGTGATTGTTTTTGTCAGAGTAAATCAGTAAATTGTTGTTTATGTAAACTGGTGACTCCACTAACAATAAATCTTTTTTGGCATCTGGCGTTAAAAAAAAAAAAATTTAAAAAAGTAACTAAATAGACTAAAGGGGGAGGTGATTCTTTTTCTTTCTCATTTAGAAGTGGCAACACATGGAATGGATTTTTCCCAAGCCAACACAGGAATCAATTCACCGCACCAAACGAAAGTTCAGACGACAAATAACTTACGGACAGTGAATCTCCTCCCACTTCTATTCATTTTGATATGCAATGGCAACTGCTTTCACGAAACTTCTTTTTGAGCTAAAAGATTTAAGTTAAACGCATCCATGCTTAATCAGCAGAGTAAGTTAAAAAAATCTCTAAATAAATCCTGAAAACGAAGACGTGTACTTCATACATATATATATTTCTATATTTAATGTGTGTGTATAAATATACATATACCTATATTCGTGTATATAATCATATAAGAATTTCTGAGTCCGTTCAGTTTTTAATATTTGAAAATAAGTTGAAGTCATTTTAAACAGCAATATTACTTATCGAAATAAAATAATAAACATCAATAAATATGTAAATTTAACCTGAGCTATCCCTATAGTAATCCCTCTTATCCATCATTTTTATGCACTTTTCTGTGATATGCATGTTCATTAGAATGCAATTGTTATAGTCAGGCTAATATGAGAGAAATCAGAAAAATATATACATAAGCTCAATCACAGGAAAAATGTCCGCTTCGAGGAATGTATAAAAAAAATCGCTTTGAATATTACATAAAAATGTATATAAATTTTATTCCACGGAGTATAAAGATTTATACTGTTGCACTGATAATTCCATAATAACTTATTAAAAAACGAAAACACACTCACATTATAGAAAGATAGAAGGATGCTGGTTAAATAGGATCCAAGCATTGTAACACGTATGGAAGAACTATTTGCACCACAAGAAGGACTGTTGAAAAATAAACCTCAGTTGGTCACATTCCATGAGTGTATCATGGTCAGCGTATGAACCAATCAGCTGAGCCACGTATCCGTGTATATATATATATATATATATATATATGTGTGTGTGTGTGTGTGTGTGTGTGTGTGTGTATAAGGGTAGCGTGGACGTGGAGTCAACGGTTACTCGCTTAGTTTCTCGCTTAAGCGATTATTCGGACCATTGGTTTTAAGATAAAAATGTTCTATCTACGATATTGAGCACCATTTACTAGATATAGAATTCATATTATAAATGTACATGTATATATACATATACATATATATATATATATATGTGTGCGTGTGTGTGGTGTGTGTGTGTGTGTGTGTGTGTGTGTGGAAAAGTAATAAACATAAGTGAAAAATTAGAAACATTAGAATGTCGATGTTAAAATGTTTCGATTAGTATGTACATAACAAATATGTATCTATAATTCAATATATTTATCAAATATCTATCTTCCATCTTCTTCGAAACAATACAAATACCGAATATTGGTGTTGGTTTTCTTTATAAAATGATTCGAGAGAGAACATTCGTACGTTTGAATTTCGTCACAATAACATTTATATATATATAATATATATATATATATATATATATATATATACACACACATACACACACGCATATATAGATATATTTTTTTTTTGGTGGGGAGAATATGTGCTTAATTTGAGTCGTACCTAATTTTTGAAAATTAATTGATTAATAATTAATTAATTAGGCGGGAATGCCTATTTAAATGTAAGGCTAAACAAATCGAGAAAAATCAATCTCTGTATGTACATTTCGGCCTATTAGGCCTCATCAGCAGAGCTATAAATAGGAAGACCGCTCCGTGCGTGATTCACAATTCTTAATTTCTCCTTCCGCGTCAGTGTAAGCGGAGTGTTTTTCAAAGGCAAGGGAAAAGCCTGAAGTTTAACATATATTGCAAATTACACCTCTTCCTTTAAATTTAAATGAAATTAAAATGACTATTTTGACTTTTGATAAAATCTATATACAAAACAATTCCTTATATATACGAAAATAAAATAAGGGCTAACATAGGACAGTTATAAAAAACATATTTTAGTATATATATATATATATATATATATATATATATATATATATATATATATATCATCATCATCATCATCATGTCGCGCAGTTTGCACGGATATCCATGATGATCTTTCACCAGCCTTCCCTATCATTCATTGACTCCGGCAGCTCCTCTGCGCAGCAGCCAGTATCCCTACATAGTTGGTCAATGTAGGTCCTGGCTGGGCGGCCCACATTAGCGCGCCCATGCGCTGGCTTCCACAGTAGTACGTCGCTTACGATCTCGTCCTTGTTTCTCCAGCAGTGACCTGCATGTCTAGTCCGTCTCACTCGTATGGTTTGTGAGATGGGGGGCAGGTGGCCATATAGTTGCTCTTTTGCGGGGTGCTGCTTCCACGACCTATTCAGGACCGTCCATAGCATTCTCGTACAGCTCCCATCTAGCTTATTCTCAAGACGCTTCGTTAGGGTCCAAGTGGTACAGCCATACAGAAGTACCGACACAACCACAGCCTGGAAGAATCGCCTCTTTAGCTTGTTGGAGAGATCGGATTTCCATATGACTGATAGTTTGTTGGTGGCCAACCATGCCTTTCCTATTCGAGTGTTAACATCGCTTTCTGTGGATGAGATATTACTCCCTAGGTATGTGAATTTTTCTACTGACTTAAGAGGCTTGCCGTCAAGTGTGGAGATGTCCCCTTGCTTTTTGAAGCTCATGAACTCAGTTTTATCAGAGTTCACATAGAGGCCGACGTTCTTTGCTGCCTTCTCCAGGCTGTGTAGTAGTGTCTCAGCCTGTGTCGGCGTATCGGCAAGGATCGCGAGGTCATCAGCATAGTCCACATCTGTGACTGTTTGTGCGGGATATCGCCTGCTTCTTGCTTTCTTTAGTGTGAGACCTCTTTCTTTTAGGGTATCTAATGATGTTCTAAGTATGTAGTCTAGGCATATTATAAATATATATGGTGCTAACGTATCTCCCTGCAGAACCCCAGCGGTGATGTCAAAGAAGTCTGTGTCGCCATCAGGTGAGCGTACCATTGCTTTAGTGTCTTTGTAGAGCATCATTATGGCGGCAACCGTTTCTTTGGGGAAACCATATGCTAGTAGTATTTGTTCCATTTTCCCTCTGTGTATAGAGTCAAATGCCTTAGAGAAATCTACGAATAGTAGCGTTGCCTCTAGGTTTTTTGCTCGGACCCCGTCTATGATTCGTCGTATAGACAGGATTTGAGAAGTTGTGGATCTGTTTCTACGAAATCCGTTTTGGTTTTTCCTTAGGATTTTCTCTATTTCGGGTCGGATGCGATTAAGAAGGGCATTATATATCTTAGCTGCAATAGCAGTAAGTGTTATGCCTCTGTAGTTTTTGGCGATTCCTAGGTCTCCCTTTTTTGGGAATGGGAGGATGCATCCTTTCGTCCATCTATCTATCCTATTTTGCATATACACAGCATTGCATAGCCTAAGCAGTATGTCGTTGAATTTCCCCAACTTCCATACCTCTGGGGGTATTTCGTCAAGGCCTGCTGCTTTTCTGCTTTTTAGTTTCTTTAATACTTCATTGAGTTCTTCAGTTGTAAAGTCCCCCAGTTTTATGTCTAGTTGTCTATCTATGATCTTTTGGGTATTATTTTCCATGATTTTAGGAGTGTTTCCTAGAAGTTTCTGGAAGTGGCTTTTCCATTTCTGCAGTCTATCTTTCTTGTTGGTTGCCCTTAGCTTTGATCTAGAGGTACTTTTTCTATCACTAATTTCATTTACTATTTGCCATGCTAATCGTGACTGTCTGTCTTCCACTGATTGTCTGATGTTATTTATTTGTGCTTGTATATATTCTGTTTGTTCTTTTTTGTATGTTTTGGTTAGTTCTATCTGGGCTTTCCTAAGGTTATGTAAATTTGTGTTAGTTGGGTTTGCTTTATTGGTAATATTTCTTTTTTCTCTAACTTCTTCTGTCTCCCAGGGAACCTGGTGCTTAGCTCTTAGTTTTGTTGGTACGCACTCTGCTGCTGCTTCTAGGTGTGCACTAACAAAGTTTTCGTATTCCTCGTTTGGTGAGAGGCATTCAGCTGTCTCTTGGAGGATATCGAACCTGTTTCTTACTGCGACAGCTTAGCGATTGCATATATCGCTGTTGGCAAGTGTCGACCATTCGTATCGTGCAGATCTACTAGTTTGCTTTTTATTTCTACGCAAGCTTAGTCTTAGTTTTGCAGTGACTATTCTGTGGTCAGAGGATACTCCTTCAAAGGAGGAGTATGCTTCGCAGTTCATTGCACTATTTATTCATTTCTTGTTTATTAGGATGTAGTCTATTTGTGCGTTTGTGTTATTTGGGTGTGTGTATGTCCATAGTTTGCCCTTCCGTTTTTGGAATTTGGTGTTTAGGCAAACGAGTCTGTTCTCTAAGGAGAACTCAGCTAGGAGATCGCCGTTTCTGTTTGAGGTGTTGTGTAAACTAAATATATATATATATATATATATATATATATATATATATATATATATGTATATGTATATATATATATATATATATATGAAGTAAATGGAAGTTAATCCGACAGTATGAATTTTACATTTTTAGAAAAAAACAAATGATGTTAATAGTTTGCTGACAGAATCTGTTTCGACCTTTTCAATAGAGCGGTCTTCAACAAGAGCAACATATGAAGGAAAGACGGAATAAATAACCGTTAGAAGGAGGGGTACAAACAAACGATGCTGGATTTTTTTCTTTTTTAAATGCGTATTCTCTGTTCAAAATCAGAAGCATTATAATCCATAACAAAAACTCAAATGAGTTTGATGTAAAAATATATGAAAAGTGTATAAAAAGTATCAAAAATGTCCATGATGTATTCCAGCTACAAAAAGTAAGTTAAAAGTACACACAATACTCTTGGGAAAGGTAGGAATCCAACCATACTGCTTCCAGCTATGGATAGATCGTAGAATCGACTAGCTTCTTAAACCTTTTGTATGGTAACCGGTCTAGGAGAAGGAAAAAAGCAAATAAACTCTCTTTTCGTTAATTTAAACTTCTTAGAAATATCCCCCTCCTAAAAAGATCAACAATTTCTAAATGTTTTATAATAATCATGACACTATTTTTAATGTTCTATTTAATTTTTTAAATCATTTAATCTGCACACAGTTATAACATTCCTATCGAATACAAATAATTTTCAGACTGATCTATAAAACCCATAGATGGGAACTTAACAGGTACTACCACTCCGGAGTAATGGTAATGTAGATTTTACACAACCCAGATCTGCATGAATCGAGTCTCACCACCGGATGAAGTATAATATCGTACCAGGGACATCTCCTTTTTAGAGAGCTCTTACCCCTAGGCAGGAGCTACAGTCAGCGTATTCTACCATATATCTCCAGGACAGGTCGTGCCACAGTACTATGCTCATCACAGTCAAGCAGATTACTGACGTGTTAGAAATATTGATCTTAGCACGATAACCATCACACTGATGGCCATGTGCCTGAGTAAATTTATTAAATACCTGTTGGGTCTGAGATGAAACTGTAAACAGAATCCTACCGTGGGGTGTAGGTCTGCAGGAGATGCAGTCGGAGTATTCTAAGCCCTGCAGACAGAGCTTCTAATACTAGGATGCAGTTAAAATTATCAAATATCAAGAAACACTTGAAAAAGGCTGGAGGGTACATCGGCTGAAAGGATGTGTATATAACAAGAAAGATGAGGACAACAGTCCGAAATATCTAAATAATCCAAATTATCAAGCCTCGTCTAAAAACGAACCTGACAAATAAGACACATGGTGCAATGAATATAAGGGTTGAGTTAATAAGTTTTAAGTGACAATCATCTGGGAGTTGCAGGTTCAATCCTCCCTACAGGCGAAAATAACATAGAATACTTAACATAGTTTAACATTTTTACCCGGTGATGAGTAATGGGATGAGAACAATCTACCCCAATAGATTAAATAAAGGGTTCGACTTGAAGTTTCGTGAAGGCTCCCGTTTAAAACATGTAGGCTCCCGAGTTTGTGTATGAATTGTCATAATTCATATACAAACACGGGAGCCTTCAGCATGAACACTAAAATGATAAGAAACTAAGTTGTTAATGTTTTATTTAACGTGCATAGAGGAAAACTATATTGATCCCTGAATAAAAATACAATGTAATTCCACCAATTTTTATTCGTCCGTATTTATTTATTTATTCATTTATCTATTCATTTGAAAGTATATAGATAGACTGACCGTCCGATATTCTAGGGTAGAGAGAAATTTATCCTTACACCTAATTATAAGAATATTACAGGTGTTTCACCTATTTCCTTGTGGGATTCTGTTTCCGAGATTTGTTCTAGACAGCGTGCAGCATCCTTGTGTATAGATTACTCCCATGTAGCTCTTCTCTAAGTGGTTCGTTACAAAATAAGTCAAATATTTAAATTCCGATGCACACACACACACACATATATATATATATATATATATATATGTATCTGTGTGTGATATATATGGTAATAATGTATATATATATATATATATATATATATATATATATCATTATTAGTAGCAATGTCTTTGTCATAAAGTGTTTGTATGACTGGCAATTTAGCATCCAGCTGCCACTCTAAGAATCGTCAAATATGACGCCTTTACTGAATTCAACCACATTTACCGTGCAATCGGATACGCCAAAAGATATATACAAAAAAACAGCCACGTAATTATCAAGTATATCATTCAACAGCTAATCGACTTCTCAGAAGCGGATACGTTGTTTGTCCATTTTCTCTGTCCTATTATGTACCACACTCAGGTTTCTTTTTCTCGTCACTGCAAATAAGCACGTAATTTATTCATCCTCGATGAAACCGAAAAGAGAGATCCCCTATCCTCTAGAACAAGGCAGGTGTCTGTTGATCAAAATAAGAGATTTTCTCTGATTGTCAGTAAATTACAACGATACACCATACAATCGCTGAAAGATGAACTATCAAGTCTAATAGACGTTGTATATTGCAGTGCGGCGTATTTTCGCCACTGACGTCTTTTGTGCATTTCCCATCGGCGTGAAAAGTCAGTTCACAAGTCAAGATAAAAATCATTATTTAAAATAGGGATAATCAAAAGATACCGATTTGCACCACCTGGAAGACCGACGCAACATAAAACTAATTACTTTTTAAATGTACGATAAGATTTCTAATGAACCTTTCAAGTATTTTCTTTAAACGATAATTATTGTCTAAAACGTTAGAATGTGTTAAGCTTTCTTTAGTCTAGTACACAGTCTTGAGTTTTCTTACGTTACCCGAACTTCTAAGAACTGAACAGGCTCAGTAATCTATTATATTTTCTTTTCTTTTTATTGATATCTAATAAGCTTTGCTTGGTCGGGATCACAGTCCTCATTTCATAACATTTGTAACTGCTCTTCCTAGGAAATCAACCATCTAAGTACTGAATGGACTTATAAATCTCTTAACTTGGCACATTGTATTTTTTTAAATTCTATTTACTAAGCTTTGTTTTGTTTACCACACACTATTTAGCCTGCTCATAGTCACCCATTTAAATACGGAACAGGACGATCAATGCCTTAACTTTATCCTTTCTTTGACTTGTTATTTACTAAAAATGTTTAGTCTGACACACAGTCTTCAATTTGCTTACACAGTGGTTACTTATTTAAATGCTGAACATCGCTATTTAACTTCAGTGATCTAGCAGGAACAGGTGTTTTAATCAGAACTTTACAATATACTACATGAGGTAATGTTAATGATCGTTATTAGCGGACCAATTCTAATGAGTTCGATTCTCACTAGGTCTCCCATACTTCTAGTCTTGTGCTAAGTTAAACTTAGTGAATAGCCGTAAGTATTTTCCGATTGAATGTTCAGTAAAAGTACAAATTCAGGTACAAATAGTTGGTACGGGTACATTTTTATTAAACTAATGTCCACTTAAAATAAACTGTTATTTATTGTTTTTGAATGCGTTTAATTTACCTGATATCCGAATGATTTTTTCTAAATATGAAAAGGTTTTTTTTAATTTATATTTTTCTGTATTTATATTATTATATATATTATATTAATTTTATATTTTAAAGAAAATTGACCTGAAATCTAAAATCATCTTCGGTTGAACCATACTGAACTATTTTTTTTTCAAATTTTGTTGTTATTTAGAAGCCCCAGTTCTCTAATTATTAATTTAGTGAGGACAGAGGATATATTGTAAAACATGTCCTATTTGTGGTAGTAGTCTTAAGTATTAGTGCAGCTACACCGTAACAGATTTTGTTCCTTATATTTATCTTATAGGTTTCGATAATTAAACTGAAGTTCTGGACCCATGTGTTCTTATAGTGCACCATATCATTAAGTATGTTGTTAAATGCTTTTTATATTCAAAGTATATCGGGTATCGATAGCAGGCCACTAACATACATACATACATACATACATACATAGTGTGTGATCAAAATGAATTAAAGAAATAAACTAAAGTTTGCGAATTAAGGAAATAAAAAGTTACTTATTTATGATTGATTGATAACGATATTTTTCATAAAAGTAATACTTTTGGTGCCCTGACTTTATGCAACGTTGAGCTGAACACTTTCAATTTAACGTTAAAATAATTTTCAGAATTTAAAAAATAGAAAATTCCACTGACGTGTTAATAAATTTAAAACTGTCGCTGAATTAAACCATCGTTAACTGCATTAACTTACTACCAAGTGGTTTATATAGTGTATGCATGTACTTTTGTGCTTTTAAGTAAAGTCAAATTTTATGGAATTTAAAAAAACAAAACAAATGTCACATGTACATAACGTAAATAATAGAACAATTTATCTATATAATATGCATTTAATTACAAAAAAAAATTAGATACATTACGGAAACAGAAATAAAAATAAACGAAAGATTATTAATCATCCATAAAACACGTTCTTCTAAGAAAAATACGAAGTCGATTGAAATCCTACTGTGTAATGGGCCAATCTATGATTGTAAGTCCCTAAATCCAAACAGCAGTCTACCTTAATTTATATCAAATGGAGGTCGGCCATTTTCATTCTCTGGCAATCAGTATTTCAACTTGAGTGTCGGCAGTGACACTTTATCCATACATGAAAAGCTTATTGTCAGTTACAAGGCCAATATCACTGTGATATTTAAGTGATAAGGACATAGTTATAGAGAGCAGATGGCTGGAACAGGTGTCAAGGTGAAGTACACACGAGGAGAATAGGTGGGGTAATTACTTATGTATCATGATACGTCTACTGACCTAAAGGCTCAGTTTATCATATTTTGTAGGTTAAAAATGATTACATTTGATTCCGATATAATAATATTTTAGTAGTACACATGAACCTAAGGTAATCCGTTTGTGTGCTTTCCAAATATATAGAGTCTGAAAACTGAGATTTCATTGAAACGACAATAAGTGTTTATTCCATTTAGGCAGAGACTGTTCTTGTGGCTATTGATAAACTCCCCGGCTAGAATAATCGATAATCGAATTGCAAAAATTGTACGAATTCATACCTCAGGATTCAGGGAAATTGACGCAGCTTTTGTCATATGAGAAAAAATGATAGGTAAATCGATGCAGATGCGCTGGCAAACTTATTTGGAACGATATTTTTTGTGCACGGATATAACGACTATTCATGACTTAAACTTTTTAAAATATATCACATATATTATTAAAAGTGTAAGTTAGGTATTGTGTCTTCTTTTAACAATACCTCTATACCACTGTAAGCAGAGAAAAACATTAAACACGTCTGTTTATAAAACAAAACTCTTAGGAACATACTTATATATAATCCCATATATATATATATATATATATATATATATATATATATATATATATATATATATATAAACATTACTAAATAACACCATAATAAATAAAACATTTACAAACTTGTATTGTTCTTACTATAGACACACTCTCCGATAATAGCTCGTGAAGGGACCGAAAGTACTTGGGAAAAATTGGGAAAAATCTACCATTTGTCTATCATTTGACAAATCTATTGATTCCGGCCAGATATTGTACCATCCATTTGATGATTTGAAAGGATAGAAAGCAGAATATATAGACAAAATATGGCTGCATTATCTAATCAAATATTTATGAATATTTATGTGTATATATATATATATATATATATATATATATATATATATATATATATATATATATATATAATTAATACGATAGATAGTAATATTTCTCAGTAACTCTTTTTTTATTGTTCTCAACAAATTTCTACTTTGCGTCACAATCAGGAAAAAACTTTTTTATGGAGAAAATCTCTTTCTGGAAATTTAAAAAAATAGGTCCAAATGGTTGATATGTAGTAAAAGACAAAAATTAAGCTCGAACGTAGCATATCCATTCCAAGAACATATATGTATATGTGTCTGTGTATTTTGCACATTCTCATGGGAAAAATGTTTTGTAAGATAATCTGAAAGTAAAATTAATGATGATTATACACACACACACACACATACACACATATATATATATATATATATAATTGTTAACTTATGTCCAACAATAAATATGCGACACTTTTTAATTAGGACGTTTGTGGCAAACAATGAAATCAAACTGATTTTAAAATTAACTTCAACTCTATCTTTTCTCCACGAACATAAACGTTTAGATGTTTCATTTATAAGATAAGGTACATATGTTATAAGGATAGTGTGAACTTTACCAAATGGTGCATCACAAGTTTATAACAAAATACTAATTAATATTTTAGCAGAGGAGTCTTTCAGGTAACTGTGGTAACAGGTTGATATTGAAATTAATTATAAAATGAAAGGGACAAACATTAAAAAAAATAACAAGAGGTTGAGTTGAACAGGTGTAATAATTTTAAGTATTATTCTGTCAATAAGCAATAATTTACAAAATATGTTTTTGTCTATGTGTATTAATTTTTGTAGATATACAGTGTAAGTAAACTTTTTAAAGCATTTTAAAAAAAAATAATTACTTCTTTGTCAGTCCTGAATTCTTTTGAGGATAAAACTTTGGTATCGTCGTGAAATTCGGGACATATATTTTTGCTCCAATATCTAGAGTATCTAAGGCCTAAGGTCTGTCCGACTTGACTACTAGAATGCTGCTTATTTAGGGGAATAGCTGGTATTGAGACCCTCTTGACTTTGGCAGTAGAATAAAAAAACGTTATTTTCGGAAACACGTGGGCTTTGTTCTATATTTAGATTTGACGAAGATCTTCGGTTAGTGACATTACATATATAAATACCTTTTTATTTGACTTGCCACGGAGGAGTAATTCTAACTTGTCTCTCACAGCATTACTCGTGTCATGAATGTGTTATCATAATTATAACCATATGCCAGAAGATGATTATAGAAATACCTCAACATCCACAGAAAAGAAATATGCGTATGTAGTTATACTTATCAAGCTTCTCTTATCCTGCTACAATATCAAATGTACAGATTGATGAATTGATTTTAAATGGATTGGTTTGTCATAAGGTTAGAGAATCGAATTCATTTTATGTTCATATCTACACCTTTTTGTGAAGTTTTTTTTCTTATATCTTTTTTGTTTGTTTTAGTTTTTTAGTATCAAATAAGAATAATTTTTAAACATATATTTTTGACACAGGTTCTGTCACTCTCTTCGTGGCGTAATGGTTATCGTCGTAGGAAATGGATAATGTGACACTAGTTCAAATCCTGGACGAGACGGTTTGCATTTCACATACCGCAAATACCATTAGGAAATATATGCATCAAATTGTTATCTCTCCAGTTATGGGTAAATAGTAGGTCACACTGGGCTTTCCAGCCTTGATATGACAACCAGAAATTGACCATGTATTTACCCAACTCCTCAGCACAAACAATTCTGTTTTGTGCTGAAGAGTTGGGTAAATACATGCCACTCCGTTTCAGAGTGGATCTGGGAGTAATGGTAGTGTTAAATGTACAGAGATGAATGATATTTTTTACGCATAAATTGGAGGGCTCACATGTCTTGAAAATCAGCATTGAAAATTCTTTCTTTGACATAGGCGCGAACATTGTCGTTAGTGGGGATCCCTACTCCTTTATATTTTCTTCCCAATTTTGTAAAATGTCTTGAAAATCAGCATTGAAAATACTATCTTTGACATAGACTCGAACATTCTCCTTGGTGGGGGAAGACGACTCCTTTATATTTTCTTCCTAATTTTGTAATTTTCTGGAATACCCAAGACCATCTACATTGTTTCTTTTAACTATTTCTTCTGCCGTTGCTTCGTAAAACAAGCTCGTAAACTATCAGATGCAAAACATAGAAATAAAATCCCAGAACACACATGTAGGCCATAAAGAGATTAACTTCCTATTTACAAGGTCAGTATTAATAGTAAAGTTGAATCTTTTTTTTTCTTCTTTTGTGCACATGGATCGCTCAGCACGATCCCGAATTACACCGATCAATATGGGAAGATAACTTAAAAAATACAAACAAATAAATACGCCTAGCATAATTTATCTTGCAGATGAAAAGTACCTCGTTCTATATACTCACTCACAAAAAATCCTGATTTATTTATTTTCTTAAAACACCCACATACACACCCACACGCACACACTATATATATATATATATATATATATATAGCGAGTCGGATTCCTTCAGGTGGTGTGTTCACCACATGCTTCGATTCCTGGCATGATTCTAAACTCTTCTGAGCAGGTTGTCTTTCATTCCAGCGAGAATATTCCTGTCGAAGAAAATAATGACCTCAGGTTAAACATAATTCATTGCAAGAGATGTTTTTTCTTTTGTATTTATTTTTTACTTATGTATCTGAAAACATTTACACTGTTTGCATTTAATCTATACCTTTTTCCCCATTTATATAGTATTTGATTCAATTTAGTTACACTAGTCGTGATTGATCTTCTTCGCTGAGATTCACGATTCATATCAATTTCTTACACCTTTTCTGATATAGTGGTCCTGAATTGGAGCCATAAAATATCTAGGCCTTCTTAAAATATACAAAACCAATTCCAAATTTTGATTAAATACTTGAACTTCGTGTTTTAAAGCATTAGAACAATATTTCGTTTGATCTGTATTATTTAGATTTTTCCAACTGTTATCCTCATCTCTATCGTTATATACAGATTCTTTCGGCTTATGCGCTCTTCTGCTTTCTTCAAGCGTCTCGTATCGAACTGTGAAACTTTTTCGTCGAAATCTGGAATCTTCTCGACGAACGCGCGAGCCTTCTCGTTAAATTCAGGAGTCTTCATATCGTAATCAAGGGCATACACTAAACTTCGAACCGAACACTTTATTTAATTCATTGAGGTAGATGGTTTTAAATCCGTTAACCATAACCGGGTAAAATGTAACTCTGTTATTATCGCCCGTGATCAGGATTGAACCTGCAACCTACCAAATGAGAACAATCTACCCAATGGATTAAATAAATGGTTTGGTTAGTAGTTTCGTCAAGTCTCCGATTACAGGAAGGCTCTGGAGTTCGAGGAGAAGGTTCCCGGCTTCGATAAGATACATCTGAAAAAAAAAAACCGGAGGACACATCGGCCGAAACGTTGTAGATTATTTTAAACATTTCGCTAATGCCCTTGGAAATGGGATGGATCCGTCTCTTCCCTCTCCAGATATGGATAAATAGAATGTTCGACAGTATTCTTTAGTCTTGGTAAGGCAATTAGTCTAGAAAGAAAATTTGAATTAAAAACAGCAGTACTCGCTTAAAAATTGAGCGTGTGTTGCAGCCTGCTCGTGGCGGAAGTATTGGGTAAATATATATTATAAGCTTTTTACAGCTAAGTAAATATTGTTTTATAATAAATAGGTTTTGTGTCTCAATTACTAATAAGATCAATAGTGATCTCCTTGACACCAGTCGAAAGAAATTTACCCATTAACTTAATTCTAGTTTATTTTTTAATCGCTAAATATGAAGGTGAAAAATGTAACACTAATCACCACTGTGTTTCTACTTTACCCAAAACACAATGGTAATTAATATTGTTAGAATTATCCCCATATTAAGCGATTACAAAAATCAGGCATTTATTCAGCTTTACTCTTTCAGTGTTAACTTTGTAGTCTGCTGAACAGCGATATCTACTCTCCAAGATATATATTTCGTTGTTTATGGTGTTGAGGTCGGGCTAATCACAACGGTATTCCTTGCAGGTATTGAAATCCCACAAACAAATATCAGCTGTTATCTGGATACATGTTGTTTCTCTTTCCTTAGCAACAGCCAATTTTCAGTCTGCTTTAGATATCTTGGCTTATTTTAGAAACGAGTCTGTAGTAAATCTATTTTACGCATCTTATTAATTGTATTATTGTTGCGTTAATAGTTATACCAAACAAAAAACTATTTGGTATCAGTGACGATTTGGATGATTTGATAGACAGAACCATAACCAATCTGCAGAGAACAAGCTACCTCATCGATGATTACTCGCTGGTTCGCCAATACCATTTCTTGAGATTGCTGAATCTTTTCATCAGAGGTAGTTGTTGACTGACGTCCTACTCCTTCTTCGTGCATCACATTTGTTCAGCAACTTTTAAAATATGCTATCCATTCCTTCACACATCTACACGTTTGTACACTATCCCCTTACTGTGCTAGAAGACTCCGATGAATTTCAGACCCTGACACTCCTTCCGACCAGAGAATTCGGGTCACTTCTTTGGTGCATACTGCTAGAAGAGCGGCCATGTTTACACTGTAAAAACAGCAACAAATGGTGCGATTGGGCTAAAATTCGATCATGTGACCCCGATAATGCTAACTATAATCACGCATGCGTAGAACGCAGTGTGAAAATAATAACGATATGTTATGGCGGAAGTGGGGATAATTTTTGAGTCTCTCTTGTAGATACTTCCTAATGTTTAACTGTCACTGAAGGCTTGAAAAAAAAGCTGAAATAATTGTAAATTTTTAGCAATGTCAAGAAAATCCAGACAATAGCACCATTAAGACAGGAGGAGAGTGCTGAAGTATACAGGGTGTACCATGAGTTGCCGCACTTGTGAAAATCCAATGGATATAAATGCCAAATAAAAGAACAATGGCAGAATACCTGAATATTGATAGATATGTACAAACATTGGGAAGTCTTAAGGTAAAAGTAGTAATCTTAATTAGTGAAGCACTTGGAACAGTCTTAAAAAATGTTACAAAAATGTTAGAGAAATGTAATTCCAAGGATGAATAAAAAAAACATCTTAAGGACAGCATTACTAAAATCAGCTAGAATAGAAATGAGACTTTATTTCGACCGGATGGAACTCAGGTGATATTGGAAGAATACAAAATAATTTTCATCAATGTTTGAATATATAACTGTTTATGTAACCCTTGATATTATGTGTCGTATTTGTTAAATAAATTTCTCCAAACAAATTAATTCTAATGATTAGATGTCTCATGATAGAGAAAGTTTTAGCCGAAGGGCGAGGTGAAATTCTAATCATGGCTGTAATTTACAATTGATTACATTTAAATCTGTTATATCAGTGCAATATATCAGTTCTTTTTGTTACTGGCAACTAACTCATCCCTATTCTAATTGTGTCCAAATCAAAACTGACAATTTAACTCTGACTTGTTGAAATTGAACTTCGACATAAGGAAACCTTTTCGTTGAGTTATTGTTTCTGTGTTAATGTAAATAAAACCAAAATAAAGATTTTCATTTGCAGAGTACGAACTACGAGCGGAATCCATGGCGCAGTGGGTAACGTGCTGGTCAGTCGCGCTATTATGTTCGCTTTTAGACTTATAACCTTGGTAAAGGTATGAACTCCCTCATCACCCAGCTATGGGTTGAATAGTACCACTAGTTCTTCTATAAGGACTCATTTAGCGTTAAATGACCCATGGAGGTCGATATGCCATTAAACAAAGATCCCAAAACAATCTAAGAGTTTGACTTTAAGGTAAATGAATAAATACATGTGTTGAATCCTAATAAAGTTATTAGTCCAAATTTTGATTGATCTATTGGCATGTCAACCCGTTTTGGTTTATTTTATGCCTAGAAGTAACGGGATTCCTTACATTGTAAATTAATATTTACATTATTTGAATTTCTTCTTAAGAGTTTTTTGCCTACACTTGTATTTTACCCACAGATAGTATTCTAACAGATACTACCACTCCCGGTCTGAGAGGACCGGGAAGTAATAGCAATGATGGGCCACTTCATACTCTCCATACCCCCGGATGCAGTATAGTGTAATATCCAGGACCCCACTAAGCGTCCCATCATGGTGTCATGGTTTTCAAGCTAGTCACGCAGATCCACTGAAAAGCAAATTCAATCCTCGCTAGATCCCTAAAGATCCCTAGATACTTAGGATCTTGTGTTACATCCGACCGTTGACGAACAGGTTTAATAAAACCTACTCAGGACACCATATTTTTAGGAGGCCTTACCCTTATCTAGAATTTGCAACCGGCGTATTATACATTCCACCAAAATTTTGGTATATATGTGTGATTTATGATTACTGAAACTCATACATATTGATAATCATTTTAAAGAAAACAACAACAAAAAAACAAACAAACTGCAAACATAATTATGTTATTGCTTACGTATATTTGGTTATCTATTCTTTGTAAGAAAATATGTACATAGCAATGAAAAAAGAGAGATGTTAATATTGTTCTTCCTGCGGCTCTACAACATCTGAAGTTTATCGTATCTTGTTATGCTTGTTGCATTAATCAGATTTGGCCAACCTTAACCTATTCCATGTCTTCTCTGATTAGTTTAAACTATTTTCTGCTTTTATTTCTGGCTGTGTAGGGAAGGGAATGACGATTGACTACTGAATCTTGTATACTCTGTATACTCGTGGATAGACTGAACTTTGTAGAACTGATGTTCTGTTTAAGAGAACAAGTTTAATAATTGTGTATATGTATACCTAACCTCTCAACCAAGAAGAATGTGACACAAGGTTATTTTTAAGCGGAGTTTAACACATTTGAATTCAGTTTTTTATTTCCTAGACCGGTTGTTTTACCAAAATTAAAGAACCCAGTCTGCTCTCCTGTTTATTTATAGCATGAGGTAGAATAGTTGGATAGATATCATCCTTGTCTCTGTAACTTTGGTTAGGCAAACAGTCCAGGCGAATGAAAAGTCTGAATTCATAATTGCTAAACTCCGCTGAAGAAATTGATCTTGTGTCTCATCCTACTGGAGGAGTTGGTATATATATATATATATATATATATATATATATATATATATATATATATATATATATATATGTGTGTGTGTGTGTGTGTGTGTGTGTGTGTGTGTGTGTATAATTTATTTCCTTAAGTTTTGATACTCAATCTTTAAAATGTACATTGTGAATCGGGAAAAAGTATACAGGAAATAATCAGAAATTTAAATTTAGCAGTACTAAGAAAATAAGTTGAATAATTCATTGCGATCTTTCTTCTAAAGTGCAGCTGGATAATCTTTTTATATTAATGTAATTATGGCAATGTTAATAATTTACTGTCCTAAGATAATGCACTGGAAAATGTAGCAGTAATATATCCGGCAATTTATCTGAGATAATAGTCACTGACCGATATATTTGTTTTGCTTTCTTTTCTCCTTTTTTCTATAGCTGAGAACAGAGGTATTATTTATCCGTTCGTAACAGTAAAGAAAAAAACCCCCAAAAAAACCCGTATCTCACAGTGAAACAGCAAGCGGTAAGGTTGTTGGGTTGGTCTAATGACGTGCAATAGGGAATCTTGATATTGAAGAAGTCATTGAACAAGTAAATATGAAATATTGATTGAATCAATTGTCTGTTTTAGTTATTCATCTTTCCTCTTTTACTTGTTACATTTTGTTGGATTTTCTTAATCTTTTATTTTCTTCATTATATATATATATATATATATATAGTTCATTTCTTTAAGTTTGGATATTCAATCTTTTGAATTTACATGGCGAATCGGTGAAAAATCTACAGAATGTCATCAAAAATTTTAATTTAGCAGTACTAAGAATATAAGTTGAATAAATCATTGTGGGTTTTCTTTTAAAGTGCAGCTATATAATCTTTCATACTTGTATATTAATCTAATTATAGTGATATAATAATTTACTGCCCTAAGATAATGCACTTACAAATGCACCAGTAATCTATCCGGTAATTTATCTGAGATAATAGTCACTGACCGATATATTTGTTTTGCTTTTTTATCCTTTTCTTCTATAGCCGAGAACAGAGGTATTATTTATTCATTCAAACACCCGTATCTAACTGTGAAACAGCAAGCGGTGAGGTTGCTGGGTTGGTCTTATGACGTGCAATAGGGATCATTTATAATAGATTGCTGACATCCATATCTTTCTAAAAAGAAAATAACACAAAAGAGGAAAAAGTCTGTTTTTGTTAGATGTTCCATCTTACTGCGCGTGTGTTTCCATAATTTCACAACAGTTCCTTCCAACCTGAGATAAAAATGTTTTATAGTACAAAAACATTTTCTATTTATATTTTGATGTGGAGGTACGAACGTCAAGGAAGATAAATGACCGTTAGCAGCATTTTGTTGAACTTTACGCCTCTTCTTAGTCCATGCTGTAAAAATAAACGCGATATGATACTTTGACAAATATTAATAGTTTAACCACTGGTACAGGTAACGAGGCAAAAAGAAGAGTAAGCTTTCGTTTAAGAACATAATTATATTATACTAGCTTAATTGCCACACGATTGAGTGACTTTTACGCTAGTTAACTAATTATTTTTTTCCATAGATAAAGTGTTTAAATAAGACAAATCTTACTATAAAAGAGAGGTAATATTTTATCTACGTTTAATTAACAAAAAACCCCCGCGTTAAAAGAGGTTTCAATGCTCAAGTTTTGGGCTTCCAGGGTTTTCATTATAGGGGGAGTTTAACACCATTAGAGTGCCTTAATATAATTGAAATTTACTGAAATACTGGGGATGGGCAACATATATTGTCATTTACCTATGGTTCTATTTTCATATAAATCGAAGGGAAAAAATCAGTAGGGGTAATGTGCTCATGAGGAACCCCTTTCATTAAAATGAAATATATTTCAAGTATCCTGGGTAATGTAGTTTAGGAATAAAAAATATAATAAGGATACTAATCAATCGTATATTGAAAATTGAAATCAAAAGAGGATTTAGAAAATAATTAAAAAATTAATAAAGGATAAAACATAATAAAAATCAAGGAAAAGAAAAATACAAACACGAATAATTATAAGAAGAAATAAACAACTTGAAAATAAGAAATAAATGATAATAAAACAAATATATAGGGAAATGATTTTTATTAATCTATATAAATGGATATAGATTTATTTCTAACTTTTTAAATCCTGGGAAACGCCGAGTATCTCTGCTAGTATATATATATATATATATATATATATATATATATATATATATATATATATATATATATATACGAGCAGAGCTCTGCTAATGTGTGTATATATATATATATATATTCTAACACAACCTGAAGCAACCTGCCTTGTCTGATCATACTGATGAGCCGTGAAACGGCGAAACAAGACTGTATGTGAACGACTATATATATATATATATATATATATATATATATATATATATGACGCCTTAATGTATTGCCTAATGGAAAAAATTATTTCCCAAAAATGAATCTAAGTTGAAAGAAAATGTTTGCATGTTTGTCTTCAAACAAGTCAACTGAATTAAAAATAAACAGAACCCAGATTGTTTTTCGAATAGTACATCATGAAATCTTACCCTTCATAACTTAAAACAGCCCAAAGTTCAATGACTTGAAGGTAGGAAGATTGGATTTCGCTAGTCGTTCAAGCGAATAGTGCATTTCCTCTCTGAACACCAGTAGATAGAATACTGGCCTTTACGAGCAAATGTCATTCATACACTGTCGTATACATAAGGTCAATTGAGTAGTTATTAAGAGTGCTGTAACTAGTTATCAATAGTGGGCTTAATACCAGGATAACAAATAAGTTAGATTGTGTGAATCAGGAAGATCGTTAGTATTGAATATTCATGAATATGTCATCTTAGACTATTAACAACTTGCGGGACTTGTTGATATATCAAATGATAATCTAACGTTTGATATGTATACTTAAGAGCTATTGCTAATAGTTCAATAAGTAAAATGTATAATCTTGATTGAACTCTCTCTCTCTTTCTCTGTCCTTCCTCCTCTCTCTCTCTCTCCCTCTCTCCCTCTCTCTCTCTCTATCTATCTATCTATCTATCTCTGTCACTCTGTCTGTCTGTCTGTCTCCTCTCTCTCTCTCTCACACACACACACACACACACACACACACACATATTTCTTTTTCCATCTTTTCCTTTGATTTCATTTAAACAGATTAGCGTTGTCGCTTCCGTGCTCTCTCTCTCTCTCTCTCTCTCTCTCTCTCCTCTCTCTCTCTCTCTCTCTCTCTCTCTCTCTCTCTCTCTCTCTTCCCCCTTTTTCTTTTCCATTTATGTTATATTTTCCTGATGTGTAGCATGTCCTTTTTCTTCTCTTTCTTTCTTCACAATAAAAACTGGATGGTCCAATTTTATATATTTTTACTTAAAAGGGTTAAAATGATGAGACTGGAGAGAAGGGAGAAAAGAGATTTATGTTTTTCTCTTTTTTCTATTTTTCCCCATTTTTCACTCCTTTAAGTAAATATATATATTGTCATCTACAAAACATCCATCAATTTCTTCACCCCATAATCTATCCTGATGAAGGTTTAAATAAACCGAAGCGTCGATGAATTAATTCATCTTATTTTTGGAACGCTTCGTTTTTTAAATTTCTTCATATATATATATATATATATATATATATATATATATATATGTGTGTGTGTGTGTGTGTGTGTGTGTGTGTGTGTGTGGTGAATTTATGTTACAACAAATGGAGTAATTTATTTTCATGAGGGGAATCATACTTCATGTGCTAAAATGTAGTTTAAAAAACAAAAATCTTTAGGGACCTTTCGGCTGGTACTTTTCAAAAGAAACTTCGGTTTATGATTAAAAAGCACTGACTAAATATATTTTTACTTAAAAGGGTTAAAATGATGAGACTGGAGAGAAGGGAAAAAAGAGATTTATATTTTTCTATTTTTTCTATTTCTTCCCCATTTTCCACTCTTTTATGTCTGACGTTTAATCGTAAATCGAAGTTTCTTTTGAAAAATATCGGTCGAAAGGTCCCTAAAGCCTGTTGGTGTTTTTTAACTACATATTAACATATAAAAAGACATGATTCCTTTTATAAAAAATATATATAATATATAATATATATTATATATATATATATATATATATGTGTGTGTGTGTTTGTGTTTGTGTGTATTCTCTCTCATCTCTCTCTCTCTCTCTCTCTCTCTCTCTCTCTCTCTCTCTCTCTCTCTCTCTGTGCGTGTGTCTGTGTGTGTAAGGAGAGAGGGAGAAATAAAACTACTCAATATTTTTCCTGGCATAGCGTCAAAATTGTGAGGCCAAGTTAGAAAGCATCCGCTTCCTAATAATAACTATTCTACAAAATATACACTCATATATAGGTACAAAATTTTGTCTGTCACCTAATAAAGAAAACAAAAATCATTTCATAGGATTAATATGTATTTTCAACATAATTTCCTTTATTTTTAAAGCACAACACAACATATCTTGATTAATCACAGGGGTCTTATATAATAAATTCTATCTAGAAGAAGAAAAAAACTTAATTCAAAGCAACTTTCTTGCGTCATGTTTGTGTTGGAGAAGTTTGGTAAATACACACTTCCAGGTTCACTCTGACCTGGAGTGGTAATGCTTTTTTAGGGACTGGTAGATACAGTGAAATATTAAGATACAGGTTCCGGCAACGAATGTAACGTGTACTTTATGTTACTCAAAAGTTCATGAATTTCTTAATCACATGATAACCAATGTTCCATGTCATGGTAGACATTTCTCACATCTCTCGGAATTTCTCCACGAGGAAATAAACGACCTCATTTTTTAGCTTTTATATCTTCGAGAAAGCCATTTTTCATCTTGCGCTACGCAATTTTCACTGTTAGTGCATATATATATATATATTATATATATATATATATATATATATATATATAGTGTGTGCTTATGAGCATATATATATAATCTGTGCTTATATGCATATATATATGTGTGTGCGTATGTGCACATATATAATGTGTGCGTATGTGAATATATATATATATATATATATATATATATATATGATGTGTGCGTAAGTGCATATATGTAATATTTTGTATATGCATGCATGTAATACATATATATATATATATATATAATTTGTGTATACATGCATATTTATTTTATGTATGTGCACATATATATATGTAATGTGAGTGTATGTATATATATATATATATATATATATATATATATATATATGTGTGTGTGTGTGTGTGTAATGTTTGTATATATATACATGTATGTAATTTGTGTAATAAAATATGTGTAAGTACATATATAACAATATTTTACTTGTGTGTACGTATATTTTATTCGAGCTTGTGCACTGTGTGGGAGATATGTATCAGTTAATGTCAGTCGTAAGAGATAAGCCACTTGGACGGAGACATAAATAAACCGTCGGCTCCTCAGTTCTTGAATCTCTTTCCTGTTTTCAGCACTTTCCTTTATCCATCAAACGTCAGTACGTTAGGGCTGGAACTTGGGCTGGGAACGGAAAGCCCTGGGGGGACGTAAGCTTTTGGCCGAGAAGCAATTGCAATGATTTTGTTCTGTCCTTCTTAACAGGCACAAGTGTACCTAAGCAATGTACCCTGCAGCGTCGGATTTAGGATAGGGTGGTGACGCAAATTCTTAATTGCACTGAAAATAAAAGATAAGGATCCTTAATCTCTGCACCGCACGGCTGCTGAGGGCCACCCGTGTTTAGAGTTGAAGGGTTGCGCCAAGCTGAAGGTCGAGTGTGATAAGACGTTGAGGTTGAGAGAGTCGCAGGCATTTTGCACAAAGAGAAAATTGAATGGCGCTATAATGACTACTATTTAATAAGATAAGACCATGTACGTAATTCAAAGAACCATTATCAATGGAAAACTGAGTGAAAACACTTGAAGTCGGTTTCATTTAGAATAGATTTAATACATAGACTTAGTTTATTTGATTAGTGACGATCATCTTTAACGTTTTATGAAGATTATGAGAAAATTATCATTGGATATTTTATTTGTCTGACTTTTTTAGATGAGACTTGATTTGTATTACTTAGATTTTTCGGACTGTTGTTCTCATTTTTACTGTTAAATACATAACGTCTCGGTCGATGTTCCCTACAACTAGTTCCCGGTCTACTTCAGATATTTCTTGTCTAACTCGTGAGCGTTCATATCATAATCGGGAGTCTTCACAGAACTTCGAGCCGAACCCTTTATTTAATCCATTGGGGTAGTTTGTTCTCATTCCGTTAACCATAACTGGATATAAGTGTTAAGCCATGTTCATTATTCTGTCTTACTTTCGCCTGTAGTCAGGATTGAACCTGCAAACTCCAGATGATCGTCACTTAGAACTGTATTAACTCGACCCTTATTCATTGGGCCATGTGTCCAACTGGATATTACATATCATGAACTGACCATCAAAATTGATTATGTTAGGTTCGGAACATTCATTTTGTGTAATCGCTGTCAGTGGGAATTAGATTCTACAGACAGTATCCTTTGCAGAGGGATAATACCTACCCCCCACAAAAGAAGGGTTCCCTGCGTATGATACTAAACAGCATTTTATGTCGAAGCTCCATTTCTAGAGAGTGTGGAGTACCGCATTATTGCTCCCAGATCCACCCCGACATGCAGTGGTAGTAACTGTAATATTTGGTTCGTTGAATTTACGGCATGTCCACCCTTGGGTTATTTTATGCCGAATACGTTTTTATTATATTCATTCTTGTTGGGCATACCTATTTAAAGACATTTTTTAAACTCATCTTTTATCTATATAACATATAGATGTGACCCTAACAGGTAGTACCACTCCGGGTCAGAGTGAATCTGGGAGTAATGGCAATAGATAAGTACTCCACACTCCCCAGAACTCAAGGTTTGGAACCTCACAACAAATGCAGTTTAATTACATACCCAGGACACTTACCCGCGAGAGTCTCATAAAATATTTCTGTTAGGAAATTATTCGTACTAGCAAAATAAAAAACGCCCTCTGGCCAATGTAAAAATAGATTTTTGAAACATATTGCCTGAGGGTGGGAGCTAAAAATTCAATGTCAGCGAGTTTGTACCCTAAGTAATTAAAATAATCAAATTCATTAAAGGATTAAAAATTAAAACAATTTGAAATGTAAACTTTAAATATGTATTAAAATAAAACAAACTATATGTAGATATATAATACCAGTCATGTATTTATCAAAACCTGTTTTAAAAAACATGAAGACTGTCTAATGTTGCATGTTCAAATTTTGAGTGTATTTATTCTATCTTATGACTATTTTGTGTAATGTGCCGTAAGCAGTGACGTAGTATTTTTTACAGACAAAAACCGGAAGCGAATCTCCATTATTAATAGATTCGATAGGACCGTGTACAAAGAAATGAACTCTTTAGAAACAATGCAAATATAAACGTACAGTAAACGCGACTCCCTAAACTCGAAACATACAATGAACATAGACGAATTTAAATGTCGTTAAAATAGATCATTTTCTGTAAGGATCATGCGCATTTTTTAGAATCTTAAACGGTCCCAACCGTTGGTTGGTTTTACAGCATGTCAACATTTGGGATATTCTTTACCGAATATAGTTCTTTAGTGAGCTTAGCACAGATGTGGCACAAAACTAAAAGTGTGTGGCGCCCAGATGGAATCGAACTCACTAACAATGATTTGCGAATCTAGCTTGCAAACCATCACACCACGTGAGGTGCGCATACACCGAATAAAGCTTAACAATTACGTTCTCCAGTTCTTTACGGTACAACAATATATCTTTACCAACAATGTGGCTATCGCCCTGTCGGTGGAGCCTAAAACCCACTGACTGTATCAACTGCATAGGTAATACCCCCCCCAAAAAAGGGGGGGGTATTCTGTGTATGACACTAAACTAAATTTGGTGAGAGTCACATTCCTGAAATTTGGTGAAAGTGGAGTGAGTACTCCTTTATTGTCAATGGTCCCACATAGTGTAACATCTAGTACCTATATAATGGGTTAAATATATCAGCTTTAAAAATTAATCGTATTTGAGAGGAATACTTGATGTCCTATAAGTGTAATTTTTTGGTATTTAAATAGTTACTTGTTGTTATAGATTGTTCAGTAAGGATTTATATAAGTAACTTGAAACCATATAACTGTGTTCAAACTATTATACAACTTTGTGCAAAACAACTCTTTAAAAACCAACAACAAAAAAGGTAAATATAAATGTACAATGAACGAAATTCGCTAACGACTATCTATAAAATAACCCATTGCAAGTTGGCATGCCATTAAAATCTATCAATCGTTCAAACATTTTAAATAGATCTGTTTTAGATTAAGTGCTTAGCTAGTTGACCTATAGATGGGACCCTCATAGATACTACCAATCCTAGTCAGAATGGATCTGGCAATATCGTGGTGATTTTTTGCACTCCTCCAGAACTGAACCCTCAGTATCTGATACATTTTAGTTTTATACCCAGTAGACTCTTTTAGAGGAAGGAGCCTTACTCTGTGCAGGGAATTCAATCGACGTATTCTAGACCAGTCGACTGAACAAACCCAAACAATAAGATACGAATGTAAATATTTCAAGCAGACTTGGCGCAAGGAACAAGGCCTTTTTTTAGTCGCCAATACATTTTCGCCTCACACTAGCATGATTACTTCCGGCTATTACGCCTGGGGAAGCTGCGTATACTGTATTGTCATTTTGTTAAAAAAAAGTTCTTTGTATAGTAATTTCTTGTCACTGAACTCTTTATCGACATAATATATTTTTCTATATTAAGATGTTCCAACATTTGTATATGTGTGTATGTTATAGCAATACATCTCAAACTGTATACATTCGGTCAAGTCATGCTGAAAGCACGGGTTCCCGCTTGATCACTGAAGTTAAGCAACGATGAGCATGTTCATTACTGAAGTGGTTGACCACTTCAGAAACGTCACGTACTGAAAGCAACCTGAGTCATTTGTTTATCAAAATGACTTGTTCCGGCATTAAATGACCCGAAAAGGGTTGACATGGTATACAGCTCGCACCCCAATTATACGGGTTAGGCACAAGGCCCTATTAACGTGGGACCACCCACAAACCGAAGCTCATGGGTGAAAAGGGTTGATATGCCGTAAAACAAAGCAACCAATCAAACTGTACATTAGAATTGCTAATGATTGCTATTATGTCACTCATTAAGGTAAATTAGCTGAATTGCACTTATATTGGTTTTTACGTCGTTGAAAATGCAATATTTCTTTTCGAACATGCTAAGATATTGCGTATATAGTCACTTTTTTCTTATTATCTTTTATACATTATTGCTTTTACCTTTTTTTTTTCAGATTAATTTCCTTTTAAGAAGTTAAATGGATTTCTTAACTTCAAAGAGCACTTTACTTAAAATGATCTCTAAAAAAATAGAAAGTCTTCACTAATTTATTAATCAATTAAGTTACTCCACACAGATTCTAAATTAATCTCTATTATTTATACCATTAAATCATTTCTTGAATATCAGGTAAATGCACAGCTTAACAAATTAGTATTGAGTTTGTTAATCTGTTTATTTTGTTGAAAATTAAAATATTTTAAAATCAAACTCTGAATAAGTCATTTAAACAAAAGGTTATGTTTTGATTTACTTTTTAGTTATCAACTTATAATGTTTCTGTGGCAACTTTAAGGATTATAGTGATTGTGTATCTATAGACATAGATGAATTAGAGAATATCATATAGAATAGTCTTATGTACATTATCATAATTGCTGTAGTAAATTATCAGAAGTTTCCCCCGAAAGAAAAACATAAGAAGCAAATCCAATTAACTAGTGATCCACATTTAAAATTCCTGGTTTTTTTTTGTTTGTTTTATATAAAACACTGTCATAATTTGTTGTCAACATGAATTATCTGAGACCTAAATGACGGCAAAGGAACTATATTTTATTTAATTGTAAATCTGACATTCAGTAAAAAATATTTCTTATTCAAGTTGGACTTTTTTGTATTATCCCACATATACACAGTAATTAACTGGAATATATACATCCATTCTGATGAATGTTTTCTCTCCCTCGTAACTTCATAGTTGTATAACGGCCTCACACTTGATCTTGTGTAGCCGTTAATCAATTGATTTTGGCGGACTATGTCCCATCTTCCAAGACATCATGGTTATTATGTTCTTCAAGCGGGGACCTCTGTTCTAAAATACAATAGATTCAAATCGAAATAAATTGTTATCCCAGTAGCTTCATAGCGGTATAACAGTTATAACTTGTGGAAATTGTGTACTACTTATTCATCTCATTTTGACGACCCATACCTATTTCACCAACACATAATATTATTTTTGTGTTTTTCAGTTTGGAAGTGCTTGTCGTGTAATGGTTATCGTCGTCGTGAATGGACGAGACTGTTTGCATTTCACATAGCACTAATACTCTCGAGAAAATTATGAATCCAACTTTTCCTTCTCCAGCTATGGATAAATGGTTGGGCGGACTGGGCTCTTCAACCTTGGTATCGCAACCGTTCTAGGATAAAAGACTTTGAATTCTAACCTCTTAAACTTGAAAATTGACCTTGCATCACATTCTGATCGTGCGGAGTGGTTAATAAATACATTCAAATTGGGGGCCGCTATTCAAAATATAATGATTTTAAATCTAACAAATGAATGTTATATTTAGAATGTCCATGTTATTTTCATGATGCTATATTTTAAATAATTGTTTTTATACGACTCCATTATGTCTCGTATTGTGAATTTTATTCTTGGATGAAATTGTACTTTGATTTAATTTCTTATATACATTATACATTCTTATGTATTTGACTTAGTAATTATTGATTATTGTACTCGCCTTCAATTCTATTAACCGTAACTTTTTCTTTCTATTTTCAGGTAAGTCTGTTTTATCATTGGAGCGGTATGTAGTATGTTTTTCTTCTTCTATGAAATCAGTGACTAACGGCAATTTGTGAAAGTCTAAGCTCTAATCAAATATAATTTTATTTGAATCGATATTTTTCTTGATATTTGTGAGGCCTTATATTTTTTTTTTGTTTACGTTGCTATCTGTAGAGATCCGATAAAAATAATGTCGGCGACATTGGCCAATCGTAGACAATTTGATTTTTCCACAGTTCAGAACTTTTTATACGAGGGTTCTTTTAAACTTGCATTCTTGTTTTTTTTTTGTACCCCCGGGTGTCTGCCTTATCTTTGTGTGCAATAATGTTTCTTGGTAAATAAAATTCTGACAGAACTTATTTGTAACATACCTACACTGGCAGAAAATAAAATTGCATCATTCTGGATTCGTACGAGGGTCATTCAATAAATAAGGTAAATTTTGCCTAAGGAGGAGTTGACAATAGGATGGACATTTTTGTTGGAGGCGCGTGGTGTAATGGTTAAAGTCGAAGGGAATGGACTCGTAGACCCGAGTTCAAGTCCTGGACGAAGCTGCATTTTATATAACGCTAACACCTTTGCGAAAAGTATGAATTCAACTACTCTCCCTCCAGCTATGGGTAAATAGATGGGCAGACTGGGTTTTTTTAACCTTGGTTAGGCAACAGCCTAGGAGAAGGAAAACTCTGAATTCAAACCAGTTAAACCCCGCTTGGTGTGGTCACTACTAGAATATTCTGTCTTAATTAGTGATCTATTTCGCTAAAATACTGTTCACAGTTGCAACTTTTTTCAAGGAGATCAATGGTGATGGGTCCTTTCATGTCCCAGAAACTTGTCGGCATGGCCCATATACTGACAGCTGCACCCGGAATCCTTTATTTTACTGGACAGTCAGTGAGCTTCAACTCCATGAACTGTTTTCTCGGCTCAGTCTCGTCATGGCAATTCCATGTTTATCTTATTTCTATTTAGACTAAAATATTCTTCTCAGTACACATCATACATTCTTCTGTAAATTTCACTTCTCAGCCACAAAAATCGATGAAAGACCTGTGTTCAAGCCTGGAGCACTGTTTGATTTGTTGCTATTTTGAATATCTTCAAAAACAAATATTTTTACGAGATTAGAATAATGT
>CM042139.1:76589868-76597368 GCA_023376005.1 Doryteuthis pealeii
GCAGTCTTCGTTCCCTTGTGAACCAAGTCAGTAACTATGGTTCCTATATTTTACTCTGGAATGATATTTACGTAATCTAATTAATTGTGCATTGCTTTGACATCTTAATATCTGATGATATCATTTTCTCTTTAATTATGAGCCAGGATATGATCTTTCTATGTACTTCACTGCAACTTTATGCCTGCGGCACGCAACGTCATCTCCCTAAAGAGTAATAAGAAAGTAGAAGCAAGAATGACTTGTGTTACAATAAGAAGGTAATTTCTCTGTAGGGAGACCCAGTTGCTAATAAATTGCAAAACTATTATTAATAAAAGCAAATACATAATCCCGACAAATGTAATGTTAGAATTTGTTGGATTTTTTCGTCTTATTTTTTTTACGGGTATATGAATGCAGTTGTCCGCCTCTTACTGACAGTTGCTAACGGCCACGAGGGTAAGAAGTTTGAGAGACGAAAATTCTGTTGGGTTTCGCTCCCGGTTAAAAGCAGCTGTTAAAGTCGAGCCGCACTGATGAGACGTAAACGTCGAAACACTGTATCTGTGGATGATATATATATATATATATATATATATATATATATATATATATATATATATAACTTCGTACAATAACACTAATACAAAATTAATAATGACCCTATGTAACACCCTGCCCTTTGAGGAAGAATTTTCATGAATAGATACACGGAAAAAGACGATTGATCTTAAACGGGATGCACAGACCTACACTTTCATCGTAGGCAGGAGTATCGATGTGTATGCCAATGATATATTCATCATTATCATCATCAAGACCTACCGACATCACGAATTCCTTTGAATCTCTCTCGACATCAGTCCCTTTCATTCCTCTAAGCCCCACAGAGCTGATGAAAGATTTTGATGGCCGCCCAATAATGGTGTGTATATATGTATGAGTCCATAGGAGAACCTCGCATAGGAGTTCGTTCTTACTTCACCAGCAGTGCCTTTTATGTCTTTCTCACCTCTTTTAGTTGGTTTGCAAGGGGAGGTAATTACCCGTACAGTTACTATTTTGGAGAATGCTGCTTGCAGGATTTAATAACTGATACTCATAAAAGTCGTTCATAGGCCACTATTTCAAATTCTGAACGAGACTCTTTGCATTTCACATAGCTCTAATACCCCTGGGAAAGGTATGAATCCAATTTTTTGTCCTCCAGTTATGGGAAAATAGTAGGGCAGACAGGGCTTTTTTACTTTGATATAGTAAACTGTCAAGCAGAAGGAAAACTTCAATTCAAACCAGACCTGGAGAAGAATAGGCAGTGCCAGGTTATTTCTCTCCAAGACATTTTACATGAGTAGCTTCCCCTACAAGCAAATTAAGTAACTGGATAACTCTCTCTCTCTCTCTCTCTCTCTCTCTCTCTCTCTCTCTCTCTCTCTCTCTCTCTCTCTCTCTCTCAGTTAAAAGTGTCATCGAATAAAAATTAATTTTTGTAACCATTTTTCTATATTTAAAGACAGTGTAGGTATTTACCCAAACCGTTTGCCACGGGTAGGATGTGACACAAGGTCGCAAGTACAGGGCATCCAATGAGGATCAAACTTTCTATTCAGTAATAATGGATCTGTGAGACTATCTTGCTAACCATTACACCACGATGGGATATATATGTATCATGAAAGTCACCAGTCGGCTATTCTAGCAGATTATGACGTTTTGTTGGAGAAATCGTTACCTGGTCACAGCTGGTATTTTATCGAAACCAGCTAGGTCACTTGGGTCAAAGGTTATTATGTAGAGATAGCGGAGACTCTTAAGGACCCCAGGATTATATCACTGATGATATGTCCAGGAGCATCACCCGAAGTATCTCTCGATGTTCCGACGCTCAAAGAGGTGTTGATAGGTTCTCCATGAGCTATTTCTGACATTTTATTTATCTAATTTTATCCTGAGATTTACCGTTCTCCGCGACGGCAATTTCTATTAAAATTTCTATTAAAATGTGCAATCGATCCCTTTAATTGCAATACTTTACTTCGTCAGATCATTACAAATTAGCGCTTTAAATGACTTCAATGTGGGTAGAAAAATCATTTAAAAGGTGATTTATTTTGATACAATGAACAAATTAAAAAATCCGGAAAAAATGTTAATCGCGAGGCTTTGCTATCAGATTGAACAGGAAAAAGCCAAACGGGATGGTAGCTGGCGAGTAAAGAAAATGTTGCAAAAAAGATAAAGAAAAATAGAAAGAAAATGCTATAAGGTCTTAAGATTCCTTTCAGTCAGAAATAGATTCTCGATAATGTTTTATTTTTCACCTTTTCTTCTACTTATTATTTTTAACTCTTCCTTTTAGTTTTGCGTTGGAATTAGTCGATAAGAAAGCACTTCCTTTATATTACGCAAGGTTTCCTAATGCCTATTTTATGACTTTCTTTTTCTTTTTTCTTTTTGCTTATTTTTGCTTTACGTGTAATTTTTTGATTTTTTTAAAAATTTATTTACTCGTTTTCATTACTTTAACAGAACTGCTGATTCTACTTCCGATGGGCTATGCGGGAATGTGTTTAAAACTAGAATCGATTTGTGGTTTTCTGTAAACTGTGTAGATCGTCTAAGAATCTTGCCGAAATTAGTGAATATTTGATCACTTTCCGGCTAAAATAAATTCAGCGCTATTGTAAGCCGATTAAAGTTTGACTTTCTGATGGACAAAACGAAGACAAAATATTTTCAAAATCGGTCATTGTTTCACGATCCAATGAAATAAATATAACTTGTAATTAAATTAGTTTCTCCCGTGTTGTTATTTTTCCTGGATAAGAGTAAGACTGACACGTTGAAAAGAGTCTGCCTTTTTTTTTTGTTGTTGTTGTTTTTTGTTGTGTTTTTTTTTTTTTTTTTTTTCTGTTTTTTTTTTCCTGAGCTTAAGAATTAGTGTTTCTTGCCATTCTTCTTCAGTACGGTCTGTACAAATATGTATACGTATTTGTGCATTTCTTTTTTTTAATTGTCTATGTGTGGTTAAACAAATTACTTGAGTGTATTTTGAGGAGGCACGCTTAGCAAATAGAATCGGCGACCTTTGAGTTCAAATATTGGACGAAGCAGTTTGCGTTTCTTTTTAGCTAATGCACATGGAAACGGCATGAATACGTCTCTTCCACCCTGCCCCAGCTATGGACAAATAGTTGAGAAGACCAGGGTCTTTAGCCTTGGTTAGGCAGCCAGTCTAGAACAATGTAAACTCCGAATTTAAACAAGCTTAAGATTGACCATGTTTCACACCCTACTCATAGCAGAGGTGTTGGGTAAATACACAGGCGTATTTTGCCAGTTATTTCCCTTTGCTTTCAGGAAATCTTCTTCGAGGTCCGTAAGACATAGTGTGTAATGGGCTGTACCTTTCCACGCTGAGAAATAAGGCTTATTTAACGTGTTTCCGATTAGTTGTTCACCAAAGGCTAGAAATCCCAGTCTGTCCATGGCTGGGTGTGGGTCAGATTAGATGGATTAATGCTATTTTCAAGACGTTTATGTGGGAGGTGAAATTGATATTTAGAAATGAAAATAAGACAAAATTAAAGGAGAAAATGAATAGTACTATTTTTATTTATATAGATAGTAATATATGGCTACTTTTATTTAAATTTGGATATTCTTAGGTGGATATAATGGCTAGCAAGCTAGTCTCTTCGATCCATTACTATTGAATAACGAGTTCTATCCTCGCTTGATGCTCCATGATTGTTTTTAAAAACCCGTACGTAAGAAAGACCCCGTATTAATCCGGCCTGTTGCGGGGTGGGGGTCAGTAAAATATTTTTCTAAATCCTAGATAATCTTAGGTTGATTGTATTTTGAGTTCTCTTGCTTACTACTTTGAATATTCTCCCTTTCATTAAACATAATCCCTTTGTCTATTTTAGCCTTTGGCTGTTAGATTAGAAAAAAATAATGTAAATAATGAGGCTGAAAGTGTGCTTACAGTTATGAAGATAAAATCTTGCCACATTGTGACTGTTCATTTGGGTTTTTTTCAGGCTCTATCTGAACCTGTTGTCGACATCTTTTAGACCAAGGGTTCTCAACCAGGTGCCATTTGCCCCCGAGGCCCATATAATATTTTTGGGGTAAAGGCAAGCAAAAAAATATTTGATTATAAAAATACAATAGGACTTTTAAACATCAAATGGTGAGGGACCCACCAGAGTAAAATAGGAATTAAAAGGGTCCATAAGTAAAAACAAGGTTGAGAACCACTGTTTTTATATTAAGCAAGCTTTGCTTATATCCGGTAAACATGTCTTAGTTTGTTCACAGCGTTGCACAGATTTATACTTATCCTCTTATTATACTTATGATTCATATACTCCTATGCTTCCTCTGGTCCTCTCCCTGGGCTGGGTGTTTTTCCGGTTTGACCTCATCTCTGTTTTCGCTTCTCAAATGAATACCAAAACATAGTTTATTTCGACGTTTTATTTCTAAAGTTCCCAAAGATCACCTCCAGTATTGGGAGGAGTTCTGGGGACAGACTACATTTATGTCTGTCCCAAGCGATTGTCTAATTCACTCTGAATCTGTAATTAACCCATTCTCACGATCTAACCAACCAGATTATTTCTAAAAAGTTCAGTCTATCATATTACTTTTAATTTTTCATAAAACTTCTAACTTTTGAATTTTACACTTACCATACAAAAACGATAAGCAATCTATTCAGTATGTAACAACTACCTGCTTTAACTAAGCAGTCTTATCTATGTGGGACTAGTTTGGTGATATAATATGAAAGATCTATTTGAAAAATTCAATATAGATGACATTCTGTCTTTTTTGAGAGAAATGAAATTATACAAAAATATAAATATAAACCTAATCAGTACCATACAAAGGAAATCCCTCAGCACGATCCCCAACGACGCTAATATTTTATTTCCTAACCTATAGGAATAAAATAATCTTCTACGGGTTGATATGCCGTTAAAATCCATCAACCAACAAACCATGTTGGTGATCTTGAGGAAACTTTTGCTTTATACATGTCTTTACCATAAATCCCATTTAAAATATCATGTTACAGAATTAAATCTTTAAAAGGAATAGAGAAATGTATTCTGATATGTAAAGGCTTTAATTTAAAATGCACTAAAGACAGAAAAATTGCTGTTCAGTATACTCTAGAATAGGGCTTGTTTAGAGCGTCCGACTAGGAACCACAAGGTTACTGGTTCGATACCGGCCCTCGCCAACAGCATTTGAGTAGCACAGTAGTATGGTGCTCAGACGCCAAAAACAATCTCCTTGGTCTGTCACTAGTGAAAAGAGGATAAACTCCTTCGCTGTCTGTCTGATACCAACTTTAGACCACCCGACGATTTTATCCTAGAAACTTTGGATCATAGTCGCAGTAGAAGTAGTAGTTTCTGCAATTCTAACTAGGAAGTGTACTCAATGAATTACAATGACATTCGTTTCTTTGTAGAGTTCGCCTTGACATAGTTGGTCTTTTGTCAAAACATGTTTGGAATTATTTATATATATATATATATATATATATATATATATATATATATATATATAATATATATATCATTAGTTTAATATATATATTTAAAAAATAAATTAACGCCATTGCCATAAATAATGTATCTATGAAAAGGAGTAATTAACCCATTTCATATGAAATCCAGGTTCTTGGGTCATAGTTATATGTTAAGTAGCTACCATATGCCAGGTGATAATGATTGGTTTTCCATTTTGGCTATATTCACGATGTTTGTATTAATGGGGAAAAGAACCGCATCCCACAAAATGGAGCTCAAATCGATCATGTGTTGGAAATAGTTATTAAAAGAAAACGAAAAGAAAAAACGCAGATTCTTTAACAATGGCTTGATGTAAAGGAAGTCTTTGTGCACAATCTACATCCGTCTATGTTCCTAATTATAATTCTATTCAACGCGTTGGTTGTTGTCTGGTCTCAATTGTTCAACACATTGTACGATTGGATTTCACCGTCCAAGCAATTATCTCTTGTCTATGTGCGTCGAATTGTTATCGAAAAACGAGCGTTATGTCGTTAGAGGACGCAGTCGCTATCAAATGATCTATCAGGCTATATAAGTAAAAAAAAGTTTGCGTCTTTATTCTTTCTTTCTTTAACCATCTTGTATGATTTCCTTTTGAGAAGTATTAGATATTAATATAGACGGTTAGTGATCATCGTTTCCGTGTTCACATTAATTAATATCAGGATATCTATTTTGCAAATATAAATCAGTTATATAATCTTGGTAGCTGATAGTGACAACATAGCAGAAAACTTTCTTGATGTGACATGTTATTGATACAGAGTGACCGAAAAAAACAGAACCCACATATTTTGTAATAAAACTGTTAATTTTAATTCTAATTTTTTTCTTTTAGTATATACAGTCAACTTGGTGCTTAAAATTTTGTAAAAATAATTTTCCCCAATATGTCACGGTCAACCAAGGAAAAAGTTTCTTGAAATTTCATAGACGTTGATAAGATTAAATAAAATTAATTTGGGTTCTGTTTTTTTTTTTGGGGGGGGGGGACACCCTGTATTTGACACTTCGAAAATAGTTTTAGCAGCACTCAATTGTAATTAAATGACCACTATTAATAAAATGTTAAAATCAATAGAAGTATTAGAAAGCTTGGGAGTAGGGAGGATATGTAATTGAGTTCCCATTCGCCAATGACCAATATTAGCATTAGTATATCTGGGATATACTAACTGTTGTAGTTTTCCTGACTGTACTTTTTAGATCGTTACTTTTCTCTATTTTGTTTTTAGTTAAATATAAATCCTAGAAAGTTCCTCTTGTGTATTCCTTTGCCAAACATTCATTAATGTATTGGATGCTTAGTGGCGGCGAAGATGTTTTATGCCGTAAAACAAAACAACTAGCCAACCATTATGTATCTTTTTAAAATGAATATGAGATCCTTTGAATCTACTACATATACTACATAAATGGCAATTTCTGTCTGTGTATTGCCAGTTAGCGCCAACAACAGTGGTCCGATCAGGATGAAACTTTACATACGTATTAAGCTAATATTCAGAAACAGGACTAGCTAATTGGATTTTAATAAAAGTCAATAATCGAACCCCTGAGGACACATTTACAATGGAGGAGAAAAGGGAAGACATTTAGGTGAGAGAGGGGAAAAGGAACCTTCAAATATAGTAACAGCGGGCAGAATTATCTTTTAAATCAAAATAATATTTTTGTGAAATAAGATATACGGGCAATATTTAAGCGAATCTTATATTAAAAGTACAACAATTCTTTTAGTGAAAAAACATCACTTTCTTTTTTTCCTTAACTTAATAAAAATGCAAAATTATAGTTTTTATCAATTTGAACAATTTAAGCGTAATCTACTACACAAATGGCGATTTCTTTCTGTTTGTGTATAACCACACCTAGAAAAGGTTGCTATTTAAAATCCAGTATGGAAATACGAATAACCTCT
>CM042139.1:76602368-76609868 GCA_023376005.1 Doryteuthis pealeii
CTTTGAAGATAATCGTTAGGCTAAGGACGCTACCTAATTCATATGAATTTAACGAATCAGCCGCTTAATTCAGTACATGAACACTTACAATGCTGTATAATAAAATATTTTACATTTTACGATGTGTTGCTTTTAAAAGCTTAAAAGTTGGTATATGATTATTTCAGTGAGTTACATTAATTATTCTTTATCAAATTATATAACTTTTAGATTAGAAATAATCTGAAAGCTATTTGTGAGAAATTATATAAAAATAAGAATTTAGAAAGAAAGAAAACATATATTTTTGAAAAATCCTATTAATTCATCATTGGTTTAAATATATTGATGTTGATATCCACTAACTTTGAAAAAATATTTTTTTTAAATGACAAACTTTTAAGATTTAAAGATCTAATAAAATGAGAATCTAAATGTTACGCAGTCAGCAACAGCGAGTTGTTTACCGCTTCTAAAGCTAAATTGTTCACCAAAATAATTACTTCATTTTTAACGCTAATTAGGTGATCTTTAATAAGATTCAATTGCATAATTTCTAAACAAATTTTCTAAGAGAATATAAGGCTCTTTAAAAATTGAATTGATAATTAGATATTTGTACGTATATCTGCATTTGGATAGTAACTAGGATTATATTTTATAGAAATTTTCAGTTTCATCAATTTCTGCGTATCAAATAATTGCCTGTTCTAATCGATTAAATTTTCAAAGAACTTTTTTTTTCTTCTTTCTTGTTAAACTTTGACTTTGCTGAAAAAACAGCACAAATCTTTAGGTTCTTCTTCGCTTGCACGTTTATTTTTTATTTATTTTTATTTATTTATTTTTATGTTTTTTACTTCAATGGTAAATTTGGTAAAAATTCGCATAAATTTTTAGTTTTGATGTCTCAATAAATTTTTATCGCACTTAATTTTTTTGACAATGTTTCTTAGGGAATCGAATTCAGATTTTCTTTTCTTTTTTTTTTGTACAGAACTAAGTTTGCTGATTTAAACTATTTTCCTACTCATCAACTTTGTACGCGCACTAGCTGTCGTCTGCAGGACTTACTAAGAGGGATGGCTGACAGGGGAGGATGTTGAGAGAGAGTCAAGAGAATCCATGCTTTAACACACATTGATGATGATATTCTAAGTAAAACTCTGTTTCTCAGAGAATAGACGGAATAGAAATTAGTTATATAATGTCTACACGTAAATAAAACTGTAATTTTGACGGATAATATACTAATATTACTCACTAATATATATATATATATATATATATATATATATATAAACCCTCCACACGAGTAGCATGGGACACATGCCCAATTTTAAGCGGAGTTTAAGAGGTTTGAATTCAGTGTTTTCCTTCTCCTATACCAGGATTAAAGAGCCCGGTTGGCCCAGCAATTTACCCATATCTAGAGGGAAAATAATTGGATCCATACCATTCGAAAGGGTATTAAGGCCATGGGCAATTCAAATGGCCTCGTCCAGGATTTGAACTCGGGTCGCAATGTCCATTTCTTACGACGATAACCACAAGCAACATATGTATATATATGTAAAAAAAAAAAAATAGTGGATTTAGGTTGCTGTACATGAACCTATGCCCAAGAAAATGGAGTGGAGACGACTGTATATTGTTTATGGAAGATTGCGAGACAGAACAGATTCAGTGCCAATAGGATATTTGTAATATTATTCTAAGTCTATTTTTTTATTCGGATTCTAGCATCGACATATGTCTGAGAAAGTAGAAAGCTTTTATAACAGAACAAAAACACGATTGGTTGTTTAAACATTACCTACTAATCCTTTAAGCCACAAAGCAAACCTGAACGATTTTTCATAAAAAGAAAGAAAGAAAGTAAACGAAGTCATTTCATTCCGAATCGGGAACTGAAAATCCAATCCAGCACTCATTAAATATATAATCATGCCAAATAATTAATTTGTAAGAAGTCATGAAATCGTGTTTCTTTTTGTTTTGTTCTTTTACAGATTAGTCACTTATATTCCAAAGCCAGACGTCAAATCCTTACCGTTAATCTCTACGTTAAAGCTGTTATTTTCCTGTCTTATTTTCCTAGTAAGATTTCGATGAACACTATTCCTGTTATTCTCGTTAGTGAATGTTCAAATTATTTTTCATTTAGTGTTATATATATATATATATATATATATATATATATATAATATATATACTAAATAAAAAATAAAGTAATACATTAATACAGCTATTCTTATTACAAAATAAACAACCGTCCTTTATTAAAAGTATGATACCAAGATTACTAAGAAAAATCTTTTCAGCAGCAATTAAGTGCGGTTAGTAGGTCCTACACTTTATTCTTTACTACTGTTCTCCCGTAAGGATGGTTTTGAAATTATATAACCAACGCAGGCTGATATGCCAGTAATAAAAGAAACTAAAATATTCTTTTCATTTGACCAATTCATTTTACTAGTTTTGTTATTATACTTTAAATAACGGATGACTGTTTATTTTTCCTAAGCTCTGGGTATGTAATTGTGACCAAAAAGAAAGTTAGGTTGCAAAACGAATTAAATTTTTTTTAAATAAATACGGCCGAAGAATTAAAAAAAAAACATTAAAATCATTTTGCTAAAATTTTCAATTGAGTCAAAACTGACGCGTCTTATATATAAGCCAGTCGTTAGCTGCTGAACATTAATATGGATAAGTTCTTCTAACGTACACACTCTCCAATTTCCCTCTTTACACCACAAAGAAATTAAAGGAATATTTTTGGATGTATTCTGTGTCATTAAACTAAATAGGAAAAAGCTTTTAGCAAACAATCATTGATTTACTCAGCTTTAGTATAATAACAGATATAATAACAAACACGAATCTGCACGCGTGTGCGCGTGTATTTATCCAACCCCTCCCCCACGGGCAAGATAGTACACGGGATATTTCTAAACAGCGTACAGCCTGTCTGAATTCAGTTTAACTTTTCCTGAACAGGCTACCATATCAAGGCTAACGTGCCCAGTCTGCCCTGATGTTTTAACTATATCTGGAAGAAGGAATTATGGCTTCCTGATAAACGTCTATGCGCATAGCGATGTATGGCATTTGTTAATAGAGCTCTTACAGATGTGTTTATGTTCATGTACATCCTTATTTACATATATACTAAGAGTACCCAATGAAAGAATGCGCATAACATATGCATAATAATAACTTAATAACTACAATAATAAACTATAAATTCAAGATTTCCGTTTATATTTCAAAGTTTTGTCAATTAATAAAACACATATACAAAAAAAAATAAATGAAATAAAACCTTTCAATGACAAGATTAAAGCAAACAATCGTTTTTTAGGTTTTGTGAAGAGGTGAGCTTACTTTGTAGATTTATCTTATTTTGGGGAAGGTTTTCATTCTATATATTTTTTGGTGTTTATTTCGATTTTCAATAAAGCTAATATTATCTGACAGCGCGAAGGATAATGTTTATTAAAAATTTCATCGCAACCAAAAATAATTATAGCTTATTTAATAAAGGGGTTAATTGAAAATAATAAATTATTGATTTTCAATAATATTATTCTAATTACCTGTTCATCATTTAAGAAAGGGGTCAATTAAAAATAATAAATTATTAATTTTCAATAATATTTGTGTAATCAACTGTTTATTATTTAATAAATTTTAACGCAATATATACAAATTAGCTAATTCATTTAACTAAAGAAATTAGCCACTTCTGTCATGTTATATAACAGGTTACCAAGAAACTTACAGAAAGAAGGGGTTCTTTAAGCTACCCAATTTTGTATAGATTCCGGACAAAAAAAGGACTAGTTTTTGAGAAAGGGTTGAAAATGAAAAGTATTGGTGTATGACACCCACGCCTAAATTTGGGCTACCAAATCGGAAAAAAAATCACTTTTTCAAATTTACAGCAGCTGACTTTAACATTTGTCTAATCTTTTTATCGATTCATACTGACTAAATATAAGAATTCATATAATTTACATCATGTGTTAAAAGACAAGACTACTCAGTATTTAGAATAAACACACACAAAGATGTAACAAGCTTGCGTCGAAAATAACCTTATATCAAGAGAAACAAAATTATATAACGGCATAAACCACATTAGTTTGAACTATATATATCTCTTCGTTTCGGACATCTAGTCCGGAACATGATGAGACATGTATTCGGGGAAATAGTTAATAATATACTTATCGGGTATAATACGCGACACAGGTTTTGGGCTAAAAAGCCGGAATAACAGTGTCTCATACAAAATTACGGTAACTGATTTTATGTACGCAAATGTATTTCAAATTACAAATGATTTATTCACGAACAGTAATTTATCTGGATTACTTTTTTCTAAATTTGTTTAAATCAGATCTTTTGAAAAACATTCGACAAAATGTTTTTCACTTTTTGTGGCTAGTTGTATAATATTCATCAACATCTGTGACTGAAGGAAAAAAGTTAGAACATTATCCTTAATGTTATTGCTCATGAACTTATTTACAATGTCTTTCTTTAATTGTAAACTTAATTCTTCATTAATGATGATGATAATAATACTTATATTTACTTAAAAGTACCTCTTATTCAAAACTAGTAGTAATTACAAGCTGTCATTAGGTTTCTCCTATATAATAATATGTATGCATATATTTATCCACCACCCCCGCCACGAGCAGGATCTGACTCAAGGTCAATTTTTAAGCGGATTAAAGTTTGTTTGAATTCAGTTTCCCTTCAGCTAAACCAAGGCTAGAGAGCATTGAGTTGAATATTTACTGAGTTTTGATAGATTTATAGAAATATTTAGATGGATCGTTTTGGAAACCAAACGAAAGTCATCTGGATGATTAAAATCAAACACTAAAAAAGCTAAAACGGCCAATAGTGTGGAATGCTAGTTCACCTGAAGATAAAAAAATATGACTCTCTGAGTCGTGAGATTTATCCTGTTATACTTATTATATATATTTACAAAGTGTGTGTGTGTGTGTGTGTGTGTGTGTGTGTGTGTGTGTGTGTGTGTGTGGACACGTAGAAAGAATTAATAACATATGTTTCTATGAATTATATATAATTTAGATAAACACATTTATTCGGAATATGAACTTGCGATCACATGGACTTTTTAAAAAGTTTGCATGTATGCATGAATTCAGAATAAATGTTTTTATCAGAATTTATTTATATATATATATATATTCATGTAAACACAGTTATACTGAATTCATGCATACATTCAAACATTTTTTAAAAGTGAATGTGATCGCAAGTTTATATATATATATATATATATATATATATATATATATATATTATATATAATATATGTGTGTGTGTGTGTGTGTGTGTGTGTGTGTGTGTGTGTGTGAAATATTCATGTCTTTACAAACTGCATTAATCCGAAGTGAAATGCAAACAATCTCGCCCATGATTTGAACTTGAGTCACCAATTACATTTTCGACGACGATAATCGTGAAACTAAGTGCACCCTCTTATAATAGTGTGTATATTCGTCTGATGTATTCGGTAAATGTTTTAAAAAGCAATTTATGAACATTTTATTAAAATCTACTTCTTATATTACTGCATTTAGATTAATGCTGATTTTATCTCTTGATAATATAAATAGAAAAAGGAACGAGCTAATTTTCCAAACCGGTTTCAAATCAGTTTGAATTTCAACCATACATAATCGCTACTAATTTTAGGTTGACTAAGTTTTTAACTTTAAAATTGGGTCTTAAAAATTCGATTGATGGATTGAATTTCTAACGGTATGTCAACCCTTATAGGGATATTTTTGTCTAGACGTAAAGAAATCGCGTTAATTATACATTGATATTTTTTTGTTTATTAGGTTCTGAAGATATTTTTGCACTTGATCCTATCAAATACGAGTGATTTTAAACGGGTCTATTTGACCCATAGATGAGACAATCACATGTACTATCACTACAGGTTAGAGTGAACCAAGGAGTAACGGTAATGTAGGGGTACTCTACAGTCACAAAATCTCCATATCAGGAGCCTCACCATCGGATGCAATTTAATATCATACTTAGTACACACCTTTTTGAGGTCTTACCCCTCCGCAGGGATACAGGCTACATATTCTAAGCTCTGACAAAGAGATGTTCATTTATTGAAATTTACAGCATAGAGCTATCATCTGAGATTAGCTATCTAAACTTAATCTTTGTGAATCAAAAAGTTAAGCTTTTTTTTGTAACGCAGGCATTTTTGTAGACTGCGATGGATTTTTCTTAATATGAAATGTTTGTTTTATGGATATAGGTTAAAATTTTAACGAATAAAAGTATTTATAATAAACTATGAAGAGATTTGTTCATGTCTAAGTAGTTGTAATGTCGGTGGAGTGACAGTGGAGATCTAGCAGTCAAGAAATTCTTGGAACAATTATAGTTTCTCTATATTCATAATTTATTAGATCTGATATTCATTAAATTAAACTTGGTGGATTGGCCTATTATCAGTATCAACCGGGTAGCAAGTGACTCTATCTTCTCTTTACTAGTGCCAGAGCAGGAAGATTGTTTTACTGTCTGAAGTGGAGCACTATACCTACCATCAGCTCCCCCACTTAACCGCACAGATCCAAGCTGTGTTAATCATGCACTGAATTGAGGAGGACCGGTATCGACCGTGGGAACTTGTGGTTCCTAATCGGATGTTCACACGTGTTATTTATTCTTTTATATATTCTGTTCGAATATAAATCAAGCAATCTTCTTATGAAATAATCTAAACTCATCGAGTAATGCATCTTGTTTTCCAACATGTGACACGGAATTCAGATTCTATTCATGTCTATGCTATTTATAAAGGCAGTTGGTGCTGTAGTGTGTAGGGGGAATCATATAGCGACACCACAACCCTGGACGGTATAGTAATATGGTCAGGTATTCTTAGTAAACCTTCTTAGACGTTTCTCAAATCCATAACAACTCGCCTTCCAAATCTCTGAATTTTCCCGCTCTAAAACTGTCGATTCCATAAACGTCCCATCACAGCCGAAACCAGTCGGCTGATTTCTGGCTTGGCTCAATAATTTGAGCGATATGAATGCAATAAAAATAGTAATTAATTTCTCTGCAAGTCAGGCTGTAATGATCGTTTCAATATTTCACATCGATACCATAAATAAAAAAAAGAAAGGAAAAAAATGTGTTAAGTGACGCTTCACCTGCATCGATCTATTTGAATCGAAGGATTTAACCATAAATAATCAGCCTAAAATTATAAATATATTTCATCCTATATTTCTTCTTCTTCTTCTTCTTCTTCTTCTTCTTCTTCTTCTTCTTCTTCTTCTTCTTCTTCTTCTTCTTCTTCAGTCAGTGAACCATCCTGCTCCTGCCAAATAAGTAGAGAAGTTGCTATAAAATATGTTTACGATTATGCGATTGCATGTGCGTGCGTTTATAACATTCATGATACCGAGATAGACGAACGTATGGCTA
>CM042139.1:76612368-76724868 GCA_023376005.1 Doryteuthis pealeii
AATGTTAGTTACCAAACATTGTTGACTATGTGTATGCAATCCTGATTTAGATGTATGTGCTCTATTCCTGAGTTTGACCAATCTTATTTATGCATACATGTATTTAGCAACCTCTTCGCACAAGCAGGATAAAACACAAGATCAATTTATTAAGCAGTGTTTAACAGGTTTTAAATCAGAGTTTCCTTTCTCCTAGACTGGTTGCCATTCAAAGATTAAAGAGCCCAGTCTGTCTTATATTAAACCATAGCAGAAGGGAGAATAGGTGGATACATACATTTTCCAAGGATTAGTGCTATATGAAATACAAACAGCCTCGTCCAGGATTTGAAGTCTCACTGTGTCCATTTCCTCCGACGGTAACCATTACACCACGAACACCTAAATATGTTTATGAATTTTGTAAACTATACTTTTGATACCCTGCAAATGGAAAGGTTGTAGAGTACTCTAGATTTATTCATAACATTAATATATATAATATATATATATATATATATATATATATATATATATATGAGGCAAGGTAAAAGGAAAAGTGAACAAAAAATAATGACTCAAACAAGTAGAAGTAGGAGAGAAATATTTCGTCCTTCTCCTACTTCTACTTGTTTGAGTCATTACTGAAATATTAAAACTGAGTTCAGTTTTGGCCAAAGACTAAGTTTGCACTAACTCCATTGGATAATAAATGATTGGGTCCACTATTTCCCAATGCCATGTCACGGCGAAAACACCGGTTCCCCATAGATCACCGAAGTTAGGCAACGATGTGTCTGTTCAATATTTAGATGGTTGATCATTTAAGCAACAGCATATACTGTAAGAAACTTAATTTCAAAATGACTTTATTTGGCATTAAATAGTCTGAAAAGGGTTGATATGCCATGAAACAACCAACCAACAAACACCTTTTCGTGCATAGTAAGTTTTACAAAAAAAATCCCTCGTCACCATCATGCCACGATGTTTTCGTTTTTCCCCAGAGAAGTATATGAGTGTCATATGAGAAACCACTTTCGGATAACTACCTTACCACCCAGGTAGTAAAAGCAACACGTTATGAACGTGTTTACTTGCATGCAAGCATTTACCTGTTGCATGTTCAAAAGGTTTCGGGCAAAAAATTATAAAAACAGAATGGGAAAAAAAACTAGGGAAACAGAATAAAGAAAATTTGGATTTGCTTAAAACTGACATCGTGTGTAGTGATTTTCATCTGCATAGAAATGATTTTAATCGCAAAGTTCAGATATCAAAATGCATCTGGCATAGATGCTCTTTTTTTTTTTTTTTCATTTTGTTATTTTTCTGCAGCTGCAACTGTTTGGATCCCATAATTAAAACTCTGCCAAGTTTTAAACTAACAACTCTTTTTCAAGAGTAAATACAACGCCTATGTTTCTGACATTTCAAGTATAAAACTAAAGCTGATCTTAATGTATTAGAAGCAAAAACAAAAACGGGGGATATTTTTTGACAATCGATTACAGAATTATAATCGATATTTCTTTCTCGTAGTTATTCAGTTGTACTTGCCAAAACCCTCAGCCACCGACAAGATGTGACACAAGGTCAGGTTAAGTGGAGTAAAGCTGGTTTGAATGCAGTTTTTCTTATTCAAGTCAGGTTGTCTATCCAAGGTTAACGCACACAGTCTTAATTTACCTATAGCTGAGAGGGAGAACAGATAAATTCTTACCTTTCCGAATGATACTAATGCGGAGTGAAACACAGTCTCATCCAGAATTTGGTCACTGATTCGATTTCTGAAGACGATAACTATTACGCTAAGGGCGCCTCGGATTGTTTCTGTTGTAAGTTTAAATTTCGATTGATTATATCAAGTCACGGTACTGTTTTCTAATCTTCTCTTAATCCTCGAATAATCATTGCTTGATTTAGTGATAACAACAGATTATTATGTAGCGAGTTCAATCCTTGCTTGGATCTTTACTACTTTGACTTGGAGCAAAGCTGTGATAACTTAATGAATCACTTGTGCCTGAACCCTAACTGAAACCGACTGAGGCATTCCCCATCTAAAAGTTTGTTGTCGTATGCTTCATACCTCTTGTAGCGTAGTTACACATAACTGCGATGTCGGTGGTGGTTAATTAACAGACGAGTGATGAAAAACAATAAAACACTTGTTACAAGTGTTTGTAGTTTTATTACCACCATTTGGTTGCTGAAGCCGAGGAAGTATGTGGAAATGGATAATGGACACAACGCGTGGGGTAGTTTCTTCGTTCTGGTAGGAACAGGCTTTAACCCTATCTTTGAATCGTTCCCCGCTCTCCATTCAGGCGCACGCTTGTCTCCTCGTACCTCAGCCATCAAAACGGGAGTGAATTGAGAAATTCATCTTTTTTTATTGCGATTCACCGAATATTCATCACTCATTTCCGCCTCGCATGGGTAGCATTGTCCGGTTATCCCCCGTCACTACTTAGATGGCCGATGGGGTCTGGTGACCTAAGTCCTTGTTAACTGCTGGATCAAACATATCTTTTGACACCTGGCCAACCGGATGAAATGTTGAATTTTGCAAAGTCACATTTCTTCTAGTTGCTAGCTTTCTTTATAACTCATCTATTCACAATCTGGTGCCATTCACTTAGAATGCTACTCCTACTAACGATTTTATATATGATACACTAAGGTAAAAAGGGAATTATATTCACTGTCCCCGATTACATTGACACTTGTTAGACTTATCTAGATATAAGATGTACGCAAAATCGTCATTTCTATTTACGAACTTTTCCAAGAACAGCAGGCACTTCCGGTGAAAATTTGCCTATGAGAGACGTGGACAGGAAACATTTAAGACTGTTTGCAATTGTCCTCAAATCATTTGTTAATTGAAGTTACTGCCAGCATGGTTTATATTTTGGACATATAATACTTGGAAACCCAGGATTACCAACTCACTACTGACTTGGACTTATATCTTATAAGGAAAACTACATACTAGGATTACCAACTGGATTCTGTGAACAACAGAACAATCGAACTCCTACAATGGCGACAAGGATTTTAACGACTATACACTTGATTAAGCTTCTCATAACGATTATCGTCGTAGGAAATTGATTCGGCAAAATGAGTTCAAATCCAAGTAAAATCTATTTGCGTTTCACTTCGCGTTAATGCATTTAGTAAAAACATGAATTTTCCGTTTGCTTAACTCCTAGGTATGAATAATTAATTGAGCAGATTAGATTATTTAGTGTTGGTTAGTCAACCAGTATGAGAAACGGAAAATTTGGAATTTTAAACAATTTTCGTCCGATTGAAAATTGACCTTGTGTCACAACCTGTCCGTATCAAAGGGGCTGGGCAAATACGGTGGGGATCCCGCTGATAAGGTCTCCAAAATATTTAAACATCATTGAAACCTTTCTCTTTCTCACCAGCATTTCCTTCAGGAAACGTTGAACGTCAGGTTGAAGACAAGTCTCTACACCATTTATGGACGTTTTTGACATCCAAGCATGTTTCGCCATGCACTTCCCTTAATTGTTGATGAATTGAAATCGGTTTAATGCATTTTGCGTTCAAAAAAACTGAAAAACTGTGCGAAGTTCCCACCTGACAGTAGCGTCAATCGGGAGCTCCACCAGGACTGAGTGCCTAGCAAAGACTGAGCGTGCCAGCGTGGCATGCGCAGTCGCAGGTGTACGCATGACAAACACAACCAAGTTACCGATAGCAGCACGAACAGTTTCGATGCGTCCCAGATATTTGGAGACATTACTTTCGGGATTACTTTCGTACATACATTTAATTAAATTATCTATTACTCTCCAAATCATTTGGAAATATAAGTTTATATATATTTCTAAGAAACTAAATCACTTACTTTTTTGTATATTATAGTTCGTATGTGCCACAGAATGTAAAGTGGCCAATTCAGTTGAAAGTGATAGTAAATACATAGCCTCTTCTTCTCTTTCTAAAATATGGCGAAGTATTTTCCCCACTAAACACTAGAATCTGATAAAATATCTTCAAACGTGATTTGCTATTTCTTTCTGCAACGGATCGGAAGCCTTGAATTAATTTAGGTGCAGTAATTTTATAGCGCAGAATTGCCTTGCAGCACTGATGCTATATTATTTAAACAAAACAAAAAAGCACAACGCTATTATTTATAAACTGAATATTTTCAGACGTTTACACAGTCGTCAGGGTGATCATGCTAAACGGATTTTTGACAATTTTTACGAGAAAATAGAATTGTTCCCAAAATCTACAACCGGATGTTTATTGATTTTTGTTACTCGGAACGCGTGAGAGGTTCTGTTTTGAGTTATTCTTACACCAGTTATGCAGAATAAGATCTTCGACCTTGTCTTTTTAAGATCGGCTGATGCTTTCTCTAGTCCATATTAGGGCTTAATCAGGAGGCCAATAGCTTAATGATTGATCAATTTTAACATCATATCAACCAGTCTAGAGTTAGTTTATGCATAGAGGTTAGGGAATTGCGTTCATAGTATATTTATATATATATTTTTTGTGTAGTTCTTTTTTAATTTTTTTCGATGGTCTTATCGAATACGAATATTTTTAAACATCTATTTGATTTGAACTATATATATATATATATATATATATATATATATATATATATATATATATATATATATATATATAATGAACTTTTAAGGTTTCCTATTAATTTTAAAACAGCTGATTTTAAAAATATGATATTCATAGTATATACTCGTAAAGTCTGTTACTTAAAGTTCCATGAGCATTACACAATCATCAGACGGAGATATCTATTTACATTTGATTTTTCAAAATTCAGAGGATACCTCAAGTCATTGACTTTAAGAGTTCCTATATATATATATATATATATATATATATATATATATATATATATATATATATCTCCAGAGAAAAAGGCTATAGTTAGAAATAATGACCAATCCGAATTAAAGTTCATCAACGATTGATAAGAGCCGCTGGTTCGTCTCCTTCTGTATTACCTCTCACAAATGACAAACTTTCCCGACGATGACACTTATCATCCAAAAACTATTTTTGTTTTTTAATAAGTGTTCTCAGGTTAACACACACACACACACACACACATTATATATATTATTAAATATATATATATATATTATTAAATATATATATTATATTATATATATAATATATATATATATATATTATAATAATATATATATATATATATATATATATATATATAATATATGTGTGTGTGTGTGTGTGTGTTAACTTGAGAACACTTATTAAAAAACAAAAATAGTTTTTGGATGATAAGTGTCATCGTCGGGAAAGTTTGTCATTTGTGAGAGGTAATACAGAAGGAGACGAACCAGCGGCTATTATCAATCGTTGATGAACTTTAATTCGGATTGGTCATTATTTCTAACTATAGCCTTTTTCTCTGTCTAATTATGTCCAGTTCATTTATTGCACCCACCATCTCTAATTAGTCATTTTGTCTTCCAAGTGCCGTCAACGGCGACATATGTAGCCCGTCACGACGGAAAATGATTTCACGCTATATCTTGAAACACTCATGGCACGCATATGGCTCGAAACGTGAAAATAAAGATGCAGCTTTACCTTGAGATTCCAGCCACATCCAGGCAGAAAATGATATTCATATTCAAAAAAAAAAAAAAAAAAAAAAAAATATATATATATATATATATATATATATATATATGTGTGTGTGTGTGTGTGGTGTAGTGTCTAACGTGATGGACTGTGACATTGTAGTAGGCGAGTTTGAACCCCAGTCGCGCCCTTCCGTTCACTTTCAGACTGATACACTTGGGAAAGGTATGGACCTACGTCATCCTCCAGCCACGGGCTACTGCATTGTTCTTCTACAAGAATGGCTTTAAATAACTCACGAATGTCGATATGCCATTTAACAAAGAAACCCAAAACAACCTGTATCCCCCCGCACACGAGCAGGATATCACATAATGTCAGTTTCTTAAATCGAGTTTAACAGGTTTGAATTTAGGATTTTCCTTCTCTGAGAATGGTCTCCTAAGCAAGGGCAAAGAGTCCAGTCTGCCATACTATTTACCCCTAGCTCGAGGCAAAATTGTTGGGTTAATCCCTTTCCCAAGTGTATTAGCGCTATGTGAAATGCAAACCCCCAAGATTTGAACTCGTCATTTCCTACGACTATAACCATTACAGCACGCACATTCACACATATTCTGAATATATTCGTTGATTTGTATAACACAACTACACAATATTGTGATTGAAATCACGAAACATTCCCGTAATATATGGAGTGAAATTAAAAGAAAGAGTTTTCAACACTTAGCCCATTTCAGACATTCACATGACCTGGTACCATGAAAGTAAACTTCCACCACAACGACTTGTAGAACGACATGGTTGCTATTGTTTTTATCTTCGAATAATCTATCATCGTTATAATGTACATCCTTTCCCCATGTGAACCTGTTATTTGGTGATCTCATCACTTTCTTTTTTGTTTAGTTGACCTCTACTTGTAATCATATGACTTCTTTCAATTGGATTTTTTCTAGATCTGCAGACGCCATTTTATTTGCTAACAACCAGTTTCTATTTCCTCGTGGAGCAATGTTCAGATAGTAAAGGAATCTGATTTCAAAAGCTGATCGTCTGTCACAAATTCTGATCTAAAAAAAAATATACTGCGAAAACTCACAAGCACTTAGCTAATCAAAATGACGTAATACGATGTGTATTCAAAAAGTATCGAAACTGCATCTTTACCTAGAGCGGATGTAACAATGAATCAAACTTATATTCTCTTAAAATATTAGTAACATTGGCATTTAAGACAGTTAATCCTGTGTGTTTTTCATTGGTTAAAGCACCTCTGGAACCTATCTTTGAATATGGTCTGAAGCGATGCATTATCTGTTTTTTTTAATGCGAACTTAAATCACAGATTGCATTTCCTAAGACCATAACCATTAGGCTAAGAGCACCTTTAATGCTTAAAGAATACAAAGTGAAGAGCACACATATTTGTTTCGCTTTTACTCTTTGAATTTTTAATCTTTTTTAGGTGTTAGTTATGATAGTTTTTGTTCACATTTCGTATACCTAGTGACCAAATGAAATTCAGTGTATATACATATACTAATAGAATAACTTACTTGAGATAACAGAGACTAAAACTTATCATACGGCGAGATTGCAATAGTTTTAGCCTCGATTGTTAATTCATATATTTTATTGTTATGAGAATTACTTTTTAAACATCTTGAGGGGCAGGTGTAATGGTTATCATCAAAGCAAATGGAATCTGCGACCAGAGTTTAAATCTTGAACGAAGCTATTTGTGTTTGACAAATCCATAAATCCATAATCCAAAGCTTCTTTCTTTAGCTGTGTGAATAGTTAGGCTGACTGGTATGGCAACCAGTCTAAGAGAAGGAAAACTGAATTAAAACCAGCTGTAAGTAAAAAGTAAAGTTGTCAGAGTGGCTTTTGTCGGTATCAGCCGGACAGCGAGAGAGTCTATCCCGTTTTCGCTAACGCTAGACCAGGGAGAGTTTTTTGCTGAAATGGAGCCCCACGCCTACCGTCAGCTCCAAAATGTTACTTTACCGCACATATCTTATTACTCAATATGTGCTACTCATACGCTGAGTTGGCAAGGACCGGTATCGAACTCGTAACCTTGCGACTCCCAGGAGGATGCACTACCGACTGAGCTAAATCGGTCCCTATTGATCTTGTGTCACATCTTTCTCGAGGCAGAGGAGTTGGGTTAAAATATATTTAGCAAATCTCGTAAGCATTGGGAAAATTTTCTTTATGACAAGAGTTGTTAAACTTTCTATTCATAATTCGATCAGAAATGAAACGCGTTGTATGACAAACCCTGAAGATTTTATGTTCCTGTTATCGCACGCTGTATTGAGCAAACTTAATTTCCACAAATGTTGAATTATTGATAAAGCTCCATGGATTTCTATGGTTTAGTTGCTGTCTCTCTGATTGTGTGGGCTGAAACCGTGGGAGATGTCTCCTCTGGACATTAATTTCTACGTTTCAGCTTCTCTAATATGCGCAGCAGTTGGACTTGCATTGGCTTTTCCCCTCTCAGTCTCATTCGCAATTCGTTCTGTTAGTCTCCTTGGTGAGTTAGCGTTCGTTGCTTCGGCCTTATGTAAATTTACCAAATTCTCCATCTAAAAAGCTCACCTGCAGCTCTTGTAAAATGTTCTCAGCTCTTTTGGCACATTTTCTTTTCTAGCCCGAGAGACGTCATTTCCTTTCCTGTGGAGAATTCATTGCAGGAAAACTTGACAAAGATTCTTGAAATGCATTTAGTATTTACAAAGTATATCACTGCCGTTAGTTACATAAGCTTTATACAGAATTCATCCCTAATGCGCATTTTTACCCTCAGTCGGTAGAGCATCCGCCTAAAAACTACAAAGTTCCGGATTTGATACCAGCCCTCGTCAACTCAGCGCATGAGTAGCACACTTTGGATATGTGTAATAATGTGTGGAGCTGATTTGGCATTCCACATCAGACGAAAAAAAACTCTCTCTGGTCTAGCGCTAGTGAGAAGGGGATAGGGTCTGACGCTGCCCGGCTTATACCAACACTTGGCCACTCTGACGACTTTACTAACTACCAGCTGGAAAAATAAATCATAATGAAATATTGAATTAATAAACACATAGGTTTAATCGGAAGCGCTGGTGGCGTACTGGTTATCATTGTAGAAAGTGGACTCAGCTATCAGATTTCAAAGCCAGAACGAGGCTGTTTGTACTTCAATGATAATTATCTGTTAGGTTTTATTCTATTCTCATCGGGAAAAGATCATTAAGTATCTTCAAAAACCAACTACTCTATCGATGGGGCCTCAAATACGCCGACTATATTCCTTCCCCTAAAAAGTCTACCCTTAAACTGCATCTGATGGTGAGCCTCAAGATCTGGGAAGTGTGGAGTATCCCTTCATTGCCATTAACCTCAGGTCTACTCTGATACGTAGTAGTACCTTTTCGTTTCATCTATGTCAAATAGATTTGTTTAAAAATTATTCGATACGAATACTTGATGTCATATAACTGTACATCATTTCTATAAAGAAATAGTTACTTGAAGTTATAAATTTGTATTAAGGATTATCATTAGTTATTTGAAACCATATAACTGTGTGCAAACAAACGTCTATAATTGAATCGAAATAATTACTTGTAACCATATAATTATTAGCATTGGATAGGAATACTTGCAATCATACAACTGTAAAATATCTATATTAGATAAGAATACTAGATATATATGTTTCAAAAACTCTTAAAAAACAACTGCATAAAAATGTATACATGTGTACAATGAACGCAATCCCTAATCTATAGGCATTAGATGACTCTTAACGGGTTGACATGCCATTAAAATAGAGGAAACGATCAAGTGTGCATGTTTATGATCAATTGGAGACTTTTAATAATTAATTCTGTTTTTGCCTTTTATCTAAATGAATTGTGATTCATGTAAGTTAAAGTTTTCAATCAAGTTTATCTGTAATCTTAAGTTCAGGTGGAAAAACATTACCAATGTTTAAAGGATACCGACTCTAATTGGTAACAAATTTAAAACAAAAAGGAAAATCAAAGCATAATTCTCTTTAAAAAAAAAAAGAAAAAGCAAATCTATTTCAACAATTAGGTTAGTTCAAGAACCTTATCTTTTGCAAGATAAGGAACCCCTACGTTCTGTTTGGGTAACGTTATTTATCATTAAAAATAGTTGCCTGAATCAAATTGTTTCTCTTTTGGGACTTTTCCAAATAAAAACGTTTGAACTTTAAAGATTCCTCGTTTAATATTTAATGTCATTGACTGATTTTCTAGCGAGAAGAAAAATTAAGAAATAAAAAATCATATAATGATTCAAACATTCGAACATAGGTTATTGAATAAGGTCTTGACGTCAGAAAAATCAATAATGAGAGTAAATAATGATATGTGAAAATAAGTGGACAAGATAGAAGAGTTAGATAATGTGAATTAGTAAGGGTAAGGATATAGAATAATCTATGAATGTGTTCCAGACTCGATTTAATCTTTGGTTTCGTTATGATTCTGAGATGCTTCACTCGATTAAAGGTTTATAGTGCTGTATAATTCTGTCGAGGTGAAAGGATTTCCATTGCGAGAGTAATCCCTTATGGTAGGCTCTTCGAAATATTTAGAAGTATTTAGAATTCACCGAAACCTTTATTGTTTATATGCAATGATGATTAAATCCTTTTAAAATCTGAAAATGTATCTATTTTACTACATAGTCGACATTTCAGTCGATGCATTTTTGTGGCGTATTTCCTTTGCCCAAGTTATACCAGCTTCGCTGTCATGTCATTGAGGAAGTGTTACACCTCGTCGCCATTGCACACTACCTACATTACTTGCAGACGCTTTTGACGTCCATGTATGACTCCCCATACATTTCCATCAATTGGTGATTAATTTCAATCGGTTTAATTTATTTTGTGTTCAAAAAAAAAGAAGAAGAAGAACTGCGGGAACTTCACACTTGGCGGTAGCTTCAATCAAGAGCTCCATTAAAAACGACTGCAAAACCAAGATTGAGCGTAGAAGCGAGGCGCGCACTGGAGCAGGTGCCGGCTCCTGGACAAAAAACACAACAGTTGTCAATAGCCACAGGGACAGATCCCCTGCGTTTCCAGCGCTTTTGGGATTACCCTCGTAGAATATATGTGAAATAGAATGTACATTTCAGGGTTTTGGTTATTTCTTTCTGTACCTTCCCGACAATATTTATGCACCACATTTTTTTCCTGATGATGAAGTCAATGTTAAAGAATGTTTTATTGAACCTTCACCCGGACATTAGGATGGGAAAAGTTTTGTCTGAAAACTCTCATCATTGTTCAGACAACACCTTTTTTCCTCTTCTATTTTCTACATACTTTTTTTCCATATTTTACTCCCATACAGTTTAATATGTTACGAAAAGGATACAGATTTATTTTCCTTCATTTTCATTTGTCTTTTGCAAAGCTAGGGATAAATCTGTGTGATAGTGATGGCTTTGTAAATTTTGAGATGTGATTAAATTATAGTTGTGGCTATGTTTATATATATATATATATATATATATATATATATATATATATATATATGTGTGTATGTGTGTGTGTGTGTGTGTGTGTGTGTGTGTGTGTGTGTGTGTGTGTGTGTACGTGTATTACAGGGTATTAAAATTGATATCATTAAGATGTAAATATCTGAGTAACTACAGAGTCAATGCAAAATGAATTAAACCGTCTTAATGTTGAGCGAAATAAGATTTATTGATCTCAAAATGATATCATTTTTTAAACGCCCATATATATATCCTCCTCCTCTCTTTCTTTCCCTCTCTCTCCCTCTCTCATATATATATATATATATATATATATATATATATATATATATATATATATATATATATATATATATATACCGTTGTAGCTCGTGATTCAACCAATTTTTGACATGTGCAAATAATTTTTTCATTAATGTGCAAATAATAGAACATTCTTGCAAGCACATACATATTAAAGGTATGCCCCCCAAACAAACTGAACTACAGGTAGAATTCATTCAAAACAGCATGAACAACAGCTATGAATAAAATCTCAACAATAACCCACACCATTCCGTGTTCTCTATTTTACGAAACAATTCTCAAATATCTTTATAGAAATGTTGATTTGTAGTCATTTTTAAGTTTAGCTTTGTTTTGGCACAAGGCCAGAAATATGGGACTTCAATTGAGAATCTCGCCCTGCTCGAGGGACTCAGAATACATCGAATGTGTCCTCTGCTGAGGAGAAAAACCTTCTTCCTCAAAAGGGGTTGTGCTGGATATGACAATAAACTGGTGGGAAGGATATATCTATGGAGCTTTAAGGAGTATAGAATCACCTCTTCGTTGACCTAATTCCGATCTCCACTCTGACCCGGAGTGGAAGTCCGTTTAGAGGGTCCCGACTATGGCTAAATTGATTGATTATTAGTATTAGATGGGAATACTTAAAACGACGAAATTTCAAATTATTTGTATTAAGTATAATTAGTTGAAACTTGAGTACGAATTGTTATTAGTTACCGGAAACTATATAAATGCTTAAAAGATTTATTCGGTATTACATAGCCCAACATGTTTTAAAACCAACCAAGCAACGTATTGAAAATCCTATAAGCAAAGGTTTGCTGAGTTGACTAACCATTACAGCATCCAAAGTGTCTGTAATTGTAGTTTTGTTATGTGTTAGCATTGTTTTATAAAAATAAAAGAATTTAATTGACATGAAATATTTATCAATTTAATGATATTACACATCTGGCAGCCGATATGCCATGCAATGAGCAAACTTGGTTTAGATTATATGATATTTTCTAACATTTTCTCGGCACAGCACATTGTGAAAGGTAGCCGATAAGATGAGGACATTTATGTTGGCCAATTCTCGAAGTAGGAATTCAGAATATTCAGTTTTAACAAGGATTGAACACTGTCCGTTGGGACCAGTGTAAATTTATTTTACCATAGTTTAATAGACACCTTCATCATTGGAAACTATTTTATTTTTTATTTTATTTATTTATTAATTCATTGATCACGGTGGTGAAATATATTAATCAAATTATATAAGTTGTTATTTTTTTATTCATAAAAATACGTTATTCGTCCTTATTTTATTTAATTTCAGTTGTTACTATGAGTGATTTTCATTTAATCATTGCTCAATCAATAACTTTCTTCCTTTTGTAACCTTTTTAACACACTATAAAATTGTGCCATTATAAATTGTGTATAGAAAGCACAGCCAACTTTCTTTTTTCTATGTAGTCTCCAGAAGTTAACATAAGATTCAGCGGCAAATTAATTCAAAGTTAACACCAGTATTCTTATAATGCATTAAGCTATCGAAATGGTAACTTAACACTGAACATCTCTGTAAGGAAAAGACAATTTACCAAAGGATAAATCCCAAAAAATGAAAAGGGCGCAATTAAGTTCCAATGAACAGATAGAAGTGTGCTATAAAGGTGAATACATTTACTGGTTTCCCTTGGTTCTTTGTCTCTAAGAACAGAGCTAGAATAAATGTACTTTACTTATACGCTCAAAGAGCGAGGAAAGACAAGACAGACATCTTGTTACTTCAGAGCCGGGTCGTTAAGAGAGAAAGGATTGAGGGCTTGAGTTGTTACGTGAACAACGGACACGTGACATATGAAGCCACGCCTTACAACCCGATGGGAGACAATTATATGTATGTCCCTACAACATGTTCTATTCCTCTCCACTGAAACGTTACACAAATAGTAAATGGTCAAACCGTGGCATTCATATTCAGGAATTATTTCTACACCCTAAATATAATATTCTAATAAATTTAACGTTTACTTACGTCCTGTATATATATGTTTTGTATTTGTTCTGACATATATGTATTTGTTAGAATGAATAAAAGACTTGACCTATTTTTCACGAAATAAATCTCTCAATTTATACATCTAGTTTCGTCAAAAGAGGCTACTAATTAAACAATGATAATTAACACGGCTTGATAGAATCTATGGAGCCTAATTGCACAGATGTAGTCACCTAGCCTGTTGACTACTTATAGATGTTTATTTATTAGATATCAAAGTATGTTGTGTCTGGTGTGGAACACCAAATAATTTGAAGTAGTTCACTAATCGATATTGTTTTGGCTTGATTTTTTAAGCGTTGTTTGGCTTCGGTAATTTAAAAGAAAATTGACTTTTTAGCAATATCATAAACATGTTTACAAGATTAAAACTTTTGACTCCGTCTTCTTCGTTAAAAATATTCCATTGTTCTTTTTTTTTTGTCTTTAAAAGACGTATGTTTTGATTATTATACTTACCTACATATTGGGTGTGTTAATACGACTTAGTTTTGCTTTAATGTTCTTATTTTAAACCCTTAATTTCTTTTCCTCTGGAATAATCTTTTTATCTATGTTTATTTTGTCTTTATTATTATTTTTCTTTAAGAAAATTGTGTCGTCTTGGCTGAATATATTATTTCTTTCAGTCTTTCCATTAAGTGAAAAATGAGTTCACCAGTAATAAGCTATAGAATATAGCCAATAGTTATATGATCAAAGTCTGAGACCTTGTTGACAAATAATCGATTACACTTGTCTGAACTTGTAGAATATAAGATTACACACTTATAGCATGAGAGAAAATTGAATTATGTATTAATAATAATAAGGATAATAATACGCATGAGAATACCAAAAGATGAAACGGGAAACCACATTATAAAAGAATGCAGCAAACTGACACAGAAAGAATAAGCTATAGCACGACTATGCAGTCCGCTATGAATTTCACCGTACTAAAAAATATTATATACAAAAACCGGAGGCGCGTAGTGTAATGGTTACCATCGTAGGAAATGGACACGGCGAAACGAGTTCAAATCCTGGACGAGGCTGTTTACATTTCACATTTCACTTGGGCATGGCATGAATCCAACTATTCTAAATAGTAGGACAGACTGTGATCTTTAATCTTGGTTAGGCAACCGGTCTAGGAGATGGAAAACTCTGAATTCAAACGTATTAAACACTGCTTAAAGAATTTATATTGTTACATCATACTCGGGAGAAGGGGTTGGTAAATATGTATACAAAAACCGGAAATTGCCCTAGAGAATGAGATGAACAAAACTTTCTACTAGAACGGAGACATATAGACGAATAACTCATTCCAGGTCAGAATACCAGATCTACTTTTACTTAATTAAAAAAAAGAAGAAATTGTCAATAAATAAATTTCACTGTCAAAGCAGATAACAGAGTTAAAGGAAAGAAATCCATTAATTTAATTACCTGCACGTTGCTAGAGAGGGAAACAGGTTGTGGAACATGAAGGTAACAGTGATATAAATCGCAGTAGGAGTCTTTAGAAGAATCCCTAAGGACCCGAAAAAGAGATACTTGGGACTACAGATCTGAGGAGAATTGAGATCGTCCAAACCAGACTATTGCTGAAATCAGCAAGAATATTGACAAGTCTTAGAGAGCTGAGGATACACCAGTCTTAGTGCAAGCGAAAACACCATATTTGCAGGATTTATTGGAAATTGTTTATCCTTTTGATAATACAAATATCTCGTTTCAGTGTTCGATTTTAGTTTATTTATCGTAATACAGACACACACAAACCTGACCATCGTACAGAATGTTTTGATAAAAATGAAAAAATAAAGAAATTAGAATTTAGCAGCTTTGCAGTTATGTAATTATCTAAAACAGTTTTGAAGTTATATTAATATTCCGCATTCTTCGCGCTGTATTTCTTGCAGAGGGATAATACTCCTTAAAACGGTGTGTCCTGGATAGGACACTATACATCATCTGATGTTGAGGCTGAAACGATTTGTTCTTTTTTAGGGGAATACCCCTTCAATGCCAATAAATGTTCACTCTGATCGAGAGTGGTATTACCTGTTAGCGTTCATTCTGAGTGTCAAACAGATTTATTTAAAATTATTCGTATTCAATAGGAAAGTGTGCTAAAACCTCCTAAGAAACAATTGCACAAAAATGTAAATATTTGAAGGTACAATGAATAAGATTTCCTAACTTCTAGACATGGAATAATCCTAGAGAATATGACATGATGTTAAAATGAATGAGTCAATCAATCGTATTGAGGATTTGTAACTCGCTTGGCCGACAAGTTTTACGCTTGCGTGCTTGAGGAGCCAAAATGTTTTAAAATGCATGACCTTCCTCATGGCTCTATGCTCAATCAGAGATAAAAATGCACTTTAATTGATAGATTTGTTCATGCATTCATTTTCACCTAAAAGGCATTGATTCATTTGCTATTGTTTTACAGTTGAGTTGTGTGGGCAATTGCATTCATTATTTGTTAGATTATCTCTCCTTTTTTTTGTTTCTTATTTCAACATTTAAAAAAAACAGGACTGTGTTAAAAATACCATACTTGATGACAGATGAAGTTGAATATTCATCCTCACGATCCAAAAAGGATAAATCTAAACAAATAGAGAATTTAAGTAATTTGCGTATCAACCTCTGAAGAAAATTAAGCCATGTGACGTAACCGATTTAATAAAACTGAATTTAAAAAATCGGTAGAATATGAAGAAAAAATAGAAAAAGAAAGGGATAGTGTTATTTCAGCAAGCTTTTATTTTGTATCTTTTTGTATCAGTCAATTGTATTACATTAGGTATTGTTCTTTGTGTAATGAAATGAGGAGATATGGTGAAAAGCAGTTAATAATAGTCTCATAAGAATAATTGAATAGTAGCAAGCAAATAAAAAAAACAGATAGTGTCAATTATGTTTTGAGAAAGACAGATAAAAAAGAGAAACTCTAGATAATATTTGCCCATAAAATAACAAGATGTATCAAGCTTGAGAAATGTAAAGATAAATTACTTCTTTTTATGGTTATCTCACATATGTTGCATATAAAACGTTTTAAAAATATTAGCTCAGAGGATGCTTTCTTTTCTTGCTTTCGTTTGTTGGGTTTATATTAGGAACGTAACCATGAAAACCTATGAAATTTCAAATGCATGCATTTACCAATCGATCTACATGAGCAGGATGTGACAATATAATCAATTTTAAGCGGTATTTAACAGGTTTGAATTTAATGTTTGCCTTCTCCTAGACAGGCTTAATTGGGTGACCACTTAAGCAATAGCAGCTACTATAATCAGCCTGAACCCTTTGTTTATCAAAATGACTCGTATTACATAATTGAAAGATTGCTTATAAATTATGTACGGTAGAGTAGAAATGAAAAATAACGGTAATTCAGAATCATGGAAAAATAACCGTAAAAGTAAATTGACAAGGCTATGTCTTTCGCTGACCTTGTACCTAGTCTCTGATTGGTCAAAGCGATTTTGGAGAACAGGAAGTAAACTTAGGGGAATTGAGCTGGTTTTTCGGAGGAAGCAGGCATGTCTGCAAGATGGCTATTTTCCCCATGCATGATGGTTAACCTGGGTTAAATAAAGACGTCTGAAAAATATTACCCGTCTTGTGTTTGTTGTTAAGGACAAGAACAAATACAAAGATGAAGTCCCAAGAAAGCATACTGAAAGAACAGACAATCAAACCAGCATAGAAGAGACAATATAAAAGACATAACAGAATAGACGACTTGATCCAGCTTAGAATCAGATAAGGTTTATAAGATGTTAAGAAGAGAAGAAGATGGCTATACAATACTTGATTCGGTATTAAATGACCCGATAGGATGTTGATATACCATAAAACAAAACCAACCTTCCATTTTTATCAAGGTTGCTATTACCTCTGGTATTCTCCTTATTTTAGACCATATGTATCGAACTGTATATGTGTCAATTTACTGTAATAAAACTTACATTAAATGTATGTTTAATTTTTCTTGAAAAATATATTCTGCATGTTAAAAATTTATTTGACGCCAGTGTATGTGTCTTTTTCTCAGGTAGATATTAATGTTTCTAACAGTTTTCTGAAAATATCTTTATTGATATTAATATGAATTATCATTTATTAATAAACCAGACTAAAACTGATATATATATATATATATATATATATATATATATATATATATATATATATATATTGGTTTGTTGGTTGGTTTTGAAGGCTGTCACAATGCGAGTGTAAAGAAAAAAGAAGGTAACTATGATGTTTTTTGTTAACCTGTCATTTATTTCTCAATATTTCGGGAAGAAATTCCCATCCTCAGAAGAATACTGGAACTGAAGTTGTCCTAGCGGCTGCTAGATTCGTTCTGTTTTGGTTCTTCCAAATTCTGTGTGTGTATGTGTATGGTTGGTTCTTCCCGAAATATTGAGAAATAAATGACAGGTTAACAAAAAACATCATAGTTACCTTCTTTTTTTCTTTACACTCGCATTGTGACAGCCTTCAAAACCAACCAACAAACCAATATATACACAATGCTTCAAGCAAATTACAAAACCCTTTTATATATTATATATATATATATATATATATATATATATATATATATATATATATATATATTGTATGTATGTGTGTGGTTTTGATTCGATGAACTTGAAGTTCAACTGCTAATCAAAATTGTTGCATGAAACGTGGCAATTGACAATCTTGATCCGATCCTTTCGAAATTTGTATTCGTATTCATTAACAATCACTTAAATTGTTGTTGTTGTTTTTTATTAATACTCTTTAAGCTATCTGGCGTTTGGTCACGTGCTTATTAACAATATACTAATTAGTTGTTTTTTTTATTTGGTTTGTAATTTATTTATTTAGTTATTATTAGTACTGCACTGAAAACCACCTTCCTCAGCCACTAAGGATGAAGTAAAACCAAATCCTATATATAGAATTTGCTGTATTATAGTTACAATGAATTAACTGCGAGTATTTTATATCAAATTTAATAATTATCTCTTGTTGAAAAAAGTATTATGATCAGGGTGGGTGTGTATAAAAATCTGCTATATTATTTTCTCGTTGCAAGTTTTTCAAACTAGTTTCTACTGTTAATTACAAAATAATCTTCACATCACTAATCAAAGAAGATCTTTCCTATTTGTATGGAATTATTTTACTGTGATCTTTGTTTCCGTAAGCGAGCGGATTGTAATATCATTTCGTTATAATAGAATATTTAATTTTCATATTCACCCATAATATCGTTATGCCCCGTCGACTGGAGCTATAGAATACACCGGTCACACCTCTTCATAGAGGTAAGAACTACCTCCCAATGGGGCCACCGTTTGGTCGTGGGACGTGACCCGTGATGTTTAAGGGTGGAATCCTGGTGGCCCAGAAGTTCATAATTCCAATTTAGCTCTTACCTCCTCCGATTAAACACCTGGACTCGTCTAACCTTAGCCCCGTGCCCTGACCGTATACCTCAATTGCTCATGGTAAAATCTCAACACTTCTTATCGTATAAGTGCTGGAAGGTGGTACCGGATGGTTTTAGTATCTTGGGTAGGACACTAAACTGCATCTAGTGGTGTTGTTCCAATTCTGAAGAGTGTGGAGTACCCCTTCATCGTCATTGCTCATATATCCTTTCTGACTCGGAATGGTAGTACATATTAAGGTCATATGAGTTAAATAATTAAAAAATAAGCTTTAAAAATGTTTAAAAAATAAGTTAACATTTTTTTAATTGAATACCCAACAAGAATGAATAAAAGGAAAAACGTCTTCAGTATTGTAGAATAAACATCATACACACTGTAGAAGAATTCCAATTACCGTCGAATTGGCAGAAAAGGCAACAAGGAAACCGTAACCCAATACGGGTCTTACCATGTTGCAAGCCTACTGCGAACTGACCGGTTATTTATAAAATACTATAACACCACATAAACCAAGCAGCTAATCACCCAGGTATAATATAACCCAGGGTTTGACATGTCGTAAAATCCAACCAACCAATCACATTATATTCTGGTTTATAACTAGAGAAAAACATCATTCTTTACCGTTACATATGTTATCTTTAAAATAAATCTCATTTATAAAATGTTCGTCGTCCGATCTAGTAATTAAACAAGTACACCTTGACAGACAAGAGCTTAACAAGTCGGCTTACCACTCATATAATCTGAGAAACTGATTAAACATCATAAAATGACTATTTTACGGATTCTAACGCATTATCGAAATCCGCTTGTCTTGTAAAGTGTCACAGTAAAATTCGAATAGTGGCAAGTCATTTATATATTAATTGATGACCTTGTTAAAATTTCACCATACAACAGGTTATTTACTAAGCTTAGATTAGATGTGGCACAAGACAAAGAAGTATTGAGCGCCCAGTGAGAATCGAACACACTAACAATCGTCTGCGAATCTAGCTAGGTGAGATACCCAGGAATGGCAAATAGTCTTTTTTTTACAAACAACCTTTTAAACATCTGGCTTTTCATTTTATATTTTATTTCTGTTTGCTTAAAGGAAACCATTCGGTTCGATACGCAGTTATAGCTTATTTATAAATTATACAATAAGTGTAAATAAATAAAGATTCTTCGCCCAAAATTCTGTGTCTAAAATAAACTGTATCTGATGGTGAGGCTTCAGTTTATGAGATCTAGGGAGTGTACACTCTTCATTGCGTTTACCCTCAGATCCATTCTGTTAGGGTTCCATTTTGTTGGTAAAATAGATCTGTTTGAAAATTATTCATATTTGATAGGAATACTTAATAATTTGTATAATTTGATTTTTTGGACTATTGTCCTAATCTGTATTGTTATATACACAACGTTTTGACCGATATGCCCTCCGGCTTTCTTCGGGTGTTTCTTCTCGAACTCGGAAACCTTCTCATCGAACCCGAGAGCCTTCATGTCGTAATAGGGAGCCTTGACGAAACCGAACATATTACTTAATCCACCGGGGTAGTCTGTTTTCATTCTGTTAACCATGACCGGATACAACTGTTAAACTATGTTAAGTATTCAGTTATTATCGTCCATGGTCAGGATTGAACCTGCAATCTACAGATCATTAGCATTTAGAACTGGATTTGCTCAACCATTATAACCGTTGCGCCAAATTCAGAAGGAATACTTGATGTTATATAACCGTGTGCAGAAAATAGGACAGGGTTGTGGTGACTGAGTAGTCTTGGATCCGGGTACTAAGTGTTTCCGTGATATCCAACACTTCACTTCGCCTCTTACTTGAGCCAGACGAACAGTCGGTGAGGCCCAATCTGATCAATCGTCTTGTCTTGTCAAGCCCTAACACCTATATGATTGTCCCGACAGTATTCTTCAAATTTCTCTTATGGCAAACACCCAACGCTTTTTTCATATGGATACTAGAAGGCGGTGACTGAGGTTTAACCTCCAGTTTATTAATTCTAACAATATATTGATACACATGAAATTAATGAAAATTATTTCTACCTGTTTATAAAACCAAACCAAACGACTATATATCCAGAAAATATTCACTTAAAAAGCCAATATACATAAAACACGAGATTTGGCAGGAAACAGTCAACAATGGTTGATATGCCATGAAACAAAATGACCAACCAACCAAGATATGAAAGTACGATGAACGCAATTCCTTAACATGTAGGCATAAAATAACCCTAGAAGAATTGTCATGTCGTTAAAATCAGTCAATCTACCTGAGACATTAAATACAAGGATTTTAAGGCACAAACACTTTGGAATTTTCGTCCCAGAGTTGACGTGCTATTTGCCTTTAACTTATTCTTTAACTCTTAGATAAAAAAAGATTCTACTCTGACACGCACATGTACAAATTGAAAAAAAACCCAACCTTTTTAACTACCTTTTTTCTGTTTTTATTTTCATTTATTTATTTTTTTCTTTTCTCTTCCAAATTCATTTAACATCAGTTTTCCTTACTGCATATCACACTCGAGTAAGTGTAGCGTTCAAGAACGTAAGAGTAAATTAAGTAAGGGTGTTAGAATCAATTTGCTAGACCAAATTGACACATCGCCTCCTCCTCATGAAGCAGGAAGTTATTCTTTGGTGTTGATTCAAGTTCAAACCTATTTCCAATTCACTTTGTTTTCTGACAACTGATACAAACTTGAGATCTACAACGATGGTCTTTGCTCAGACGCAGGTCGCCAATGCTTTTCACGAAACAGACAATAATTTTTTCACTTTATTTTCTATAAGTTATTTCAAGAGGAACAAAAGCGCAATACATTCCCTAGCAAATTCTCCTTACAAGATAGAAAAAAATGGAAATACCGTAAATTCAATGTAATCTGATCTTGTAGTAGACAATGTGTACGTTGCTAATAGTTCCCAGATAATCGAAGCCCCCTCGTGGATTTCGACTTGAGCAGAGACTATTGCTAACAATGCAGGCCTCTTAGGCGAAGAAACTGTTATCGTGTTAGATTCGGATGCTCGTTTGTAAAGCGTTTAAATACGTCATCGGGTGAAAGGAATTTTCTACAAAATCTTATTGTCATTCTTTTGCTTTGAGTGAGTAAATGGTTAGGGGAAAAACGGTACGGAATTCTTTCATCACGTACTGATCTTGAAAGAAATATCATTTGAAGAACTGAGCACACTAACCTATTTAAGTTATCGCTGTCATGGGAAACTTATCAAGTTTCACGTATTGTCTCATGGAAATGCAACAGGTATACGTGGATGGTTCAAAAAGTTCTAAACCTCAACCAGAAAGAAGATATATTACTGAACAGCTTTGTTGTGGCAACACACTACAATTTCTAATAAAACGAATTCAGACGTCTGTCTTAATTTTGTGCTAGCATCTCACCTTTGTATAGTCCTCACGCCTATACAAAGGTGAAATGTTTGCAACAAACGTTAAAATGGACCAAACAGAGGTGTGTGCAGTCACAAAGTATCTGGCTGAGGCATTGAATTATTTGAGCAATGTACGTATCTACACCAGCATTTGTCTAAAATATTTCTTTATCAAAAGTCTTAACTGTAGACTATGTATTGTTCAGTGAATTAAATATTCCATTCTTATCTCTTGGAGGTGTTGCTTTGTATCTAGATGTAACTTGTCTACCACAAAACCTGGCGGTATAGATAGCAACGTTTGATAGCGGTTATATGACTATAGGGTACAATGTATTGTAACATAGTTTACTCTTCTACGGTACCAAATTGCAATATTTAACATTGCTGGGTCCAGATTAAGGAGATATATATTCATTAGTATACTTATCTATTTCTTTGTTTTACTTATCTGCTGAACTGGGTCTGTTATTGCTGAACTTGTTTTGGGTATGGGCGGCATCATCTCTTGTTTCTTGGGATGTCTTGTCTTGTGTCGTTGCTTAATTTTTTAATTAACGAACGCAAGACCTGATGTTTGTTTTCAGAGATCTTTATTTTCCACTCCCAAGTTAACTATTGAGAAATGGCCTCACAGGACAGACCGCATGTTGCATCTGTCCCCTTCAAACAACCAGCCAACTCTCTCCGCCCGTCTCCTTCGAACGCCACAGCAAGATTCCCAACTTTCTCACGATCTCTTTCACTCTTCGCACTGCAGTACCAGCGCAGCCAATCAGAAGCCGAGGTCAGTGACTTCCACGTCATTATTCACCTGCTTACTTATTTTGTTAATTTTCATTATTACACTTTTCAATTTTTCCTCGTTCTTCCCACGTCAATCCACTGTTGACGTCACACACATACTTTCACACTCATTATTTTACAGTATAACGCTAAATTGCATCCCGTGGTGAGGCTCTAGTTCAGGGAAGTGAATTATCCTTCCATTGCCATTATTTCCTGGTCAGAGTGGACAAATAGAAATGACAATGAAGGGATACACTACACTTCCAAGATCTCGAAAACATGAGCCTCACTACCATATACAGTGTCATACACAGGACCCCTCATTTTGGGGTGGGTCATACCCCTCTTTAGTGGATACAGTCAGCATAATCTAACCCTCGAATCATTTTTCGTATCTCGAGAAATGACTGTGGGACCTCCTTGTGACCTTGTGCCAAGCTATGAAAAGTTGAGTGAATATCATAATATAAAAGTTGTGGGGAAATAAAAATTGAGAGTTTTAATTCCAAGTAAATACCAACTATCCTAAGAAGAGGAATGGTTTTAGTTGTGTTGGGGTTGGATTGTTTGTAACGAAAAACAAAATATCAATCTTTTCAAATTAGCTACCTGAAAGGTCAAAGTTTAATCCCAGTAATTTAGTCGGCCATTGTTATTTCCCATATTTACGATTGAATAAATAAAGATGCCAAATTAATCAATATCAGACAGTTATTGGCGTCAGAATGAATTAGATTTTCAATAGACGATTCTAAACATTTTCTTCAATTTTCATCAATAGAAAAATTCATTTCTTTGTTGTTTACAGGAAAAAAAAACTTTAAATTTCGATCCAGTAATTCTCTTACAGTTCTTTTTCCCACTGCATAAAACAATGGGTCAGATTTCTATCATTTGGTTTGAATTTGTAATACGGTAGATTCCATGGAATAAAAGAAACCCACATATTTTGGTCCCTATAATGGGTCACTGGTTGGAAAAAAAACGATTTGAATAAAAGAAAACAATAGTACAAAGTTTTGATTTTTTTTTCTCCATTAGATGAATTAAGTGGCGATTACGCAAAACTGATTTTACATTTAAAAGGAATCCGTATGAGATTTTAAATAATCTGTATGTGCTGATGATTTATTGTAACGGCACCTCAACCAGTCTAGGGTTATCTTATTCCTATTTAATTCTTATTTACATTTTTTTGTGTTGTCTCTTCGTGTTGTTTCTGCGCGGTTAAACCGAATACGAATGCTTTTTAAACAGACCCGGATATGGATCCCTAACAGGTACTACCAATCCGGATCCCTCTATAGAATGTATGTGTATTTATCTTGAAATCTCTTTTTTTTAGTTTAACAGATGTTCTCTCAAATGCGGACACGCACACACACACACACACACACAAACACACACACACACACACACATATATATATATATATATATGTTTGTGTGTATATATATATATATATATATATATATATATATATATATATATATGTGTGTGTGTGTGTGTGTGTGTGTGTGTGTGTGTGTTCGATATATTCCTGTTAATAAATTTTCCAAACTGAAATGGGATTAAAAATCATAATAAAAGCAGTTGGGTGGTTGCTGTTTTATTCCACACGAATCAAATCCCATTTTTGTCATAAATTCAGCTTAAAGAGTAATACTAATTTACTAATCAGAATAACCGCAAAAGGCATTAAACCGATTGAAATTCATAGCTAATTAACAGAAGTGTAGGACGAGTCGTGCATGCATGTCAAAAACACCCGCAATTGATATAGGGAATTTGCAACGAGGACGAGCGTCAATACTTTGGTTACGACATAAAGCTGGTATGACAACTGCAACAGCGCATGCAAAAATAAAATTGAAAATAAACAATAAAAGTTTCTGTGGTTTCTAAATATTTTAGAAACCCTACCTTTGGGAATACCCTCATAATTTGAATACTGTTTTAAAATCACTACAAGGGGACTTTTTTCTGACTAAATCCGTAAATTCTTAAAGCCAACTGTCGTAAGAATAAAGTGGAGTCACATTTTAGCCAATTAGAAATTCTAGCCTGTTGGCATCTGGCCGAGTTTCTGCAACAAGTCACTTCGGCTCAAGTCAAAGCGAGCAATAATGACACTTTAATTAAATCCACTGGGACAAAATTACCTTTCCGATGCAAACACTTTCGACAAGATAGAACGAATTAAAATTAACTACATTAGCAATTTGCACTATATGGTAAACCGCTTAGTACATCTGAGGGGATGCAGCAAACATAATTTATCTGTCCAGAGAGGAATTATAACTAAATAATTATTGATGCCAACGTCTACTTCGATACATCTAAATGATTGTTAATAATTGTAGTAAAGTCGTCTGGTTTGCCTATTGTCGGTATCAAACGGACAGCAAGGTAGTCTATTCATTTTTCACTTGCGCCAGACCAGAGAGATTGGTTTTGCATCAGGGATAGAGCGCCACGCCTACCATCAATCCCCCAATTGAGAGTATCCTGGTTCTTAGACAGATGTTCTACTGACTGAGCTACACTGGTCTCCTAAACTGAGGAGTACGGTTTTATTGGTAGTTTATTTTTCAAGTATTTGCAATATATATGGTTTAATAAAATATTCGATTCTAATCAATTTAAACCTATCACTTCATTTTAAGTAATTATAGGATATCTATACCCGGGTGACGAGTTTAGCCGAGATGCCAGTTGGCTTGTGATTATTCTAATTTTATCAATAATCAGAAATGACAAAATGCAGATTTCAATAATTTAAGGATTTTATATCTTGCATGAATACGCCCCCGAGATAATCAAATCGAAATAGTCATTTTTTTTGTTGGGTATCTAATTAAATCTAAATACGTTTCCACTCTATCGCTGGTGCTTAGAATACGCCAACTGTATTCGCTGCATAAGGGTAAATCCTCCATCAAAAAGTGATGTTCTTTGTAGATCGCTAAACTACATCTGATGTTGAAACTCCTGGTGATCTGTAGAGTGTAGAATACCCATTCATTGCCATTACTCCCAGGCCCAGTTGTATTACCTTTAAGGGCCCAATCTATGAATCAAATATATATGTTTAAAAAGTATTCGTATTTGATAGGACAGCAGGAAAAGAAACACACTCGTAAAAACAACTCAAGAGTGTAAATATGAAGAAACAATGAACCGAAAGACGAGTTGACCTGCCCGTTAAAATCAATTGATCAATCAAAATACGTTTCTTGAATTAACATGAGCTTTTAGTGATATCGATGTTTCTCTCAATGGGACTTTTTACAAAGTTTAGGCTACAGAGAGATTTATCTTATCATTTATTTTTTTACCCCTCTGTATAAAATGTTGCCAGACTTTTATCCCTACCATGACAAATATGTTTCCTAAAATATATCAAGTACATTATTTGAAATAGAATTTGATTTTCCATAAAAAGCAAAATGAGTCAAAAGGGATATGTAATCAGAGGGGTCAGAGTTTAAGTACTGGACATGTATACCGAAAAGGTTGGTCACTTAGGAAAAATTGTGATATTTTAAAAATTACCAGTGACCTATTAAAAAAAGTCCTCGGGGTGGCCTAAGGTCGGTATCAGACAGTCAGTGAGTGAGTCTATCCCCCTTTCAATTCTAGACCAAGAAGATTGTTTTAGCATCTGAGGTGGAGCGCCACACCTACCATCAGCTCCTTACTTTACCACACAGATCCCTGTGCTACTCATACGCTGAGTTGGCGAGGACCGGTATCGAACTAGGAACCTTGTGGTTTTTAGCTGAACGCTCTACTGACTGAGCTAACCCGGCCCTGATTATCTATATATCCAGATAATAGATTATAATAAATTATTTCAATTTTTTTGAATGCACATTTGGAAATCTTATAGATTGCAATAGATTTATCAGAATAATAATTAAATTGAATAATTTCATTTTGTTTTTTGTTATTCTCTATAAAAAAAACTATGGTTAAATTACAAAACTACTAATAGTACCGGGTACTCGATCGCTTAACTCATTTTAGAAATACCCCCCTATAAGTATAAAGTACTTGAAACCTCTAAAGGTTCCAAGTACTTTATACTTTATCACAATTTTTCCTTAAGACGACCCCTCCTTTTTCCTCATACATGTCCGGTACCTAAAATTTGACCCCCCCCTCCAATATAATACAAAATATAAATATACCACCATGTGGTATAAATTAAAGATGCATTCAAGTATAGATATGTTTTATTTCTTTGTTTCATTATTGTACCCAAATGTCAAATAAAAACCTCTGGCTAAGTATATTCTGATGTGAAAAGTATATTAAATAATTATTTAATTACTTCCGCTGTGTGTCATATTTTGATGCCCATACCCTTACTGTAAAACGCATTTCTAACCTTTGCCTATCAAATTAACACGCATTATCTTATTTACTTATATATTTATTTCTTATATTTCCAGATAAATATATAAGGTATTTTATATTTTGTCTTGAGATTTTTAATTTCTAAGGAAACTTTAATCTACAGAGTTCGGTAGAATTATCCACCGAATTGAAACTGGCAGGTGCTCGTAGTGGTGAGCTGATGAAAGGTGTATATTTGAGCAGCAGTCATGACATTTCTCTTGTCATCATGGCATGGAATGGTGCACAAAATTTATTTTTAAATATAAGGAAATCTCTTGGCCAGATCACTCACCAGATCTATCCCATTCTGATTATTTCCACTGGAGATATCTGATGGTTCAATTCCTTAAGCGAAAATGGTTTTGTTGAACGCAGAACCTCAGGAATGAGGCTTCGGTTGCATATAGTTCGTGAGGACATGCTTTTTCACGAGATAATATTTAAAAGCATGTGACAAAAATAAAAAATAAAAAAACAAAATGGCAATTTATTTCTATAGTAAAATTAAGATTTGAATAGGATGTATGTTGCCTTGTTATTCACGTTCATTCCACTGAAGCTTATATTTGAAATGTGATTTTAAATTGTATTACTAAGAATAATAATCTTAAAAGCTTAGTAATTTAGTAGCTTGGGAAAATAGCCACTTTATAATCCGACTCAAGCAATCCCTTATTGGTAGAGGACAATTTGAAGGGCAGCCCAATGTAGATCTCTGTTCACGGAGGATTTGGGTGGGAAATTGACAACGCCAATATTTGGTTTATTTTGGGTTGCTCTTGATCTACTAATTAAAGTAGATCATTATGTATAAGTTTAAATCATTTGACGAAAAATATATCCATTTTAATCAATTGCAAAGTGTGATATTTTATCGTGATAAGGCATTGACATATGCAATAAAGATCCCAAGTAAAAAATATTAAAGATCGCGATTGAGAAGATACATTTCTCCGCCTAACTCATTCAGATTTAGTGCAATCTAAACCGAGCTTAATTGATCTATCCTGATAGACATGGATAGATTTATCTTATCATTCATTTCTTTCTGCCCCTGTATAACATTTTGTCAGACTTCTATCTCTACCATAACAGATATGTGCTCAGAAATATATCAAGCTTATTATTTGAAATAGAATTAAATTTTCGATTAGCAATAAGTCAAAAGTGGTTGGTAAAAGTCATCTACATTTTTATCTACAAACCACATTTACAAAAACGATGTTAGAAAACTTTTGAATGGTTGGAAGAATATTAATGACTAGCGGGACCCGTGAAATTTCCACGAAACGAAACAAAAATCAAGAGGAGCTATTTAAGCCAGAAACGATGATTTCGTTTACCAAAATTACCAAAATATCTTCCGTAATACAAGATTTCAGTATTACAAATACAACAAACATAATTCCTTTTATTTTTTTTTTCAATTTATTTTGATTTTATTTTTTTGCCTTTAAGCGACACAAGACCATTTGGAAATTTTCATTTTTAAAATTGGACGAAATAAAATTGGACAAATAAGAAACCTACGAATAAGCGACATCAAATAATCCGTATTCTCATTTTTACATTGCATCTTGGATTTTTAACCTGAGGGTGTTGCATGATGATAACAGACGGATTGATTTAGAAACAAGCGTATTATTATAGAGATAACAGAATCTATGTAAATCATTACTTTAAACTTAAATTGAAAAAATATTTTTGAACTTACATTTGTACATTACTGATTGGATGACAAGTTCATTCAACTGATTGGTTTCAAATAGATAATTTCTACAGATATTAAAAATGATTAGGCCATCAAATGTATTCTTTATATATATATATATATATTTATATATATATATATAATGTGTGTGTGTGTGTGTGTGTGTGTGTGTGTGTGTGTGTGTGTGTATGTATATGGTGCTATATTCAGAAACTAGTTCATTTTGTTTTAAAAAAACATAGAATTATCTAATTCTTAACTGATTTTCCAGACATACTTCATTACATTTATCACATATACATTTTTTTATGTTCCTTTTATTTTATTTTAATTTCTTTCTAATCTTAATTGCACAAAATCACAAAACTGAAAATATGCTTAATCAGTTCCATATTCGATTTTTATTTTATTTTGTTAATTTAACTTTATACATTTTTTTTCAGTCTATACATCGTCAATTCTCTTCCTTTTTAAAACTTAGTGATTTGCTCTCGTTTAAAAACTTTAAAGACAATCTGTCTGTTGCCTTATAGCCAATTAGCTCCGTCTTTTGTAACAGGTCTTAACTTATTTGCTGCAGTCTCCGTCTCGTAAATCGACTTATACATGTATACGACTCAGCAGATTATCATATAATTCATGCTTCACAGTTACGAGAAATGTTTCTTCGTATTTAACGTATGTATGAAATTGTGTGATAAGCGACCAGGTGCAAAAAGCAGTTTAAATATAACAAGAAACTATTTTCTTTTCTGTAGAGCCCATGGAGAGAAGATAAAACATAAGATAAACATTCTTTTATATATTTGTTCTAGTATCTTTTATTATTTATATAATCTTGTTATTAAGTTGTTTATTTTATTTTGTCCTTTATTATTTTGTTTTATTTTTTAATCATTTTTGAAATTATTTCTTCTAATATATATTATTAGTTTATACACTTATTATATTTTTTTATTTGGATTTTCTAATGAAAAATCAAGAATAAAAAGATTTTTTTTAAATCCCTTTCGAACAAGATTAGGGGTGGATTTTATTAAAATGCGGTCTTTGCTTGTCTCTGCTAATTTTAGTTTATGAAAGTACGTGCTCTGAGTCGTTGTATAAGCAACCAAACATACAGACATAGATAATCTTTCTTTTATGTATTATATATATTTATATATACTAGCAAATATATGCACCCTCCGGGTGCAAGTATTTGAATTTTAATGTAATGAAATATGTTAAATTTGAAATACTTTTGAAACTAAATAAAAATCCAAATAAAATGATTTGAAACAGAGGGGGTATAATCGAAGAATAGAACAACTTTGAAACTAAGTCTTCCATCATTTTTCATCACTCCCTCCTTTTATTGCTGAATTTTCCTAATTTAACTATTTAGTTAAATTAGGAAGTAAAGAATAAATTACTGTTATTTCTTTATATTAAAGGATTTCTTTTAAGATTTATCCCCGAGTTTTTTGCTCATATTCATTAAGAAAAAAAAAAAACAATTAGAAATCAATAATACCAAGCGCATATTTAATAAAATTAAACTTTTAATATCAATATGCAAATTAGCTTTCCTGTTCACACTGTAACCCGCTATTTTGTTGCATATATAAATACAATTGCATGTTATTAGAATGTAGATAAAGTCAAAAGTATTAATAAGTTATAACAATTTTATCAATAACTGAGGTTTAAATAAAAATAAATTCATGGTGAATGTGACGTCAATACCTAAGGGAATTGTGACTTGAGTAGTGATTTAGTTTCGGCTTCAGACAGACAAACACACAATCTCCATTATAATAAGATATATAATATATATATATATATATATATATATATTTCCTTGAATGCCATTGAGGAAACCAAAACATTTTGCTCTAAATCGTTGTTTACTTAAGTTTTTAATCTACATTTTTATTGTTGTAAGAATCTAATTTTTATCAATATTTCACTTTCTATCTAATGTAAGTTTTTCGCTTAACTGATTTTCAAAAGTTCAAATACAGCAGTAGTTAAACCTTTTTTGCCTATGGATCCCTTTGATTACTATTTTACTCTGGTGGACCCCCATAACTATTTGATATTTAAAAACTCATATTGTATTTTTATAATTGAATATTATCAGGAATTTTATCAAAAGATTTATAAGATATTTTGTGTATTGTAGAAGTATAACTAATGTATTTCGCATAAACTTTAACAACTAAATGCTATGGTTGGAGGTGCGTGATGTAAGTGTTAGAGTCGTAGGAAATATACTCGTCGACCAGAGTTCAAATCCTGGACGAAGCTACAGTTCACATAGCTCTAATACCCTTGGGAAATGTGTGAATCCAACTACTCTCCCTCAAGCTATGAATAAATAGTAGAGCAAACTGGACTCTTTAACCTTGGTTAGGCAACCAGTCTAGGAGAAGAAAAACTCTGAATTGAATCCTGTTAAATCCGCTTGAGGAGGTCACTATTGAATAAGGTCGGTCCTAATTACTGTTCTATTTCACTAATAACTCATATCGAAAATGAATATTCACTTGTCTCTAAGCCATAAAAATATTTAGCGCTAAAATACTATTGTGAACCCCAACTTACTATTTGGATATTTTGGGAAGAGGTATAAACCTTGGTCGGGTATCGTAGAAAGGAGACATGCAGTCGCATAGAGAATGATAATCAAATTCCCACCACCCGTGGTTGTAGCAGAAAATTATCAATTTGCAAGAGACGCTTTTCAAAAGCAAATTATTACTTGCTTCAACGTAAAAATATCCTGCAAGATCGCTAATAATTAACCTAGTTAAGATAAGGGTTTATTATTCCCTGTTAATTAGTCCCGAGGAATATTGCCCATTATTGATCACTCTGCCATTGTTGTTCTCATGCTGTAATTTCACAAAGAAAAAAAAGAATTCGGTATAAAGTTTTAATTACCCGAATATTACACGGGGATCTAGATGTGATGAATATTGCTCTAAATAATCAACTCTTACAGAAAATGATGTCCATATATTTGAAGCTATTCGCTATGAGATTTAAATGTATATTGCATCTGAGGTACCCGTCTACGGTGGGTAAAAATATCAGGCTTGGATGGCAGCTACTTATTTTAAGTTATTTGCTGACAAATAAAGTATTACACAGAACAGATATAAAATGAAGTTATTACTACAAAATATGGAGGTGCGTGGTATAATGGTTAGAGTCGTAGGATATGGGCTCTTCGACCCGAGTTCAAATCCTAGACGAGGCTGTTTACATTTCACATAAGGCTAATACCTTTGGGAAAGGTATGCATCTAACTAATCCCCCTCCAACTATGGGTAAATAGTAGGGCGGACTGCGCTCTTTAGCTAGGGAACTAGTCTAAGAGAAGAAAATGTCGGAATTCAAACCTGTTAAACTCCGCTCAAGAAATTGACCTTGTGTCTCATCCTACTCGTCCGGAGGGATTGGTAAACATATACTAAAAATAGGAAACATAATAGAATGTATCTCTTGTTTCTAAAGACTTAGGAATGTGTAACTATGTAGCGTTGTAGCTTAAAACCACATTAAGTTGGCTTGTAGAATCTTCTTAGATCATTGCTTATGGATGGCTTCATAATGAAATTGACGATTTTTAGAAATCTCAGGTTATGAAGAAAATATCTCCGACGTCACATTATAGCGGATATAGTTTTATTTCAACATACTTAATACAGACAGAGTATAGAGAGGGGTAGTTGATTTACTCAGGATGTTTCAATTATTATGTAAATTGTTATTTTAGTAATATCGTTTGTCTTCTTTTCAAATTTGGAATCTTTATTTTTTCATTAGTGCTTGCAGCAACATAACCCTCCGTTGATAATTGTTTATTGCTAGAGAAATACTAATTAAAGGGAGAGCCTCCTTTCTCGATGATGAAGAAAACAATAATGTTAAAACCTTCCATTGGGCATAACAATTACACATATCAAATTAACTCTACATCAAACCGATTGGTGGTATATTAAGGAAAAACAAACTGTTCCCAATTAAGAATATAGATTTAGCAGACTTACTTTGGAACACAACCAAAGTAAAGAGTTTAGCTTAGTCTGGCACAACTACAAATGTATTAGATTGATTTTAACGGCATGGCAACCGGTCTATGGTTATTTTATACCTAGATATTTGGTAATCGCGTTCATTGCACGATCATATTTATATTTTTGTGTAGTTGTTTATGAGTTTTTTTGTTTTGTTTTGTTTTTTGTCACACTATCCTATCGAACTTCACAACTGAGGCCTCACCTTCGGAGGCAGTTTAGTGTCATGCCACGAACCCTTTTTTTGTATTATCATACTGCAGGGTATACAGTTAGTCTGTTATACCTCACCGACAGGGCTGCTTTAATGAGACACCTGCTGAAAATCGACTTGACTGTTGATAGATTTATCTCAGTCTGGTATAAGACTAATATAGTTCTGTCTCCATTGAGTTTCGATCTTGATAGCAATGGTTTCATCCTGCCCTTGCATTTAGGCATGTTAATGCGTGTATTTTAAAGTATCGCGTTTGAAGTAGTTTAATTGCTGTAATGGAAATTCCTTTGAAATCACTAACAAACTTAATGTGTAACTTTCTGCGCCCCGTTTACAGAGATATATATTCATTAATATGAAGGTGGGAGATTCGTTATTTTATTTTTAAAAGCTGGTTCTGGTATTAAGTAACGGTACCAAATTAGCCGTAAGTTATATAGGTATACCTATGATATTTTATGATATTCTTGTTTCTGCTACTACACCTGAGTATCTGGGTATATTGTTGGGCTAGCATTGTCTCTGTTCTTTAATAGTATGGAACTGCTTGCGATCTCCTTTGGTTCTTTCTGTCCTTACGTCCGTTATTAGTTTTTAATTAACAAACACAAGATTTGATGTTATTTTTTAAAATCTCATTAATTATCCTTAACCTAAGTAAATGGCCTCGGAGAACAGACCGCGTTTTTTGTCTGTCACCTTCAAATACTCAACCCAGACTTTCCCCGCCTGACCCCATCGAAAACTTAGGCAAGACTCCCAACTTTTCACTGTCCCTCTTCCTCCCACTCTCGTCCTTGTCTAGTTCTGTCTAATTAGAAACCACGGTTAGTTAATCACAGGCTATCTTTAGTCTGGTTAATTTACATTATTACACTTTTCAATTTCCCCATGTCAACCCATCGCTGACTTCATACACTGACTTCCTCACACATTATTATTTTACACATGGTAATGGTAATTATGAATCAGTAGAAAAAAATGAAATCTGTGCGTTAGATGCAAACACCATGTAAAAATGATAAGACTAATTGATATTTAAAACCAACGAAAAAATATTTTATGCCGGAGGATATTGAAGACTAAATTAAAATGCCAGAACGCAATGAAAAAGAGTGATTACATGAGCAAGGTCGATAATTAGATTATCCGGACCCTTCTTAAACTGGACAAAAGATGAAATCGAGCTTATTAAGAAGTTAATGACAAAGAATTATGGCTTAAATTTAAGAACCGTTGATGACAGTCTTTGAATTAATGGAAAACAAAAAGACAATATTGAATTTGGCACCTTAAATTTTCGGTCGTAAATAAATTCTATAATCAGAAAGAATTTGCGAATAACTATTGTGACTGGAAAAATATGTGGCCAAACAATCGTAAAGAGAGGCTCGGGAAAAATCCCATTAAAAACATAAACAAAATACAAGTGAAAAATATTTGCAAACAATACTGAAGATAATAGAAATAGATACTGGAAACACGTTTATATGGTTGTGCAGAGGATACTTTAAACAAGAAAGACTTTTTCGTAATAACAAAAATCCCGCTTGGTCACCGAAATGAAGCTGTGATGAGCCCGTTCAATTCTTAGATGGGTGACTACTTAATCAACAGCTATTACTGTAAGCAACCTGATATTAATATGACTTAATTCGTCGTTACACAACCCGAAAAGGGTTGATAGGATAATTAAGACAACCAATATATTTGGGAAAGGAGGGTCCCAGGTCCAAGAGGGGGACGGAGAATACTCCATGAAATAAATGAAGATTGGGAGGAAGAAATAGACCCCAGGCGTGAAACATGGTCAGTGTGGCGTGGATTTCATAATCCCACACCGAGACATAACAGGACGGTTTGTTGGACCTGTAAGGGTGAAGGACATAGGTCCGTGGAGTGTCCAACAGGGAGAAATAGACAAGAAGCTGGGTGGGATAGACAAGATAAGGATAGGCCTAAAGAATCCCCAGTAGCTAGTCTCAAAGCTGTCCCAAGAAATCAGGGAAAGGCCTATGGAACAACCAGAGTAATTAGGACCAGGGTGGCCCCAATTAGAACGATAAGATTTAGATGCTGGAACTGTGGACAACCAGGCCATATGTCTGCCAACTGTCCTCATAGAAAGTGCTGGGTTTGTGATCAGTTAGGTCACGTTAAGAAGTCCTGTCCCAGGCGAATAAAAAGAGAAAACAGGACTGGGAATAAGACGAAGTGTTGGAAGTGCTTTAGATTGGGCCACATTAGCAAATACTGTTCACTGTAAGCAACCTGATATTAATATGACTTAATTCGTCATTACACAACCCGAAAAGGGTTGATAGGATAATTAAGACAACCAACCCACCTAATAACGAAAAACAAAATAAATGAAAATGTCGAAGCAAGCAGAAAGGCCTCGATCTATGTTTTTGAATATCGCTAATTCATAGAGAGAGAGAGAGTGTGTGAAGTAAATAAATAAAATTGTACTAAAAATATAAAAATAAAGTTGATTACATTAGAAATGTAATTGTTCAAGACGCTAGGGTTCGCTCGTAACATTATCCCGACGCACTGACAGCACGGATTCTCATTACTCTCTCCTCTCTCTCTCTCTCTCTCTCTCCCTCTCTCTCTCTCTCTCTCTCTCTCTCTCTTCTCTCTCTCTCTCTCTCTCTCTCCGCCCTTGCCAGGTCTTCCACATAGATTCCATAATCTGAACAGAATTGGTTGATACAGGTTTTAGTTTCTGGTGTGTTTCTGTGTGGATGTCCACAGGAGATCGTTAGTTTGTCCTTGCTTCTCAAGCAGTGTTCACCATGTCTTATTCGTCTTAGTCGGATGGTTTTTGTGATATTTGGTACGTGGCTGTACAGCTGTTATTGTTTTGTTTTTTTTGGAGTGGGGCTGTTGTAGGGTGCTGCTTCCCAGATTTGTTCAAGACAGCACGCAACATTGTTGTGTAGTTCCCTTTTCTCTAAGTGTTTCGTTAGAGCCCAAGTGATGCAGCAGTAGCACTGAAACAGCTACAGCTTGGAAGAATTCTCGTTTTATCTTATCAGAGAGATCAGATTTCAATATGATCGATAATCCATCTATAGCACTCCATGCCTTTTCAATGCTTATATTGACATCGCATTCCGTAGATGAGATATTACTACCTAGGTATGTGAACTGGTATCCGGTTATACGGCGATGCACACATGATAATAAATACAATGAATTAAATAAAGCTAATGTGACTGAATAAATTTAACATACTTGGCCTACTTTAACCCGCTCACAGCGATTCTCCTACTACTACGATACAAACCTCGCACGTGAAAACATTAAAGGATTACTACGTGAACACCGCTGCCAGTTCTGAAGTGAAAAAATAGTAAACTTTGAAATATCCTATACAGGTAAAAATACCAAGAATTGTTGGTACAGCCTTGAGGAAAATCTGATCGGCAAAGAGTTAAACACTGAATATTTTACTGTTATAACTAAAAGTATTAGTCACGCTGCAAATGTGTTCGACTTCATGAATTGATTTTCATCGGAGAATAATCCTACCCATACAATATTAAGATTCAAAGAACCAAGTATGTTTAAGAAAACTTTAATAAAAATGTTAAGAAAAAATAATGCGAATGTTTTCACGAAATATCAAATTGTTTAAGAAAAATGTTCCTTACACATCAACCATTTTCATATAATCTTTAAAAAGGTAGCCATATCGGGTTTCTTGGAAAGGAATAGTCATAGTTTTTGTTAGTTGTTTTCACATAATTTGTCTTCATTGGAGAAGGGATGTCATCCTGGATGAGTTTAGTTGAAGAGGTGACATGGTCAGAAACAGATTTCGTTGGAGAGGTGTTGTCATCATAGAATTTGTTGGGGTCGCTTCGTTGCCATAGTCAGCGTTTGTTGGAGAGGCACTGTCATATACTTATGATTTTTTTTTAGATATGTTATGTAAAAGAGACCGTTCTATCATATTAATAACAATATCTTCATTAATTGTATAGACGTTAAAGGCATATCGAAACGACCTGCTTAATGTTTCATATCACGAACCAATAACTAAACAATGGGTGTAAATGCATCGCTAGGGGGGAAAAAAGCCTGGATATTCCAAACTCATTATATATTGTTGAGAGAATCTCATTCGCTTCAAAATAGGCTTTTTAATGCCTTTGATTTTTAAAGCATTAAGAACATCAACCACACAAAAATCGGATTATCTGGTGTGGGGGGTTCGATGTGAAGATGCTATTTTAAATTAATTATTCGACTGATGTTGTAATGGAAATAAACAAATGCTGAAATAAGCCAAGGCAAAGAAAGAGCTCTAAGATGACTTGTAAAATTACGTGTGCATTAATCTGCTCAGGTAAATTTCTTTGCTTAAAGAAACATAAATAAATATGCATGACAAAATGGATTAACAAGGATATAAAAGAAGCACGAATGTCGAATGTTGCTCATGGCTGTCACCTCATCAAACCTAATTCAGCCTTTAGTATCTATATATCAACAAACCTGCCTTGCCTCTAAGAGTCTGAGTTCTATATATAATACATACATACACACACACACACACACACTCACACACACACACACACACATATATATATATATATATATATATCGTCTGGGTTCTAGTATAATAATATATATATATATATATATATATATATATATATATATATATATACCGCTTTTGCCCGACTCTAATTTCTGAGTAGCATAATTTATAATCTGATAAAAGTGGCGATTTTCCCTTTTTTTTAAATCGCTTGTTGAAAAGAAAAATTAGATTGAAAAGGAATAACTGTATTACCATTAATTTTCAATCATTTTATTAGTATTTTTGTGTTGTTTCTTTGTCTTTTTAGTAAGTAAACACATCAGAATGGCGTATTGTCATAATAAGCCAGACAGCGAGGAAGTCTATCCTCTGAGCATTAGAAATAGTCCAGGAAGACTGATCTTGCGTCTGAGGTGAAGTGCTACACCCACTATCAGCTCCCTACTTTACCGTACAGATCCTAGATTAGCTACTCCTGAGCTGAGATGACGAGGGCCGGTATTGAACTGGAATCCTGTTGTTCCGAGGTTGATGCTCTCCCGAAAGAGCTAGATGTAATTCTTTGGATAGATTTGATAATTATTTTCTGCTGATATAGTGTTATCAATGTTTCATTTTTTGCAAAGATGTCTACGAACTTACAAATATTTAGAATAAATATCCTCACATGGCTCTACAATAGATTGTTATCAACTGCATCAGAAACATGATAATAATTTTCATGTTGGTCAATTCAGACTTAATTTACATTTATAAAACAAATAAATATACATCTACCGTTCGAATGAAATAGAAATGAAGATCCAGACATGAAGACCTTAATAGGAGGTAATAGTATCAGTAATATACTCTTGTATTCTTTAGAGAGACTGTTACTTTAATATCTTACAATGTATCAATACTTCGTGAAGATAAAAATAAACATTTTATAATTCTTACAAGATAATCTTATATCTGGAATGATCTGTGACATGAGTAATTTTAAAATGTAAGTCTAATTATTAGCTCTTTTATTAAAACATTAGTCATTTATGTAACTAGATTCTTGAATTGTATGTAGCAATTCTGCCCTTGTATAAGAAAAATGGAAGTACTGGTTTCGCCATTGGTATTTGGCAATAAAACTCTGGTAGCACTCTCTCTCTCATTAACTAACATCTGACTTATTATAATGGAGTTTTTGTGTTTTTCTGTCTGTAACCGAACCTATATCAATACTCATGTCACAATTCACAGTTATTTACGTCACATTCTCCATGATTTTTTATTTTTCTATTTTAACCTCAATTATTAATAAAATTGTTTTCCATTATTAATACTGTTGGGCATATCCTAATACAAATAACGTGCAATTTTATTTATATATACAACAATAGCGGATAACAGTGTGAATGGGAAGGCTAATTTGCATATTGATATTAAAAATTGGATTTTAATAAATACGGGCTTGGTATTATTGATTTCTAATTCTTTGGTTATATCTTAATGAATATGAGCAAAAATCTCGGGGATAAATATTAAAAGAAATCCATTAACAAGAAGAAATAACTGTAATTTTATTCTTTATTTCCTATTTTAACTAAATAATTAAATTAGGAAAAATTAGCAATGAAAGATGGAAGTGATGGAAGAGTAAGTTTCAGTTGTTCTAATTTTCGATTGTACCCCCTTGATTTCAAATCTTTTAATATGCATTCTTATTTAATTTCATTAGCCTTTCTAATTTAATATAATATTTTATTACATTAAAACTTAAATACTTGCACCGGGATGGTGCATATATTTGCTAGTTTGTCTTAATGAAATAAAAGATTTTTGAAAATCTGTAAAATTTTGAAAAACAAACATATTTTCTCTCACGCACAGAAATATTAACATACATCATGAACTTCGTCTTGAAAGAGTGTGTACATCTATAGCAAATTAGATCTTGTTTAGGTTCAAAACTGTAGTCTCAAACTTGGAATATAAATACACACATGAGCTTTTATAGAAACAAGAAGTACGCTAGCTGGACGTAAAAAGTAAGGTAATTCCATATATATATATATGTATATATATATATATATATATATATATATATATATATATATATTGAAAGGAAGTTAATGACTGACGTTGACGTTTATTCTGAACGAAAACACCTGCTCCTGAGAGTCAATGAGTCTCTTGCCTGAAGGGATCCTTGTCATATATTCGGATTCTGAGAAAAAAAATTACTTCTTCATTCTCATTGTTTATTCAGTCTGTCCTTCCTGCTTCTGATATCAAAACAAATTCTTCTTTATGGTATTATTTTCTATCTTCTAATCTCCATACCTTCTCTTACTTTGTAGATTACCTTGCTTTCCTTCGTTGCCAACGCAAGTTTTGGGGGTTATTTTTTTTTATATGTAAATCTTAAAATCTTTAATGTTAATTCTACCTTTTTTTATTGTCTGTTCTGGATTCTAATTTTATTTCACTGATCTTTCTGTTTACATTTGAAAAAAAAAACGAATAATCTTTTTATTAAATTTTTCATGGTGAAAGCGGATTTCTATAGAGTGCATTTTTATGCAATGAAGCTCTAGTTTTTTTTTTCTCTTCAAATTGCTTCTAAGCTTTTCAGCTTGAATTTTAGAGCAATTTATCTAATTGTGCAAAACATCAAATAATGCCTATATTATCCGAATTCTGTAAGCAATTCTCGCTTTTAGGAATGATAATTTTCTATTTCAGGATTTTTCAATGCAGAATATACACATTATGCACAGAATTCTACTGAAGCAAATTTACATCAAAATTTGCTAAAAAAATGTTAATTCTTTTTCCATCGCTTACAGTCAAATAATATTGATAGCACCGGTTCCGATTACCGAAGTTAACAATCGATGAGCCGGTTTCATACTTAAATGGGTGACCATTTAAGCAATCTAATATCATTAGAATGATTAAATGACCCGAAAGGGTTGACATGCCGTAAAACAAAAACAATCAACCTGTCTATCAACCTTTTTCGATCTCTTTAGAAATATTTATCCTAGAAAATGATTAAATATAAGGGTATTTACCTCGAATTCCACGTATGATACAAGGTCGTTTAATGTGGGATCCAACGAACTGAAGCTCGTGGGATGATAGGTGCAAAAATGCGTAGATCCCGTCGGCATTCCCCCTCAAGGGGGCACCTAAGGCACTGGGTAATAAACCCAGCCCTGCCCCTTTTAAATCAAGGGGCAGATGTTGCCTGGGGAGATGGCCCCCTGTGATCACGCTGAACATTTTAACACAAATAGTTCAGTGGCCGAAGCCTCCAAAGCCCCGCCCCGAAGAGCGGATTGTTATGGATTAAATATAAGTGTATGAGGAGCATCACCCTGTTGGTATGATTTGGACTAAGATGACTGTATTCCCGTGCAGAACCCTCCAAAAAGGTGTCCTGGGTATGAAACTAAACTCCATCTGAAGGGGAGGCTCCAGCTCTGTAGAAGTGTAGAGTATACCTTTATTGCTCCAAAGTCCACCCTAACCCAGAATGATAGTACCTGTTGTGTTCCCCGGAAATTGGTCTAAATAAATATGTTTAGAAATTATTCGTATTTAATAGGACCGTGTGCAAAAAGATATTGAAAATAAACTCATAACTCAAAAATGTACGCATAAACGTAGAATGAAAGTGATTCCCTAACATCTAGGCATAAATTAATACTAGAGAGGTAGACATTTAATTAAAATCAATCAATCAGTGTTGAGCAGATGAGCCTGAATATATTCCCATCAGTGAATGTGATGTGAACTAATTTTTGTATGCTAATTCTCACAACATAAAGCGTCTTAATATATACCCTGCTCACACTCCCCTGGTAACGTGCCTGTTTAAGCGACGGAGTCAAAAGTAGTACGAATGTCAAAACCTAGTATACTTATACAAAGTTAATATGCAGTCTATGGAAAATAGAACCATTATTATTGTATCCTTCCCTTACAGGTAGAATTTACGCCTAGAATATAAAAACAACATAACCATTATGTAATTGTACATAACCGCACCTCTACAAAACGGTAACTCATAGGGTGATTACTGTTAAAGCATTGCACATAAAATGTTCTACCTTAAAGAATAAAGTAATTTCCAGTTCACTTGACAAGGGAATGAGATTTTCTGACATCTGTATACGCACTGAAGGTCATCTTTTATATCATCCAAATTACCAATAAAAAAGATAACCATGAAATGCTAAATAGAATTCAACCTAAATTACAAAGGGAATTCACCCGGTTCACGAGTTATATAGTTTATCACTAAAATGAATGAACATTTTAACACATTTGTTTGATTAATCCTACGCTTAATAACCAGCTTTATAGAAACAGTTTGTTTTTATAAAGTGTTATACGAAAGAAATTGCGATTATTTGTTTAAAAAAATCGTGATATTGTTCCTGTAAATCGATTGCTGAAATACCAATTACTGGTGAATTTCAGCATTAGAGATGAACCTTTTTAATCAATCTTTCTAGACTTCCATCCACAAATACTGATGAATTAGTTTCTTTAATAACCTTGATAAAAGAAGAAACAAGGGTCATCCCAACTTTTCGCGAGGCGAAGAGTAAAAGATTAAAGTGAATTGAGTTTGTATTAATATATTACTCAATCACCAAGTAAATATGTATATGGTCTTTCTTGCTATCTTGTGAAAGAATAATACACGGGTTATCTAGCGCTAAACAGACGACTAGCTTAGACATCCGTAACAGAGAACCGGTTTATGGGGAAACATCGACAAACAGTTAGGTGTAACGTTATCTAACATTTGCCCCGAAGAATAGCATGCCACATGATGTTAACGCTGATGATAAATTAGAAATATAATTATAATTGTTAGTTTCCAGCTGATTTAACAAGAATGTTAATTTAAGTGCAAGACTTGAAAAATTAAACTGTCATTTTATAAATAACTAGTACAATGAAAATGTTCTTCCCTTTTTTATTTGTTGGTCCGAAGATCACAAGTAACTAATTTTTTTAATGCATATCCAATTAAGCTCAATGCCCTGTCGACGGGACTTAGAATATGTTGACTGTATCCACTGCATATAAGAACCCGTCCAAAAGAAACATCCAATTTCAGATAAAATCCTTTTTACATCCATAATATATATATATATATATATATATATATATATATATATATATATATATTATTCGGTGGAAGGGGAGGAAGAGCTCTCAAAGTAGGTATAATGTAAAGTAGACTAACTTTCCATTTCCTACGACGGTAATCATTTGCACCACACGCTTCTAACAATATCTTGTGGATGATTCTAAACTGCATATGATGGTGAGATTCCAGCCCTGGGGATCTGGGTGGGTGAACCCTTTAAAGTCATTAAACACTCACCTCAAGTGGTAGTAATTATTAGGGACCCATCTATAATAAATATAAATATATCTGTTTGTTGCCGGCATTCCTTTTCAGGGGAAACAGTCAATATATTTAAAGCACTGTTGCCAAGGCGAACAGATAAAGAGATGACCAGTTGACACAAGGAAAAGGGAAAAGTCAGACATGTAATCACGGAAAAATACTACTTTATTATCATGTTGCATTGGTCTCAAAAACAGAAACGCGCAGAGGTATTATTTTGTCACATAATTGATAGGTTGCCCATGTGTAGAAATTTAAAATAACGGTAATTCTGGATCATAGAAAAAGACCGTAAAAGTAAACTGACTGAGCTTGGCCTTTCGCTGACCATGTATCTGGGCTCTGATTGGTCAAAGCGATTTGTAATAACAGGAAGTAGATTTAGAAAAGTGAATTTCAGCTAGTTTTTCGGGGGAGGCAGATGTGTCGCCAAGATGGCTATTTTTCCAACAAGTGATTTTTAACGCGGGGTAAATTAAGGCATCTGAAAAATATCCAAATCTTTGTGTTCGTGACTAAGAAGAACAACGGACATAGATGAAGATGTCGCAAGAAACCAGAGTAGAAATACAAAGAGAACCATCCGGGAAACACCGATAGACGACCCGATCGAGCATAGAAGCAAATAAAAACAATATGATAGGAAGAGTAAAAAGTGCTCAATACATTAAGTAGAGCATGATTATAAGGACCTACAAGAGTCAGACACCATCCACCCAGACTTCCCCCGAACGGTTCCTCAGGATAATCCTGAGGAACCGTTCGAGTGAAACCTGGGTGGATGGTGCCTTACTCATGTAGGTCCTTATATATATATATATATATATATATATATATATATATATATATATATATATATATAAACCCTCCACATGAGTAGCATGGGACACAATTTTAAGCGGAGTTTAAGAGGTTTGAATTCAGTGTTTTCCTACTCCTATGCCAGGATTAAAGAAACCAGTTGGCCCAGCAATTTACCCATATCTAAAAAAAGTAAAAAGTAAAGTTGGCGGAAATGCCTATTGTTGGTATCAGCCGGACAGCAAGGGAGTCTATCCCTCTTTTCGCTAGAGCTAGACCAGGGATATTGTATTCGCTAAGGTGGAGCGTTACTCCCACCGCCAGCTCCCCACTTTACAGTTAAGAATACCCAATCTGTACTACTTATGCGCTGAGTTGGTGAGGATTGGTATCGAACGAGGAACCTTGCAATTCATAGGCGAGTGATATGTAAAGATCTATTCAACATTTTTGAGTCAAGGAATGGCTAAATCGTAACCCACCTCCAATGAGGAAGCAGGTTTTGTTAGCACCGAAATTTAACTCATTTCTTCGCTCTCTGCCGACTACTAATTGACAGACCCTTTTCAAATATCCCCAATTCTCATGTGTGACCGTTTCTCGCACCTACCTCGAGAGTTCTCTAGGTCGACCCTAACTTATCGGTTCCACAGCCGGGCCTAGCTTCACTGGAGTTGGGAGGCAGCCCCTTTATTAAACTAGCTATATGCAGTTAGATTTTGATATGAAGTATAAACTTTGTTTACCTTCGAGTGGAAAGAATAAAGTCAGATTATTATTTTTCACATGAGATCCTATATTCAGGATATTCATGATTAAGTAATGAAACAGGTTTGCACAAATTTCCAATAGATGAACGATCAAGATATATTTGTTGCAAATAGGATCTCAGAAACAATTTTTTTAAAACTATTTGAGTTGTATATTTATGTCATATTCATATTCATATTTAGTGTTCAACAGACACCGTGTTTTGTGTGGCTAGACTTACCACCTCCAGCCGGGATCGAAACCCGAACAATTTTTCGTCAGTAACAGTCACTAACCCCTCGGCCAGAAGTGGAATTTTAACTGCTAAATACATACATGTGTATATATGTCAAGTCATCAGAGAGCTCATCCGTTAATAGGAGAGGCTTTCTTTGGCGTATACGGTGACTGTCATCTAAATTCCCTTCCAAAGAGCTCTACCAGGTTTGGGAGCTTATATGTATATATATAATAATAATAATAATAATAATTATATATATATATATATATATATATATATATCAGGGGAGGTGGATTTTTCAGGGTGTTTTTTAATTAAGTGTTGTTTTATGGAGCTTGTGTCGGAGAGATGGTATGTGAGACGGCGGGACAGTGTTGTTGTTGTATGGCCAATGTAGCTATTAGTGTATAGTTTATTTTCTGAAAGGCACTCTCGGAATGGGCAAATGAATCTATATACTACGTTCATTATAACCAACATCATACATAGACACATCAAACCCGTCGACCAACAAACAGAAAATAAAACTAATTATCTACTACACCAAATTCAAAACGTCTAACCTCCTCATTAAAAATAACACAAACTCCCCTAAAAATCCCCTAATGCAAACGAACGTAGTCTATAGATTAATTTGCTCATTCCGAGAGTGCCTCTCAGAAAACAAACCATGCACTAATAGCTACATTGGCCATACAACAACAACACTGTCCCGCTGTCTCACATACCATCTCTCCGACACAAGCTCCATAAAACAACACTTAATTAAAAAACACCCTGAAAAATCCACCTTCCCTTATATTAGAAAAATCTTAAACGAATATATATATATATATATATATATATATATATATATATATATATATAATATTTCATTATATAGAACCAATACAATGTTTTTTTTATAAGAAACATGTTTATTTTCACAACGGGCGAGTGCATGTCCTTTTATAAAGAACTATTGATGAATAACAGCAATAAAATCCACATTTGAGGAGTGGAGTACTCATTCATACTCAGAGTAGTATCATCTTTTAGAGTCATATCTGTTTCATAATAATTCATATTCGATAGAAATACGTGATGTAATATAACTGTACATTGTTTGTATTAAGAATTGTTCAATGAAGTTTGAATTGTTTACTAAGGATATTTATGATTAAGTTATGAAATTAGATATTGAAACCATATAAACATGCAAATAAAAAGCTTTCATTAGATAGAAATAATTACTTAAAAACACGGAATTATTGTTATTGTTATTATTATTATTATTATTATTATTATTATTATTAGTAGTAGTAGTAGTAGTAGTAGTAGTAGATAGGAATACTTCAAACCATAAAACTATGTGCAATTCATTTTGTATTAAGAATAATTTATATATAATTGTGAAAAAGAATAAAACTAGTTATAAACAATACAAACTATGTTAGTATAAATGTACAAGTAATACGATTATCTAACATTTAAGCATAGAATAATCCTAGACTGATTGACATGGCGTTAAATTCAATCAAATAATTCAGAAGCACAGAACGAAAAGTAATTATATTGAGTTCAATAAAATGTTTTTTCTAATGAACTGATCAGAAGCCACATGTCTCTTTGTTTGAATATATATATATATATATATATTATATATATGTGTGTGTGTGTGTGTGTGTGTGTGTGTGTGTGTGTGTGTTGTGTGTGTGTGTGTGTGTGTGTGTAAGACGTACTGAACTCACATACATATCTATACCTCGATCATTGTCGGGTTTCTCTGCAAATATATTGTTATTTTCTTGTGCGTTTTTTTTCTAACGCTTGAACAAAAGATGTCTGACCACCTTTGTCTCATCACCGAGTTACTTTGTCATTACACAATGACTATGAGGTCGTAATAACTTAAATAAAAGTTGTAAAGATAGCTTATTGTTTTATAGACATCTGTTAAATATTATAAGTAGTATAGCAAAACAATCTTACCATTTTATTTACTTCGCGAGGCTGCAGAGATTATGAATGGTGACTCTTGGTAGGGCTCTCGTCACCCCTGTTGGTTGGAGTGGTTCGGCCGCTTGGGAGTCATAAAAGCCGTGGCAGTCTCTCGTGAGGGCAAATGACTGTTATCTGCTGGGCGAACTAAATGTCTGACTACGCTTTTGTGAGAACATAAGATCAGACGATTTTTTAATTAGTCGGATCCGTAAAGAGTGCTATGTAATGTATTATTACTTTTATTCTCAATCGATTGGTATTCTATAGATGTACGCATTCTAGGAAAAGCTACTTATTTTAATATTAGTTGTAGAAGGCGCCAGGATTTCTTACACAAGAGTATGTATGATTTCCACAGACTTATTTACCATATTTTCCAGCATCTATATATATTTATCCAACTACTTCCCACGAACAGGATGGGATGCAGTATCCAATGGCATTAGTGCGAAGTGAAACACAAAGATCTTCGTCTAGGATTTGAACCTGGGTCGCCTGTTCCATTTCCTACGGTGATAACTGTTACAACCGTCTCAGCATTTAAGAATCACGTTTAGCATTAAAATCATTCTATGCCAATATCACACAACGTCCCATTCGCGTGTATTATGACCTGAGGGCTATCAACAACTATGGAGCTTGGAAGGGTTTCAGTTAATGGTAGTCTCCTAAATACCTTTTGTAAACCATGAGTATTATGTACCAGGAAATATTGTATCTATCCACGATAGAACCGTGTGGAAAATATAGCGATATGAGCGTGTACAAAAAACTCTTAAGAAACAAATACACAAAATGTAAATATGACCGTACAATAAACGCGATTCCCTAATCTCTAGATAAGACCTACAACACAAAAAGGTATGTCATTAGACTACATCTGATTTTGGGGCTTCAGTTCTGGAGAGTATCGCATAGATGACATTACTACCAGGTCCATTCGTACCCGGACTGTTAGTACCTGTTAGGGTCCAATCTATGGATCAAATAGATATATTTAAAAACTATTCCATAGCACTGTGTGAAAAATATTAAATATTCACAAAAATATGAATAGGAACGCGATTCCCTAACCTCTAAGTATAAAATAACACTATATGGTTTGACATGCCGTTAAAACCAACCAACCAGTAATCATAATAAATGTTAAAAAATGAAACTTAAATTTATTCAAATCGGTAGTAGAGATTGGATAGATTTCACGACAAATGCTACATTATTCTTAAACACACATTTGCGTACAAGTTTCTTTGGGCTGTGTTATTTTGCTTGTTGAAGATAACATTTTAGCAAAAATTTAATGGCAAATATCTCCAAGCTATTAAACATTAATTTGGACTTCCGTGGTTCGCAGCAAGGAAACTAAGTACTTGAACCAAGTTTGTTTATTATAGATAATAGTTTTAAATAGTGTGAGCTTATGTAAGCTGCAGATATATTGGGATATAGAGAAACGTCATTATTTTACATAGATTTGAGAGTTCTCTAGACCAGTGGGACTCAACCTTTTTTTTTTAACCTATGGTCCCCTTTGATTACTCTTTACTCTTGTGAACCTCCATAGTCATTCGAAGTTTTAAAGTCTTATTGTATTTTAATAATTAAATTTTTGTGCTTGTCTGGACCCCGAAAAGTGACGTCCCCCTGTAGAGACCAGCACATGGGCACGCCATACCTACATTCAGCTCTGTGCGGATACCGGATGCTGGGTGGAGGACCTGCCACGAGCGATGAGTGATAGGGACGGTTGGCGGGAGATTGTCAGGAATATCCCTGCTGCGATATGATGATGATGATGATGATGATGATGACGGACCCCGAAAATGTTATATGGTCCCGGATAGGGGGCATATCCCCTCCGTTGGGTACCAAAACTCTAGACAACATCCAGTGTCCTCACAGAGCTGAAGAGTGGTCGGTAGTTTTTGTAGTTTTGTAGTGTAACCGTGCTTTTCCAGCAGTGTCAAGCCTTGGTCGTAATGCTTGGATAGTTTGTGTGATGGGAGGTAGATGGTCGTATCACTGCTATTTTGTTGGGCGATGATTCCATGAATTGTTCAAAAGGGCACATGCCATCTTTGTGCAGTTCCCCCTTTAGCTTTTTCTCAAAGGCTTTCAGTCATAGATTAGGAGTGACACGGCTACAGCTTGAAAGAATTCTCGTTTTAATTTATCAGATCAGATTTCCATATGATCGATAACCTGTCAATAGAAGTTCATGCTTTACCCTGCTGACATCGCTTTTTACGATATTACTATCGAGATATGTGAAATAGTCTAATTTCATAGGTTTGCCGTTTAATGGAGAAATAATGGCACGATGATTAAAAGACATTAACTCTGTTTTATCCGAGTTCACAGTCAATATACCTCACAATGTCCGCACTTCAGGAGTTCTTAAATTCGAAATATATGCGAGAAACTGACAGTCACCAAGCGTCATTGACTTGTGTCTACGCTATTGTACTTATATATATATATATACACACACACATATACACACACACACACACACACACACACATATATATATATATATATATATATATATATGGGGTGCCTTGACTTAGGATTTTTCAGCGTTAAGCATGTACAATACTTAGATGGGTGACCATTTAAGCAACAGTAGGTACTGCAAGAAACCGAATACCAAAATGACTAGATTCGGCATTACATGATCCGGAAAGGGTTGATATGCTATAAAACCAACAAATCAACCGAAATCTCATTACTGTCCTATAAAAAATCTTTCCAATATTGTTGTACTAAAGTTTCAATAAATTAATAAACTCACCGAGTCAATGATGCTGATTTTATTCAACATGCCGACATTGGTAGGTGATTACACGAATGGATCGCACAGATATAATTTTCTTTACAACAAGGGTGGCCACCACGAGTATCCAAGCAAATGGGAACGTGTAATTTAGATGTCTGCGTTGTGTCACTGCATGGACGCGGCATGCTACGTTAAACACAGGATGGGTGGACCCTGGGTCCTTTCTCTAAAAGTACACAACGTTTATAACTTCTTCAATGTTGGAGGTGTGACGCCCTTGTTAATGTGGAATTGTATAAACATTGTACTTCCTGTCGATGTTTGCATTTCTTGTCACATTTTAAACATCGGACGATAAGATTCCTAAAATTAACGTTAAAATGGGAGGGACAAAGCTAACAAAGCAACAAGCAATTTATCGGTCTCTGTTTAAGATTGTTACAATGTGTGTTAGACATTAAACTCATTTCATTATATGCAACTTCTTCGAGACTAATCCTAAATGTAAGGTCTCCAAAATATTTAGAAATCACAGAAACGTTTATTGTTTATTGTTATGGTGTTTCAGCCTGTATCTATTTTGTCTATCACCATTTCGATCGATGAATTTTTGTAGGCATTGTTGCAGTTTTTGTATGTCCATGTCATACCAGCTAGATGTCATGCCGTTGACGAAGCGTTGAAGCTCGTCGTCGTTGCAAATTCCCTACACTAATTGCGGACTTTTTGGACATCCATGCACGACTTCTGATAAGTGGCGGTGTTATTCACATCCTAACTGGCAGTAACCAGTGAGTATGTCTGTTCGTTTGCTTTTGTAATTTTCATGCTCATGAGGTATCGAAGACATATATTTATAAGTAACTTAGTGTAAGAACAGATGTGTTTGTTAACCCTTTCCATCCCATTATATCACTTATTTACAAATGTTTCTGTAGGAGATTTTTCTTTGAGATTATTCAATAATTCTGTAACATATACAAGGAAGCTATTGAAATACGTTTCATTGACTGATAATCTCTATGTAAATTCAAACCAGTCAGATAATCCTTTACTGGCATAAGCTCTTTGAATCTAATATTTAATATATTCATCGTTCTTTGTGGGAAAATATATTCATACTAGGATACACAATATATTCTGCAATTTCTGTGTTCCCGACTCACACATAAATTAAGCTGTATGATCCTATAATCAAATCTCTGAAACAAAAATAAAGCAGATTAAACCCTTTCTTAGATTTAAAGTGTTTCTGTCCGCTATGTGATTAGATGGATGACAAAGAGAGAAAAAGGCCAAAATTAAAGTAAAACAATCAGAAGGTAAAAGATTATCTCTAAACGAACACAAGCCATAATTGCTGTCTCTCCAAACCCGAAAAAAAATGTGGGTGACAATACTTTGAAAAGTAACAATTATTAGGAGAGATTTCAGACTTCATTTCACTAAACGCACACACACACATATGTGTATGTGTGTACATATGTGTATGCATGTGTGTGTATATGTATGTTTGTGTGTATATATATGTGTGTATATATGTGTGTGTATGTGTATATATTTATATGTATATATGTATGTGTATGTGTATATATATGTGGGTATATATGTGTGTGTATGTGTGTATATATGTGTGAATGTATATATGTATGTGTGCGTATATATGTGTGAATGTGCATATTTATGTGTGTATATATATGTGAATGTGTATATATATATATATATTATATATATATATATACATGTGTGTGTGTGTGTGTGTGTGTGTGTGTGTGTGTGTGTGTGTGTGTGTGTTCATCCGTTGGAGTGAAAATGAGCTGAGAATTAGATTTGTGTCCATTATTTTCTGGTAAGTTATTCTGTGCCAACGAAATGAATTGGAATTTCAAAACAGTCAGAATTTGAATAATTTGTGATGTGCGTCCTAAATCTGTTTTATTTATTTTTTATCTTTTATTCTTATCTCTATTCAATCAACATTCTCTGATAGGTATTTAAAGAAGAAAATACGTTTTGAAATTACCTCCTTGTACAAGAGGTCTACTTAGACAGAAGAAAATATCAACAATAGGCATGATGCCACTGTATTTACAAATATTTTACCAGTTCATACAGATTTTAACATCTGCGTGTAGAGAATCTGAAAGACTGGCTCAGGTAGATTATGTAACGGTTTACATTGACAATCTGGCATCAACCTTAGTTAGAAGAAATCGTCTTTCTAACAAGATGTGACAAGACAGAATCCGTAATATATTTATCCTGATATCATGTCTACGGCTATTGGTAGTTTCCTCAGTAAAAATGCAACTTAAGATTATATATCAACCCAGTGTTTGTCTGTTCTTTGAGCTACTTTTTCTCATAAATGCGAAGCGTCACTTGAAGTTGGTGTCTAATTGTACAGCATGGAGAGTGTGAACTTTATTTGTAACTTTTTCGAACTACCGACAGGATATTTTATCACACAAATTCTTTGTGAACATAACGAACGTTGACAGCAACTCATCTTGCTAAACGGTATGCATAATAAACAGTGATTCAAAACGCTTAAGATGTCCACTCCAATAGATTCATTGTATTGAGAATACTATGTTGGACAGTAGTCAGCAATCTTATTAAATTTGGTGGGAAATCGAGTTATCATTCATTCAAAGAGATTATTGCTGATGTTTTTGGGGCTTGGATATAATTATTTTCTATGATGGTTACTTTCACAACACCTCTCTCTGATAGCACGTAAACAGTAAAGAATAACTTATGTGCTTGAAAAAAAACAAACAAAAAAAAAACAGAGAAAACGACTCATTTCAGAAAACGGTTCGTTTTCAAAGAACTATATATACCAGCATCAAAATGGGCGACTGTTAACATAAAATTCTGACTTAGTCGTTATCATCGCAATAGTTCAGGCTATTTCAATGGAATAAATGATGGGATATATAATGGAATTTTGTGTTCTCTCACACATTGGTACCAAGTCATTTTTATCTGTAGTAAATTGTATTTTGGACTTTGCAACCAGAGATATCTCACATCAAGTCGTGGATATATTCTGTGGTACAAAGGTTAAGCAGCTAATATCACCGGCTAATTTGCTAATGTCCTAGATATGACACTAAACTGCAATAGATATAGAATTCTGGAACTCTGGTCAAGTTCAGCCCCAGCACCTATATAATTCTCCCGAATGTATACCTGAATTGCTCATATGGCAAAATCCCAACCCTTTTTATGCTCTATGCTCTAAAGGCGGTGGATACGGTAATAGGGTCTTGTGTACAACGCTAAACTGCATCAAGTGGTGTCGTTTCAATTCTAGAGCTCTGTGGAGTACAAATTCATTGCTAATACTTCTAGGTCCACTCTGACCCGGAGTTGTAGTACCCGTTAGGCTACCATCTATTGGGTTGGATGGACCGAAAAATGAGTTTAAAAATGATTTTTTTAAATGTTGGAATACTCAGCAAGAATTAATAAAACAGAACGTCTTCGTCATAAAATAATCCAAGGGTTGACATGCCGGAAAAGGATTGACATGCCGTAAGATTCAACCAGCCAACCAATTTGCTTGTGATACTGAGTTCTGTTCTTATTACTTTATGCTATGGTATTCTATCTTCTAATCGCCGCTGGTACTGCTGAGATCTCTTTCCCGGAATTTGCACGGTCAAGTAACTTCTTCAACCAATGAGAGTCCTGGGCTCAATGCCTGCAAATATAATAGCTGATGATATTCCATGTGTTCTTGCGGTTATACGTCAAATTTTAAATTCTACACTACATTAGAAACAAATCTGAAAAGGTTAAGTAACTTAACGTCTGTATGATATCTATGATTAAATGTCATCTAGGTCAACAGGGGTTAATCACAACCTTTCTTAAATTGTCGGGAGTTTGTGCTTACTATCTTTTTCATACCAAAAAGCAAACTGTTTTGTCCTATATTTACATATTTGAAGAGATTTAAAACGGTCTAGTGGAGAGTTGGTATTTACCCATCCTGTTCGTCACGGGTAGGATATAACACTATGTCCCAAGTAAGGGGTATCTAGCGAGAATCGGACTAGCTATTCAATAGCAATGGATCTCAGTGACTACTTAACCATTACACCACTATGGGACGCCCTCACGAGTATTTAAATGTATGTTTGTTGATGTGAATGAGTCTATGTATGTCTGCATATATAAGTATATACCCAACCCGTCCACCACTGGTAGGTTTTGACACAAGGTATAGGGTATCCAGCAAGGGTCGAAGTCGCTATTCAGTAATAATGGATTTCAGAAACTATATTGTTAGTCATTACATCACGATTGGACGTCTTATCTATATATCAACAATAAGTAAAAGTTCTTCAACCAATGAGAGTCCTGGGTTCAATGCCTGCAAATATAATAGCTGATGATATTCCATGTGTTCTTGCGGTTGTAAAGGTTACCGTAGTAGGAAATGGATTCTCAGATTTTCCGAAATTTTGAATAGCTTTCAAAATATATATTTTTGCGAGATTACCATTTCCAATGAATGCAGAGTTTACATTTTTGAAAAATTCTTAAAAAATAAATAAATAAATAAACATTTTCTTTATTTCTATGTAATCTTGAAGAAATGATAGATAAAAAGCAAGAATATCGAAAGTTTGCAGTTCATAAATTTAGTTTCATAATTTACTAGAATATATTTATTCAGAATTAGGTCCCTTTTCATTGATGCGCCATAAAAAAAATGAACCCTTGGGTTTTGTAAATTACATTGAGATTATTTTCATCTTGTGCATGAATGAATAAGCTACTCATTAAACGAGAGTGAAATGCTGTCAGATTTTCCTACTCGTTGCTAGGAAATAAAAGTAAATGAAGCATAGTCTTGGATTTTAATTTACCCTGTTTAGTTTGTAGTTTGTACAAATCAACTGATCGCACCACCATCTTAATACAGGAAGAAGGCGGCATCGTTTAATCTTAAATTTAAGAAGCAGCCAATCAAAATCGAGGAAATGCCGTATTTAAGGCTTGCAAAAATCCAATCACTGTCTTAATGAGAAATTTTGTTCCATATCAGGAGGCATCAGAATCCTAATGAACAAGGAAGGGACGGGAAACAAGAAGACTGCCTTACAAGAAAGTGATCCGTTAATGCAGTGATCAATATGTAACTATGGATAAACGACTAAGAGGGTGGGAGAGACGCATGACACCTTTCTTTTTACGGCAAAAGTCGGTCAGGTGGATAAAATGAATAAAATTATTTCCCCATTCATTAATTTTTTTAAAAATTTGCTGTAGAGATTTTGCGGCGTGAGAGAATTATGGAATAAAAGGGAAGAAGAAAGTGAAGAACTGGGAGAATATTAGAAAGTATGAATTTCATAAAAAGGGGCGAATCTTTACAAATAAACTGCGTGACTAGCCAAGGACATTAGGGATTTAAAGTGTGAATATTTTCCTGGAAACGAAACACAAGCAATGAAAACAATGAAAACAAAAATTAAACAAATAAAAATACTAAGAGAAAGAGTCGATCAGAACATTGAAAATTGTGCCTAAATTATATTGATGGTTAAGCTATTCACAAGAGTAGTATGGTCTAGTTGTTTTGTTTTACGACATATCAATCCGTTTAGGGTCATTTAATGCCGAAAAGTCATTTTGATAAAGTACTCAAGTTGTTTACAGTAACTGAAATTGCCTAAGTGGTCACCCAACTATTATCATACTGGGTGACTGCAAAAGCAACATCAGCTACAGTAAGCATTGTTTATCAAAATGATTGATTCAGCATTAAATTACCCGAAAAGGGTTGATATGCCGTGAGACAAAATACCCAACCAAGAATACATTGATAAATATAGACACTTAGAAAAAGTTATGATCTCCTGACACCCAATAACTAAAGCAACAGAAATTATCATTTTAGTTTCTCCTCGATTTGTCTGTTTTGTTACTACCTTTTTAAAAATTGATATTATTTGATTAAAGAAAATGTAGCCATCGCATGATAGAAAAGCATTTGCTAACCACGGCTTTGCGTGCAGAAACCTATTTCTACCTAAAAATCAAATGACGACTAAAAAATCTGACACTCTGAACATATTATTGAGTTTTATTTCTCGTTAAGACCAAAACATACTAACTAATTAGAATGAATTTCTCTCAAAATATTACAAATTAAAATAAAAGTCATTCCCATCTTTAATAACCCGATAGCTTTTCAGCACCCCTTTATTCATAGTGTCACAGTTACTCGGGAAGTTACTGTAATAAATTTGACACACTACACCAGCCAGATAAAAGTGTATGTATGAGAGATAGATAGAGAGAGAGAGAGGGGCGAGAGAGAGAGAGAGAGAGAAAGAAAGAAAGAAAGAAAGAAGAAAGAAAGAGTGAGTGAGTGTATGAGAGAGACAGAGTAAGTGTATGAGAGAGAGTGAGTGTATGAGATGGAGGAGAAAGAGTGAGTGTATGAGAGAGAGTGTGTGTGTGTGAGAGAGAGAGAGTGTGTGTTTGAGAGAGAGAGAGTGTGTGTGTGTGTGTGTGTGTGAAAGAGAGAGTGTGTGTATGAGAGAGAGTGTGTGTATGTGTGTGTGTGTGTGTGTGTGTGTGTGAGTGAGTCCTACCACCAAATATCGACAAAAACAATGGTGGAACCAGTACTTCCGTTTTCCTGACACAATGGCGGAAATGATACGTCCAATTTCTTAAACCTCAAGAATCAACTTAAAACACATAGATATATCAATAAGCCTGTAAGCTAATGATGTAAAAGCATCATTTAACACATTCATTTTTTCAACATAATCTCCTTCCTTATATTAAGAATATATGGATCAAGCATTACATTTTTTAAGCATTCTTTTAAATATGTTTTTTAATATATCGGTGAATTATACCCATATTATATTTTTATTTAGCTTTTCTAATGGAAAATGTGGGGTAAATTTTTTTAACACCCTCAGAAAAATAGGGTGTGGATTTTATCGAACTTTGGTCTTTGTTGATCTCCAACAATTTTTCTTTGTAAAAGGATGTAATTGTATAAGCATAGACTTACAGAATATATATATATATATATATATATATATATATATATATATATATATATATATATATATATATATATATATATATACCACTAAAATAACGTCTAGAAAAAATATTTCACCAATACCTACCCCTCTGATCGCTCAACATAAAAAAATATATAAATTCAATTACCAACGAGTTTTTACGATTTAAGAATTATACAATCCGTTATAAGAGTCCTAACCTCATTTAGCTAAAATAAATTACAAGACCACTTATTAGTAATCCCTAGTAAATAATTTCTGAATTACTTTCTAATGAAAATCTATCAAATTCAGAAAATGTTTTTACATCCAGTCAAAATGAACTACCATACTTTCTAAACCGGAAGCCAACTACTGACAGTTACTATATAAATCTCCTTAAACCTGTATCAGTGATACAATCCGAACGATACTGGTAAGTCAGCTGTATTTCTTGAATATTAGCTCATTTTAATTCTAATTCATAAGATCGACATCGCAATATATATATATATATATATATATATATATATATATATATATATATATATATATATATATGCATTTGTTTTAATTTTCACTCTCAAAATATGGATTTATAATATTTTGTAATTATACCTACAATAACCGAGAAAAATTATCTACAACATATTACAATACTTAGTACTCTTGAATTTATTACATTAGTTAGATTTTGGTAGTATCTATAAAAATATGACACCTGTGCTGTAAAAATACGTCTGTATCAATATGAAATAAAATTAGGTGTAGCTTATTCTTTATGTAACCTGTTGTAATAGGTCGTTTGATAGAATGGATGACGCTAATATATTGTATGTTCTTATTAAATTTGACTAGTAACTATTTCTTAACTGTCGTTACCATTATATTCATCACGAATCAAAGATCACCATTCTATGGTCGTTTGTAAACACTGTGAATCAGAAATAAAGAATACGCCTCCACAGTTCGAAAAGTTGTTCTTTTTCCCTAGAGAAATCAACCTTTCCAGGGAAGCTATCTTATCAGTACAAGAAGACTATCTGTTTTTGAAGCTCAAATCTAGACATAAATCTTTCATTCTCCCTACCGACCACAAATGTCTGATACACTGCCATTTTTCATACTAGTTAATATATACACCTGTCATAGGATAGATGAAACTGACCCTAATTGATTTTAGTGAGTTCATCAGGGGTTTCGAGTCATTCAATATTAGATCTCTCACCCAGATAGCCCAGCTATTTTTAAGACCCTACCAACTTACATCCAGTCAGCGAGAATACAAAGGTTCACCCAAAACACCAAGTGGCTTCTTTTCCACAGAATCATGTTCCCGCTTTTAACAGTTCTTGTTATAAGGTTTAATTAAGGCCCTGGAGAGTGAGTGCCCTTCAAACCCATGACAACCTATTCGATTGGCTCAGACACTTATATATTCGCAATGTCATGGGGAAATAATCTGCCTGTCTTCGTTGAAAATGTTGCCACCCGAGGTATGAGTTCTAATCTCACCAAATGTTCAGTTCCATATTTTTAATTTACGCTGCATACCAATAACCGTAAATAAAATGGTCTGTCAGTTGTGATAGAAAACACAGAATTAATGAAAACATAAGAATTTATACAAAAATGTTTTTCAAATAACAACCTCTATTTTATAAAGATAATGTTTGCACTCAGTTATATGGTTTCATGTATTCTTGCCTAATCCTAATTTTCAAACTGATCTATTAGAGGCATACAAGAGATAACTAGTTGGATGTGTGTGCTGTAATGGTTAGAGTCGTAGGAAATTAACTCGACGAGATGAGTTCAAATCCTGGACGAGGATGTTTGCATTTCCCATAGCGCTAATACACTTGGGTAAAGGTATGCATCCAACTACTGTCTCTACAGCTATGGGTAAATAGTAGGGTATACTCGGTTTATTAACTTTAGCTAGGTAAAAAGTCTAGGAGAAGGAAAACTCTTGCGACACATCCTGCTCGTGCGGGGGTTGGTAAATATATATACATGGTATCCTAAAAAACCACAACCAATCTGGATCAGAGTGAATCTAAAAGTAATCACAATGAAGTTGGCAATTCCACATTCTAAAAGTCCCAGAACTGCAACCTTATCAGCGGATTCATTTTAAACTGCTATCAGATGCCAAGATTAACGACAAAACTCGTACACACTAACAGGAATACAGAATGTTTGTAAAGAAATTTATTTACAAAACACATGAAGGCCAATAAAACTAATTCCTCTATACATGCACATATGTTTATATTAAAGCTAGGAAAACGTAAAAAGAGCGATGTGAGTGCGTAAGTGTAAGATATACGTGTAATACAGATATTCACACAATAAAGATATAGACATGCGGGAAAAATAGGATATTATAGATTTCTCATAAGTGATGTATAGATGACAATATTTATCTGCTATCGGCCACCGATGTTCAGCTACGATTGGCTTAGAAACCAATAATAAATTGAACTTTGTGACCGGATATCTGTGCCCCAGGCAGCAACCAGCCATGCACTAAGGAGGCTAGCGTCGGTCACAGGAAACACCTCCTGTCTACAGGCTATTTTCGGATGACCCATCATAAATTAAGTCCAAAAGACTTGTGCTGTGCCGCGTAGTTTGCCTCACACAAAAAAGACCAGATGAATTTTGCCTTTTTACAGTGGCAAATAAAAACATACTTCCATGGTTGATTCAATGTGTGTTATATAAATATGCAATATGTCTGCGCACTTGTTCTCTCTCTCTCTCTCTCTCTCTCTCTCTCTCTCTCTCTCTCTCTCTCTCTCTCTCTCTCTCTCTCTCTATCTATCTATCTATATATATATATATATATATATATATTCACCTTGTCAGCGGGTATTAGAATCTGCTAGCTGTATTCACTCAAAAAAGGGGTGTCCTGAGCTTGACACTAAACTGCATCTAATAGGCTATATGTGTTGATATACATACGGAAACAGAAGGAAAGAAAAAGAAACAGTCAATAATAAACAAACGAAGAAAAAATTAACCACCACAATCGGTGCCGAAAAAAAAAGAGAGAAAGAGGGAGTGAAAAAACGACACTACTTGTTTAGACAGGGACTAAAAGACAAACTTCAGCGGTTGGATAAAAGAACAGCTCACACTCACAAATATATACATGTATAAATGAATTGATATTCGCTGCGTATTCTTTCACGGGCGAGTTGGCATGACGATAAGTGGCTTTGAAACCAATGGTAACAATTGTACCTTAAATGTATTGTACTCTATAACAAATTAAATACGGTACTTACACCCGTTATCTAGCATTTCATTTTCAGTTCTCCATTACTAAAAAAAAGTATATCTCTGTCTCACTCCGGCTCTCTGTCTCTCTTCCCTCTCTCTCTATCTATGCATGAAAGCATATATATATATATATATATATATATATATATATATATATATATAATATGTATGAAAGCACACACACACACACACACATATATATATATATATATATATATTATATATGTCTGTGTGTGTGTGTGTGTGTGTGTGTGTGTGTGTGTGTGTGTGTGTGAAAGCATAATTGTATCTCTGTGTATTACGAAAAAAAGTAAGCACGTATGCTTGAAATTGGAACTTCCCAAAAAAGCGCTAGTTTCCCTTGTTCGTGAATTTGATTGACATATTAAGACTTCCACAAATGCATTTTGGTTAAGGATTTTAATAGGAAATAACATCTTTTTTTTTCGCCTTAAAGGGAAAAAAAGAAAATGCCGCGATGAAGGCAAGGAAGTTCTTTTTTTAATCTTTCTTAGGTTTCTTTTCTCTTTTCCTGCACACGTGACTTTGAAACTTCAAAACAAATGAATACTCACACACACACACACACACACACACACATATATATATATATATATATATATATATATATATATATATAATATATATATATATATATATATATATATATATATATATATATAACCAAACAAAATGAAACAGAAGTGTCACTGAGGGAGAGACATAACTATAGATTTTAAAAAATCGAAAATAAGCAATCAAAAAAGCCAGAAAAATCACGGAGATAAGGGGGGGTGCAATAGTAGGAAAAGATTCATTTTAAAGTTTTGTTGTATATGTAATATACCATTCTGCAAAAGACAAACCATTTATTTTTTTGTTCAGTTAAATTTCCCTTTTTTGTGCATGTTTAAAATCATTTTTCTGGATTTTTCATGAACATCTTTTTTTTTTCTTTTTTCTTTTCAAATGTGTAACTATTTTGAATTTTACTGCAATAAGCAAATCAAGTTCGTGTGACGCAAAATATCGGGTTATATTTTTCATTTTATATGATTCCGATCTATTTCTAGATATGGTATAATTTTCAAGATTGGTATATGTTCTGGATCTCTTAAAGTTGAAACCTCAAAATTATGAGGGTCTTTGTAGGGGCTTATATGCCAAGTACATCATGTAGTGTAATGGTTAGCAAGTTAGGTTAGTAGACCATTGCCAGCGAGTTCGATTCTCACTGGATGCTCCATACTTCTGACCTTGTGCCACATCTAAGCTATGCTTAGTAAATTACTTTTACTTTGTACTCGTGTCTATTGGCTCATTATTGTAATCCTTTAATGCAAATAATATATTGCTTCTTCTTGAAAATGTTAATAACTAAAAGAAAGCCATGAGCGCAAAACAATGATTATGCGCATGACACTGGCTTAAATTCGGACTTAGTAGATTAAATGATTTGCACTGTTTGCTATTTATTTAACTTTTAGAGATATTACTTTTCATTTTAGAAGCCAATGAAAACAAAAGCAAAATGATAGGTTTCGCCAGGCCTTCAATTCTATTCAGAGATTAAGATGCAAAACAATTTTTGTTTCTAATGTTTTCTTCCCCGTGTTGGACAACCCCTGGGTGACTCGATTTACTAGTCGTCTACTCAAGCGTATTTGTAACAAATAATCATTTTTTGTCGATAACAATTTGCTGTGTGTATTCATCTTACATAATGACACAAAACCACATCCATAAACAAAATACCTACACACAGATGTTTATAATCACACTCACATTTATGCCAGCATATAAATGTATTTACATGCATACACGCAAAACACATTAGAACAATAAACGTGCGCACAGATATGAATATATTCGCACTATATATATATAATGTCTGTATATATATATATATATATATATATATATATATATATATATATATATATATATGTGTGTGTGTGTGTGTGTGTGTGTGTGTGTGCGTATATAATTGTATATATATATATATATATGTGTGTGTGGTCATATAAATGTGTGTGTATATACATATGTATATACGCATGTGTGTATATATGTATGTGTGTGAGTATATATATGCATATATGTATGTGTATATATATGCATACATGTGTGTGTGAGTACATATATACGTGTGCATGTGGGTGTATATATTAATATATATATATTTGTGATTATGTATGAGTACATATATATGTGTGTGTGTATATATACATATATGTGATTGTGTTTGTACATATATATGTGTGTGTATATATACATATATATGTGATTGTGTGTGTACATATATATGTGTGTATATATATACACATATATATGTGATTGTGTGAGTACATATATGCGTGTGTATATATACATATATATGTGATTGTGTGCGAGTACATATATATGTGTCTGTATATATGTGTATGTGAGTACATATATATATATATATATATATATATATATATATATATATATATATATATATATATATGGGTGTGTGTATGTATGTGTATTCGATCAGCTTGTGTGTCAGATCTCAAGTGAGATCAGATTTTAGTTTGCAGAAAGCAATATGAGTTACAGACGTTATCTGAACGTTTTGAGAAAACAAAAAGCTCAGGGGAAGAGCGGAATTTTCAACTGTCAAACTTGAGAAAAAATAGTTGAGGAATATACTCTCCAGATTGACCTTTGTTAGTAAATTTCTGTCCAACAAAAATAATATTCAAATCTCGAAGAAGTTTCGGAGATTTATACTTGATTTTGCTACTTTTTTCTTTTCATCAAAAACCTCGCGAAATGAATACAAATGGAGAATCTTTGCTTGGTGAAATATCATTATACATAAAAATAGTCTCATAATGATTTACACTGTGTTATCTTAAGTTTAAACCTCACCGTGTCAGCAGGGCTTACGGCACATTAACACTATCTCATGTTGATGGGTTAGAACCTCCACCTCAAAAAGGATATGATACTGAATTACATCTAAATTTCTCGGGATCTCGGTTGTATGTCTCTTTTATTGTCATTATTCCCAGTTCCACTTTGATTCAGAGGGAATGTACCTGTTAAGGTCCCAAATAAAACTCTTTGAAACAATTATTCGTATTCGATTGAAACGTAATTCCCTTAACAATGCATAGAACAAACATAGACGGGTGGACATGCCTTTAAAATCAATTAATAAATTAGACCCCTCTTGTTAGTTATCATGAAAGTGGATAGGGCAACAATGACTAAAAAATTTCAGGAATGTTAAGAAAAAACAATTTTACTTTTTATTTATTGTATATACAGTGTAAAAGTCGAAACTATATTGAATATTTAGGGCATTGTTCTTTTTTAATATTTTTATTGTATTACAGTAGTTTTCAAAGAATAAATGTCTGATTTTTTCCTCTTTTTCATTGTATGTTGAATAGATATCTTGTAGGCTAGCATAGCCAAAAGTTAGGATTCGTTCATCACACGCATTATATAACAAACTTTTGGCAACTAAAAATTAGGGGTTGTTCATTAATCGAGTACGTATTTATCCAACTCGTTTGCCACGGGTAGTATGGGGCATCCAGCGAGGTTCGGACTCGCTATTCAGTTGAATTGATCTGCGAGACTGCTTTGCAAACCATTACGCCACGATAAGATACCTTCGTTCATTATCTACGTTAATTTCACTTCGTAAGAATTTTAAAATCGATGATCTGTTTTAAATATGCATGGAGGTTATTCTAATTTATGCTACCATATTATTCAGAGAAGAAAATAATAATTCACAAAATCCATTAATGATTCTGGTTTGTCTTTGTGTACGGCTTTTTATAGAATTGCCTGGTTCGTCAAAGCCAAGTTGAGTACGCCAGCTATTTCAGGTTACCCCAGGGAAATAGTGTCGGAAGCTGTTAAATCACTTGTACTTGATAGCATTCCGTGACTTTTGAAACACTTTCTTAAATCTGTTGCGTGAGATTAAAACAATATCCTGAGAAATTCTTAGTGAGTTTGTTATCAGTCAAACGTGTCTAAAATATGAATAATTTAATCGTTTTAGTTTTCTGCATGTTATGGTCGACGTTAGTGCATTAGTTCCTCGGTACATTGTCGAGGATTTTTAGCAATTTAGAGAAAATGAAAAATAACGTATAGAAAAGCAAAGAAAATAATGTCTATCATTGGATCTACGTGGATATACTTTACTTGTACTTAGCGGGTAATAAAACCCGTATACCACAAGAAACTAAAGTATTCTCAAACTTGTCGGAAGAAAATATCGACTCTGGCGACCAAGGTAGAATTGGCCGACGTGTCGGGGTTGTTAAAAATAAACGTCTTTAGCAGCCCACTCCTGCCTTGCGTCAGATAACTACGGTGTAACTTTACAGAAACAGGTAACAGTCGTTTCTGAAGATGATGCTAGAATACAGCTGAAAGGGGATGGCAGCCTATCTAAAGGTGTTGTTTAACTACCTCACTCCTTCCAACTTCCGTCAGGAGATTATAAATGTTGTCCTTTCCCAGCCTCGTATTACCAGCCTCTCCCCGGTGAGTCACCAGTCCACCCACCTTTTTTTTCACAAACTTGATTGAAAAATTATTTTCCCTCCAAGTTATATATACCAAATTCTCCGCACGAGTAGGATGTAACAGGAGGTCTATTTCATGAGTTGTTTAACAAATTTTGATTTAGTGTTTTCCCTCTCCTAGACTAGTTGCCCAACCAAGATTAAAGAGCCCAGTCTGCCGTAGTATTTACCCACAGCTGTAAGAAGAATAGTTAGATTCATACTTTTCCTAATGATATTAGTGCTATGCGAAATGCAAATAGCCTCGTCTAGGATTTGAATTCTGGTTGCAGAATCTATTTCCTACGACGATAGCCATTACGACACGCGCCTCCTAATCTATTGTCAATGATGAGAAGGAAAAGACCTACCCACACACATGTGCTTCCTAAGAGAATTGAACAAGATGATAGGAAATCTTTTGCGCGGAAAAGTCACAGACAAATAGTTCACATGACCCGCACAAGTCATATATTCGAGACGCCTGTTATACACTATATGAAATATTAAAGACAAAAAAATCATAAAAAGCAGTTTATATATGGTTTCAAAAAACATTCTCATTGTCAGATATTTCATATAAAATCTCTTTGAAAATGTATATCATATCTTTGCCAAGGATATTAGCGCTATGTGAAATACAAATAGCCTCGTCCAAGATTTGGTCTCTTGCAATGTCTATTTGCGACGGTAACCATTACTCCAGGCTCCTTGTACATGATTACATACCGTAAATAACTAATTTTTCAATGTTGTCTGTCTGTCTGTCTGTCTGTCTGTCTGTCTGTCTGTCTCTCTCTCTCTCTCTTCTCCTCTCTCTCTCTCTCTCTCTCTCCCAACGTTTTTACACTTATTCCGCTATCCTAATTGTTTACGCGTTCTTCTTTCTTTCTAATTTTACTTAACTGTCTTTTCCTCAGTCCATTTCCTGAAAGCCTATCGGAAAGACATTTAATCTGATTCACTGTGCCCAGTCGAATATGCATACATTCGAATAGCCCAACGGGTGTACCTGTGCGTGAATCACCTTATTAACTATTTCTCCACAAATCGCTAATGGATTTGAATATCACCAAACCAAAAGAACAACTTTGGACTCTTTTTGCCGTCAAACTCTTCTATTGGCAAGTGAACAAACTTCAGATCAACAGCTTTGGGCAATGAACATCAATAACTGAGCTTAGCCTAAACGTTGGACTATGTCACGCAATCCACTATTGATTTTTACGCCCTGTTGCTATATTATTACAATCTTCGGTCGTTCCGTCGTGCCATCTACATCGCTTCCTTTCTTTCATATATACATATATATTGTTCTTTTTTTCATTTTGAAATGATCCTATGTTGTTTAGAAATGTTATTTCTAAGTAAAACCGCCAACTGTGGCTTTATGGATATTCAAGTTTCTCTGTCTTTAAGCTGTTATTCTCTGCATCATATATAGCTTCTTGCTAAATGTATTTTACAAGCACTCCATTATCGACGATGGAATGGATTTAGAATAAATATGTGTAAACAAGTACAGCAAAGTCTAATATATATACATATATATATATAATTTATATGTATGTATGTATGTATGTATGTATGTATATATATATATATATATATATATATATATATATATATATATATACTTTTATATTTTATTTTTATTTTTATAAACGTTATAAATGTAAATTTTTAACTTTAAGAAACTGGGTAATCCAATTTGCAAATAAAGAAATTCTACAAATTTGAAGCCAGAGAAAAAAATGAAAAAAAGAATAAGCCAAATCATCCGTATGATTTGAAAAAAAGGATATATATATATATATATATATATATATATATATATATATATATATATATATATATATAAGGTGGTTGAAAATAGCGAAAAAATGCGTATAAACAACGCAACAACTAAATTCAAATATATTTTGCTTCGGTTTTTTGCGATATATAAATGGATGATTTCAAGTGTGTACTTGATAGGATTCAACCAAAATTGAGAACCCAAAACGTACATATAGAGATTTACGTATATATTTTTACATATACGAAGTATTATAGATAAATGTATATATATCTTGTTCCGGATATAAATTAATTTCAACTTATAGTTTCGTCAGTCCGGTCTTTGTTGTTGTTGTTTTTTTTGTTTTTTTTTTTGGGGGGGGGGTGAAGACCTCACACCCGGTATTACTGGTGTGATTTTCCCGTTTTCTTTATTCATTTGTTTTTAACTTTTTTTCAAATTCTGCGTTTGTTAAACACGCCCATTCGGGTGTTATCTATACATAATTTAATCTGATTGCATTTTCCTGTCCACTGAGTATGTAGAATACACCGACTGCACCTCTATAGAGGGGTAATATACCCCCTATAGGGCAAACTTTTGGTTTTGGGCAGCAGCCCGTAATGCCTGATGACAGGATCGTGGTGGCTGAGCGGTCCGTAAACTGAATTCACATATGACAAGGCAGCATTCCACATCGGCCCTTACTTGGGCTTGACAGGCGGTCGGAGTGACCTGATCCGATCAATAGTCTCCTTATGTAAAGCCCTAGCCCTTATATTATTGTTCCCAACGTATCTTAAATTTTTTATAGCAAAGATCCACCCCTGTGTATCATATAGGTGCTAGGAGGTGGTGATTCAGTCTCAACCGCCAGTTTATTAATGCATATAATGTTCATGAAAATCCTTTCTCCCAATATATTAATACACGTCAATTTAATGAAGAAAAACTAGCATAACCACGAGTGTATTACTATACATAAACTATTTCTTCTAATTTATTGATATACTTGCAGTTAATGAAAATCTAATATAAAATGTCTACCAATTTATTGATACACATTGAGTTATGGAAATTATTTCTACTAGTTTATAGTAGTAAACAAAAGTGTTTACCTACAAACTACTAGTTTACAAATCATATATACAAAAAATGTCATTTAATAGCACAAAAGATTTGATATGCTATTTAAATAATAACCAGTACAGGAAAGTTATGAGTATGAGACTGGCTTGAGTAGGTAAAGGATGCATTTATTTAAGATTTTAGCCTGCTCTACTGGCCAGTATTCGATATCTTTTCTTATGTAAGTAAAACGTCTTTATAACGATTTTTTAAATTTATACACACACACACACACACACATATATATATATATATATATATATGTGTGTGTGTGTGTGTATGCATATTCATATATATATATATATATGTGTGTGTGTGTGTGTGTGTGTATGTATGAAACGTCTCAAGCGCATTCACCAGCAATGCCTGCGACAAATACTAGGGGTGCGCTGGCAAATGTACGTCAGTGACATCGAGGTTCTGAAGCGAGCCAAATGTCAAAGCATAGAATCTCTCATAATCAAACATAGATTGAGATGGAGTGGGAATTTGGTAAGGATGAACGATGGGCGGCTTCTTAAACAACTGCTCTATGGGGAACTTATAAACGGGAAGCGTTTGGCTCAAGGGCCCAAGATGAGATACAAGGATTGCCTGAGATCGTCCTTGAAAAAATGTGACATCGATGTGAAGACCTGGGAGAGTAAGTCTTTGGACCGTGGGCAGTGGAGAATTGCTGTGCAGGAGGGCACGGAAAGGTTTGAGACCGGTCGTATACAGCTTGAGCAGTTGAAGAGAGATATTCGCAAGAATAAAGAAGTAGACAATCAAGGGCTTCAAATCGGTCTACTATGTGACCAGTGTGGAAGGCTATGTATGAGCAAAGCTGGCCTGATCAGTCACCAATCTGTGCATCGGCGGGATGGACTAATAAAATCCCCTGTGCTCCCTGGAAATATATATATATCTGTGTGTGTATGCATATACATATATATATGTGTGTGTGTGTGTATGTATGTATATATATATATATATATATATATATATATATGTATGTATCTGTGTGTGTGTGTGTGTGAGAGAGAGAGAGAGAGAGAGAGAAAGAGAGAGATTGAAATATAAACAAATAAATGAAAAACCTTTAGATTATCAAATTATAAATAAGGGTGAAATGAATTTATTATTTGACAACGCAATGTTTTTCCTTTATTATATATATATATATATATATATATATATATATATATATATATATATAAAGTAAAGTCGTCGGGGCAGCCTAATGTGGGTATCGGCCATGCAGCGAGGGAGTCTATCCTCTTTTCACTAGCGCTAGACCAAGGAGATTGTTTTAGCGTCTGATTTGGAGCACCACACCTACCATCAGCTCCTTACTTTACCGCACAGATCCCTGTGCTACTCATACGCTGAGTTGGCGAGGGCGGGTATCGAACTAGGAACCATGTAGTTTCTAGCCGAACGCTCTACCGACTGAGCTTACCCGATATACGTGGTGTGGACAAAAAGATTACATTTTCAAAGAATTTCTTATCCCACACAGGATATATTCTAGTTACATATATATATATATATGTAAACAGATGTCTCCAGATTAATTTCAATTGCAATTATCATAACAAGGAGCAGTGGTTTAGTAGCAACACCAAGGAAAAACACCTTCCCGCTCGTCGAAATCCATGAGCCCATATGTTCCCGCCCGCTACATTAGCATATAATTGTATGCAGAAATCTAATGAAACAATTACACAAAAATCTAATTATATACGTACAATTTACACGAATCCCCAAGTGTTATAATTAAATAACCCCTGGAAGGCTTGACATGCCGTTAAATCAATCCATAAATAAAATATGAACTCAGTAAGCCATTAAAAATGTTCAAGTTAAAATATTTACTAATCTCAGAATTTTACACAAACTCTTCACAGTTCAACTTGACTAGTTTATTCGTGTACATGAAGTTAAATAACTGAATAATGTCGTGGCGTAGAGTTTAAAATAAAAGTTCAAGGTCACAGCTACACAACATTTATCGCGTGCACGTTAAAATATTCCATTGGCACGCTGTTTTAAATGTTCGTAAAAAAAAGTTTAATATAAAATAACCGTATCTTAAGATGCGTTAATCAAAGAGAAATGATGAATTAATAGAGGAGTCAATACTCATTTTCACGAAGTATAGTTTTGCACGAAATGAAGGCGTAACACGCGTTACAAAAACTGTGGGGAGTTCGAATTAGAACATATAATGAGATGATTAGAACAGTTGGATTTCTGCCTTTTAGCTCGGTCATGGTTTCAAATCCCGCCCTCGCCAAGTCAATGCATGAGTAGCACAGCTTGGATCTTTGCGATAAAGTGGAGAGCTGACGGTGGGTATGGCGGTCCACCTCAGACGCAAAAACAATCGCTCTGGTCAAGAGCAAGGGAAAAGGGGATAGACTCCCTCGCTGTTCAGATAATACTGACAATAGACCCTTCCGCCAAATATATCAAAATTTGATCAGTAGTGGTCTTTTGACACAAAATTAAGTTACAAAAGCAAAAAATATATATATATATTTCATTACCGTAGTAATTCTCTACGTTTTTAGTTTGATTTATTCTTTGTTTGATGGGGTTTATTTGTATTATTTGAATTATTCGGAATATTGTCCTCATCTTTATTGTTATCTTCACAAAGTTTCGGTCGATGTGCCCTCTAGCCTTCTGCAGGTGTTTCTAATCGGACTCGGGAACTTTCTCTTTGAACTAGGGAATATTCTTGTCGTAATCGACTACCTTCACGAAATTCTGAACACAACCTTTTATTCAATCAATGGGATATACTGTTTTTATTACGCAAAACATGACTAGGTACAGGTGTTAAGTTGTGTTAATAACTATTCTATGTTACTGTTGGCATTGATTAGGATTGAACCTGCAGCCTAGAGATGACTGTCACTTAGAACTGTCTTAAACCAACACCAATATCCACTAGGCCATGTGTTCAATTGAATAATACAAATAATACAAATTATCAAGCCTCATCTAAAAAAATCAGACTTTTTTTTGTTGGGGTAGAGTTTTGTTTTTTCTCTCTCCTTTTTGAGTTTTTATTTCAAAATAGACCTAACAGTCCCTGTAGTCAGAAACTGAACATAATCCAAGATGTTATTTAACCAATATGTTATTTAATCCACTCCCAGAAGGGTAATATGCAAGTTTAACCCCTCTTCATTCTCCTTTGAGTGTGCTTCAGGCATCAGGGATTGAACTTGATCCTAGCTCATTGAGTGCAATGAGGATACGTAACCAAAGAGATTGATCCTTGAGCTAATTGACATATTTATATCAAATTAATGAAATATTTCATGGTATAATGGTTCTCAGAAATGAATACAGCGACCCAAGTCCAAAACCTGGAGCCAAATAGTTTGCATTTCACATAACGTTAATATCCTCGCGAACAGTATTCTGAGCCCTGCCATGGATGAATAGGTTTTTCTCCAAAGGTTTTGTTTTTTGCGTACTGTACTATCGAATAAATATAATTTTTAAACAAATTCATTCGACACATAGATGGGACCCTAAAAGATACTATACAACCATGTCAGAGTGGAACTTTGAGTAATTTCAATAAAGGGGAATTCCCCAGATTTCCATATCTGGATCCTCACCATCAGATGTACTTCAGTGTCATACCCAGAACACTTTGTATATTAAAGGATTGTTCCGGGGTAGAACTAAATAAAAAAACAAATAAATTTTAATTTTAAAAAATCCACAAAATACAAAGGACTTATTCTGAATAAATGAATCTTTCTTTTAAAGATTAGTTTTGGAATCTGTTTGTATGGTTGTCCTCTCCAAATTTAGAACGTCACTTTTTGGCGTATTTAGACACGTTATTCCCAATAATCTCGCGAGTTTGAACAAAGATAGTGATTTTTATTGGATGTCTCTTTGCATTCATCCCCAGCTTGTCCGGTATCTAGAGTTTTAAATATCAACAATAAATTGTAGATAGCCGAAGCTGAAGTCAATTTCTCAACATTATCTAATCGATTCTTGTGAGAAATATGAATACGCTCGAACAAATACGATCCCGTTTTGAGGCACATTAAGGATACAAACGATTATGCTTAAGCATAGAGCAATAAAACCAAGGATTTCAGATTTTCTATGCCGTTCTTTTTGCTTAAAAGGGGATTTTCGCATGCGTCACGAGAGGAATCTCAGTATTTAAAACAAGTGAAGTGGAGAAATGGTTTCGGCGCATCCTGATCGCGTTCTCTCTTTGGAATGCTGGTAAAAGCTGGCATAAATGAAAATAATAGGCACAAGACTTAGAGCAGAAATGTTGTGTGAATCCCGGCGGTGATATAATTCCAACTGGGAAAACGTTTAATTGTTATGTCAGACTGGGAGAGGATCTCCGACTGTCACACTCGACGTATCCTTTAGATTTGCGAGTCATCAAAGCCAACGTCATAAATTGAACTTATGTGAAAGGTTGGACCATAAAGATTTAAAGATACTCATGCATCGAAATTCTACCTCCTCAGAAATCTATGGTGATTGAATATTTATATGCTGAAGGTTTGAAGCGGGTTTGGCTCGAGGCCAAGGGGATTGTCGGAAATTTACCAACTTTTCTAGATAGATTAATGTTCTGCTGTTTTTAAATCTGATACGTGGACATTTTGGGTGTGGGAATCAATTTACTTTTGAGTCTTATGTGATCATATACGCAAGGATGTTTATCACTTGGATGAATAAAACTAGTAAAGGTGATGAGTCGACAGAGTAAAAGATATTCATTATATTGTACAAGTATACATTTTGCGTGTATTACGAAATTGAGTTATTTTATAAAATATTAGCAAAGCTACTGGCGTTTCCCGGGATGTAAAAAGTTAAAAATAAATCTATTTTCTATATTTATATCCATTAATAATGGAGATTGAGTGTATTTCAGTTTGTAACCAAAACTACGTCACAGCTTACCTTTCATTAGTCTCAATAATTACGTAAGTCTATTAATGAGTATTTAATTTATAGTCAAAATCGTTAATTCATAGTTTACAAATAAATAAATACCTACGATTTTGTGTAAAATTCATGGGAAAATATTCAAAATAATTATTTAATTGCTAATTAATAGATGCACGCAACATTTTTTAGGGGAACAGGACTTAGTTAATTTTAAGTTATTTTAAATTGTTTTATTTTTTTACTCCTTTAATTGATTAATTTGATTTTTCTTACTTATGATACAAACCCTCTGACATTGAATTTTTACCCGCCTACTCAGGCATATCTTTCAAAAATCAATTTTTACATCGCCCGGTAGGTGTTTGTTTGTTACTAGTATTGATTAATAAACATTATTTTCTATATATTTTTTAATAATCTTTTATTCTTTATATATTCTTGATTTTAAATTGTTTATTTGAATCATTTGTCTTTTATTTTTATTAAGTAATCGAATAATAGGGTGAGTCCAGATTTCTTTCTGTAATTTGGTAACATGAGCAGCTCTGGATGATTTTGCCAAGGCAATAAAGGTGACGAATCTTACTGGACTATGAGATACCTAGATTACCTGATACTCTCAGAGTGCTACACGCCGTTTTTGCCTCACTGGCTGGGAGCACATCATTGGAATCCACGGTTTTGGTCCTCACTTATCTTACCTGAACGCCTGGTTAGTGTACTGAGATCAACTGCGCTTTCACCTTTCGCACAAGAAATGTTTTGGTTGCTTCCGCGGCGTTTTGGCTCAGTTCAAACCCGCAAAGCATAGGCTCACGAATTAGATTACGTTGCACGTTCATCCGTGGGGCTTTCATATCACAAAGTGAGCGAAAGAATGCATATTGTGTCAACGCACTAACTACCATACATACATATATACGTGTGTGCATATATAGATAGGTGTGCATACACGCGTACATATATATATATATATGTGTGCAGTTGGAAGTGTGTGGTGTAATGGTAAGAGTGGTAGGAAATGGACTCGTCGACCCGAGTTCAAATCCTGGACGAAACTATTGGCCTTTCACATAGCACTAATCTAATTGGAAAAGGTAGTAATCTAACTAATCTCCCTCTAGATATGGAAAAATAGTTGGGCAGATTGGGCTCTTTAACCATGACTAGGTAACCACACTAGGAGAAGGAAAACTCTGAATTCAAGCCTGTTACACCACGCTTAAGAAATTGACCTTGTGTCACATCCTGCTCATGCGAAGGGGTTGGTAAATATATATACATATATATGTGCACATATCCTTCAACAGGAAAATATTTGAACGGCATTTATTACAAAGTAGAGTCAAATTGTCGTGAATTATCCTGGAATATTGATCTTGCATGCTTTTCCCTTGCATAATGTTAGTGGGATTGTTCAGAACATTTATTATCAACTTAATATCAACGTCTGTTGTTTTTCCTTACAAGGATATACCGTATAAAGTATTAAAAATAAGGAATACATTTCTATTATGCGCTTATATATGTTCATGTATAATGTACCATAAAAAAGAAGAGGCATCTCTTTTTGTTGTTCTATGTTGGCTTTGTTGGGCTTAAAAACATACATTCATATAAGATTAAAGATTTATTGTTTTAAAAATAGATCGGCAATATTTTTAAAGGCGGATATATATGTATTTCCCCCCTCTTCGACAAGGAAAAAGATGAAGCTGATGTTATTGGTGTGTCATCAAACTGTTTCTATTTAGACGGTGTCACTAACGTCTCTGCAAGGTTGACATTACTTTTGAAGAGAGGTTCTGTATATAGATTAGCTAAGTTTAGTTTTTACCTGACATTACAATTTATAAAGACCACGTGATTTGTTTTGTTTAGTTTTGTTTTTTGTGGGGGGAGGGAGATGTTCTGAAAGCGTATCCTATTATTCTTCCTCCGTATGGTTTCTTGAAGAAAAAAAGTGTAATTCTTTTCAAAAAGACACTCCCCATAATGAAAACATGGAAATATTTAATGGTGATCGCCAACAGCTAGTTTGGCTACGAAAATAACATTGAAATGTTGTTATGTAGAACCAGTTCCTGTGTATTTGTGTGCACTCAAATACATCAAATATGATATGCAGTAGAGGCACGTGGTGTAATGGTCACCGTCGTACGAAAAGAATACTGAGAGGAGTTTAAATTCTGGACGAAGCTGTTTGCATTTCCCATAGCGCTAATGCACTTAAAACGTTATGCATCTTACTATTCTCCCTCCAGCTATGAGTAAATAGTAGGGTAGACTTGGCTCTTTAACCTTATTTAGATTGCCAGTCTATTGGAGAGAAAACTCTGAATTCAAACCTGTTAAACTCCGCTTAAGAAATTGATCATGTATCACATCCTGCTTGTTCGGAGGGGTTGGTAAATATATTTATTTTATTTGATAAGATTTGATATTTTTATAGTCAAAAATGTAGTCCATTTTCTTTGTTTTCAAGTTTATTTGTTTTTGTTTTACTGCATATTAACCTCGATGGGGCATTTAATGTCGACACATTTTTGAAATAAATAAGTTCTTGAAGAGTACTCATTTATTTATAAATATATTTTTTCTGTTTAACCCATAGATGGGACCCAAACAGGTACTACCACTCCGAGTCAGAGTGGACCTGGGAGTAATGCTGATGAAAGGGTACTCCACATTCCTCGAGCTCCAGAACTGTAACTTCCCCATCAGATAGTTTAACGTCATACCCAGGATAGTAAGACCCTCATCCATCGCCTTCTAACACATATATGATAAAAAGAATTGGAGGTTGCCATATGGGCAATAGCCTTGGAACAATCATATAAGTTCTAGGGCTTGACGTGACCAGCCGATTGATCGGAGGGGGCCTCTCAGACCGACCGTCTAGCCTAAGTAAGGGCCAAAGTGGAGTGTTACATGTCATGGACTGTTCCGTCACCAGAATTCCATCCTTAACTATCACGGGTCGCCATCCACGACCAACAGAAGGACCCATTTAGGGAATCTTACCTCTCTACATAGGTACAGTAGGTGTATATGTATACACAAATCAATACATAAGCTTTGAAAGCTTCCTAAATAAATCTCAGTTGAGTAAAAACAAGTATTTCTGATATATGAATACATATACGTATATATCTTAGTATAACTGGTTCTCTTCTCTTTTGTGTCCTGGGTATGACGTTAAACTGAATCTAGTGGTGAAGTTCCAATTCTGGAGCTATCTGAGGAATGTGGAGTACCCCTTTATCGCCTTTACTCTTAGGTGCATTCTGACCCAGAGTAGTAGTGCCTGTTAGAGTCCGATATTTGTATTAAATAGATCAAAAATGAGTTTGAAAAAAGGTGAGTTTGATTAAACAATTGAATACCTAACAAGACTGAATAAAACAAATGTCTTCGGTATAAAATAATGCAAGGTTTGATATGCCGTAAGATCTAACCAACCAACCAACCAACTCTTCTCTTTTAAAGTATATAGTAACTAAAATTTCGTGATAGCATTGGGAAGTGCGTATATAGCACTGACATACTGAAAACTTATTTGTTCAGGCTTTATCACGAAGTCTCTATTTTTCACATAAAAATAATAACCCACAAAAACACCAGAAAATTATTTCCAAAGTTTTGTTTCGTTGTTTATCATTAGCGAAGTGATAAACTCTCGATCCTCTGAGCAACTGAAGAACACATGCCTTAGGCTAGTATACATTTCCTCTAGTCACATTTAAATATCGTAAACATAGGACTGCGGGGTATTCTCTCATTATATTTAGCATACATAAGTCTTAAAAAACGGTAACACATTTCCATGATTGAAAGATGTGGACAATATCCCTGGGCTTTATTTTGCTTTTGTAAGTAGACAATTTTTCTACACATTCGAAACACATCATCTTGGTATTTTAGGTGATATCAACAAAATCTCGAGCAGAATCTCAAGAAAAGTATTATTTAAATCTATTCAGTTTCGAAGAAAATCCTGCCTGATGTCATTAACTCTTAAACCGCTCACAGCCGCTGTCCCACCACTGCGATTTCTACGCAAACCATACCACAGCAAAGTGCAAAAACTGACCATTATTTTATTATAATTGAGCAGAAGAACTCAGATTACAATGATAGTACGACTTTATTTGAATAGAATGAATTATGGGGTGAATAGATAGGGAACTTTAAAATATCCTATCATACAGATAAAAAAATACCAAGAAAATTGGTATAGCCGGGGGTAATGAATTTAAATGAGTTAATTTCAGTCTTAAAGAATTGTTGTCATCTTCAGTATTTTTTAAATCTTTTTTTCTTCCTTTGTTAGTCTTGTGTGCAGTAATTGTTGGATAGTTTTAATTAAGGCATTAATCATATCAATCTCAGCTTGCGCTGAGTGCACGGACACCCATCTCTCCACCTCTGCACACACACACACACACAAACACACACACACACTTACTCACTCACACACACCAAACTTCCCTATCGATCATTGCCCTTGGTAGGTCCTCCGGACAGCATCCAGAATACGGACAGAGCTGGTTGATGTAAGTTTTTACTGGTCGGTCTGAAAGGGGGCAGGTGACCGTACAGCTGTTTTCTTGTGGGGTCCTGCTTCCAGGATTTGTTCAAGACAGCACGCCACATTCTCGTGTATTTATCATGTCAATTTTCCCTCCGCGTTTCTTTAGTGTCCAAGAGATGCAGCCATACAGTAGCACTGACTCTACCGCTTGGAAGAATTCTCGCTTTATCACTGCAGGAATAAGATTTCTATATGATGGATAGTCTGTCTATAGTTATCTATGCCTTTCCTATACGAATATTGGCATCGATTACTTTAGATGAGATATTACTACCTCGGTATATGAACTGGTCTTGAGAGGCTTACCATCCAGTGTGATGATGCCTACATCTTGTTGAAAACACATGATTTCCTTAATCAAAATTAATTATAATTTTTCTTAGTTTTCGATTTTTTATGGGAATTTAAATCATTATCTTCTGAACCCGCGTATTCACGTGTTAACGCTAGAGATAAACTGAGAGTAATTCTCTTGTTTTCTCTCAATATTTGTAGACTTCAGTCGAGCTACCTCGGTCGGTTAGGCTTAGAATATGATAATTATATTTCATGCCGAAGGGTAAGAACCCACAGACCCGGCGTCCGAGATATGCCACCTCAACTGCATCTGATGCTGGAGATCTTATATGTGCGGAGTACACCTTCTTAGCCATCACTCCCAGGTCCACTCTGACACGGAGTATTAGTACTTATCAAATTAGCATTAGTATTGAGTCCAATCTTTGGTTCAAATATCTGTTAGAAGTAATTAATATTAGCACATTATACAAAAAATCTTAAACAACAACTACATGCATATGAGGTGCGTGGTGGTGTAATGGTTAGAGTCGTAGGAAATGGACACGACGGGACGAGTTCAAAACCTGAACGAGGTTGTTTGCATTTCACATAGCGCTAATACCCTTCGAAAATGTATGAATCCAACTATTCTCCCTCCATCTGTGGGTACATAGTAGGACAGACTGGGTTCTTTAAACTTGGTTAGGTAACCAGTGTAGGAGAATGAAAACTCTGAATTCAAACATGTTAAACACCGCTTAAAAATTGAGCTTGTGTCACATCCTGCTTGTTTTGAGGGGTTTGGTAAATATATACATACACAATGTATATAGGAACATACAATGAACACGATTTCCTAACATCTAAGTATAAAATAATCATATGCGGTTTGACATAACATTAAAATTAATCAATCAATCACTTCAGCCGCGCTATAGTGTCAACATTCTAACTTTTCCTGGAATTTCTTATTCATTCAAACTTGATTCTCGCGTTTTAGGCAATGTTCCAATGCCCTAACCTTTATTTTCAAGCAAGGTATTGACAATTTCTCAATTTATCGTCTGATATCATCTTCGCTCTGTGGTGTACTGGCAGTGCCACATCCCCGAGTTGAAAGGACTAATTTCCTACTTTTTATTACAATTAGATCCGGTCAGCTTGTTTGGATGTAGTGATCAGTCTGAATCTCAAAGTATTAATATTATTTGTACTGCTCCAGTCTTCATAAAAATAGTAAATAATGACTTTCCCTGTAGGTCAAGTCTCCCCAATAGTCCAGCAATTTCCTGTGTATTCAAGCTGCCTTATAATAAGGCTATCGTTGTCATTGTTTTGTAAGAATCTTCGGGACTTTCGTAAGGTTGCAAACAATAATGAGTATGATTATCACCTCCCTTTCTTTTTACCTGGTTGCACGCAAAGAATATTTACTTAAATCTTGCTCAGTTGTCTGCTAAGTTGTCTGATGGAACAATGAGATCGTATAAAGAATAAATTTAATAATTACTGGGTTACATTTACATGCATCCAAACATAATGACAATTCTAGTGATATATATATATATATATATATATATATATGTGTGTGTGTGTGTGTGTGTGTGTGTGTGTGTGTGTGTGTGTATAGTATTCAATCTTATATATATATATATATAATATATATATATATACATATATATATATATATATATATATATATATATATATGATCTATCACTGATGAGCACTCTTTATTTCTTAATATAGTAAACAATATTTCTACATTATTATCATTATCAAACACATATATATGAGGAGTCAAATATAGCAGAAGAATTTCTTCAGGATAGTTCACAGACATATACAAATAAGAATACTTATATATATATATATATATATATATATATATATATATATATATATATATATATATATATATAAGGCAGTTTGTTATGATTTGTTATTTGTTATGTACGTGTCTACTTATAACTCACAAACGAGAGGTCATTTAGATTTGAAATCTCGCATACAATTTAATATGCTTATAACTAAGAAAAAAACACACACAAAAAAAACAAGCAATTAGGAATTGAATTTAGGTTTTTGTCATATGTACAAAACAGTTTTTGAAAAATAGAATTATATTTCAAAACACTCAAAAGTTAAGAATTACATTTTTTTAATTCTATAAATTATTTCCTCTTATTCTCTCTCTTACCCACTCACTACCTGGTTTTTTTTAAATTAGTCCGGTCATGGACGGGGTACTTTTGCTAGGATATATATATATATATATATATATATATATATATATATATATATATATATGGTATCCACATCAGATGCAAAAATAATTTCCTTGGTCTAGCGCAAGCGATAAGGGAATACACTCTCTCGTTGTCCGGCTGATATCAACAATAGGACACTTTGCTGACTTTGATTGTTGCTATATTTTGTTATTAATCAAAATAACGTTTGGACTTCTGGATTGGATTATCCGTTATTATATCAAAATCCCAGAAGATTAAGTGTCTCTCATTTTACAGAACCGATTCTACTCTGTGCATATACTATTTGTATGTATGGTCAAATTTTAATCCCTTGCACAGTGATCCCACTCAACTGTGCCTGTTCTTGTACTCCTTCTGTGCCAGTTTTCTATATTCTCTTCTATAGTTGACTGTTTGCCTTTTATTATACACGTGATTTGATTTATTTTGTTATTGTATCATACGACTAAATCGACTAATGCTATAGTTCGTCTCTTTTAAAATAAAAAGTATGCATGCTAATGTAATATTTAAAACGTAATTATTTTTCCTTTTGATTTTTTTAAGAATAAAAGTGATTATGCCCTGATGTTATATATACAAAGGAATTCCAAATAACAATATTGATTTAATTTATATTTTCCTTTTATTTTTAAATCCCTTCAAAACTGTCACTTATTGCTTTAATATTTATTAATCTAAATATTTAAGTAATTTTCAAATATAGAAAGTTTAAAGGCACTTATAGATTTTAATAGTTAGAATTTTGATATGAATATTTTGCATAAGAGAAATGTTTAACTGTTATGTCTTTATCCTTTCAGGTAAGTGCGATTGATTTCAACTTTATCAAAGTTATACATTTCACTCAACACAATTGATTTAAGGTAATGTACAGACTTTGTATTTTTACAACTGATTGTTTTCTAAAAGTAACATTAACTGATGGAAAACAATAGAGTCATTTAAGACTAGGTTTGATATCGTGAGTAAGTTAGTTAAAAAAATAAAAAATATTAACAGATCACCGACTTTTGTGTCGCTTGCCAAAACATTGACTTTATCAAGAGATATTTACAATTCACATACTATTCATTCTGATATTTGATTTATTTTAAAAGCTGAATGTCAGGTATATATATATATATATATATATATATATATATATATATATATATATATTATATATATATACATATATATATATAATTCATTTTGATTAAAGGGGGTCTAAATTGGCCCAAGGGCCACTTTAATCAAAATGAATTATATATATATATATATATTATATATTGTGATAAATCCTATAACGTTAATGGGGGGGGGGTAAACCCATATAGTTAAGATTTTGGAAGCACAAGACATGTGTATTGGAACCTCTAACATTACGTGGTTTTTCTATTAATTAAACGTAAAACAACAATAAAATTACCTCTCTTTTATTGTAAAAGTTGGATAAATTAGACATTTTATCTATGCCAAACAGCACTAGAATTATGGCAAAAACAATCATTAGTTAACTAGCTTATGCAGAAATTAAGCTAATTAGTACATAAATACATTGGTTGTTAGTAAATAGCACACACAAATATTGTATCTTTTATTCTTCTGTGTTGTTTTTTTTTTTTTACCTTAAAGTATAATGTATTTGAAAGGTGTTCAGAATAATTTAGAATGAATAGACATTTCCTAGTTATTAACACAGAGCAATAAAAAATGTACTACTAGAGTATAAGTGCGTGATTTAGACTATCACTGTCCCTATGGTCATAATAAGTCTACCGCTTCAGGGTTGTGTAAAACGTAGAATATATATAACTGTAGACATATTAAAGATCTTCCTCTAAATTATCGGCATTAAACTCGGTCTTATAAAGGACTTCGTTTAAGGAGGTGTTTATATATAAAGATTATCGTCATAGAAGGTGTTTAATATATAATGATTATAGTCATAGAAAAAGAACACAAGTTGAATTTAAACGCTGAACGAGGCTGCTGGTATTTTACAAAACTCTAATACCCTTGGGAAAGGTTTAAACACTGAAATGGCTCTTTGCATTTTACAAAGCTCTAATACCCTTGGGAAAGGTATGAATCCAACTACTCTCTTTCCATCTATGGGTAAAGAGTAGAGCAGGCTGTTATATTTAACGTTGGTATGGCAACCGGTGTATGAGAAGGAAAACACTGAATTCAAACCTGTTAAACGCCGCTTAAAAACTGATCATGTGTCGCATTCTGCTTATGGTGTAGGGGTTGGGTAAATACATATAAATAACTTTGTAAAAGCAATGTCAAATAACTGTTGTGTATCTCTGTATCTAAAATTAACATCTAGTGCAGAGAAAAGTGACCAAAAACTGTCAGAAGCCATGTTTATTCCACCTACTATCAGAGAAACCATGTCTAATAACAAGTTCAGATGTACACTAGTTTCACGCGAGCTTAACTGCATGAGGTCTATTCGTGTTAACTCCACATATCCTTCTTGGGCCTACTCGATGAATGCTCCATACTTGCGACATTGTCACATCCTATCCATGGTGAACTGGTTGGCTAAATACCTACCTTTCTTGAGACACATATAGGTAAAATATATGATGATTTGATAAACAACGTAATCCAGTGTCTCAAAGAATAAGATCCCGCATCCCATTAAAAATGTCCAACTTACATCCTCATCTCATTTTTCCAACGAATCCTTGTGGCGCAAGAGGTTTTACTAAAATAAATCTAAAATATACAATAAGTATCAAGGCCGGTTCAACTCAAACAGGAGTGACTACTGCTAGGTCACAAAAAGAGAGGCCAGATCAACACGCCAACGTAATGGCCCAAATATTACTGAATAGAGAAAAATAAGATAAGTATTCTATATTCACTTAATCATTTGAGATCGTCACCGAAAACAATGAGTTAAAATATACTATTTACTAATAAAATATTTGACGTTAACATAAACAATATGTAGTACTAATATACTACTAAAAATAATAATAATAAATATGCTATATATCAATAGCCAATAATAATGTCCTTACCTTTAAAATCTGATATATGATAATTCGGACTAAAAGTTTGAAATCCAGATACTTGATGCAGTCTATTTGTTGTATACTGGAACCTAGAATGTTTTGGTATACTAGTACATACAACTTAGTATTTCGCAGCATAGTGCTAAGAATTGACGGTTTTCGTAAAGGTCTCCGTAAGTTTTTTTTCATTTAGCTTAACCTCCCCACCACTACAACAACCAGGCCAAGATGCAGCACAAGGTCTTTTTTAACGTGGGAAGCCATGCACAAACCTAAGCGATGGTTAGTCGAAAAAAAATGCGTGGATCCCGTCGGTCTCCTCCTTTGCTAGCGCTTCAGGTACCGGGAAATAAACCCAGTCCCTTTTAGACGAAGAGAACGGTATTGCTTGAGAGAAGCCTTTTTATGATCACGCGATGAATTAAACACTGATATCTAGTGTCCGAAACTTCAATACAGGAAATCAGTCTCCGTAAGTTCCCCTGACTGTGCTAAACAGCAATAAACAAATAGCAATGGACAAGTTCATTTACTCCCAGAAAAGTTACAATAGGCTAGTCCACAACACTATCACAGAATCGTTTGTCTAGGTTGCTGATAAAACATTTACTTTTGTTTCCCAGTGTAATCGAAACATCTTCTATTAATAATGGAGATTCGCTTCCGGTTTTTGTCTGTAACAAAAACGACGTCACTGATTACGTCACACTACCTAAAACGTCATAACGTAGAATAAATACATTCAAAATTTGAGCATGCAATGTTAGACAGTCCTCATTGGTTTTTTACATACCTGGTATTATCTATCTATATATAGTTTGTTTTATTTTAATATATATTTAAAGTTATCAGAACTAAGTTTCCATTTCAGTTTTTTTATATTTCTAACTCCTTTAATAAATTTATTTTAATTTTTACTCCTTTAAATTTGATGATTTTACTTTACTTATGATACAAACTCTCTGATATTAAATTTTCAACTCCCATCCCCTCAGGCAATATTTATTTTACGTTGCCCAGATGGTGTTTTTTTTATTATTTTGCTAGTATTCAGAATATAGATAGATTAAACATAAGATATATGGCTATGTTGATGTGTACTATTTCTAATTGTAAATTATTTTCTCTTAATACCTCTCTTTCAATGACACAAAAGATCGATTGTGATATATATGACAATGTGAGATAAGGAAGACAATATGAAAAAAACACACAAAAAACAACAAATTTACATGTTTCAAGATAAGAATTGCTTCTCCAGAATTGATGCTACTTTTTAAATAATTAAATCTAAATATGAAAAGGAGAAGGAAACGTGTCACATTTTTTTTGTAAATATACATTATCGATTAATATTTTCTCATTTGATTTCTGTTTTACTTTTTGTTGTTTGTCTTTTTGTATCCTACATTATTTGAATATTCATTTTGAGAGAAATGGGGATAATGTTATAGAAACGTGGCCATATAGTGATAGTAGTCGAAGCATGTAGTCATAAATGTTCCTATGGTGCACTATGGTATTAGGTAGGTTGTTTATTTTCAAATCCCTTCCATGACCGACTGTAGAGTATAGAAACATGGCCATAAAGTATTAGTAGTCGGACTTCAGAAGTGGAAAGACCACTTTTAGAAACTACTGGGAACCTAAAATCATAGAAAATAATACCCAAAAGATTGTAGATAGAAAACTAGACATCAAACTAGGGGATTTCACAACAGAAAAACTCAACGAAGTCTTAAAGAAACTAAAAGGTAGAAAAGCTGCAGGTCGTGACGAAGAAGGCCCCCACCCACCGAGGTATGGAAGATGAGAAAGTTCAATGAGATACTGCTTAGGCTATGCAATATAGTATATAGACAAAATAGAATACATAAATGGACGAAAGGCTGTATCCTCCCATTCGCCAAAAAGAGAGACCTAGGAATCGCTAAGAATTACAGAGGCATAACTCTTACTGCTATTGCAGCTAAGATATATAATGTTCTTCTTCTTAATCACATCCAACCCGAAACAGAAATTCCTTAGGTAAAACCAAAACGGATTCCGTAGAAATCGATCCACAATCTCTCAGATCCTGACTATTTGACGGATCCTAGAAGGGGTTCGAGCAAAGATTCTAGAGGCAACGCTGCTATTCGTAGATTTTTCTAAGGCATTTGATTTCATACACAGAGGGAAAATGGAACAAATACTACTAGCATACGGTCTCCCCAAAGAAACGGTTTCCGCTATAAAGACACTAAAGCAATGGTACGCTCACCTGATGGCGACACATACTTCTTTGACATAGCCGCTAGAGTCCTACAAGCAGATACATTAGCACCATATATATTTATAATATGCCTAGACTACGTACTCTGAACATCATTAGATACCATGAACACAACTCGTCTCAAGAGTTATTACCCCTGTTAGTTTATTCTCCCCTTTCCGTTTCTGAAGTTGTGGAAATAAGTAGAAAGTGAGGGATCACAAACACAACGTGTGGGGTAACTTCTTCGTTCTAGCAGAAACCCACTCTTGCCACATCTTTCGAAAGATTTACTTGGACTCTCCAGCCACCAAACACCAAAGTAGCATCGGGCACTTTTTATGCACTTATCTTATTTGCATTTTATCTCATTTTATTATCATTATTATATATACTAGTACAAAATAAAAAATACCCTCCGGGCGATATAAAATAGATTTTTGAAACATATTACCTGAGGGGTGGGAGTAAAAAATTCAATGTCAGCGAGTATGTATCCTAAGTAAGTAAAATCATCAAATTCATTAAAGGATTAAAAAATAAAACAATTTGAAATGTAAACTTTAAATATGTATTAAAATAAAACAAACTATATATAGATATACAATACCAGTCATGTATGTATTAAAACTTGTTTTAAAAAACAATGAAGACTGTCTAATGTTGCATGTTCAAATTTTGAGTGTATTCATTGAATTAATACACTCAAAATAACATAGAATACATTTTATTCTATGTTATGACGATTTTGGGTAATGTGACGTAGGCAGTGACGTAATTTTTGTTACAGACAAAAACCGGAAGCGAATCTCCATTATTAATAGATATTAGTTTTTCCCATAGAATTTAACGAATCAGGGCCCAACAGTTCAAATATGTGGACCAAAAGATGGGATTATTTTAGTGATGAAGGTCTCTGTAAAACCAGCCAAATATTCTGAATGAGCTGATAACAGATGGGCAGCAATATGACACAGATTCCCCTGAACAATACTCATGTTTTGAATCAATAATTTTTCTTCTCTTAGATCAGTTGTCTTATCAAAGCTAGAGTGCCTAATTTGTCCTACTCTCACATCCATAAACGTATTGAGTCATGCTTTTCGCGAAGGCATTTGTCCGGAGAAAATGCAAATAGACAGGCCCATGATCTGGACTCGGCCCTCTGGGTATATTTGCTTCCGTTGATAACTTCTAGCCACCTGCGCAATATCCATATGTGTACGTATATATATTTATGTGCATGTATATATATATATATATATATATATATATATATATATATGGTATTTGTGGAAAAAGGTGACTTATGGTGAAACTCGAGTAGGTTATTACCGTGTACCATTATCATATATATATATATATATATATATATATATAATTGTGTAAGTATATATATATTTATAATTGTGTAAGTATATATATATATATGTATAATTGTGTATGTATATGTAATTCAAATATATATATATATATATATATATATATATATATATATATATATGAGGAGAGAAAGAGAATAATGTATATATATGTGTATGTATATAAAAATATTTATTTAAAAGTTTGTATATATATATATTGTGTGTGCGTTTAAAATAAAATTATGAACTTAATACCATCTTGAATACAAAGAAACTGAGGAAATTGTACATTCAAACAACGCATTCAGTGTACAAAGAAAAAGAATTACTTGAAATGGGAGATGTTTACTAAATAAAGACACCTAAACAAAAAGCAATAAGAATAATTATCAGTAGATTCATTTCGGTTGAAGTAATAGATTAATAAAAAAAACTAATAATTAATTATACACAAAATCAGTATTCTAAAACAGAAAAGAAATTTTAAAAATTAGATGATATGGACGAGGAACACTAAACGAATGCGCGTAAACAAAAATGCCGTACCAAGAATTATCAGGCGATTCATTTCGGTTAAATTAATAAATTATTCACATCTTGAGAAAACAGAAACTTTATTTTCTCTATCTCTCTCTATCCCTCTATCCTTATCTCTCTCTCTCTCTCTCTCTCTCTCTCTCTCTCTCTCTCTCTCTCTCTCTCTCTCTCTCTCTCTCTCTCTCTCTCCCCCCATTCTTAGCTCACTTTTGCTTGCAATACTTTTTGGAGTCTCTGCAGAATTCTATTTTCAGTTAGAATTTCAATACGTACAACGTAAAACAAAAATAATGCAGAAACGAATCGGAACGAACACATGGAATGTAAAGTTTTAAAAACAAACAGAATCCTCCTTTTTAAGCATTTTTCTTTCTCTCTGTGAAAAGTGATTTTCCATTCAAACGATAAATTCAACCAGATAATAGCGCGAAGGAAACGATCAAATCCGATGGGAGAAAAATCTATATTTCATCTGCGATGCAAAATTTAATTATTGATACATTAGAAGAAGAAGAAAAAAACAGCAGCAGTTGTTCGATGTCCTAACTTAATACATGGAAAGTTTGTTTTAATATTATCACTTCGTTTTCCAAAAGAAGAAAGAACCAAATTAATAAAAATAAATAAATGTATAAAATGAATAATGATACAGGGACATATAATTCTGAATGATAAGTGATCAATATGTGCTTCAATTTAACTACTGCAAAATCGATATATATTGTGACTTCTTTATTCAGAGTAAATTTTCCCAATTGCTGATTACTTTGCAGCGATCCATGTGGACTAATTTGTAAACGTCATTGCCACTTTGAACATTTTCAAATGCATAATTCTATCGAAGAAACAATCTTTCGTTTTGTTTGTTTCATAAATCAATTTCATTTGTGAATTCGTACTTTAATGAAGATACGTGTAATTTAGCTTTCTAACCTTCCGATTGGACACACAAACTTGCAGAACCAGCTGCAACTTGACAGCATAATATTGGAGACAACGTTGAATAGCACTAATGTAGTTTAGAATACACTGACTGCATTCCCTGCAGAGGGGTAACACCCCATCAAAATGAGAGAGTTCTGGTTATAACACTAAATTATATATGATGGTGAGGCTCCAGTTCTGAAAATCTATTCGTTGAAGACTACCTCTTTATTGACATAACTCTCATGTCAACTTTTACCCGGAGCAGTAGAAGCAGTGTACAGGAAATTCTTATACCTTAAGAAAATAAGACCATTAAGCGATAGATAAGTTTGAAAAATGCTTTTAAAATCAATTATATATTTAAAAATGTAATTGAAAGTGTTACCGTCTTTGTTCTCTCACCACGAGAATACATAAGCATATGAATCTAGCATATCTGCTTGAATAAATCAACCCTAACCCTAATCAGAGTACGGCGAAGTGTTCTGAAATTTTCCAACTAACCTTAGTAAAATATTTTTTTTTAAACTTAATGATATAGTTTTCTCACTATAAAGCATTATTCAACTCTATTTAACGCTTAGTGGTCTTGTTTTGTTAAGGTATGAGAATTTACTGATCACCGCTCCTACGGTCGAGAAAGTTCAAGGGGAGTCGAATTTTGTTGGCCTGTCCTTCTAACCAATCCTTTAAGAGAATCAGCTGTATTGCTAATGTGAATAAGATACAGCTTCATTATTGTCAATATTGTCAATCCTCTCTGAGGAAGCCATCTTGTTTTGAATGGCAGTTACCCGTATCTTTTGAAAAGACTTGATATTTTTATGTATTATATTCCCAACGTAAAAGTACAGAAATCCACATAACTCAAGCAACACACACACTTTAGAAGTCTTAAAAGCTAATGTAATCATAGGAATGCACATTTGAAACCTTAGATGTCTGTAAGCTTAGTTGAACACAGTCATCCGTTTTAAATAATGTTTTCAGTAGATTAACCACAAGAAGACAAAGAACAGAATCAGATGAGCTGATTTCATTCATAAGAATTTTATCTCCTTTAATTTCTGCTCATATTTCGAGATTATCTAAAATCATTTTACACTCGATCGCGATTATAAGAGAGAAAGAGCAAATATATGGTATCGCATAAGTGTTTAAGCATATTAGATACTCGGTAGTAATATATGTTGAATTGACAAAACCATTTAGTTGACGAGCGATCCTGATGACTTGCAAATATATGCAAGATAAAACATTCTCTTTAAAGACTGTATGATCTGAGAACTGACGTCATACCGAGTCACCGTTTCTGTGTCAGCATACACTTAGAAGTCTTTATACGTGAATTAAAAAAATGAAGAGTTTAACTAAAAGGTGAATCGTTCTACGAAGATGATATTCAAATGCATAAAAACGAATACGTTGCAAAGTACTGAAGTGTAATGACAAGAAACATGCTGGGAGCGTTCTAAAAAGCGTAACTGCGAATAAAAAAGATACGTACATAAAAAAAATTGGACGTGGAGCTGTTTAAAAAAAAAAAAAAATTTTATGTTCCATTTATTTGGTTTATGCAAAGTGTTTCAAACCGGTTTTTTTCTTTGTTTGTTGTTGTTTTGTTTTTTAAATAAACTTATATAATATAAATTCATAGCGTTATTCTACCACAAAAAATAGTGTGTATGTGAAATTTCTTACTTGTTTCTGACTTGATATAGTTCTAAGACGTTTTTTTAATGAGAAATCCAAAATTCTATTCGTTCCCCTCATTTTTAAAGGTGTTTAATTAGCTAAAAAATATATTTTTAATATATTTTATTGTTATTGTTCGGAAAGATCTAATGGTTACATCGCCCTGTTGGCAGGGCTTATAATATACTGACTATCCCCTCCATGGAGATTAGCACACCCACTAACCTGCATTTGATGGCAAGGCTCCAGTTATGGACATTTAGGAAGTGTGAAGTGCACTTCATTGCTATTATTCCCAGATCAACTCTGTCCTGTACTGATAGAACTTATTAGGGTCCTATCCATTAGCCAACTAAATCTGTCAAGAATTATTTGTATTCGATTGGACCATCTCCCAGAAACTCATAAAAAACCACGATAAATATAAAATAATACATAATGTAAATATGGACATAAAATCTAGGCGATTCCCTAAACTTTACGCATGAAATAACCCCAGAGTAGTGGACACACCGTTAAAATCAATCCTCAAATTATTATTCCAAACTCTCTGTGGCTTCAAGTAAACTTTGAGCGACACATTCAATTCTATAGTAAGATATATTCTGGCTGTGATTCTGTGTATGGGAGATTCACTTCGATATCTGAAAAGCAATAGAATAACTGAGCAGACAAAATATACTTTAAGACAAGTGAAATCCATGCGTAAACAAAACGTGTTCTACATTGCCGTTCTCTGCATGGCATTTGTAATATGCGTCATGATGATACGGATAAATTAACGATAAACTTCATTGTCAAGAATTATTGTCTCTTCCAATAAATCAGTAAAACAATTATTTTAAGAAACTATTCTCCCTCTCTATATGGGTAAATAGTAGGGTAGACTAGGCTCTTTAACCTTGGCTAGGCTAACCAGTCTATAGAATGGAAAACTCTTAATTCAAACCTATTAAACCCCGCTTAAGAAATTGACCTTGTGTCATAAGGGTTGGTAAATATGTCTATATTGGTAAAAAAAAGTAAAGTCGTCGGGGCGGCCTAATGTTGGTATCAGCCAGACAGCGATGGAGTCTATCCCCTTTTCACTAGCACTAGACCAAGGAGATTATTTTAGCATCTGAGGTGGACCGCCACATCTACCATCAGCTCCTGACTTTACCGCACAGATCCCTGTGCTACTCATACGCTGAGTTATCGGGGGCCGAACCAAGGACCTTGTGATTCCTAGCCGAACATTCTACCGACTAGGCTAAACCGTCTCACAATGGAAAACTCTTAATTCAAACCTATTATACCCCGCTTAAGAAATTGACCTTGTGTCACATCGTAGCCGTGCATAAGGGTTGGTAAATATGTCTATATCGAACAAAAATAGCAAATATAGTAAATCTGAATTAAGGTTTGCTGTTTACAGACGACAAATATATTCCGAATTATTATTATAGGTTTGCTGCCATTTACCCAAGTAAGTTACCAAAAATATTTATTTGAATTAAATTGTAATGCCAACACTAAGCAAGAACCAATCAACAGCACTCCGTATTTTCAACAGGGCGCTAGAAAATGTATAATCCAATACGAAAAGGATATCCTTATTTTTAAACAAACACATTGTTATCAAATGATTAATCAGTAATCAAATCGTTATTTTCATGTAAAATGCACTCTTTGAAAAATGTCGTAGAAATAATGTATCCGGGGGTGGCAGGTAGCACTACGTGAGACTACACTATGGACACCATCCAATGTACGTAACCCACACGTAGATTTATATGTCCAAAGAGCTAGACAACTTCTTCCATGACGACCAAAACCATCTAAAAAACCACAGCTTTACTAAGGTAGAACAAATAGCCATTAAAACCGTCAAGCACAATTAGGATTTTTAAAATTAGTGAAATAGATCACTAATTAGGACTGAACCTATTGCAGTAGTAACCACCCTAAGCAGAGTTTAATAGATTTGAATTCAGAGTTTTCCTTCTCCTAGACTGGTTGCCTAACCAAGGTTAAAGAGCCCAGTCTGCCCTACTATTTACCCATATGTGGAGGAAGAGTAGTTGGATTCATAGCATTCCCAAGGATGTTAACGATATGCGAAATCTAGCTTCGTCCAGGATTTGAACTTGGGTCGACCAGTCCATTTCCTACGACTAACCATTACATCACACACCTCCAACATGGATATCAGTATTAAACCTGCTGACAAAGGAGGACATCATCATCATTGATACATTCAATTACACTTAACAAGCAGAATTCCAACTGCGCTACACTTTTATAAATCATTCGATCATATTCCCACAGACATATACAAATCTGAACTCCTTAAGCACTCTGCTAATTTTATCGAAGTTTACTGAAATTTGTTTTTATTTGTTATATCTATTAACCAATTCCCCTTGGTCTAATATTAGAGAAACCTAGAACGTTTTAAATATTAACATATGAAAATATCTTCTAAAATACATATGTATACTAACTTAAAATCCGCCATATTGGGCGGCAATTAAACTAGCCCATGTGGATGTTTCTTAATTATTATCAATGACACTTCATGCATTAAGTACATTTAAAAAAAATTAAACTTGCAAAATGTTTTTCAAACAATTAACAGTTTTAATGTTTAAGCTTACCTTTAAAAAATTAAACGATAATTCTTTTTTTTCCACTTTTCATTTTAGAAACTATTTGACGTTCGTAGATCCTTACTTTCCGTACAAACAATTATTTCTATTCCATGGGTGAATCTTAAAAATTAAAAGTTATCAGACAAAAGAATTCGTCGTACAAATCACATAAAAAATCGCCGTAAAGTATCGCAGGAATTAAAACTTGTAAATCTAATATTTTAGGTTTGCAGGTCTGCGTTCGGTCCAGAATTTCTTTCAATTCACTCACAGTCTGCCTAATTCCAAAAGGGTATGATATGTAGGGCTACGGCTTCTAGGAGTAAGATTGAAAAAAATGTGACAAATTGACATTCACATTTATTATATATATTATATATATATATATACATATATATACACATATATATATATATATGTATATATATATATATATATATATATATATATAAAGAGAGAGAGAGAGGGAGAGAGAGAGAGAGAGAGAGAGATTGTAGCCATAAGGATATGAGGCTAAAACTTATACGTCTCTTTAAGGATGTTGATGAGGCAGTATTATGTCATATCCACAAGAATGAAGATAGCATTTATTATTGGCATTTTTGTTTTGTCTTTTTGGGTTGCATCTTATTATATGAAGTTCATAATTATGTTCTTTTAAAAGATTCCTTTGCTGATAGCTTTCTTTTTATATCTGTTTTCTTGTATTTTGTCCAAAGTGTTGAACAAAACAGGATCCCATTATGTGAAGTCGTAGTAATCCTAATCGCATCCGCGTGACGGAGAGTAGCTCAGATTAAGTGATTGTGGCTTGCAAAGTAACTGAGGCACAAAATCGTTTCTGGATCCTACATTTACATCCCAATGTTTCGGATAAACGCTTCAATGCCCCGTATAATACGGCGCCCATTGCGAATTGGCCAGTCAGCGAGAAGCTTCCTAGCGCCAGTTTGTTACGGTTTAATAAGCCGGCGTTCACGAGAGACAATGATTGATTCTGTTTACGTGAACGAAATTTCTCATAATATCTTTTTATTCTTTCTTTTCTTACAGGAAGCTTTGAGATGCAGGTGTCTCATTAATAGAGTGCTTTCCAGGTGATGTGTTTTAACCCTTTTTCAGCATAATGGATATTTTCCGTAGAAGTGCAAATTTGATGTCCAGCAGAACAGTATGCTTAAAAATAAATGTTCATGTGCGACGTTTTATCTTTAGTTAATAATGCCATCATTATCGACACCAGAAAACAAGCATTAAAAATAGTTAATCTATATTACATGTTTTCATATCTATGCTAAACGGTGTTACTGCTTCATGTTCCCACCCAGTCAGTAGGGTTTGGAATAAGTTGACTGCATCCATTGTAAAAGGGCCAAAACCTCCTCCCAAAAGGGGTATCCCCAATATGATATTAAACTATCTGGTGGTCAGGCTCCACCTCTAGAGCTTCACTGGGGAGTGATAATAGTCATAATCAACTTCCCTGAAAAAATATAAATAATCAATCAGAACTTATATCTAAATGTAGCCATGAGAAAAAATCCTACTAAGCCACACGAAAAGTAACAATTACGAAGACTAATCGAATTAAATTACAACAAAAATACATTTCTTATTTTAAAAATTACTCCCAGGTCCACTTTGATCCGGAATGTAGTACCTATCATAATCTTATTTATAAGTCATATAGATTTGTTTTAAATTATTAGTATTGTATAGGCTCGTGTGCCAAAAAAAAAAGAAGAAAACTATCAAGAAATATTTTCACATAAAATGTAAATATGAACGTACAATGAAAGAGATGACTTAACTTTTAGGCGTAACATAATCTTCCTTGAGTTGATATGCCGTTAAAATCAATTATTTTTTCTATCAAAACAATATACAAATATACAACTGTGTGCAAACAAAAGAGCATCGTTAAATAGAAATAATTACATTGAGCCATAAAATTGTGTACAAATGATTATTATCAGATAAGAATAATTTAAACCACACAATTGTGTGCATATTTGTATTACATAGGAATATTTGATAACAAATAAAATTCTTAAGGATCAACTACACAAAAAATGTAAATATAAATGTACAATGAATGAGTTTCCTTTACCTCGAGGCATAAGATTACCCTAGACGTGTTGTCATGCCGTTAAAATCAATCATACAATGTAACTCGAAATGAAGCTTAATAGCTGCTGAAGATAGTATTAAAGGGTGTCAAAAAGATAATGATGGAAATATAACTGATAGCGTTTATATTCCTTATTTAGATATGTAATATATTCATCATCAGATCGTACTGACAGCACGGATATCCATGACAATTTCTCACCAACCGTCCTTAACGGTCATCGCCCACGGGAGGTCCTCTTTGTAGTATCCAGAATCCGCACAGAGCTGATCTGTGTAAGTTCTTGCTGGACGGCCCACACTGGCGTGCTCCTGTGCAGATCTCCTCAAAAGAACGTCACTTATGAGTTTGTCCTTGCTTCTCCAGCAATGTCCAACATGTCTTGTTCGTCATAGTTCGATGGTTTACGTGATGGAGGACAAGTGTCTGTACAGCTGTGTTTTTATGTGGTGTTGTTTCGATGATTTGTTCAAGACTGCACGCAGCATTCTTGGGTAACTACCATGCTGCTAGTCTAAGCGTTTTGTTAGTGTCTAAGTCGTACAAACGTACAATAGCACTGATACAACTGTGGCTTGGAGGAAGGGGTTTTTCGCTATAAGAAATTGGAAATATTCTTATAAAGTTGTCGAGAGTAGAATTAAGAAACCCTCTTCATCCCGACAAAATATCTTTACTCCGATTGAAAATGAGTCTCGTGGCTACATGTTAACATCGACTCCAGCCTACTCTCCACTTAGACTCACGCACGAATACCGAAACATAAGAACCTGTCTTTGTTCACCTTTTATCTGAAAGTAGCATATGCATCTTTTACTGGCCTCTTTTACTGTGCGCGGAAAAATGGTTTATGCAACTATTCCTTACAATCTCTGCTTACACAGGCCGAAATCATTGTTCGACTTTTACCTGATACGATTAACTTTAGAGCCGCGCCTCGCAGTCGACACGGGATGCAAGTGTAGCGGATATATTTTTGGGCCTGATTACAGTGATTTAAGCGCTTCGACTGGACAAGGGAACAAGTTTATCTGCAACATAAACAAATAGGAAAATGGACATTTAAAAAACATGCCAGGGAAGTTAGACAGAGTCTTTTGTTTAGAATTCAAGGATGTTTTCAGACTAGATTCGGTGTTGTTGTCCTCACAGAATATACTCAAACGGATTTTCTCGGAAATAACTCAGCTGAGGTTGTCCGAGGAAGTAAGCGAAAGGCTTGGAGAAAGATAACTTTTGGATTCTCAATTGAAAAAAAAGAAAGCAAAACTTATCTTAGAAAGAATATTCCTAAGCTAGTCTAGTAAACCATTAATAAGTAACACACACACACACACACACACACAATATATATATATATATATATATATATATATATATATATATACCAACCCCTCTTCACGAGCAGGATGTGACACAAGGTCAATTTTTAAGAGTAGTTTAACGGGTTAAAATTCAGAGTTTACCTTCTACTAGACTGGTTACCTAACCATGATTAAAGAACTCAGTCTGTCCTACTATTTACACAAATCTAGGGGTGAATAGTTGGATTCATACCTCTCCTAAGGGTATTAGTGCTATATGAAATGCAAGCAACCTCGTCCAGGGTTCTAATTCGTCTCCCTTCTAATACAAATAATTTGTACAAAGTTATTGTTTCAAGCATTCCTATTCAATACTAATGACTGTATGACTTCCGGTGATTATTTCTATTTAATGTTTTTATTTTCACACAGTTCTTTTGAAATAAATGATAATAATCATCAGTAAAGCATTATAAAGTCGTCGGGGTGGCCTAAAGTCGGTATCAGCCAATCAGCGGGCGAGTCTATCCCCTTTTGCCTAACGCTAGACCAATGAGATCGTTTTTGCGTCTGAAGTGGAGCGCCACACCTACCATCAGCTCCTTACTTGACCGCATAGATCCCTGTGCTACTCATACGCTGTTGGCGAGGGCCGGTATCGAACTAGGAACCTTGTGGTTTCTGGCCAAACGCTCTACTGACTATGCTAACTCGGCCCTTAATTATTCTTAATACAAATAATTTATAGTCATACAGTATCATGTATTTCTATCTAATACTAACGTTTTTTTTTTCTATATTAGCCATATATGGCATCCTAACAGGTACTATCACCCGGGGTTAGAGCGGATCTGGGATTAATGGTAATGAACGGCTTCTCCACACTCCCCCGATCTCCAGCACTGGAACATCCCGATCAGATGTAATTTAGTGACATACCAAGGACAATCAAGACCTGTCAGTTATTAGATTACATTATTCACAGATCAAATGATTACATTTCTTTCAATCAAAGCCGACTCAAAAATAAATCAACTATTTGTAATATTTAAATCAGGAGTCTTAAACGAAAAGGGGAGGCCCCGTGGCATAGCGACTAACATGGTAGTCTGTGACATCGTAGAAAGAGAGTTTGAACCCCAGTTGCGCAATTATGTTCACTTTCGGACTAATGCCATTGGGAATGGTATTAGCATCATCATCCCCACGGCTATGGGTTAAATAGTACCTATACTAATCTTCTGCAAGGAAGTTTGCAAGAAGTTTATCTGCATTGAAAGGAGAGTTTACATATACAAGTAAAAAATTGTAGATAATATCCTGTTCCGCTATTTTAACGAATTATAGTACTAAATTTAATTACAGGTAGAAGGCCGCTTGTGATGTGTTTTTTTTTTTTATCAAATGAACATCTATGTATTAGTTTCTGTAAACTAGTACAAACACTCAAGTGGGAATAAAAATTATACTATTATTATTAGAAACCTCTGAAATTAGTATACTTGTTTAGTAGCAATATCTCATTTACGGAAAACGATGTCAACATAAGTATAGATAAAGCATGGGATGCTATTTTCAGATTAACGGCCATATGGAAATCTGATCAGATAAGGTAAAACAGGAACTTTTCCAAGATGTCGCCATGTTAGTAATATTGTATAGTTGCACTACTTGGACTTAAAGGAAACGCTTAAAGTGTTGAATTGTTTTATGGCATAAGGTGTGCTAAAGACCACAACATATTTATAGACTGTTCCAAAACAGCGGTGGCCAATCAAAAACGCCCAAACATGTATTTAATTTACTATTTAAAGCCGATGATAAATTGTCCTAAGATAACTCACTGGAAGGACAGATTAACAGACAAGGATTATACAATATTCTACTTCAAGACAAGATCAGCTCTGAGATCAGTAGCTTTGTGGGCAGATCAACAGACTAGGATTAAAAAGGATGCTACATCTTTCTACTTCAAGAAAAGGTCAAACTTTATACCACTGTAAAACTGCTTTCAACTACAGCTCTAAAATCGTCACACGACCGTAACAAAAAAGCTAGATGAGAGGTACAGAAGGATGATGAAAAACTCGAGGTAGCAGCATCCTTCAAAATAGCAGCTGTACGGCCACTAATTTAACGATTTGTCAGATAAGAGGTAAAATGAGGAAGACAGAGTAGGGAGTGCTTGTAAAGTAAGGGCAAACTCATAAGATACGTTCTCCTATGGACTCCTACTTATGGGCAAACCAAAGTTGGACGACCATCAAAAGCTTATATTCGTCAGCTGAGAGTGAATAAAAGTTTTAATACATTTAATTAATCCTATGATATAGTAAACACCTATTTGATAAATAAGCAATAAAGATTTTTTTGTATTTGTTCTCTACTTTTGTTAAGCTTATAATTTTTTGCATAATTATTTTTATCATTCGCTGATAGAGACGGATGGCAACTCCTACCTGTTAATACTCAAGATTAATTTTATTGTTATTTCACAGCTATTAGAAATTCTATAATATCATCAATTAGATGAATTAGCTAATTTAAACACGAATTTAAAATGCCCATTTGTATATTTTGAGTGCAATTTAGAATAATTCATTTTCATTGCTTTTACCAATCCCTCTGCATGAGCAGAATGTGATATGAGGTCAAATTCTTAAGTGGAGTTTAACAGGTTTTAATTCTAAAGTTTCCATCTCCTACATTGGTTACCGATGGTAATCCTTACCTGATTATACTCAAGATTAATTTAAGCGTTATTTTATAACTATTAGAAATTCTATGATATCATCAATTAGATGAATTAGCTAATTCAAACATGAATTAAAAATGCCCATCTCTATATTTTGAGTACGATTTAAGATAATTTATTTTCATTCTTTTTTTTTTACCAATTCCTCTGCACGACCAGAATGTGACATAAGGTTAAATTCTTAAGTGGAGTTTAACAGGTTTGAATTTCAAAGTTTCCTTCTCCTACATTGGTTACCAGACCAAGGCCAAAAAGCCCAGTCTGTCCAACTATATATCCGTTGCTGGAAAGAGAATAATTGGCTTCATACTTTTACCAACGGTATTAGCACAATGTGTAATGCAACCAGCCTCGTCCATGATTTGATCTCTTAGCGCCGAATCCATTTTCAACGACGATAGCGATTACACCATACGTCACGTAATTTATTTTCATTGTTGAGGAAAAACATCTGCCCACAAACATGTGCTTTCAAAGAGAATTGAACGAGATGATAGGAAATCTATCGCGTGGAAAGGCCACTGACAAAGAGTTCACAGGACTCACGCAGGCCGTGTATTCGAGACGTCTGATATAAACTATATGAAATATATGAAGATAAAAAAAACTCATCAAAAAGAAGTTTTTAAATGGCTTCAAAAATACGTTCAGATTGTCAGATATTTCATATTAAATCTCTTTGAAAATGTATGGTTCATGCGTCTGTCTGTTTCATGGGATATCGATGTTTTTTATTTGTTTGAAATTTTTCTTGAAGATGTCTTCTCGATGCCAAGTGACGTGATATATAAAGAAGATCAACATGTAAAAAATTGACATTAATCTTATCGATTGTAATTCAACTTAGTGTTTAGCCTGCTGCTGTCATAGTGCCTGTCTTTCTGCCGAGCTATCAGTCAGATTGATAGATATAAATATGAACTTATAGATTTATGAAAAGCGCAGGTATTAAAATATGGGAGGTTGGTCATCGAAGTCGTAAGCAAAATTATATATATATATATACGCTTTTTATCAAAAAGATTGTTAGAAGTCATGAAAGAAAAACTTGAAAATCATAAGGAGTCTTTTATTTTATTTAGTTATTTTATTTGAATTTTATATATATATATATATATATATATATATATATATATATATATATATATCTTTGTTAGCTGAAAACTGTGTGTATGTGTTCACACGTACATAAATGTCATATATATATATATATATATATATATATATATATATATATATACACACACACACACACACACACACATATATATATATATATATATATATATATATATATATATATAATCGTGCTTTTTTTCAGTCTACTGCCGAACTCAGAATTATGTTATGATATGTAAGACATGGAGACTAATAGACCTAACTCTTGACGTACTGTTATGGGGTTTGAATTCTGAGTTACTTTCTCCAATACAGGTTATCCTATCAAGGTTAGATAGTCTGCTCTTTCCTACTCGTTTACTCATAGCTGAAAATGTAGAGATATATTTGTGACTTTACTCAAAGACATTATTGTGAAATAAACCGCCCCAACAATAACTTCAAATTTAGGATTAAAATAAAACAAAGCTAATAAAATGTATATATGTGTTGGTTGACTTTAACTTTACTGATCAATTTTTTCAACAATATCGATTTTCTACTGTTTATATTTCCTAACAGAACAGAAATTTGTAAACAACTTTTAAATATCTCTTGAACTTTCTTGAATGATTAGACATTATTCTCCTGATACATTTCATATTTAGTTTGTCGTATTCCAAATAAGATTAAAACAAGGTTTCCCAACGGGCATCGTACCGCCTACTGGGAGACTTTAGGAATTATGAAGTAGGTAATTAAGATTATTTCACAGGCGAAGGCTTTCTCGTCTTATATCGTCAGTTTCTAAGAATAATTAACCTCTCTCTTACATTTGCTGAACATATTGATATAAGATTCAAGAATAGTGTTGCAGCAATAAGAATATTTCAAACAAGCAAACTGTTCAAATAATAACACAATAAGTGTTCCCAATTGGGTTCGTACAATTCCACAGAGGAGACAAAATGAGTTATAAGGGGGTGGTGACTAACTTAAGGGTTTGATGTGGGGGCGGTAGAAGGCATAAAAAGTTTGTAATCGCCGGTTGACAAGAGGACAAGTTAATAAAGACCGCTTTTATGTTTTTATTTGTGGTGTATATTAGTTTTAGTGGCGCTCCCTCTGTGATGGTTATCGTCGTAGGAAATGGACACGGTGACCTGAGTTCAAATTAAATAGACTTGGCAAAGATACGTATCCAACTATTCTTCCTCCGGCGCGGGGGAAATAGCAGGGCAGGCTGAGCTCTAACCTTGGTATAGCAACATTTTATGTTATTTTGGACATATGGCGCAACAGCTATAAGGGTTGAGTTAATAAAGTTATAAGAAACAATTATCTATAACATAGAATAATCAATATAGCTTAACACATGTATCCGGCCATAATTAACGGAATGAGAACAATCTATTCCCAATGGATTAGATAAAGGTTTCGGTTCGAAGTTCTATGAAGGTTCTCGAGTTCAACAAGAAAGAAGGCGGGAGTGCATATTGGCCAAAACGTTGTGTATATAACAATTGATAGAGTATTTTGCAATTAGTGATGTCATATCGAAAAAAAACCCTGTCAGACGTTTCAGGGTCAAGTGACTTCTCACGAGATACATCGTTTTCCAGTTAAAAAAACCAAAGATTCATCCCGTGTCATTTTTCCTGCTTTTTTAAGATCACAAGATTTTTTTCATGACATCTCATCAGCCGATTCCAGATGGAGAGAATATTAGAATTAAATTCCGAATTGTATTGATTTTTAATACAGTCTATCTAAAATGGGAAGAGTCAAACACCAACTGGCATGAGTTATATGTGAAAATTGGATTGAATAAAGCATATGGAGACTGCAGTGATTAATCTGGAAACTTATGACAGGCAATTAAAGGACTGTCGTTAAATATGAAATTATCTTGTTTTTTTTTTGTTTTTTTTGTTTTTTTGTTTTTTTTTTAATATTGTAAACCGATAGCCTGTTGAAGTTTTATTTTTAAAGGGTAAAATGATGGAGATCCATAGTCATTCTCAGAACGCCAGAACTTGAAATTTATCAACCTCTCTCTCTCACACACACACTCTCTCTCTCTCTCTCTCTCTCTCTCTCTCTCTCTCTCTCTCTCTCTCTCTCTCTCTCTCTCTCTCATATATATATATATATATATATTATATATATATATATATAAAGAAATATATATATACACGTATACATATATATCACTCCCCAACTCTCCCTTCATATCATTCTGTCTTTGCCCTACTCTCCAAAACTCTCCTTTTTACTCTCCTACTCTCTCCCCCTCTTTCTCATTTTCCAACTATTTCACTATCTATTCAAACATCTTCCATCTCTCTATCTCCTTATTTATCTCCTTTATTTCCCTCATCCTTCTCTCTCTCTCTCTCTCTCTCTCTCTCTCTCTCTCTCTCTCTCTCTCTTTCTCTCTCTCTCTCTCTCTCTCTCTCATCAAATTACATTTTTATCCGTCTTTAGTTCACTGTCTTCAATTCCTCCTTTATTCCCTTCACTCCTTTTTCGTAGCAAGAAAATATTTTCTTGCCACCAAATCTAATTTTATTTATTTTTCTTTCACTCGGCTTGTTGTTAGCGCGCAGGACGCATTTTTCCACCTTTTGTGTAAAAGGATGCACGTGGAAAAAAACTTTTCCCCTTCGTATTCTTAAAATCGATAACAATCAGGTTTTCCTCTTTTATGATGTCGGTTCGTTTTCTTGGATAGAAAAGCGAAAATGAGAACCGCCACTGTAGTCCCCACCCTCATCATTATTCCATCTTTCCTTTAACGTAATCATCATCAGCATGAATCCGACTAGCGGTGTCTCATCTGAAACTATGCTTCTTGAGCCTGAACCCACATTTTCCTCAGTCGGTAATCGGCATTATCAAGGATCCCAACACTTCTCTTATAATTCTGATGTTGTCTTTCCCAGTTGTTCATTTTTTTCACTATAATTCAAGGCAGTTATTTTTCTTTCTATTTTTATGTCCCAACATTTTTTCCATGTTTCTTTTTTTATTTTCTTACCTTCGTCTCCTTGTGATTCGTTCCTTCGCTTCTTTATCACTTGTTTTTTTTTAATTCTGTTTTCTCGTTTCTTTTTATTTCTTTTTATTATTTCTTTTTATTTTCTCTTTCCTTCCTTGATTCACTGCTTTTTGAATGTTCTATTTTTTTCTTTCCTTCTTTATTGCTTTTTTTCCTTCTCCTTTTCACTTCTTTTCTCTCGTACTTCTTCATTCCTTTTTCCTTCCCTTCTTCATTGCATTCCAAATTTTCTTTCGCTTCATTTTTTATCTTTACCTTGTCATTGCTTCCCCACTTCTTCATTGCTTTTTCCTCTCTTCTCCATTGCTTCTTCCCCTTTTCTTCTTCATTTTTTTTCATTCCCTTCTTCATTGCTTTTTCCTTCCCTTCTTCATCGCTTTTTCCCCTTTTCTTCTGCATTGTTTTTCCTTCCCTTCTTCATTGTTTTTTCCTTCCCTTCTTCATTGCTTTTTTTCCCTCCCATTATTCATCGCTTTTTCTTCTTTTCTTCTTCATTGCTTTTTTTTTTCATTCCGATATTCATTGATTTTTTTCCTTCTCTTCTTCACTGCTTTCTTCCCTTTTTTTCTCCATTGTTTTTATTTTTTGTTTTGTTTTGTTTTGTTTTTGTTTTTTTTCTGTCAAAAACTCAGAAGCCAGTATGGCTTCTGAGTTTTCTTTCTTTCATTTTTCATTGTTTTTTCTTTCTCGCTTACTTGTTTTAAAATGTTCTTTCCTTAATGTTTATTTTTATCTTCGTCTTATCTTTTTATTTTCTTCTCTTTGCTTTTTCTTTTTTTCCTTCACCTCCTTAACGCGTTTTCTCTTTCCTTTGAATTTTCATTGGTTTTGATTTATTCTATTTCCTTCTTTTTTTCATTGCATTTTGTAATTTTTACTTTTGCCTACTGATTGAATTTTTTCATTTTCTTTTTTTTTTTTTTTTGCCTTTTTATTGTTTTACTTATGTTTTCCCTTATTTTCGTGATTACTTTTTATTCTCGGTCCTTCATTATTATTTCTAATATTATTATTATTATTTTTTTGTTTCTTTTGCTCTCGTTCCTTCCTTTCTTTCAAGTTTTTTTTTCTTTTCATATTGAAACCTTTTTTTACATCTTTGGTTTCTTAAGTCCATTCTTTATCCTTTTCTCCGTGTCTTTTATTAGACTTTCTTTACGCCTCTGTTATTTATTTCTTGTGTTGATATTGGCTTAAATCCGGACACTTAATACCTTTTCTTTGTTTTTCTTGTCTTCTTCTGCAGTATCCTATTTTTAATCCTGTGTTTTTCTCGCATTCAACTTCTTATTTTCTTTCATGCATGTCTCCTCTTCTCTTCTGATATTTTATTTCCATCTAATTTGCTATGTTATTAAAAGTATGGGTTTCTTCCTCTTCAGTTCGTCCTTTTTTCTTCTATTTTTCTTTTCATTATTCATCCTTTATTTTATTTTTCATCCTCATTTCTTTTTATTATTCTTGATATTCATGGTCCTTTTCCTAGTCTTCCTCAGTTATTCCATTTCTTTGTTAGATTTCTTGTCATGAATATCCTAAATCCTTTATATCCTTTCTTCAAACATTTGTTTGGTTGTTAAACAGAATTTCTATCGATAGAGTTAATGATACAGACCTATGCGACCAATTTCAAATTAAACTGTGGTTTTAAATTCTTCAAATCTAAATTTCCTTAAGACTGGTTCTATATGCGACCAATAAATAATTGAACCATTATTCCAACTCATTTTGCCCTCGAAGACAAATTTGAAAGCAAATTAGTACTTGGCCACGTTTATAATCGAAGGATCATTTTCTTAAAATAATTATTTCTACAGCAGACAAAATTGTCTCTTGTCTCGTGGTTAAAATCAAAATTAACCAATGGTGCCAGTGTTCATTGTTCGAGCCTAGGTAAAATAAAGATGAATAATTCATAATGCTGATAATCTCGGCCAGGTATTCTCAAACATTTTAATTGATGCAATTCTTGTAACCAAATTGAATTTCCATTCACTCTCTAATGAATTAGTTGAATATAAGATACTAAAAATCAATTAGTTTACCAGTGTTTAATAAGATTTACATGAGAAAATCGGTAAACTATAAATGTAAACGCAACTTTAATTCTTGAATTATTTTTCATGGGAAGGATGGGTTCGGTGGACACTAATAAAATCACGAATTGAAGGTTTGTGAGCAAAAGCAGCAAATTAGAACGTTCTATGTTCACAGTGCTTCTCTGTTTAGTAAATAATGCATACGGCTAAACGCCAATTCCACGATATATAAACTTGGGATCCCTCTTAAAATGCGCTAAAATATTGCATAAATCTTGGGATGTTTTGTAACAGTTTTCCGTATCTGACAACAAGTCTACATGATCCAGCGATTTTTTTACTGTTAGAAAGGGATTTATAAATGTAAACTAGTAAATTCATCTCATATGGATCCCTATGCTTTTATTTAACCTGCCAACATTCTATTCACCCCCAGGGATCTACAGCCCTGTCAACTAGGGCTGTAGAATATGCCGACAGCACCTCTGCAGAGGGGTAAGACACCCCCCAATGCGGCCGATAGTAGATCATAGGTGGTGACCCGTGATACACCCGTGATTCTTCAGGACAGAGTCCCGCTGGTCGAGCAACAGTGCACTTTGGTCCTTACTTAGATTAGACGGGTGGTCGGAGAGCTCCCTCCTATCAATTTTTAGTTCAGATACAAATAAACTGGGATATTTTTAAAATTGTCTGGCGTTTGGTTGCTTCTTCAACTGTGTTGTTGATTGTGGCTATCGACTCATGGTCTTGGTTTTCTTTGTGCGACCTTAAGACCCGGCTTCTCTTAATCTTCCTTTCTTCTAGACTTTATTTAATAGATCTTGTTACACGTTTCAATACACTCAGGTACTTTCTCCTCTCACTCTTCTCGTCCTCTCACCAACAACACGCGGATATCCCCCCCAGTTCAGCATGTATGCACGTGCACTCCATTACACTGACAGAATACACAAAAAGATAAGCGCACGTTCTGAAATATAAGTTTGGATACGTAAACAAACACAGACATCGTATGTACGCACACATATAGCTTACATATATCAATAAATCTATATATTTGCACATATAGACGAATAGAAATACATACACATATTGTATATATATATATATATATATATATATATATATATATATATATATATATATATATATATATATGCGTGTGTGTGTGTGTGTGTGTGTGTGTGTGTGTGTGTGCATAAAATGTATTCCGTACGTATATACAGATATATAGACTTATACATAATTTTGTGTATGTAAATTGGATGATATATGCACGCAGGCTTACATTAAACCCTATCTTCTTGTTTATTAAAAGTGCACACATCTGTCTTCTTCTTCTTCTTCTTCTTCTTCTTCTTCTTCTTCTTCTTCGTCTTGTTCTTCTTCTTCTTCTTCTTCTTCCAATAAATTCACGGTGGCATGTGGCTCTCTTTCTTCCAATTATAATCTCTCTCTCTCTCTCTCTCTCTCTCTCTCTCTCTCTCTCTCTCTCTCTCTCTCTCTCACTCTCTCTTAAGTTTTGTTTCACTCTTCTTCTTTCAATGTTACATCTCTCGATCTCTTGTTCTGCCGGTTTTCACACGTCGATCAGTCTATTTCTTTATTCCAGCGTATAGAATAGTTACTTGAATCCTTATAAATGCTTGCATTATTAGTAAATTTTTAAAAAAACCTGCAATGGTAGATTGAAAATACAAATACAGTGGTACCTTGACTTTTGAATTTAATTTGCTCCGCACGTAACTCAATTTCGTCGTATATCAAATCAATTCCCCCATTGAAATATACTGAAATGCCATTAATCCCTTACAGCACCCCCAAAAACACACTCATTTTTTTCATTTTTTTTTACATGAGAAAAATACCACTGTATTGTATATAAAAACATAAGAAAATAGAATGTCATGAATTTGGTGATGTAATATGCTTAAATGTTTTTTTATATAAATTATATTTTTCTTGGCACAAAAACTTTGGAAACTCAAATGATTTTATTGAACTTATTAACATAAGCATACATGAAGCTCGCTCGTACCTCAACCTTTAGATTTCACCATAATGGAAAAAAAACGTCTGTGAGACAGCTCGTAACTCGGAAAACTCGTAAGTCAGGGCACTCGTAAGTCAATATACTATTGTAGTTATAATTATGAGGAAACATTTACAAATTAATCAACTTTCGGCATTAAATAACCAACAAGAAGTTGTTATGCCGTTAAATATACTAAACCAAACCTTATGAAGAATACATTTTAAAAGTGCATTGAACAAAGATATTTGATTGTAATAATGATTCAGACGGTCTTGGCGAAGTAGTCTGGCCGATAGATGAATATTTTGATAGTCTACTCAAGACTTATTTAGATTATAGTGTTAACTGATGAATCGTTCACTAAAACTATTTAATATTCAATCTCTCCTCAAATCCCGTCACGACTGAGATAAAACCTAATCTTCATTTGGGTTTGATTTTTTAGAGTGGGAAGGGAGATAACTAACAAGAGAGATCAGACTTTTGAAAATCTATGTTATCGTGATATCGCTTCTTTTGATTACAGACCAAAACCTATGTTAGTCAAAGTTGATTACTTTTATTCTAGAAGCCAGAGTAGAGTTTAATTCTTTCAACAATAATTTTACTATGCGACGTACTAAATGACATTCATGTACACATCTGCATCATAAAAGTGTATACACTCTTAGAGAAAGAAAATTCTGAATTCAAACCTATAAAACTTTGCTTAAAAATGACTTTGTGTCACATCGTGCTTGTCGATAATTATATGAGGTCAATTGATACACTAATGAATCCGAGACTGAGTTTCTATAGTGACCTCTGAAATTGAAGGCCGTTTTGCGTATTTATAATGGTAGATTTAAGGTTATTTCTCCTGTTTATTAGCTTACTGGGTATAACACAAAACTGTATAGAGGGATGAGGTTTTGGAGCATTGGATTACGAGAAGGTATCCTTTCAATTCCATCATTGCCAAGCCCTGTCTGGTGAGGCTGTAGAATACACCGACTGCACCTCAGCAGATGGATAAGATCCCCCCTAATAAGACCAACTGTTGGCCGTAGTTAATAACCCATGATGCTTAGGCTTACCAACAAAAACCTATATCAATCAGCTCTGCAGATTCTGGATACGATGCGGTTACTGATAGGGTCGGTTGGTGAAAGAGATTCATGCAAATTCGTATTGTCAGCGGGACTTGATGATGATGAAATAGGTGTAAATGGTAGAATATATATTTTTTCTAATATATTTATGAGGGCGGGGGCACAGAAGTCAATTAGATGTCCGAAAAAAACATCAGCACAAACAAACAAAAATGTTGAGAACCATTGATGTAAACATACAAACTTTATAAAACATCGTTATTGCAGCCTCGTTTTGAACTTTGCACTTTCCATAATCATCTTTATGACGTTAATTTTTACCTCCTCCTTTCTCTTTCTCCTTGACCTCTTTTTTTTCTTTCTTTGTTAACGCTCTTCATCAGCCTTCAGTTCATGTTTGTCTCGCTAGCTCCATCGGCCTAATGGCGAAAAGCATGGGAAACCATTAACGACTCTGTAGTGAACTTTTCCAAGAAGCGCAGCTTGAATAGTTCATTATAACAATCAGACCGTTGGCCATCACACGAATACAAACATAAAACAGAATAAGGAAAATGCATTGCTGTCCAGTTCCGACAATGGAGGAAGTACTTGGTCACGCTTCCTTTTTGCATACTGACGAATTACGACTTCAGAATTCCAGGATCAATACAAGACTCCGTTAGTGTTAGCATTACTACTATTACGAATAATATTATTAGTCGCGCTGATAAATAAAGTAGTACCGTACGCGAATCGAAGCTCCTGGCTGTGTAATCTTTTCAATTACTATTTGTGGCGTTTTTCACCTTCTTATAGATAAAATGCTTTTCCTTTTATTTTTCCTGCATCATAGCGAATCGTATAATCAATCATATTTTGTGCCTTGATTCTGTCTTTGTGTTTCTTCTCTGGCTACTCTTGATTTTCTCTTGTCATAGGTTGTTAGCCTTTGAGGTTTAAACTTTATATCTAATGATCATATATGAACTTGGTTAGTGATTTTCCTCTCAAAGTTATTTTGACTCAAACTTATGATTCTATACGATGCAGGTTATCCTTACGTATGATTGTGTGGAAAATTGGGTCCAACGAATACTAATCAATTTTATAGGTCAACACTTTTTTTAAAGTTTGACTCGGTATTTCTTCAATCTTATTTCTCGTATTCTTTCTTGGGGGTATCGTTAAGCAACTGTGATCAGAAATAATGAACATTCTGGTGATTTTTTAGTTTTTATCCCATATCGTTAAAAACTCGCCTTTCTCTGACGGGGAGAGTCCCAGTGGATAACGTGCTGGAATACAATATTGTAGTAAGTTCGAACTCCAGTCGCGCTATTACGTTCACTTTCGGGTTAATACGCTTGGGGAAAGGTACATACCCCCTTATCCACTCAGCTAGTCAAATAGTACTTTTCCTCTACAAGGGTCCTGGTTATAAGTCAAATTGTACCACTACTGTTCTTCTACAAGGGTGGCTTTGACATCAAATAACCCACGAAGGTTAATATACCACTAAACAAAGCTTTCTATGATCTCCTTTCTGATTAGGCTAGGAAAGCCAACCATTATTTCCATTCAAATTTAACCATATAACTACAATAATTATTTGTGTCTAAACAACACTATATATATATATATATATATATATATATGTGACCTTGAAGAAAATCATTCTTTGAGAAAAGTATATATATATTATTATTATTATTATTATTATTATTATTATTATTATTACTTTTGTATATTTTTAGAATTTACTCGTCTATCCATGTAATATTGTGACCCTTATCTCTTATACACCCTTCTAAAAAGTTTCTTACTGACTCCTTCCATGATGATTCCGATTTTCTTAACCAGGAAAATGGCACATCGGCGTTGGTTAAAACTGCACAATAAAATTTACAAGGTTGTTTCATCAAGGGAGATGAAGAAAATATATTTTTCTTGGTAGCAGTGGCAGGTGGCTACTACAATCAAATTAGCACATAAAACGACAGACTAGCTAACAGTCCCTTACTGGCCGCTTAACATAGCTTTGTTTAGCTACTTCACTAATTTAGCAACTGGTCTGTCTAACAAACCGAAAAGCGCATTTGAATATATAGCAGACCCAGCCCGGAAGAATGAGTTGGTAAAATGACAGGAAATGCCCAGAGACAAATCATTAACTATAGGTTTTTACTTCGTCAAGAGTTGCGAAATATTTTATTATAACGGAGATTCGATATCTGGCTGGCTGTTTGTAACCGAAACTACGTCACTGCCTACCTCACAATACCCTCAGGAATTGTGTAAGTCTATTAATGAGTATTTAATTCATAGTTAAAATCATTAACACATTGAATAAATCTTATTTATTAACTATGTCTCTATGAAAACGTATCTATTTCCTACGATGATAATCATTACAAATCGTATGCATCCACAATAATTAAGAAGTAATTCTTATCTTGCTACTAAACAATCGAAAAATTGGTTACCAATTAATTTAAGCGATTGGTGTCTCACAAGGTTTAATGGTTAATTGATTTCATGATTGATTTTGACGGCATTTTCAAACCATCTGTGTTTGCTTTGCACATAGAGGTTAGGTAAATGCATACATCATTCGTGTGGAGGTGCGTGGTGTAATGGTTAGAGTCGTAGGAAATGGACTCGTCGACCTGAGTTCAAATACAAGACAAGGCTGTCTACATTTCACATAGCGCTAATACTCTTGCGAAAGGTATGCATCCACCTACTCCCCCTCTAAATATGGGTAAATAGCAAGGAAGACTGGGGTTTTAACCTTGGTTAGACAACCAGTCTAGGAAAAAGAAAAACTCTGAATTCAAACCTGTTAAACTCCGCCTAAAAATGACCTTGTGTCACATCCTGCTCGTGCGGAGGGATTGATAAATATGTACATCATTCGCTTATAATGCCATTTTTGCAGTTCCTTAAGATTCTTTGCAGAAAGTCACATGATATCCAGTAATCCTATGTAATACAAATAATTCGCAAACATGGATTTGACCCATGGATGGGACGGAAACAAGTACTATCACTCCTGGTCAGAGTAGACCTGAGAATAATGGCCATAAACGGGTACGCAACAGAGCCTTATTGTCACAAGCAGTTTAGTGTCATACTCTTGACACTCTCTTTTTGGGGGTGGGGCGTATTTCTCCACTGCAGGGGATACAGTCAGTTTATACAAGCCCCGCCTGAGTTTAATAGTTTGCGAGCTAGGCTAGTAAACCATTGCGAGTAACTCCAATGCTCAATGGATTCATGACCTTGTGTCAAACTAAGCTAATCCTACTAAATCACTAGTACACATAAGCGATATAGAAATGATTAAAAACAAGTTAAGCAAACAATCTGATAGCAATTACATAGCATTCAAGTATAACATGTTGATATCTTTATTACTCTATTTCTTTCTTTCAATTTTTCTACTCTAACATTTGTCAGCCAATACAAAACAAGACTTGCCCCGCTGGTAAAGTTTAACTTCCCGTTTCAAAACACGACAACTTGTACTTCAGGGTCGGCTGACTTTATTTTACATCATAACCTTTGCAGTCATTACTGTCGTCACTACAAATGCTTGGACCGCTGACAGTGATGTTTGGAAAGATATACTGTGTATCGTACCGGGACCCACCTTCTATTATGATTGCTTTTCTATTAGTTTATATAAAATGCAGTTTGCTGAAGTTGAATGATGTAGGAATCGCCACTGTTTAATGCCGCTTGATCGATTACCGAATAGAGGACAAATCTGCGTAACTAAACGAGGCTGGGTGGAAATAAAAACAGACAAATCGTCATTTACTCACCAACAGAAAGTCTAATAAAAACAATGCGATAAATATTACGTACACACAGTGCCGATGTCTGTCTGTGACTTTATTTGTCATTATTACCCCTGACACATCGGCCGGCTATAGCCTTTTCAACTCAAACTATCCACCTCTACACATATAAATATTTATACAGAGGAAGGGAGAAATATAATACAGTTTGCTATATCTATTAATTGTGCTCAGTATCTTTGATAGAATATATATATATATATATATATATATATATATATATATACATATATATATATATATATATATATATATATATATATATATATATACAGAGAGAGATAGAGAGAGAGTTATCCACACAAAGTCCTGTTTCATTGTTTCCTAACAGCAGTTGCATAAAAAGGAGGGCGGTGACTGGTATAAGCTGTGAAAGTAAGATAGATGATGAAATGATCACTGGAATTGCATGAAATTCTAAGAAAGATAAAGAGGGAGGAACAGGTGACTTACCTAAAACAAAAATTGGAATGGTGTGATGCAAGTAATATTGCTACATTGATAGGGTCCGCAAGTAAAGATCCATTAATAAGCAATATGGTTCATTATTACGTGTCATGCATTCATTGGTTGTAGATATTTGGAGTCAAAACTCAATCTGCACAAATCGCCTCTTCGTTATTAAGCTTCAATTATTCAAAGTTGAAGTCCTTATTTCTCGCCAGTGAATGTTTCATTAACAGGTTTTATTTTGTATCTTATTTTTTCTTTCAGCATCTTATTTTTT
>CM042139.1:76727368-76894529 GCA_023376005.1 Doryteuthis pealeii
AGTATATATGTATGTATATATATATGAGTATATATGTATGTATATACATATGAGTATATATGTATGTATATATATGTATGAATATATATATATGTATTGTATATATATGTATATACGTTTATATATTTATGTATGTGTATATATATGTGTGTGTGTATATGCATGTATATATATATATGTGTGTGTATATGTATGTGTATATATATATATATATATATATATATATATATATATATATATATATATATATAGTTCCGCTCGAATTTCCTTGAATATAAAATCATTTTTTTCCTATTGAGATAAACTGAAATGCCATTAATCCGTTCCATCCCGACCAAAAATACCTTTTTGTTATGTATGTTTATATAAGAAAAATATCATTGTATTGTATGAAATAAAATATAATTAATTATGTTCTGTAATGTTTTCATGTTCTTTTTTTTAAGTAAGTTTTTGAGGGGCTTAATACATTTTGAAACTAAAAGATTTTTAATGAACATAAGCGTATCTGAGGCTCACTCGTACCTCGAATTAATGCTCAATTCAGAAAGCAAGAATCGACCGAGTGACCACTCCTAATTTGGGTAAAGTCAAGGTACCACTATACACGCACGCACACACACACACACACACACATATATATATATATATATATATATATATATATATATATATATATATATATATATATATCCGCAGCAATTTATTATTTAAACAGGTTTGGTTGAACATTATGGAATATTTCTTAATGATTTTCATTTACTTACGTTCAAGCATTCGAGTAATTATTTTTGTCGAAATCCATTTGATAGAGAATACACTTTCACTACACAAAACTACAACAAATCACACTGAAGACGGCCATAAAAGTTTTTGAAAGCCCTTGGGAAAATATGGGGTACCTTCTCTACCATTATGATCCCGATATAAGAGAAATTACAGGAAGTTTTGAATGTAACCAATTGAAAATCATAAAGAAGTAATATTCCGTGGCATTCAACCAAACCTGTTTAAATAATATATATGTACACTCACATATTAACATAGGGATGAATCAATACGATATGTGATAAAAAAAGGTATTGTACTGCACAATGGAGGAAACATTTATTTTCAATTTCTGAGGTCTCTCAGAATTTTGCAGATAATAATCCTTTTTATATCCAAATGTTTCATGAGATCGGCCATTATCTAAAAAAAAACAAAAAAACACTGTCATGTTGTTTGCCATTGAATGAAAATCGCTTCCAGGAAACGGTGAGCGACAATTTCAATTCCATAAGAAAATAGATTCTAACTTCGGGTGGAAAACCTTCGCTTCGAAGAAAGCAATGGAGTAACGGAGCAGACAAAAAGTACTTCAAGACAAGTGAAATCCAAGCGTAAACAATCCATGCCCAACACGTCATATGTAAAATAACATTTTTTCACCAATAAGGTCGTTCTCTGCATGGCATTTGCAATATGCGTCATGTTGATATGGTTAAAGTAACGGTAAACTTCATTGTCAATCATCCTTGTCTCTTCCAATATGTATTTACCTAAATCCTCCGTACAAGCAGGTATGACACAAGGTCATTTTAAGCGTACTTTAACAGCCTTGAATTCAGTTTTCCTTCTTCCTAGACTGGTTGTCATGCCAAAGTTAAAGAGCCCTGTCTACTTTACTATTTACCCATATTTACTCCAAAGGGTATTTTTTGCTATGTGAAATATAAACTGCCTCGCCCAGGTTTTTAACTCCCGTCACCATGTCCATTTCCTACGACGGTAACCATTAAACCTCCAATAACTCAGTGAAACAATTATGTTAGTAAAATGATGTGTGATTATTTTTCACGTTCGTAAATTTAAATTCTGTACAATTTATACTTGCAGCAACATGGCTTCCCATGAATTGTAAATTCTTCAACAAACTCTCAATTAGAGCTTCTTTTCTCCGCGATGAATAATCTTACCTTAAACCTTTTTCTTATATCAACAGTCCTGTTGAATTGGGGACATAGAATACACCGAATGTATCCCGCTAGAGGGGTGAGATCTCTCACCAAAAGGTGTGTCCTGGGTATGATGAGACAGTGGTAGTATCTGTTAGGGTCCCATCTATGGGTCCAATAGATCTGATTAAGAATTATTAATATTCGATAGTATCGTGTGAAAATTTAAAAAAATCCCTCTTAAACAATTACACAAAAATGTAAATTCAAGTGTACAATGAATGCAATTCTCTAACCTCTAAACATAAAATAATCCTTGACAGTTAAGCATGCCGTTAAAATCAATTACATAAGCTAATTATATTTTTTATTATTTATTTTCTAGCTTTTGTATCATTTTAGATTCTAAATAAAATTAAACACTGCTGAATTTTAATTTTTATTCAGCAATGACATTTACCTGAATTAGACAATCCCTTCCGAAATATCGAAATATCCTGCACGCACAAGCAATAAAGATTTTAATCGCAATACTGTGATTTCCCTAATATCATGTACGAAATAGTCCTAGATACTTTTAAATCGATATAATATGAGCTAAAGATATATGTGCATGGAAAACAAGAAAATCTAGAAAATCATTCTGTTTTATTTCCAACTATTCTTAGCTTGCATTCACGTTTGTATTTTCTATTATAATTAAGCGTTATTTTGCAATGTTTCTACTGACACTTCTTGTAATTCTGTTTTACTGCAGGAGAAATAGTAATGAAATTATATGAATATATAATAACCTAACTCCCATGCAAATTAAGATTTTACACTTTCTATGTAAAATTGTCGATGATGCACCGAATGCAAATTGCAATTTAAATAGGATATTTAAAAAATCGCGGTAATAGGAAAACGATAAGTTTATGAATTCGAAATAAATTTACATAAAAATATTAGATACAAATATACGATGATAGGAATGATTTCTAAGCACCATATCTCATTATTATATAACAGCAGCAGCTGCCTTTTTAATATAATCATGTTGACATAGTTCATATATCTTGGTAGCCATATCTCGTCTACTGTAAGCGATGTTAACATAAGAATATGTAAAGTGTGACAGGTTACCAACCATATGGAAATCCGATCTTAGATAAAACAAAAGAGGAAGTTTTTAAAGATGTAGTCGTGTCAATATTACTGTTTGGTTGCACCATTGAACTCTAAAGAAACACTTTTAGAAAAAAGCTAGATGGTAAGTACACAATGGTGCTGGGTGCTGTTCTGGACAAATCCGGAAGACAGCACCCTACAAAACAGCAGCTGTACGGCCATTGGTCTCTCGTTTTTCAAACCAGCCAAGAAAGGTGAGCAAGACATGCTGAGCACTGCTGGAGAAGCACGGACAAAACCATAAACGATGTTATACTATGAACTCCAGCACCTGGACAGACCAGCGTAGACCGACAGGCTGAAATTTACATTCATCAGCTCTGCGTTGACACTAGGTGTCGTCTAGAGGACTTACCAAGTACCAACCCATGCCGTGGACACGCCTTGATGATGAAGTTGGCAGCTTCTTTAGTGAATCTTTCAACTACCTTGCAAGAATGTGTGTAGGATCTTTCTACTGTAGCAGTGCATTTGAGACATTATGTACGAAATCATCAAAGCTGTCTTAGTAGGCATTTATACAACGCTTCCATCACGATACGGATGTGAATCAACGTCAAATTTAAGTGGAGTTCATCACGTTTGAAATCAGAATTGTCCTTGTTTTATACTATTTGCCTTACAAAAGCAACAGAAACCATGATGCCCTACTATTTACCCATAGTTTATGCCCTTCCCCAAGCGTGAAGCGAAACCCAATTTCAATCAGAATTTGAACTCTAATAATCCCCGATTACATTTCTAAAGTGATAACCATTATACACTAGTCTTAGTAATGAAACAACTGATATCACAATAAAAACATATCACCGTGAAGAAGCTCGTGGTGTAATGATAATCATTGTCGGACTCTTTGGCACCTAATGATGTTTTCATTTCGACATGAGACATTGGCATTTTTCTTTTTTGTTGGTATGTTATCGGTTTTCAGACAAATATAGAAGCATTAACATCTGTTAATTCCAAGAAAAAAGAATTGAGATATTGAAACATGGAACCATTTACTGTTGGTCATGTGGGAAGCTGCAGGTTCAAGTGTATAGCAGAACAAGTAGAGCGGTTTGAATTTCTTATATGAAATATCTGTACTATTAATTTTGGTTAGTTCTTCTTTCATCTTTTTTGTTGTTGTTGTTGTTGCTCGTGTGTTGCAATTTTCCCATTAATTTTGGATTATCTTCTCTTTTCTGCATAATTACTTTTTCACTGATCACTGGGCGTGACCCAACTTGGAGCTATAGTAACGCATCCAAGTATTTAAGGAATAAAATGTTATAAGGGTAGCGGTGATCTGAGTTTAAATCCGGGATGACGCTGTTTGCATTTCACATAGCACTAACACTCTTGGGAAAGGTATGCATTCAACTATTGGCACCACAACCTATGGCTCAAAAATTACGGCATACTGGGCTCTTTAATATTGATATGTTAATCGGTCTAGGAGAAGGAAATCTCTGAATTCAAAGCAGTTAAGCTCCGCTTACAACTTGACCTTGTATTGCCTTTATGGAAGGGCTGGATGAATAGATAAACCAAATCGTTCCCAAATAGCGGATTTAGAATTATAAAGTAATCTCCAAATTGTATGTTACTCCCCGCAGAGCAGTAATAGGTTATCGTTCAAAATAGTAAATTCTAATGTTGTAGGAAGTCAGGCATTGTTCAGCGGTTATTATTCACAGTGTCATGTCACATCTTCTTCACCCAATTGATATTATAATTAATTGCAAATAACGATAAATACTCCCTAATTAGTAATAATATCCCTTCAGAAATGATAATTATGGGGGAAAGCGCGAATACAGACACCATGCTATTTTGAAGTTGCTAATTGGGTCGGAAATAACTCTATTCTTTAAGTTAGATAATTTAACGCCATTGCGTGAAATGAATGTTTCTAGGGTGTCCCATTTCTTCTTCGTTAAGGTGATATAAACATGAAAATTTCAGATCTATTGATAATGGAGATTAGGTCACTGCTTACGCCATATTAAGTGTAGGTCTGTTCATTATATGTGGACTGTCGGAGAAAGAAGAGTTCAACACATCTGCACTTTTGAGTCTTATGATTTCCAGCACATCCTTTGTGAACTTGTTTCGCTATCTAGAATCGAACTCTAACCAAAGGATAGATACTTGCATATGTTGTGAAGACAATATCAGCGATGTTTCTTACAATGACGTAATCTGTTTAACATTGCATGATAAGATAGTTAAGATTTTATTTCAGTTGACGAGATAGAATTGCATACATTTAGAACCAGCTGTACAAAAAGAATCCTATTCAAAATGGGTTCAGTTTTAACAGATGATGTGCAGTTCATTTCGTTTATTCAAATCCACAAATTTTTTATCGTAATTTCATTTTTGTATTTTATTTTATTCATATATTTGTTTATGTGTGTCTTTTTTCTCGTTTTGCTAGAATTGTCTTTGAATTTCTATTCTTATCTTTGCTAGAAATATTTTCATCTTATTTGTTTAAAACCTCACCTTAAAGTTTTATTATCACGTTTACTTTTTCATTGCTAATCCGTTTTTGTGATTTTGATGTGTCTTTTTTTTTTGGGGGGGGGGTCGGGAGGGTGTCCGTATCCATAACGAATTTAACTTTCTCTCTTTTCTGTTTTATTTTCGATTTGATATTCGTAACTTTTTCGTGTTTCGTTGCGTTGGCTTTTCAATCCCTCATTTAATTTCTACTTCTTAAGCAACTTTTCTAGCTCCCCTTCTTTCTTTCAATCTATTTTGCATCTTCAAATTTATGATCCTCAGCACCCCCATCAGTTTTACTTTGGCTCCCCGTCTCTCTCTCTCTCTCTCTCTCTCTCTCTCTCTCTCTCTCTCTCTCTCTCTCTCTCTCTCTCTCTCTCTCTGTGCCCCTCCCTATTTCACTCTAAATCTCAGTGAACCCCCAATTTCACCCTGGCTCCCAGTGTGGCCTAAATTAAATTCTGGAAAGCAGAGCACTTCCACCCCAATTTTATTCTGGCCATCAATGCCCCTTCCTCACCGCCCATCAATTTCATTCTGATTCCCAGCTTTTGTAATTCTATTCTAACCTTCTTTACCTACCACCCTGAATTTTGCTGTCTCTCAGATTTTATTCCATTCACAGTGAAGCCCATCACATATACCTCTGGCCCTCAGTGTCAACCCAGAAAAACACTGACCCTCAGTGCACCCCCAAAACTTTACTCTAGTCTTTAGTTCACCCCTCTAATTTCATTCTGTCTCTCAGTACGCCTCTTCAATTTTATTCTGGTTCCCGTGTGCCTTAAATCTCATTCCTGGACTGCAGTGCACCCCCAAATTAATTCTGATACTCGGTGCGCCCTATATTTAATTCTGGCCATCAATAATTCTCCACGCAATTTATGTTTTCAGTGAGCATCTAATTTTCTTCCAGTTTTAATCCTCTCAAATTAATTCATCTTTTCAACTCTTTTATCTTTACGGTTAAATCTCGTTAATATCATCGAAGTTAAGCAGCGATGAGCCTATTCTGTACTTAAATGGGTGAACTTTTAAGTAGGTACTGTAAGAAACCGAATTTCAAAATGATTTGTTTTGACATTAAATGACCCGAAAAAGATTGATATGCCGTAAAACAAATCAACAAACTAACCTCTTTTTCATTTTAATATGCAGCAACCTCAATTCCACTCGGTTTTAAACCCGCACCGCAGTTTCATTCTGGTTTTCCTTCCCCATCACACATATCATTTAACATTTCTACCAAAACCCCAAATTCCTGTCGGCTTTTTGCCTCTACTTCTTTGGGTTTTTTTTCATCCCATTCCATTACTACTTTCGATCACCGCATTTCATTCTCGTCTTCATCTATTTTATTTATAGTATTTTTAAATTTTTTTTCTTTACTTATGATTCCTGGTTCTCTTTTCTTAGTTTTGCTCTAATCTTTTCCCTTCATTCACATCATTTCTTATTCTTTCAATATCTCATTATTTAAAACACTATTTTTCATTTTCTTGCTTTTAATTCGATTCTACCACCCTTGCCAATTTCCTCCAATGCATTTCCTCTTTTCTTCAGTGTCGAAACATCTAAAAAAAAATACAATCTCTACTGGTTTTCCTTCCTTTTCCCCCCTTCCTCCTTATTTCATTTTTTTTTTTTCGAGGAGGGAGATGTGGTTTTTTTTTGCCATTACTTCAGATCAGTTCGTTCTGCATTCGTTTGCCTGTAATAAATCTTCAATATTCCATGGCTTTTTATCTGTTTACTCGCACAATTTTCTCAACCAATGTAATGTTCTTTATTTTTTAAATATTTTATTTCCTTCTCAAACGTTTGACACTGATTATATCACGATTCCATTTCCTGAAAACATAATAAGAAAATAAAATATTATATATATATAAACAAAAACAGATCTATAAGCACTCACACATATGTATGAAACTTAAGTAATTTTCTGTTCATATACGTGTGCACATTTTTGTATGAATGTGTTCTTAAGTGTTTAGTGAAAATACTTTTGTAAATAAGTATGTATGTTTACATATAGATATACAGTTGGAAATTAATTAATATATATGCGTAGTGTGTGTATACATATGTATATACACACACGCATTTAGGTATAAAAGGTACGTCGCATAAATACGAAAATGTATCTATTTTGTAAAAATATCTTTCAACATAATCTCCTTCATTGTCACCACACTTGGCTTAGTGGTAATTATCAACGCTTTTCTCGGAATCCATTGAAAAATCATCAGTTAGAGCTGGTGTGAAAAAACACGCAAGGAAATAATAATAATAATAATAATAATAATAATAATAATAATCTGCCAGAATACTCAAAAGAGTCCTGGAGACCTGAGGAGACTTGCTGTCACTCAGACTCCAGTGAAAGACCATCAGCTAACACTGATGTGAAAACTCAAAAGGAATAATAATAGTTTTCACCCTACAACAAAATGGTAAATGCATAAACTAGAATCTGTTCTTGAAAATGAAACACATAAAATTATCTGTGATATTGAGATAAATATGGATCACCTTATCACAGATTAAAGATTTTTAAAAGAAAACGAGAATTTAAAAAAAAAAACTAAAATATGAGGGTAGAAATGATACCAATTATAGTTGATGCCCTTGGAACGGTCCCGAAACGTTTAGAAAACAAACTAGAGGAATTGGAAATCAAAGGTAGAATCAAGACCATCCAGACAACAGCATTGTTAAAATCAGCTAGAATGCTCAGAAGTTTCCTAAAGATCTGTTGAAACTTGTTGTCATTGAGTCTCCAGTGAAAGACTCTCAGCTTACGATGATAGAAAAAAACTCACGAGGATTGAAATCATAATAATAATATGGATTTACGTTCGCACTCACTGCGATATTGGTCTGATTTCTGAATGTTTCAATGTCTAAATGAAGGGACATAATTTCAGTTGGAAATGTTGCATTCAGTGCCGATGTGTCCTTAAAGCACTTGAAGTTTATAAACTAATAGCCAAAAAGCAAGTGTATAATATGCTATTAATTAAATAATCTTGTAATTAAAATCTGAAGAATCTTATCAAAATTAAAAGATGAAAAGAACTGAAATTATTACTAATTACTTCATCTATTAGCAATTCCTTTATAAAGTGGTGCCATTGTTTCAATTTTTTTCTTTTTCTTCTTCCTTTTCTATAATGAGTTTTCAGCTTTGAACTTGGACATATCAAGGTACACACATACACTTGCCTTCAAGGTAAATGGGAAAATTATATAAGAAAAAACCCTCAAAATACCAAAGAGAAATCAAAATCTGCGGGAATTACTGTTTTTTAAAAGAGTTCTGTTAGTTAGATTTGAGAAATATTCGTTTTTAGAAATCTGTTAGTGGTTAATCGCTATTGTAATTGAATTATCTTCGGAATAAATATATTCTCTTATAAGTTATATTATAGTAAAGAAAACAAAGTATGGATTATATTTCATAAATTCATTATTGTTACTGTAGTATCTTATGCAAATGAGATAATACAATAAATGTAGTCTGCTTCAGTAGCATGGTAGACGGCTACTACATTTGCCTGGATACAAACGTATATTCCCGAGATTGATTTACTTCATAGCAGTTACATTTTGTGTTAGGGCTATAAAACTGGTGAATACATGTGTAGGAGTTCAGGGTAGAAAGTTGTTTATGAGTTGGCTCATGCCTCTCAAGCAGTGTCCAGCATATCTTATTCGTATTAATAGATGGTTTCTGAGATGGGAGGTATCAGCAGGAACTCACATTCACCATCACTGCATGGGCACTGGATGCAGCCTAGTGGACGTACCGATAGCGAAAGCCGATAGAAATATGAGAGAGATGCTCAAGGGAATTCATGCTATAAGCTCATCTTGATGATGATGATATTAAAATGTTTACATTTTTTCTTCAGTGAAACATTTTCAGTATCTTAAGAATATAAAGATATATAGACGATTGTGAACACTATTGATTCCCTTTGTATCAGTTGTATATGATGATTTCGATGGTTTTATTTCGTAACAGATCTGTTATCGGCACTTAGAATAAGCCGACTGTATCATCTCCAAATTGGTAAGACCATCACCACCACCAAATATGGGTGTCCTGAGTATGAGACTAAACCGCATTCGATAGTGAGGATCCAATGCTGGAGCTCTGAGAAATTTGGCAAATTCCCTTATTGTTATTAATTCAGATCAGCTCTAACTCGAAGAGTAGTACATGTTAGTTAATTGCTTTAAGTGACTACTGAGGTAAAAATGGGCGCAGGCCGAATGCCACTCTACCGACGGCACAGGTTGAATACTGCGCTACTGACTTCAAATAGATGTCCGAGGCATAACATTAAATTGCATGAGGTAGTGAGGATCCAGTATGGAATCATCCCTTCATTGCCATTACTCCCAAGTCCACCCTGTGTAGTAGTAGTAGTACCTGTTGAAGTTCATGTTCTGTTTGTAGTTGTTTAACCTAAAAAACATTCTAAAATATTTTTTTGAAATATTTTTAAACTGCAGGCAACAATATCATTTTTAAGTATATTTTTTGAATAATTCAAAATTTTAGAATGAATTAAACAAAAGTAGATCTATAAACAAAGATGTTATCTTTCTTGAAATTTATTTTTGAACAGAAGAGTGACGTCAATCTGTTTTGAAATGAAACGATATTATCTTGTTATCATTCAATTCAAAAATATTTTTCAGGTGAACTTTTTAACATCTATTATATCTGACCTGATGATATCTAAAAAAAACGAAAATTTGGCTCATTATCCTATGTAAAAATTACATCCTCTAAATATATGTTTATATTTACACACACACACACACACACACACACACACACACACACACACACACACACACACACACACACACACACACACACAAATATATATATATATATATATATATATATATATATATATATATATATATATATATAAGGATCTTAATGAGATAGGGAAGATAATAGGAAGTGATTTAAAATCGATCTTAATGTCTGTCTTCAACTGCAAGTACGTAGAAACACCCACTGCATATGTTTTCATGTACATAGTTTAGAGAATTATAGTTATTTTTAAAATGTTGCATACTGTAAAATAACTATATTTTACGTTAAGAATGGGGCTTATATTTTTGCTAAGTGCGCCGTGGGTAGAAAATATGTATTAACAAGAAATGTTTTCATTATCTAATACTACATTTAAAAACATAGTTAATATTACTTATGCAGGTACACCCCACGGTAGTGTTAGTTTAAGTGTGTTGACAGCAACATTTGTCAAATGTCATAAAGGTTATTCGTCTCGAAGTCCCTGACACTGACCGTGGTAATTAATTTTCAAAGTGAAAATACAATCATACAACATTTTAGAAACAGTGTAGAAACAAGACATCATCTGCAGATAACTCGTCACTATTTTACCTACCTCTATCTCCCGCCCCCAATGTTCTCTCACTTTCCTCACCGCCTATACCCACTCTTTCTTACGTCTCCTCGCTCGCTCTTCTTTTTATTCACTCTCTCTCTCTCTCTCTTTCTCTTTCTCTCTCTCTCTCTCAATTTTCTCTGATGCTGTATCACTTCACTTTCTTGTTTTGATTCTTTCTCCCTTTCTTTCTCTCGCTCTTTCTTTCTCTCACTTTCTTTCACTCACTTTCTTTCACTTACTCTTCCTTTCTTACTCCCTCCCTTCTCTCACTCTCTTTCACTCTCCATTTATTTTTCACTCTTTCTTTCTCTCTTTCACTCACCTTCTCTTTCATTCTTTCTTTCTTTCATTCTCTCTCTCTCTCCCCCTCTCTCTCTCTCTCTCTCTCTCTCTCTCTCTCTCTCTCTCTCTCTCTCTCTCTGAGTGAGTTAATACGTTGAAAAAGCAGCGAGCTATGCTTTGAAAGAATGTATACAATCTGTAACACAATTTAATATATTTCGTTTGAAAGTAACCTTGAAAATATTTTTTATGTAATCAGCATTTGGTTAATGAAGATGAATTATGTTTACTTTCTTTAATATTGCAAAGATTGTTCACAATTTCCAGATGTTCTAAGGATTATGCGAATAGATATAAGAACATTAACAACAACAACAACAATCAATGTGTTCAATCAAATAATTATTATTTCTGTGTCTAAGAGATATTTTTATTGCAGCGAGTGTCTTGTTTGTTGGGAATACACTTTATATTAGGAATTTCTGTATATTAATATCAATTTATTCAGTGTGGCTATAATGAACACAGACGTATATATATATATATATATATATATATATATATATATATATATATATATATATATATATTGATACTTTCGTGTGCTCGGCAGGAGACATTGATGTACATGTATAAACGAATATCTGAGAGATTTTATATATATATATATATATATATATATATATATATATATATATATATATATATATATATATATATAATGAGCAAGACTTGAGCTAATAGTCGCATTGGCGATAAACGGAAAATCAGTTAGCGCTGTTGACTCTGAAGAATTTATTCTAACTTAAATCTTTATGTATCCCCTGATACTGGGCACTCTTTATTTATAGATATAGCTAGCATCATTATTACTTATATAAAAACCCAGAATGAACAATGTTGTGCATCACCAAGGAATCAATTTATTAGATCTTTTATATAATTTGTGATAGTGGAAGGTGGATTCTTTGCTCCCATCTTCATTGTACTTCTGTTCCACCGACATGAAGCCTTGTTCTTTTTATTGCATTGTGCGAGGAATATTGAGTACTTTCTTCATCCATCCTATTCACCTGTTTCATCTGATTATTATAGATTTTTTAGATAGAAACTAATAGTCATGAGGACGTGGACACTTGTTTATTTTAGATTTTATTCTACTCTACTGGTCAGGATTTGATTACTTTTAAAATTTAAGACAAAAAATTATAACGTATTTTATTTCACACACACACACACACACAAATATATATATATATATATATATATATATATATATATATATATATATGTTACTTTGATTAATGGCATATCAACCTTCGTGGGTTATGTAATGTCAAAGCCATCCCCATAAAAATAGTAGTGGTACTACTTAAGGCATAGCTTGGCGAGTGAGGGGGTTCCCCATGGTATTAGTACGAAAGTGAATGTAACAGCTTGACTGGATTTCGAACTTTCTTACTGGGATGTTGCAATCCATCACGTGAGCGATTTCTCAATGGGCACAATATATATTATATATATATATATATATATATGTGTGTGTGTGTGTGTGTGTGTGTGTGTGTGTGTGTGTGTGTGTGTGTGTGTGTGTAAGTACTGAAACTGGAATAAGCAAGCCGAATTGAAATTGTGGCAAAGGGTTTTTTACATTCGCTTTGTGCTAATGTCCTTGGGGAGGTAATGAGCACATCTCTTCTCTCCCTTCTAGTTTTGGTTGAAATAGGGAACAACCACTTTAAGAAACGGATGACTTTGAATCCCGACCCCTTACTACGATATTACAGGACGTCAAAGCAGAATAAAATTCATTACTTCCCAATGTATTAAAATGTTAGGGAAGGCATACATTCTGCAAATGATTGAGAAATCGACTGATATTATGAGAGAGAGAGAGAGAAGCCTGCACACACAGGACAATGTATTTTATATTTTATATAAAGCGCAACACGTAACTAAATTTCATGTGTATGTTCACATTATTGTTCCTAAGTGGATATATCATGTTGTATTGACGGAAGCTTTGATAAAAGAGAAATTATTCCTACTCCATATCATCGTAATATATTAATGGAATATGGCTTTAATGTCCTTCGGACATAACCACATATGCTTATATATGTTCTCCGAGTAAATGCTGTTTATATATTCTGTATCACTTTGCAACCGGAATTCTTTTATTGCATTAACCCTTCAGTAGTAACAGTAAATAGCTGGATAAGCCACTAGAGTTGAAAGTAAAGGAGAAAATCAAACTGAAGAGCGGCAAGCTGATTCCATATTAATTGAATAACTCTTTAAGATTTCAATATGGTTTGGTTTGGTTTATTTGTTTAACGGTATATCGACTTTTTATGGGTTATTCAATGGCGAACATGTATTCATTTGTAAAACGGCATATCAATTTCTTATGTGTTATTTAATGCTGAAATTGGATTCATTTGTAAAAGTTTTGTTATTTAAAGGTATATCAACTTCTTATGGGTTATTTATTACCGAAATTGGATTAATTTGTAAATGATTGATTACATCAGAACTATATTTTCAAATTTCAATTGCAATTATTTTTTTAAATCTCACTTTTTTATTTGATTATAATAATCATGTTTGAACACAATTATATTGTATCAAGCATACCTACCTAACACAAATAATTTATACGCGATTATATGGTTTTAAAGAAACTATTCCTATTTGATAATAATCATTTGTTTGCACACAGTATACTGGTCAGTGTAGTTTACCATCATACCCAGAACACTAAGACCCTCAGCCACCGCCTTCTAGCAAATATATGATAAAATATTGGGGGTTTGCTAGGAGACTAATTGATGAATGCGTATAGGTGCTAGGGCTTGATGGGAACGACCGATTGATCGGAGAGTGTCTCTCCGACCGACCGTCGAGCCTAAGTAAAGGCCAAAGTAGATTCGTGGATTGCTGAGCCACCAGGATTACACCCTTAAGCATCACGGATCGCCTCACACGGCCAATACGTAGCCCTATGGGGATGTTATCCCTCTACAGAGATTCGGTCGGTATTTTTTCAGCCTCAGTCAACAGGGCGAGCAAATATTTGTATATTTACGGTATTGGACAAACAAGTGAACAAAAACTGAATCATTTTTATTATTGCCCCAAATTAGACATATTAAGTGATTATTTTCCTTGTTAGCTCAGTCAGTAGAGCATTTGGCTAGGAATCACAAGGTTCCTGGTTCGATACCAGCCATCGCCAACTCAGCGTATGAGTAGCACAGGGATTTGTGCGGTAAAGTGAGGAGCTGATGGTATGTGTGGCGCTCCATCTCAGACGCTAAAATAATCTCCTTGGTCTAGCGCTAGAGAAAAGGGGATAGACTCCCTCGCTGGCTGGCAGATACCGACATTAGGTCGCCCCGATAACTTTATGGTTGTCAAAGTTCCCTTAGATGTAGCAAAAAGTCCTAATTGGCTAAAAAAAAGAAAATTCTCAGAAATACCAAAATGTAGGAATAATTTTTGCCTTCATATCTTATCCTAATTTGTGATTAATCCTTTGCTAATGTCTTTTAAGAGTTTGAAAAAGGTCAAATTCTGACATGCAACAATCGTCGACTGTCATTTCGTGATATTGCAAAGAGGTTAGATTGCCATCATATTTGCCTTCTGACGTTTTCTTCAATAATTATAAGAAAACTGGAAATTATCAAAAAGAAGGTTTTGGCCACAAGAGAAAAAAAAAACAAAAAAAAACATGGCATAGGAAGATACAAAAAATTGTTATTGCAGCAAAGTGGCAATGCACTTCAAATTTACCCCAACTCAAAGATAAGTAGAAATATATTTCACCAAAAGAATTATTAGATGACAGCTGCCAGGCATTTTGTTTTTCTTTTATCATTATTCGAATATAAAATGATTCATTTTTTACTCAATACATATTTACCAAATCCACCGCACGGGTAGGATGGGAATCAAGGTCAGTTTCTTTAACAGAGTCTAAGAAGTGTGATTTCAGTTTTCCTTCTAGACTGGTTGCCTAACCACGGTTAAAATCCAAGTCTACCCTAATGTTTACCCATAGCTGGAGAGAAAATAGATTCATAAGTTTACCAAGGGTATTAGCACGATGGGAAATGCAAACAGCCTCATCCCGGATTCGAACTCTGATCTCAGAATTCATTTCCTACGACGATAACTATTGTATCACACATCAGAAAATTAGTATAAATATCTTTACGTTTAACTGAGTGTTATTGTTTATAATCTGGCTTAATGTTTATCCCTTTCAAGATGTGCCTTCTTAATAAAATTCATAGAGCAAAACCAAGGAAATGGAAGGGTGATCTCACGTTAAATTAATCATTCTTTGCTGCAGATTCTTACAAAGTTGTTACGCAGTTACATTTAGGATCTAAAGCTCAATTGCGTTGCTCCACAGCTAAAGAGGAAATCCTTTTTTTTTTTACTATCCTTTATTGTTTCCATTGTTAACTTGCTTATTCTTTCTTTCTTAACTTTTCATATTTTATCAAACGAACTTGAAAGTATTTATGATTGGAATATTGTAACAGTGACAAAAAGTGGGCGGATCGAACCCGGCATGTCACGTCACGTTTTGCTAGTCAGTAACCAGCCAGATTATTCCATATGTGGAAAAGTACAGTTAGTTTATTCTAAGCGAAGCGCTCTTCTTCTTCTTCTTCTTCTTCTTCTTCTTCTTCTTCTTCTTCTTCTTCTTCTTCCTTTTCTTCTTTTCTTCTTCTTCTTTTTCTTCTTCTTCTTCTTCGTTTTCTTCTTCCTCCCTGCTCCCCCCCCTTATTCTTTTCATTGGCCTACGGCTAAATTTACCATCGCTGTCCGTGCAAAGGTTTTAAATGGTAAGTTCAACATGCACGATACTTGTTATTAATGGACTCCAACTGGCTCAGTTGCTCTCCCCTTCATCCAACTTGACTGGCATTGACAAAGGGGATTCTCAGTTTAGCCTAGCCTCCTAGAAACTTTTTAAAAACAGCTAAAAAACATTTTTTTTGTTGGGAACGCAAGCCTTATTGATATGTTCTACCACTCCATTGCTGGATTATTGGTTCGCGGGGAAGTAACTGAGGTGTGTGTTCTTTTGTTTGATCAAAATAATAGACATTATAACCAAGCAACATAAGGGTTTCTTTCTTCCTTTTTTTTTTTTTTTTTGGCTGCTGCTGCTATCGACCGGCTACCTTTTAGAACATTTTCTTATTGTCTTCATTTATTCGATTTAGCCACAGGTTGACAATAAAGGTCACTAGCTCGACCAAATGAAACGTTCCATGCAACAACAAAAATGCAGTTTCGTATATAGTCCAAATCAAACATGGTGTACTGAGGGCATTTCTGAAAAGCCAAAGGTTCTAAATTTTAAAAAAGCAATGAGTACGAGCGGATAAAGAATATATTGGTAATTCTTATTTTTTACGATTGATCTATTCAAAATTGCGTTCAGTTTAGTTTGAATCTTTATAAACTTTTAAATGTATCTGGGGTTTTTTTTCTTTGAAGTAATTCCAGGATGTACATGCATTTGTTTTGAAGGATATACAGTATATTGTACACCTGCAAGTAATGTACGCATTTACCAAACCCTCTGCACGAGTATGATGTGACACAAGGTCAATTTCTTAAGGCTAGTTTAACGGGTTTGAATTCAGAGTTTTCCTCCTTCTAGACTGGTTGCCTAAACAAGGTTAAAAAGCCAAGTCTATTAAGCCATAGCTGGAAGGAGAATAATTAGGCATACATTTCCCAGTGCTATAACTGAAGAGTAAAAAATCCAAGCACAAAACGGAGAGTCCTGATTATGAAAGTGAGCTCTGGAAATCTGGGAAGTGTGGAATACCCATTCATTGCTACTACTTCCAGGTTCCTTCTGCCCCAGAATAATAATGCCTGTTAGAGTCCAAGATATCGGACAAATAGATATGTTTAACACTTATTTTTATTAGATAGGAATACTTGATATTATAGAACCATGTGATGAAATCTTAAGATAAGCAAAGAATATAGATAAAAACGCACAATGTACGCAGTTCCCTAAACTCTTGGCCTGTAATAATTCCAGATGGTTAACATGTTAAAATCAATCACTCAATCAATCAATCAAGGCTTAAAAAACTTTGTTGGATCGCTGTGTTTTAGAGGCGGCGGTTTCGACTTCTTGAAACATATGTACAAGTTTTCCTAAATAACTTCATTTGTTTATTTCATACTGCAATCATATGAATCACTAGATGACAGAAGGAATCGCAATTTTGTATAGAAGCGGATAAAAACTGTGCAAGATATCCTTGTAACATTCTTCAATTTATTATTTCTAGATGACTTTGTTCTTGACGAATTAGCTGAGACATCTCAATTCAAGCTCCATTAGCTAATATTTTTGGGCTTTTAGATTGTCTAGAATTCTCGATATATATATATATATATATATATATATATATATATATATATATATATATTCACAGAGATCATGAATTGTTCAGTAGAAGCCAACGCTTGGTTCTCTGATTACATAATTAGTTTATTTTTGCCAAGTTAAACATTTGATCGAGATAATCACTTGACTGTATATGGCCATCTGCCTGAACCGTCATAGTTAATGTCTGTACTTAATTCAGACAAGCTATCAGCTTTAATGAATTTCTCGCTAGTGTAATTAATGGCTTCGTGTTTTATCTACAGTATATTCTACCATATGTCTTACGCTCGTATTGAGGAAGATTATTTTAATTCAGCATCTTTTAATCAAAACATAAAGAGTTAGCGTTGGTCAAATGTGCCATCGCACACGGCGTCTTACGTCGTGGGGCTTTGCTAACGAACCAATGACGTAATCAAAACATGTAGCCCTGTCGATTGGAACTGTAGAAAATGCTAGCTGTACATCTGAGGAGTAATAAGAACCCCTCTAATTGGACCACCTGTTAGCCGTTGGTGGCGAATAGTAATGCTTACTGGAATCCTGGTGGCTGAGCACTCCATGACATGCCGCACTCCACTTTGGCCTTTACATTAGATAGACGGGCGGAGATTAATCGCCTGGTCACATCAAGCCCTAGCACTTATATGATTGTCCGGGTTGCATTGCTCTTATGGAAAACTACAACCCTTTTTATCATATATGTGTTAGAAGGCAATGGCTAAATGTCTTAGTGTCCTGGGTTTCACGCTATACTGCTTCTAGTCGTGAGGTTCCAATTCTGGAACACTAGGGAGTGTGGAGTACCCCTTCATCGTCATTACTTCCAAGTTCATTCTGACCCGAATTTTGGGACCAGCGAGTCCCATCTATTGGTTTAAAAAGGAGTTGAAAAACAATTTGGATACCCAACTAGAATTAATAAAACAAAAATGTATTTGGCATAAAATAACCCATGGTCTACATATCGTAAAATCCAACCAACCATCAAAACATATTGGAGTCAACAAGGGGTTATTCTAGTAGATGGAAGCGTGTGGTGTGATGGTTAAAGTCATGGGACATGGACTCGTCGCCCCGAGTTCAAATCCTGGATGTGGTAATTGCATTTCACTTAGCGCTAATACCCTTGGGAAAGGTATGAATCCTACTCTCCCTCCAGCTATGGATAAATAGTAGGGCAGACTCGGCTGTAACCTTGGTTAGGCAACCGGTCTAGGAGAAGGAAAACTCTGAAATCAAACCTGTTGATCTCCGCTTAAGAAATTGACCTTGTGTCACATCCTGCTCGTGCAAATATATATATTCTAGTAGATTTTATAAGTTTAGGAAAAATAAACAAATTTCTGATACGAACAATGTCCAAATGTTTGCATGACTTAGACATTGTAATTTAAAAAGAAATACATATCAATTACTTATCAGCCATATATACACGTGGATGCATATGCATTAGGATTTACGTGGTTAAATCAATAATCCTGCAGCTTAATGATGAAAAGATAAAAGCATTTGGATTTTTTTCATATTTAATATATCAATAACTGCAACTTAATTATGAAAACATTAATTCGAAATACTCTTCCTTGTAAAAACATTTAACCAAACATATACAGTGAAATGTACAGGCTAAAATGTAGCTAATCATGGATGTAGCAATTCATTCTTATAAAGATATGCGAATATACATATAAATTTCAACATAATCTTCAATGTAAAATCACTTGACCTAACAGTTTTTCACAGATCACAGACATCGGAAAATATACAATGAAATGTTCCGGGTAAGATTTTGCTAATAATCGTGGTTTTAGTATTTCATTCTTATCAACATATATATATATATATATATATATATATATATATACATACGACACAAACATGCACACACACACACAGATATATATATATATATATATATATTATAATAATTTCAGTGTATAATACATTAAAGGTGCGATAGTTACCATTGGTTTCAAAGCAGCATGTTAGCTACTTATCGTCAAGACAAACGCACTCGTTAAGAAATGCAGGGAATGTCTATTCATTTATATATGTGTGGACTTGTGTGAGCCGAATTTTTTGTATTTCCCCGATTGGAAGTGGAAATAGTGCGTATATATGCACACGTGCATACCCTCATGTGCCCACACTACTATATATATATATATATATATATATATATATATATATATGTGTGTGTGTGCGTGTGTGGTGTCTGTGTGTCTGTGTGTAATTGGCTTGACAGATTCAATGAAGCCTGGGGTAGTAGAATATATTGACTGTACCTCTGCAGAGGGGTAAAATACCCCAAATAAGGCTACCTGTTGGCCGTGGATGACACACCTGTTAATCTTAAGTCCAGAATCCTGGTAGCTGAGTTGTCCATGACTTGCAACAATCCACTTTGGCCCTTACATAGGCTAGACGCGCGGTCGAAGAGGCCACTTACGCTCAATCGGTCACTTCAAGCCCTAGCACTAATATCATTGTTCCAACCCTATTGCTCTTATGTCAAACCCCAACCCTTTTTATCATATATGTGCCAGACGGAGCTGGTTGAATATCTTAGTGGCCTGGGTATGACGTTGAACTACATCTAATGGTGAAGTTCCAATTTTGGAGCTCTGGCTAGTGTGGAGTATCCCTTCATCATCATTAATGCTAGACTCGATTTGATCCGGAGTAGTAGTACTTGTTTGAAGTCCATCAATGGGTTGAATAGAAAAAATAAGTTTAAAAATGTTTGTTTTTTAATTGAATATCCATCACGAATGAATAAAACAAAACATCCTCGGCATAAAATAAGCCAACAAGATTGACGTGCCGTAAAATCCAACCTACTAACAGATTCAACGGCGCTTACTGACTGCAAGTTTTTTCGCCTACGCATTTATAAGACTAAGTGGTGTTGTGTGGATCATTCTAAGAAATATTGTAGTTATTTTGTGATTTGTTCATTTATTTTTCTCTATCGCTTTTATTTTATTATTTATAGTGATATATATATATATATATATATATATATATATATATATATATATATATATATATATATATATAAACCTTCCTATTTGTAATTATTAGCCATATTTAATGTTAATTTTGGAAGTATATACGCTTGGTAGACAACAGTATTGTTTTGAGAAATATAATAGGACACCACATAGTACTTTTGTAAAGTTATATTAGAAGAACGACATAACAAAGAAGGTAAATTAACTGGTGCAAGATATCCAAAGGCATTTATAACAGAATGGGGACACCCAATGTCCGTGCATAGAAGAGAGGAATCTGTAACTTTCTAAAGGTTACCAACTCCGACAAAAAAACACATGAAGATAGCAGGAAAGAACAGTGATCGAAACATTATGAATATCCCAAACAAGACGAAGAAAAGAGTTTGAGGTTTGTCATTCAGGTAAACACCAACATATTACGCCACCGAGTTAATAGATAATCAGATAGTGTTATTTCTGATGAAGAATTACTTGTAGTGTCAGAGGATTTATTGAAAAGAACTCAGAACACAGACATGCATATAGTTATTTACTAAGCTTAGCTTATATGTGGAATAAGGCCAGAAGTGTGAGCATCCAATTAGAATCTAACTCACTAACAATGGCCTGCGAATGTAGCTTGCTAACCATTACACCATGTGTCTTAAATATGCAATATATTACGAGAGGTGTAACACAAACGGTGCCAGATTAAAATATCAAATAATATCACCTTCGAAAAATGCACTAAGCTTTCCTTCTCCTAGACTGATTGCCATATCAAGGTTAAAGAGTCCGACCTACCCTACTATTTACCCATTAAACTGGAGAGGGAATAGTTGTGTGCATACATTTCCCAAGTGCTATATTAAATATAAATAGTTTCGTACAGGATTTGAACCCGAGTCACTGTGATCATTTCCTACGACGATAACCATTATGCAACAAACGCCTCCCTGTAAATAGATAATTCCATGAATTACAAGGGCGAGCAATAAATATATTATCTTTATTATACATATACATATGTCATTCTTGATAATGTATTCTATATTTTTTTCTTTGAGAAACATTTGCTTTCATAACATATTGAAATGAAATATTTTTCGTTTCGTTCGTTTTTTTTCCATTTGGCAACTTGCCCTTTATGCACGAAAAGAAAGATGCATTAAAACCATCAGTTTTAATATATCCGCATTTTCTTTATGCATTTCTGTTGCATAATGCATTTCTTTCCGGTTTGCACTCACGTAAACACACGGACATAAGGAAAGCATGATACGTTTTACACACACACACACACACACACACACACAACACACACATATATATATATATATATATATATATATATATATATATATATATATATATATATATATAAACATTGTTATGGCCAGAAAATAATCCTTCAATGCGGACGCTTATTTTTATTATCAATTCATTTTCAAAGAACTCGTAAAATGCATATAAATCTTTCGTCTTAATTCCCTACGTAACCACGATAATCATAATGCTACAGTTTCCACAATTTCCCTACTGCCACAATTATTTCAATATCTTTCTCTGTATATTTTTGCTCAATATGTCTTCAGAACTTTTATCTGTAAAAACCGCATTACCCTAATTGTTCTAGAGAAGGGAGGATGAGCAAGGAAAAATGTTTTCCTTCTGCCTCTACCACAGGGTTCCTTATCGGGATGTCATCTCCAATCAGCTAGTCGTTGATGCTTAGACTTCATCAACACTTAGATAGGTGTTATCTGGTTTGCTAACCATCCTACTCATCCGAATCGAAATGGGAGGAGAAACCGTTTTCTTTATCTCTCAGATTATGCTCCTATTAAAATGAATGAACGGTTCCCAATGCCCCGCTTTTTCTTCATAATCGAAAGTCGTATAAATGGGTTCGTACTTTTTACACATCTCCCAAGGGCATTAGCTCAAAGGAACTGAAACTGACCAAATCGAAACTGGAACTTCGCTGATTCCGATAGTTTTGCTAGCAACCTTTAATTAAGTAACATTTAACCTTTCCGTGTCAGTATCCCTTGAGAACACTCTCGTAGCGTAACGGTTCTCACCGTAGGCAATAGAGTCGGCTACTCAACTTGAAATTCTGAACGAGGCTGTTTGCGTTTCATATTTAATGGTATATCAATCATTACCATTTTTATTTATTTCTTTTGTCATAAAATAGTGACTCCTCTCAACAATCCACCCTGTAGATGGGGCTTAGAATACGGTAATTGTATACCCTACATAGGGGGTGGGGGTTAGACCCCTTTTAGAAAAAGTGGAAGTCCAGAGTATGACTCAAAGTGTATCTGATGGTAAGGTTCCAGTTCCAGAGGTCTGGGGAGTGTGGACAATCCCTTCATAGTAATTACTTACAGGTTTCCTCTGAGTTGGAGTGCTAGTACTTGATAGGATCCTATGGGACAAACAGACCTATTTAAAATTATTTATATTCGATTGACCGTGTGCGAAAAATACCTTTAAGAAGGAACTACACAAAAATGTCAATATTGATGCACTGTAAGAATCTCTAAATAGGAACTCTCCTATGTTAATGAATACAGAAAGGTAAGAATTAACGCCCTTAGCGAGCTGGAAAAATTCGTCTCCGTGGAACCAGGCGATCGGACTGAGAACATTTTCGAGATCTTGGCTTCTCATGCCAGCCGATAAGGGACAGCGTAGCAACCCCCTCAGTTAGGAGACAACAGCCCACTTAGACTATCAGGGAGAGAGCCTTGTGACTGCAAGTACAACAGTGTACTCTGTTAAATTGTTAATTTGGTTACATGTAATAAACATAGTAATTTGTATATGTGCTTTCACTAATATTTTTATTTTCGTACCTTATTAATTCTGTTGGGGTACTCGCCTTTAAGTTTCGAGCTATCGCACATCGACTAACTTCAACAGCTCATTGTAAACAATTCTCTAACCATAGAGCATAGAGCATGAGATAACCCGATGGGTTTACATGCCGTTAAAAACATTCATTCTCTAAAAGAATAAGTAAAAGTAAGTAAAGTAGACGGTGCGGCCTAATGTCGGTATCAGCCAGATAGCGAGGGAGTCTATCCCCTTTTCACTAGCGCTTGACCAAGGATATTGTTTTGGCGTCTGAGGTGGATCGCCACACCTAACATCAGCTTCTCAGTTTACCGCACTTAACCCTGTGCTACTCATACGCCGAGTTAGCGAGGGCCGGTATCGAACCAGCAGCCTGGTGGTTCCTAGTCGGACGCTCTACCGACTGAGCTAAACTGGCACTTTTTAAAAGAATGAGAGTTATGAATCGTGTACAGTTTTGTCTTGTTTTGCTTATAGTTAAAATGTATCAATTAGGTTCTTTTAGTCAAAGGAAAGTTGGACCAAAACATATTCTCTGGTCTTCTACGTACAAATAAATTATGTGAGTATTTGTAAATCCGTCCTTGTAAACCTAGTCTGTATTTGAGTTGCAGAATTCCAAGTATTTAAAATCGACGCATGTAAACCGCATTCAAACTCTGTCGGTATTAGACGGACAATAAGATTTTATCCGTTCGTTGTGTTCAGTTTCTTTTGTAGTCTTTGTTAAGGCAGCGACTCTCAACAATTGGAAATATCTCCTTCACGTTCCTACTTAAACTTCTCTTTAAATTCAAGGCTCTTATATACGGAGACATCAGTTCGTCGTCTGTAAAGAGAAAGTTTACTGACTGGCACTTTGCTCATTGGCAATAAGCCATTATATCCGGATACAACTGTCTGGTCAAGTAGGAAGATTTTATTATCATTATCATTACATGGAATAATTGTATAGTCAAACATCTACCTAACACACGTAATACATAAGATTCACAGGATTAAAAAAACAACTGTTCATTCCAAATTATATTTTCAAATAATACTATTGTCTGACTGCCCTCTAACAATAGATTGAAACTAATCGATGTGTAGTTAGAATAATGAAATGAAAGATAGCTAGATCATATTGTTATGAGATTGAGCTCTTGTTACTGGGTATTCCTCTGAGATACGAGCAAAAATGTCCCCTCGCAAAAATATCCTTTCGAAAATTTAGCTGAAAACATTTACTAATTACTGTACATATAAAAAAATGTGTTTATGTTACCAATACTACTATACCAATTTTAAACAAAGTCACCATGAAAGCGATTTTCTTGTTCATCGGTCCAAGATTGCATAAATAACACGTCTCGATTTTTAAAATAATTCAATCGGAGTCAACATACCAGAAAAGTAACCCATGAAAATGAATTTGCACATTTTTTGTACTTTCGTAGGTATCGCATGTGTCTCTCTAGGTTGGCTGGTCAGATGGTAATTAATAGATGATCTACATCTATTATTTTAATTGCAGTGTAGATAAGTTTTAACATATTTAAAACGGTTGTACCATAAGCGAAAACCGTTAGTTTCAAATTGGTATGACAGACGGTTTAACAGCTTCAGCACAAAATAACCCAACAAGATTTGACATGCCGTAAAATCTAACCAACTTCCCAGCATCAGCAATCAGCCTAGTATAATACCAACAATTGTGCATTTGATTTATGCCGCTTAAATCGTAACTCGACACTGTATTTTTTTCCAAGCTAAACGCCAAGAAGTTTGTTCCTATATCTTTAAAATGCGCAATAGAAACCCCAAGAGGTTTTTTTTCTAAAACTTTCGAGATTTTCCTTATAGATTGAACTTCGTTTTAGCAGCAAAAAGTTTCAAGATAAAATCACGATGTTACTCTTTATGATGTCGACAATTATACACGTCTCTGAGGAAATATTGAAATAAAAAAAGAACTTTATCTACAAAAGCCGCTTTTTTAGGAGTTGAAAGATTCCAGCCACTCAAAGGAAATATCTCCGAATACACTAGGGTGGGTCTCCTCGAGCGATGGTTTACAAGTTCATATGTTAAACACAAATGTAGCGATTTTATTCCTCACTGAGTTTTAATCCTCTGTAGCTCTACACCAGACTTTTTAGAAAATATCTACAGATATATCCAAATGGCATGCGATAAAAATAAGAAAATCTAGTTAATTTCATTATTATATCTTATTATAATGGAGATTGTGTGTTTTTCTGTCTGTAACCGAAACTATATTCCTACTCAAGTCACAATTCTCTTAGTTATTGACATCACATTCTCCATGATTTTATTTTTATCTAAACCTCAATTATTAATAAAATTTTCTTACATTATTAATACTGTTAACTATGTCTACATACTGACAACATGCAATTATATTTATATATACAACAAAATAGCGGTTTACAGTGTGAACGGGAAGGCTAATTTGGATATTAATATTAAAAAATAAAATTTAATAAATATGTGTTTAGTATTATTGATTTCTAACTGTTTGGTTTTATTTTAATGAATATAAGAAAAAGTCTCTTCAATAAATCTTAAATGAAATCCATTAACAAGATAAAATAACTGTCATTTTATTCTTTACTTCCTCTTATAACTAAATACTTAAATTAGAAAAAAATAACAATGAAAGATGAGAGTGATGGAAGAGTAAGTTTCAGTTGTTGTATTTTTTTTTACTATACTCCCTCTGTTTCAAATCTTTTATTATACCCCCCTCTGTTTCAAATCTTTTTATCTGTCTTCTTATTTAGTTTTATTAGCCTTTCTAATTTAATACAATATTTTATTACATTAAAACTTAAATACTTGCACCCGGAGGGTGCATATATTTGCTAGTATGTTTAATCTAGGGTGGCGGAAAAGTAAGTAGAAATTTTAAAATCTGAATCACTGTTTTCCTTTTTTCTTTTTTAATTCTATTTATTTTCACTGATGAAAATTACTCTGAACTCATTACTGAATATGATATCCTTCAAATACCGCCACATTTCAGCTTTATAGAGTCAAGCCCTTCCTAGACTGTGTTCCGAGAGAGCGTATTATGTTTCTGACACCAACCCTCTAATTTCTTGTCGAATAGCATTCTTCATCTCCTAGAGTATTTGAGTATTATTTGCATAAATTTCTTCTTAAGAAAACCTCAAAAGAAAACAAAAGGATTGTCAAATCTATCAAAACCTACAACATATGATAAAATTAGCCATCGAGCATTATTTTCAAGAACTAACATTTTTAGAAATCCTTATTAAAAACCAAAATGAGCAAATTTTCACAGCCATTTACATTAAACCCACAACAATATCACCATTTTAAGAGCTATCACCCCGAAAGCTGCACAAAATATATCCCTTACTACCTAGCATAAATTATCTACACCATCGTCATCAACAAAAAACACCGAAAGGTCCGCCTAGAAGAACTGCCAGTTAAGTTTCTTTTCTCATTAAATTAGTCTGTCATTGAATATTCCACGATAAAGTGCATAACGTTTGTTGTTAAAATAAAGTTGAAAAATATTTGTTTCTTATTCAGTTGTATACATTTTTATGACAAATCAATAAGATCTTTATTGAATAACATTGAAAGAAATAAAATAGATTGTAAATAAATAAAAGATGATGTTCATTTTTTTTAAATAACTGTATTTTGTGCCACCCTGTATAATGAAAAAAATACGTTGTTAAAGTTTAGAAAAATATACGTTGTTAAAGTTTAGAATTTAGCAGAAATTTGATAACAAAAGTGCAAATATCACCAGTAAAAACATAGTAATTGCATTAAGTCCAGTCGTGCTACTGCATTCCCTTTCAGACTAATACTTTTGGGAAAGGTATAAACTTCCTTATCCCTCGAGCTATGGTTTAAATAGTATCATTACTGTTCTTCTACAAGGATAGCTTTGGCATTGAATACCCCAAAATATTGATATGCCATTAAACAAAGAAACCAAACTACAATCATAACAGTTCAAAATGGGTGTTTATAATATAAAAGATATAATAGTTACGTTTTTGATCCTGTGTACCTTTAAATGAGCATATAATTAGCAGTACTTATCTATGATGTAGGTATTATATCAACTCGTCCGTCCTTGTATATGTTTTAGGATGTATTAACTAAAAATGCACACCTCTATCGTCAATCAATCCTCATAATCTTGTCCAGAATATTGATAACCGGTGCAATGTAAAGTGAGTTCTCCCATTTAAAATGGATCTTTCTTCAGCATTTAGTCACGCAGATGCCAAATTCTCGTGGAAGAGCTAAGGAAGTGTTTGGATCATTATCACAAGCATCGTCATTAATATCATCAAAGACTGGTACAATTCTCTCTCTCTCTCTCTCTCTCTCTCTCTCTCTCTCTCTCTCTCTCTCTCTCTCTCTCTCTCTCTCTCTCTCTCTCTCTCTCTCTCTCTCCTTTTCTTTTTCTTTCTTTGTCCATCACTCCATCTATTTCTACCATAATTTACGCTTTCGTATATCCAGGGCGATGACGCATGCGCACAACTCGAATCCAGAGAACACACAGGAGGTTTTCCGCTGACAGATGCTATTGTTCACGCCTGCACAGTTTTCTCCTGCGCCATTTTCTTTACGCTTTGGGGCTGGTCATCATAAACAACTGATGAAATTTCACGCCTCGAAATCTCGCGGACGTGCGTGAAATACACTACAGGGAACTACACCTTGACTTCTTCATTACTAAACACAACGATGACGTCAACAAGCGTTACTCTTTCTATTGCAGTGTGTGCGTCCGATAGCAGCAATTGTAAAGCGCTGGAAAAAGAAGCGTACAAGTGTGTTCACATCCGCCACACCAAAGCTGCCGTTTTAGTTTTCGGTCGGTGAAAGTGTGCAACGTAAAAAGGGCGGGAAACGGGTGGACTTGATAGTAATGGCGGACACACACTGGCGACCAGTGCTTAAAGGTAGCGTAACACAACGCTGCACTGCACAAACACACCGAGGGGAAAAATTGAAATTCAGATGAGGACTTGGAAACGACTGAAACTATATTTACTGTCAGTTATCATCAGAGAAGCGAAAAGGAGTCGGCTTCTTGTGGCGTGAGAAAGCGATGTTGCTATTGATGGTGACAACAACGGAACTGCAGATTCGACGCGCGGTTTTAAATAGCCCGGGCTTCTCGCTGCTCTCTTTAGTATTGCGCTGCTTTCATTGTGGCGTATGTCCAATGAAAAAGTGAATTAAACGATATTTTGGGCGGCTATTTTGTACAGTTTGCTTATTTGTTAAGCTGGCTTTATTCATGGTATTACGATGGGGAAAAAGAGCGATTTGGGAGAAAGTGAAATAAAATACGTTAATGAATACAAAGACTAATATTAAATTGAAATAATATTGCATTTCTCTATCTTTTTTGTAGTTTCCATTTTCAAAGAAATATTTCAAATAGTTCTGGAGCCCAAGTTTTAATAATATCACATGAAATATTTACTATAAAGATAACAAAAATGAGAACCTTAGAATTATTGACAAAAATACATTTTTAGAATCTTAAAACAGCTTACTCTAATATTATCCGGGAGAGATTACACTCGTGTTGTAATAGCAAGGTAGGTTGCTGCCTATTTTCAGTTAATTTCATGCGCAGCTATATTTACTAAATTGGTTTTAATGTTATATAGTAAAAAAACATTGCCGTTAGAATTTAGACAAATTACCAATAATTTGAAGGGGGACATATGGATCCCTGGTTTTCCCAAGAGCATTACCACGCAAGGAAATGCAGACAGACTCGTCCAGGATTCGAAGTCGAGTTGCCGATTTCAATTCTAACGATGACAACAGCTACACTAAGTATGGCACTCTATCTTTATCTCGTATATATATATATATATATATATATATATATATATATATATAATCACCACCTCAGGACGAGTAGGATATGACACAATGTCATTTTTAAGCGGAGTTTAACAGGTTTTAATTAAGTTTTCATTCTCTTAAACTAAATGCCTAACAAAGGACAAAGATTCCAGTCGGCCCTAGCTGGAGAGAGAATCGATGGATTCATACCTTTCCCAAGGGGAGTAACGCTCTGCGAAATGCAAACAGCCTCGTTCAGAATTTGCACTCAGATAGCCGAGCATATTTTCTACGACGATAAGCATTACACCAAGCCCCCTCTCTCTCTCTCTCTCTCTCTCTCTCTCTCTCTCTCTCTCTCTCTCTCTCTCTCTCTCTCTCTCTCTCTCTCTCTCATATTTACAATAATAAATCTAAATTCATCATACCCTCTATTCCAAGTCGATATCTTTCATAGTTCGACCCATTATTCATGTTCATACAATTTTTAATTTAAGGAATGAAGTTCTGAAACCAAGGTTTACTCAAAATTCTTTTATTGTTTTTGAATTTGAATATTATTAAAATATTATTAATTGTAATCCGTTGGTTGGACTTGTAAAGTCGACCGATACACGATTATACACGCTACCTTTTTTAGAAAGTGTGAACATTTTGCAATTATAATAAGTTATAATTCCACATCATCTTGTTTCCTGCTTTACATTATTGATAAAAAAAAACATGTCACAAGAATTGAAAAATTCACATCAAATCCTAGGATTCAGCGGGTAATTTTGGCGCACTTTGTACAATGAAAATATTTATGACAAGCGTTGATTTTCATTTCAACTTTCCAAAGTTAAGGAATTAACTGAAGCAATATTCGTGGGAAGCGAACGACGTTTACAATAATCCTGCAGAAAGAAGGGAAAACATGCGTTAAAGCTATGGAAGAGTTTCTCTTTCCTTTCACAAATTTAGATCACTAGAAATGTATTTTTAAATTAGACTTTTTTTTCTTTCTTTCTTTCAATATTTTATATTTTGATGAGTAAATGTGGATGATGGAATTATTGATCTTTTTCTTAATTTTTTTTACAACTCTCATGCAATTCAGAACAGTGCTGTTTTTTTGTTGTTGATGTTTTTTTCTCTTATTTTTTACTTTATTATAATTTTATATTTGATCCTATTAAAGAGGGTACCTGTTTTTTTCTAAATTATTTCTCTTTGTGATTTGTTTGCTTGTTTTTGGTAGATCAAGCTTTTACTGTCTGACATGGTTCCCGCCTTCAGATTATCACGTGACTCGCAGAAGAATTCGGAAATGTCTTCCTTCTTTAGCATTCAAGCAAAACAACAAAAAGAAAACATTTTTCAAAATATTCGCATTTAATTCAACTAGATTTTTTTCCCCGACTGAAAAGCTATTTTTAATATGTCAAGAAATGAATTTTAATTTTTGGTGGTTGAAAATATTTTCTTTAATATTACCGCGCACAGTTTTCTATTAAACTGGATATATTCCATCACTGAGATAAAAAAAAAATATGAACGTTTTGATTCTATGAGATACGCTGCCAAATACTTCTCTTTTTACATGTCATAATAACAACAATTTTTTACATAATTTCTTTATTATTTATCTTATACTAGTTTGGCTGTGCCGTAAATAAATGAATTTCAGAATTTAAGACATAAACTAACTGGAAATTGTACTTTTTTACGACAACAGAAGGGTTCAATACATTTTTATGGGGATTTCACCTATCACATATCTGTATGGAAATTTAAAATAATGCCTCTGTTCTATTGGGTCTTAGAATACGCTGAGTGTATCTTCACTGGGGTAAGATCTCTAAAAACCGGTGTAAAATGTGCATGTAAAGTTCTAGTTCTAGAGCTCTAGAGAGTGTGGAGTATCCCTTCATTGTCATTACTCTCAGATCCACTGTGATAGTAGTAGTAATATCTGTTTGGATCACATCTATGGGTCAAAATAATTCCTTTTTCAAATAATTTGCATTAGATAGGAATACGATATATCATATAACTCTGTGCAAAAACTCTTTACTGACTACTCAACAAATGTACAATGTAGGCAATTTCCCCACCTTTAGGCATCAAATAAACCCAGATGATTTGATATGTTGTTAAAATCAATTAAAATAATTCCACTATAATGTTTTATATTTCTACGTAACAAGAAGTGTACACGACCTGAATATATACAATTTGTCCATCTCCATTTCTGGGCGCTTCTAATGGCGTAGTAAATTATTGCACACATACACACACACACACACACACACACACACATATATATATATATATATATATATTATATATATATATAGGGGTAAACTATAGACACGTGTTTCGAGGTATCACCTCTCATCAGTATAGTTATACGGTTTTAGCAGCTGCCTCTGGCTGGGTTCGAAACCGAACGAACTTACGCTCGCCCAAGCTTCTTACCCACACATCCACAGTCAGTCGCCAAATAGCAGGCTATTTAATTGCTATATTTCTAAGGGGAAATGACCTTCACCTAGAGTTCTCAAACTATGTAAACAAGTGAGATTTGGCCGAGCCGAATACGGTGAATCTGCAATTATATACCTTCTAAATAGAGTGCTGAAGCGTATGTAAACTATAGACACGTGTTTCGAGGTATCACCTCTCATCAGTATAGTTATACAGCAGCTGCCTCTGGCTGGTTCGAAACCCGAACGAACTTACGCTCGCCCAAGCTCTTACCCACACATCCACAGTCATCGCCAAGTATAGCAGGCTATTTAATTGCTATATTTCTAAGGGGAAATGACCTTCACCTAGAGTTCTCAAACTATGTAAACAAAGTGAGATTTGGCCGAGCCGAATACGGTGAATCTGCAATTATATACCTTCTAAATAGAGTGCTCAACCGAGAACGGGAAGCGTATAAAGGGGTAAACTATAGACACGTGTTTCGAGGTATCACTCTCATCAGTATAGTTATACGGTTTTAGCATATAATTCTATTAATCTTCTTGCCTAACTGAAAACTCTCGGGAGTAGTAGGAAAAGTTTTGTGTTTTTATATATATATATATATATATATATATATATATATATATATATATATTGAATTTTACATGTAATTTTCGGTGGATAATTACGTGGGCAGCTACATGAGTAATTTCGTTACATATAGGTGGGTTTATAATTTGAATATATCAATTTCTTTAATAGATGTAGATATTTATATAAGGGACATTTTATTTTAGATACCTGAGCACGTAATTTATATTTAATCCCTGTGTGCATAGCGACACATCTCGAGGCCAATAAAAATTATAACTGAAGTCATCTTTGCTGTTCCCATCACTAGAAATTTCTGAGTATAATTATTAATCCTAATTTCCAAAGCTGAATTTGCAATCGGATAAAAATTGAAAAACTTTTTCCCCTTTCAAATTTTTAACATTTTTTTAATTAAATTTTTCTTGGAGAACATGAGTTAACAAAACTGTTATGGATTTTGTTGTTAGATTTATCTCATACTCACAATATTGCAATATATTTTAAAAATCAACGGAATGAGAGATAATATCTTTAAAAATCTCTTTAAAAAGTTTCCGATCGGTAATTATGTGATTTTTTATGTCTGTGCACGATATAATTTGATGGTATACTCTGTTGACGACCTTAAACTGCATCTAACGGTGAAATTCTAATTCTGGAGCTCTAAGGATTGAGGAGTACTCCTTTATCGCCATTACTTACAGGTCCACTCTGACCGGGAGTGGTAGTGCCTGTCTGGGTTCCATCTATAGGAAAATAGATAAAAAAATGAGTTTAGAAAAAGTGAATACCCAACAAAAATGAATAAAATAACCCAAGGGTTGATATGCCGTAAAATCCAGCCAACCAACCATCTGTTCACGTGGTTAGCAAACTGTATTATTAAATGATTGCATGCTCCATATTTGCGGCCTTGTGTTACAACTAAGCTTAGTAAATGACTAATATATTGATAAAGAACTTAAAATTAAATCGGATCTGGTTGTCATTATTCTATTAACTATCTATACATTGTTACGCTAGTACCTACCTACGTGTGTCACATTTTAACCCCCGATCCGGAGAAGCTTCGTAGTTAGGGAGTTGGTATGGGGAGTTGTGTTGGACATTGAGTGTCGTCACCTCAGATAAATAATGGATCTTTCCGTTTTTGTTGTGATGGAAAAAGGAAAGAAAAAGGACATTATACGCATTGGAAAAATATAAGAAAGAACGACAAAAGAGAGCGAGGCAAAGACAGAGGGAGGAGCAAGAGTGTGGAAACGATAATACTAATCTGTTTCAGCGAAATGGAATGAAAATAAAGAAAAAGAAAGAAAGAGCAAATTTGTTAAATCATGATTATTATACTTTTTACCATTTGTAATAGATTTTAAGTGTACATATCAAGCGCTGTAATAGTTAAATTATCATTACTGTGGTATATTTACAGATCCCGTTAGGTCTGATTGTTTCTTTGTTTATCTTTTTGTTTTACGGTATATCAACCTCGGTGGGTCATTTAATGCCGTCAAAGTTTTGAAATAAATTCATTTTTAATAGATACTCAATATTTTTATAAACACATTTTTCTATTTAACCCATAGATATCCTGGTAATAAGAGTCATATACAGAAAATTAAATATATGAAGACGTTTAGTGTAATAGTTATTGTCGTGGGAAATGGACACGGTGAGACGAGTTCAAATCCTGAACGAGGTTGTTTGCATTTCAGATAGCGTTAATACCCTTAGGAAAGGTAGGAATCAAATATTCCAGCTATGGTTAAATGATAGGGCCGACTGGGCTCTTTAAACTTGATTATGCAACCAATCTAGGAGAAGAAAAACTCTGAGTCGTGCGGAGGGGGTTGGTAAATCTATGCGTATATATTCACGCAACCTGGAGATGTGAAAATGGATTTGTATTTTTCTGCATCACTTAGAAATACAATATATTTTAATTAACTATTTACACATAATAAATCTACTTGAAGCCCACGAATATCCGAATTCCTAGTTTAAAAAACAACAACATTTCTACAGAAGATGGAGGCGGTCGTTGTGTTATCGTTGTGTTATAATCCTGGACGAGTCAGTTTGAATTTCACATAGGGAAAACACCATTGGAAAAGGTATGTATCCATCTATTCTCCCTCCAGCTATGGCTAATTAGATGGTCTTATTAGACTCTTTATCGTTATTATAACAAGGAGAATGAAAACTCTGAAACCAAACCCATTAAACCCCGCTTAACAATGACCTTGTGTCACATCCTTCTCATGTGGAGTGTTTGGTAAACACACAATTGTTATGTTTTTAAAGACATATACTTTCACTGATCTACTTAAGTAAAATAATATCTTCAGGTGGACAATAATTCAATCAGAATTATCAGATAAAACATAAGGCAACGAATAACTTTGTGTCAGAAAAGTAATTTCATATGCGATCTGAAAAGTTTACCTTTTTAACTAGAAGATATTCCTTGGATAAAATGTTTTTTCTGACTATTTTTCGCTTAATATTTAGTGATTTAAAGGCAATTTCAACAAATAATTTTTCTTGTTCTTTTTTAGACATTAAATATGAATTCCTTTAATTAATTTCGAAATAAATACAAGATAAGATCTTAAAATTTGACTTTGTGAAAACACATAGATAAAATCAAATTCTATTAATAACAAAAAAAAAAAAATAAATTGAGGAAAAATAAAATCTTATGTAGAAGAATGTTATTGTTCATATGAATTCTCTTCTATCATAATTACCTTTCTTTAAAAAAATCAAACATTTTTTTATAACTATCTATTTCACAAATACGTTTAAAAAAATATTTCACACATTTTATTCACTATTAGGACACAGAAACTAAACAGATAAACTGGATATATTATACTGAATATAACAGAATAGTCTAATTAATAATTTTCAGTGTGGTACATGAGGCAATGGTTTGATGATGGAAGACTGGCTACCACTTGCTGGGACATTCCTTTTTTGTAAATTTCTATCCGATGAACTACTGCTATCAACACGAATCTGTGGATTGCTTTCATTCATGTAGGATGTGTAAAAGCCCCCAGCCACTATTGTAGTTTCACTAACTAACAGGCTCTTCTAAGGGTCACATTTCTGCTGTGGGTTGTTGGTCTGCCGGAGGGGTTGTGTAAATATGCACATCAGGTTAACTCTGAGAAAGAGACTTAATAATTTTGAGGCTCTTATTATTAAACAAATAACCTCAAGCCGAATGAAATCTTTAAATATTCAAGTTTTGAATACATTTAATAATGATACCGGCTTATGTAAGACTTCATTACAAGGAACCCACGTCTTAAATCTGAAATGTTAAATAAGATTTTCTAATAACAAGGTGAATCTATCATTATTGTTTCATCCATTTATGATAATCTCTCCCATTTAAATTCTATAACTTGAAAATTATTATGAGTAGAGCTTGCTGACAGGATTTGCTCAGAAGTAATTTTTACAATGTGTCTATTCATGAGCTAACGACTTAATAAGCTTAATGGTTTATAATTACTGTATGATTTAATAAAACTTAAATCAATGGAATATTGTTTGTATATTTCAATAGTTGCAAGATTGAAATGACCTAAATATTCAAGGATATATAGATACACACACACACACACACACACACACACATACACACACACACACACTCACATATATATATATATATGTGTGTGTGTGTGTGTGTGTGTGTGTGTGTGTGTGTGTAAATATATTTATAAATAAATTTATATATTAAATATATAAATTTCTACGCATTAGAGTCAAAGAACACTTACACACACAAGCATCCACTTTCCGCAAACACTTAATTAAATGCAACAACACAGAGAGAAATATAACAGTCAATATAGAGGCCTGGGAGAGAAATCTGGGTAATCTCCGAATTAAAGAGGCCTTGCTAATAGCTAGATTACACCCAGAGATCAATAACAGGACAGAACTCAGCGCAGAGTTCAGAATACAATAAACCCACAACCAACGCGCAAATGTAACTATATATGCAAACACGCTCGAAACACATACCCACATGCACAATGGAGAATTATTAATGAAACAAATCTACAACGAGAAGACTAATGCGGAACACGCACTCAAATCTATAGCCTAGCAACTCGCCCACACATACAAACACACAAGCCATTGAACACTAGTTGTTAAAGAATAAGATTTACATAAGATATTGATGAATTTAACTATTTTACCTTTTTATCTAACACACACACATACACACACATACACACTTATGAACAAGGTAAATATGAAAGCTTTAAAAAAATAAATATATATATATGTATATATATATATATATATTTAAAAAAATATTATAAAATATAAAATGATAAATTGAATTAGATATAAATAAGTAAATAAACAAATAATAATAATAATAATAATAAATGATTAAATTGATTTATATTACATCCAACATGAAATATTATACATCACCATGGCCACCAAACACAAATACGCTCTTTCATACGCACATACACACGTGCCCCCCGTGCTTGGATACAATCATAACGTCACAGCCAACACGCATTTTCATGGACACGGGGATGACAAAATACGCACACGTGCAAACAAACAAAAAAACGCATTCACATAAACATGCAACACGAGAATACAGTTATATAAAAAATACCATAAAAAAAAATTCGTTTAAATAGAAATGCCATACTAGACTACTTCAGTTCCAGCGATCTTTTGAAAAAGAGATTTTATCTCGAAAATTCAAGAATAAAATATAGGTTAACACACAACACCATTGTTACCGTATTATTTTTTTTCTTTACACCTGCATTGTGATAGCCTTCAAAATCAACCTCCAAACCATATATATATATATATATATATATATATATATATATATATATATACGAGAGTAATCCCAGACGTAAGGTCTCCAAAATATTTAGAAATTACAGAGAGTTTACTATTTTAACAAAGATATTTCATGGATAAAGTGTTTTACTCTCTTGTTTACTCCTTTTCTCTTAAAAGTTGACCCTGTGTCAGATACTGCCAGTGCAGGATAGGTTGTGTAAATACGTGCATTGGGTTAATTGTGAGAAAAATTCTTCATGATTTTGAGGCTCTTATTGTTATATGTAAATAATCTAAAGTCGAATGAAATCTTTAAAGCTTCAAGTTTTAAATACATTTAATAATGATACCTTGATAATAATTTTTGATGATAACTATTAAGGATATAAACACGCACAAACGCACGCCTATATATATATATATATATATATATATATATATATATATATATATATAATGTTCACTGTTGAAGAAAGTATTTTAAGGCGTGCTTCGATCTTAAAGCGAAGGCTCAAAGCAAAATGTATTTATTTGTTTCGACGTGCGAGCACTGCTTTCAAGGCCAAAATGGACCCTTCAAAATAAGCACTCTACTCGTGTACCTTTGTCTTGTGTTTCCTGATGTAAACTTTTCCGTTGGGATTGATTTTTATTTTTTTCGTTCAAGAATGCTGTGATTTTCTTGACAGATTTATACGACAGAGGAACACACTACACGGGGCCCTTATGATGCATTCCAACTCTCAATAATTCAAGGTTATAGGCAGGCAGGAAGCACCACCAAAACAATGTTTCTCACGAACCTTTTATATATATATATATATATATATATATATATATGTGTGTGTGTGTGTGTGTGTGTGTGTGTGTGTGTTTAAAATGAATAAAAATTGTTTATTATTTTGAATAGCGTTTGGGTAACGTTCTAGACGCTCGGTTCACGTTGTAGAAGAATTCCATGAGAAATTTAATAATATTTAGGAAGAACTGGAAATTCTAATTCGCATTTCATATTTATATCTGCACTATCGAGAATTTTGATGAAATGTTCCTTCAATTTGAAGTTGGACTAGAAATAGCTTGAAGTTAGAAATTTCTATGCGTAGTACTCTAAGATATCTGGGTAGGATTGGATTTTTTGGGTGGGTGCTTTGGGGTTTCTTCGACAAAAACACACATTCACAAACATAATGATTTGTAGCGATATATAGATTAATGTGTTACCTGTAGTTTTAATTATAATATATACACTGATAATTTAAAAAATCTATACGTTTTTATCCAAATACTAATGGAACAGTTCCTGGAATGTAACGGCTAACATGCTGAATTACGACATCGTAGTAAGCGGGTTCGAACTCCAGTCGCGCTATTACGTGCATTTCTGGACTAATACTCTGGGGAAAGGCATGAAACCTCCTCGTCTTCTTTGTATTAGGAATAAGAATTATCAGGAATAATATAATCATATAACTGTGCAAAAATAATTAGAAAGTACACAACTGAGGTAAATATAACTGTACACTGTACGCACTTCCCTAACCTCGATATATGAAATAACACGGACTGGTTGACATTCCGTTAGACACAATCAATCACACTAGAAAGCTAATGCCACTAGTATAGTTGTAGATGGAGCTTATATAGAAAAATAATTGTTTAAGCTTTGTATTGTTCGTTTATCAATATTCTTAACTTTTCTCTCGAAACCTTTTGATATACCATCGCATGAATAAGTATTTTACGTAGACTTTAGCAAACAAAATTAACTAAAGCGAAGCCTTTATACAAATCATTACGCATACATCAACATATACCTGGTTTTAATCCACTTAGAAATTATGGATTCCTGTGTACACAAAAGGCTTCTACTAACTTATAAATTGAATAAACTAAACAACATCCATCCATCCACCAAACCAACGACAGATCTGTGCAAACACGTGCACTGGCAACGCCTTGAATAAGAGATAAGCCCACGTACACTAGAAGACATATAAGGCATCGATGCAATTAATGCTAGACTTGGATGATTTTTAAAAGAAATTAAGAAAATCGATTTCCGCTATAATATTATTTAGAAAGATTCTAATAAAATTAGACATCGGCATTTTTTTTTCTTGTATAACATTTTTATTTCTGTTTTCTCGCAATTTTGAAAATTAAATAGAGGTCGAACTTCTTTGGATAGAAAAAAAGCCCAAGGTTCGTTTAACATAACGACGTTAACGGCAAATAAATTAAATCATTATCAACATGCAATAACTTCTGAGCTTGGTGTCAATAAATGTGAATAAACTTTGAAACTTAGGGAAGTGCGTTCATTGAATGTTCATATTTACATTTTTTGTATAATTGTTTCTGAAGCTTTTGTAAATAGACATTCCTATCAAATATTAATCATTTTTAAACATATATATTTGAACGATAGGACATTAATGTTTTACATTCAGCGTATTCTAAGCCCCACCGACAGAGTGGTTTAATTTTTGGTAATATGTATTGGATTTCCACTAGTACAAGCATTACACGCTTATCCGAGGCAGGCGTATGGGAAAGCAATACATTGATCCTTAGTAGAGCTCACCATCACTACATTCCTAGCAGATGTTAAAGGAAGACAAGCAAATAAATGATAAAAATAACTCTATTAATTAAATAGCTCTACGCGGTGGTTCTGGGAATTCCGCATCCCAACCAAACGCAAACACCATATTAGTTCCTCAGTTAGGTTTCTAATGTGTGTTCAACCTTTCCAAAGAATATTAATTTTTGTAAAAATTACTAATTTATATATAATAAGAAAGTTTGGTATGTACGCTTCGACTTATAACTCAGAAAATCGATGTCACTCAGATTCGAAATCTTGCATATACCTTAATATCCCTATAACTAAGAAACACATCAAATTTGGTTATTGATTTCTACTGATTAAGGGATATAATTAATTAATTAAACAAAATCAAATGATTTGCGATAATCGTAGCATGGCTGCTGCTGCTAATGTAAAAAAATCGCTGACTGCTGCTTATATCAGCTGTGATTCAAATGGCCGTGCCCTAATCGTAATCCCGGTCCAATTTTAGAAATATTATTTGGTTACTATATGGAATTAATTTATTAAACTAAGGTTTGCTCCTTGCACCGCCTGATCCCGTTTGAATATCCACCTTACATTACTTTTATTTGCCATGTTTCTATTTACCAACATTTCTTCAGGGTGTGACACAAGGTCAATTTCTTAAACGGAGTTTAACAGGGTTGAATTCAGAGTAATCCTTCTCCTGGACATGTTGCCATACCAAGGTTAAAGAACCAAACCCGCACTAGAATTTACCCATAGCTGGAGGGACAATAGTTGGATGCATACTTTTCCTAAGTGCAATAGTGCTATGTGAATTACAAATAGCCACGTACAGGATTTGCAACCATGTCGTCCATTTCCTACGACGCTATTGCCTCCACAACAGGCGCCGCCATATTATTCGTCATGTATAGTTTAAAGCCATTTAAGATTAAATCTATGTATGAATGTATACGGTATCTTACGGTCAGTCGCTTTCCTCCTGGTTCAATCCGGATTCAAGATGTCCACTAAATTATGATGCTTAATGGGGTTCTCATTTTGAAAATTGAACTAACCAGATTAGATCCAGATAAGATTGTACAAAATTGTTTAGCCATACATTATAAGAGAAGGCAACAATAAATATTGACCTCTGTGTAAAATCAGATAAAACCGATTCATGTATTTTAAACAGGCTGGATATATCTCCACGCTCGATGGTAAGACCCTAAAATCGGTACAACAGTTTACGTACCAATGTAGTAATATCTCATCCACAGAAAACGATGTTAATGCACACATAGGGAAGTCATTGACTGCTATAGACACATTGACAATCATATGGATGTCTGGTCTCACTGATAAGTTAAAGTGATAATTCTCCCAAGCCTAAGTTGTATCAGTCCGACTGTACAGCTGCACGTGGACCCCAACGAAATGCCTAGAGAATAAACTATAAATCTTAAACAAATCATAAAAACAGCACACCACAAGAAGCAAGCTGTACGGCCACTTGTCCCCTATCACATAAAACCATCCGAGTAAGACGAATAAGATATTCTGGACACTGCTGGCGAATCAAAGAAGACGTTGTCCTTTTGCCCGTTAGAGTGGGCCGTCCAGCAAGGACTTACATCGATCAGCTCTCTGCCAATTCTGGATGCTGCACAGACGACCTTCCGGGGGCGATGACCTATAGGAATAGTTGACGAGAGATTGTAATGTATATATGTGCTACTGGCACGACATGATAATGATGGTGATGGTTGTGTCATAATGAGAACACTTGTGAAAAGAAGAGGCAAATCGCTAATGTAAAGTAACTAATGCATAATATGGTTGGGAAAAATGCCTTGTATTATCATTCTTCTGAGTAAGTAGTAATAGGCTAGAGCATTAAAGATTTATTTTATCTTGTACAACTCGGTAATGGGTCTCCAAACACTTCACTTCAACAACAGCCGATTCTTGAATTTTACATTGAAAATGTATTCTAATTTCTTGTCGAATCTGTATTGATATTCGGATGGGTTACATTTTTGGGGCGACCGTGGAGGGGGATCAAAACCAGGAAAATGTGTAATTCAAGAATTTGCAATACTTTAACGTGAAGGAAATGTCTTAATTCTGTGGTTATCTTCCGTGTTTCGCAAAGATATGTATCAACAAAGAATTGATTTTCCTCAATACATTAATAAACGATGAATGTAACTCTCGCTGAATTTAATACATTTGTTTTATCATTCGATAAACCCGCTGTGGACAGGCATTAGAAAACAGACCATAGCTTTATTATATCTCTTCTTGTGAGTTTTCCTTTGCACCATAGTTAAATGGTGGTCTTTCACTGGCGTCTGAATGAAAGCAACTCTCCTCATTTCTCGAGAACTCCTCTTAATAGTCTAGTTGATCTTAAAAACTATGTGGTCTGGAAGGTATTGATTCTTCCTTTGATTTTCAATTACTTCAATCTTTTTTTCCAAGTTTTTCCGGATCGTTCCAAGGGCACCGACTACAATGGGTATCGCCGTCACCCTTTTTAATGATCCACAGCTTTTTAGCTTTCTGGCAAGGTCCAAGTAGTTGTCTATCTTTTTTATTTCTTTCATTTTCTTTGTGTTCCGCTGGAACAATCAAGTCCACAAGGTGAAACGTTATTTTTCTTGTTTATTATTATTATTATTATAGAGTTTTTCACACCAGCGTTAGCTGATGGTCTTTCACGGGAGTCTGACTGACAACAAGTCTCCTCAGGTCTCTTGGACTCAATTGAGTATTCTAACCGATTGCAGCAATGCAGCAATGCAGTTGTCTGGATGGTCTCAATTCTTCCTCTGATTTCCAGTTTCTGCAGTCTTTTTTCCAAGCTTTTTATGACCGTTCCAAGTGCACCAACTACAATTGCTATCACTTTGACCCTTATATTCGAAAGCTTTTTCAGTTCTCTGGCAAGGTCCAGGTATTTGTCTATCTTTTCGTTTTCCTTCATCTTCATCCTGTTATCTACAGGAACCGCCAAGTCTACCAGTTGACAAGTTCTCCTTTTTTCTTTTTCTTTTTTTTTTTTTGTTAATCAATACTATGTCTGGTCTCCTGGCTGGGATAAGGTGATCCCTCTTTATCTCGAAGTCCCGATTATTATTATTATTATTATTATTATTATTATTATTATTATTATCTTACTAGGGAATGTCTTATGTCAATAGCCGTTACGCCACACGCATATTCTCGTGGCAATATACTTTCTGTAGAAGAATGAACATGAAATCTAAGTAGTGTAAATAAATTATATCTGTCTCGTCTGAGATATTGTCAAATATGCTGTGAACTGGATTTTCTCCAGACATTTCTTCATGAAATGTTGAAATATATCATAAAGAATCTCCATGAAATGTCGATATCTTAAATTAAATTGTCAATCCTCTGATCATAAAAACGCATTGCCACACTGCCCCCACAGTTTTAGAATTAATGATATGCAAGTACTCAGCAAAAACTGGACATGATTACATATCTCATTAACAAAATATCAAGATTTGAATCACACCCATACCAGCATCACTTGTAAACCTCTTGAGTCAAGAACGTACATGTCATAAAGTACTATGTTCACTATTTTGACATGTCGTTCATATCCGAATAGAAAAGACATTTATAGATTTGCAAACAATTACATCAGTGTTTGTTTCCATATGAATCTAAGAAAAGGAAACAGAATAATCATACCGGAAAATCCAACCAACCGACCATTATGTCAATAAGAAAATACTCTCTATTTATCTGCTAGCGAGAGAAAAAAAACATGTTCTTTACTCTGTATCTACCACTCCTCAACTGTTTAATTCTGCTACTCCTGGAATAAATATAGAATTGGCATACTTACGGAATATTCACTTTGGTTTATTTTCATTAGGAGTAAATAAAGTAATACCAAACGCAAAACACTTTTGTCTAATAGCTGAAAATTCTGGTTTCATAAGATATTCTTAAATTAGATGAAATTCTTTAAATTAATTATATAATTTTATTTATTTTACTTATTTTTATTTTTTAATAGCTAGGCAGATTAAAATATTATTATAGCATTAATTCTTTCGGACATGGATTTCAATGATTTCAAGCAATATTATTTCTCAAAGTGGTTCCAACTATCCCGAATAGCAGATAATAGATTTCCTACATGGGTGGAGTGTTCTTTTAGACCATTTTTTACAAATTTCCACCATAAATATTCTATTGGATTTAGATCAGAATGTTCAATTGCCATATTTTATATGACTATATATTTACTCTATATGCCAGGGAAAGAATTATAACCTTACTTTAAATAATTTTATCGAGTTTTGTTATGGGAATATTTTGTGAGGCCAGAATGTTCAGTCAATAAATCAGAAATGTTTTTATCTGTTATTAATTTATTTACTGCTAAATAATGATATCGCCTACGTGTGCTAATTCCATATGATTTGTCAATGAGTAGTATAGTATTACCGTTGAGAATATCCTGTATTGATATTATTGTGTTGTTCTGTGATTTCACTCACCTTTGATGCTTTACGAGAGTCAGCTTAAAAGTTCATAGACTGACCAAGATTCTCCTATCGAATGTGACCAAATGATGTTTATTTTTCAATAAACACACTTTCAGTCCACACACTTCTTCCATTGGCGTTGCAGTGCTTCAACCTTATTGATAAAAAAAGCTATCAACAGCAGGTATGACGACATCATATGAACTCTTCAGTCCACCCTTGTACTACAGCTAACAAAGTGTAGCGTAATGTAAATTCCTAATGGCCCTAGGGGTTTTCAAAGGTAGTTGCCAACTGAGTCCGACTTTTCATGCTGGGAGAAACAGAGTCATCGCCAGATAACTGTCATTCCCTGGATCAATATCTCCTTTCTGAATACAGGCGTTGGCAGGAATAAGCACAAAATATAACGGATACAACCAATAAACAAATCTTGCTACCCACAGTGCAATGTTTGTACGAGACCTTTCATATAGTCATGATACGACATATCGACATATCGTTTAATCTGGTGAATGATTTTTGACTCCGTTGTACAAATCAGCATATGGTGTGATTCTGTACCTGCCTTTTGACACTGGCAGGATTATTTAAGACTACAAGTGATTTACGAATTGAACCTGTCCGGATCACCGAGGGGTGAAGCTAAAGTGATGTATGGAAGGATTCAGAGCTTCCATGTCACCCACAAACATGTTATCTCGTTCTATTTCACACCATTCAGATCTCGTAGATATCGTCCAGTGATATCTGATATTTGATTGTGGGGTTGATAAGTTTGGTGCAAGAGGCTACAAAGGGTCATGTAGTCCTGCTGTAGTGGTTAAATATTATTGATCGAACCCTAGATCAATGTTGATGATAGAAGACATCCGAATCGATTCAAGGAAACGCGATTTTCCTTTTTGTTTTTTCCCCCTGTAAATCTTGTAAAGTCATACTTTGAATTATTATAGTGAAGAAATGCAGTTAACTCTCTCTCTCTCTCTCTCTCTCTCTCTCTCTCTCTCTCTCTCTCTCTCTCTCTCTCTCTCTCTTATATATATATATATATATATATATATATAATATATATATATATATATATATAATATAAGGGTTCTATAATTTGCTTGAAGCATTGTGTATATATTGGTTTGGAGGTTGGTTTTGAAGGCTATCACAATGCAGGTGTGAAGAAAGATAAGGTAACAATGATGTTGTTTGTTAACCTGTGATTCATTCTTAATATTAATATTTCGAGATAAAATCTCTTCTTCAGAAGAACGCTGGAACTGAAGTAGTTGTCTTCTTGCTATGGCATTTTTAGTTAAATCAAACTAAAATTAACTAAAAATGCCATAGCAAGACGACAACTACTTCAGTTCCAGTGTTCATCTGAAGAAGAGATTTTATCTCGAAATATCAATATTAAGAATGAATCACAGGTTAACAAACAACACCATTGTTATCTTATTTTTTCTTTACACCTACATTGTGATAGCCTTCAAGACCAACCTCCAAAACAATATATATATATATATAATATATATATATATATATATATATATATATATATACTAGCAAATATATGCACCCTCCGGGTGCAAGTATTTAAGTTTTAATGTAATAAAATATTATATTAAATTAGAAAGGCTAATGAAACTAAATAAGAATGCAGTTAAAAAGATTTGAAACAGAAGGGGGTATAATCGAAAAATAGAACAACTGAAACTTACTCTTCCATCACTCTCGTCTTTCATTGTCATTTTTCTAATTTAAGTATTTAGTTAAAAGAGGAAGTAAAGAATAAAAGGACAGTTATCTTTTCTTGTTAATGGATTTCATTTAAGATTAATGGAAGAGATTTTTGCTTATATTCATTAAAATAAAATCAAACAGTTAGAAATCAATAATACTAAGCACATATTTATTAAAATCAAATTTTTAATATCAATATGCAAATTAGCCTTCCCCTTCACACTGTAAACCGCCATTTTGTTGTATATATAAACATAATTGTATGTTGTTAGTATGTAGATATGGTTAACAGTATTAATGTAAAACAATTTTATTAATAATAGAGGTTAAAATAAAAATAAAATCATTGAGTATGTGATGTCAATAACTAAGGGAATTGTAACTTGAGTAGTGATATAGTTTCGGTTACAGTCAAAAAAGCACACAATCTCCATTATAATAAGATATATATATATATATACATATACATATACATTGGGGTCTTGGACTTGATTGCCACAACCTATGATTTTTCCAAATAAGGAGTTGTCATTCGGTCAATTTTTTTATTTGTGCTGTGAGCTAATATTGGACCTACGAGCTATCTTCATACCACTGAATATATAATATATATATATATATATATTATATATATATATATATATATATATATAATTGTTGAAAAGATTATGGGTGTACCACGGCTTCGATACGTATTATCTCTACAGGACCTAATATTATATTGGACTAAGTTAAAGTTATCAATCATTTAAACTCATTGTATCCCCTAATTTTTCTCCAATTATCATAGCTCTTTGTTCATGATATATTGATCCCTCTTGGATAAAGTACTAATGGCATTGTAACTGAAAGGCTAAAGCGGCAATCGGATATTATATACACGCACACACACACACATACACACACACACACACACACACACATATATATATATATATATATATATATATATATATATATATATATATGAATCTTCAAAATAATCGTATATAAATAAATATCATTGATATTCCACAGTAGTCAATACAGTAGTATCTGGTATTAAACAAAATGTGATTTATTACATCGGGATTGAATCTACACAGTCAATTACTAGGAACAATTTGAGGACATTATAAAAAAACAAGGGTTTAAAATAAGAAATAAAAGTATTTATAGCTGTTTTCCTTTAATGTTGTTCTTGTTTTAATCTCTACTGAACAAAGCATCTATTATTCGTGAATAAGAATGAATGTCGTTTGTCATTATTTTCAGATTTGCGATTCTTCATGACTGGCAGTTTTAATCTAAACACGAACAATTTATCCAATTCCTCATATCAACAATTCTCTCACAACTCTTTACCGGCTAACCAATTCCAATTTACCGATTCTGGGGCCAATGCTGTGTTATTATATCTCCCATCCCTAAGAAGGGTCATAAATCTCAAATAGAACGGCCTCCCCTTACACGTATATATAATTCGCATCATACTTTTGCCTTCGTTTCACCTCAATTTGAGAACTCTTTAATAAATACTTCTAGGCGAAAGTTTTTGTATTTGATATTTGCTAATCTTAGTATGTGAAAAAAGCTGTTGAGACAAACTGTGCAACGTCAGTTTTCAAAGATGTGAGGCATTTTTTGTAATATTGTAAGGGATATTGTTTTTTTGCCTTGAAAATATTGGCCTCAAAAATGAAGTTGTCGCGGACAGTAAATTAACCGATAATGATATTATTATTAATAATAAGTCAAGTAGGCGACTATTGTCGGTATCAGCCGAACAGTGAGACAGTCTATCCCCCTTTCACAAGTGCTAGACCAGAGATATTGCTTTTCCGTTTGAGGTTGAGCGCCACACCTACCATCACTTTCCCACTTTACTGCACAGATCCAAGCTTTGCTACTTATGGGCTGAGTTGGTGAGGGCCGGTATCGAATACGGAACCTTGTGGTTCCGAGGTGGATGTACTACGGACTGAGCTAATCAAAATGCAAAAAAAATATATGAATTTTAACGGCATGTCAATCGCTCTGGTGGTATTTTATGTCTAGTGGGGTGAAGGAATGTAAAACACTCTACCTCTATATTTACCCTTTTTATATTGTTTCAGGCTCACAGCTATATGATATCAAGCATTTATATCTATTGAAGCAATTTGAAAACATATCTATTTGACACATAGATGGGACCCTAACAAGTACTACCACCCAAAGTGGATCTGGGTGCCAGGGCAATGAAAAGTTACTCCACATTCATCTCCAAAACTGGAACTTAACCATCAGTTTAGTCTTATGTCTAAGACACCCATTCTTTGGGGAGTAGGTTACTCCCTCGACAGGGCAGTATATTCATGAGGTAGACAAAATCTCGTTGTGTCTTTAAACAATAATTAAAGCGTGTCGGGAGTCAGAAAAATATTAGGCGCGTTAAAGTTTTTATCGAAAAACCTGGGGGGGGAGGTGATTTTTGTTTTGTTTTCTTATTGCGTAATCAGTCAGTAATTTTCAGAAAAAGAAAGTTAGAAACTTTTATTTAATATCATCACAGTTGAGGAAAGTAACAACTCAATACAGGAGAAACAGTTAAGAAAATGGCTACGCTTACAGCAAGATCAGCCATGCAATTAAATCAGATTACGTTACCGGTGAGGATAATTACCAGGCGAGAAGTCAGAATATCCAATTTTAAGCATCAGTTTATCGAGATACATTATCAAATGAACGCTTAGCCGGGAAAAAAATATTCATGTCGGCGTTCGCAGTATTAATTCTATAATATGATATAGGAATTTAATCTTTTAAACATAGAAATTAGTTTGTTTCGGTGTTGAGAAGTTGAGGGTTGATGCAAAATATTATTAGCAATTTCTCCTGTCAATTTCTAGCCAGAGATAAGAGATCTTACACCGGGGTACAGCTACTCCTCTTCAGTTTTTTTCTTGTATTAGAAATATATGAAACTCACTGTCATGTTATTTAAAGAAGACAATTTTTCGGGCTCTTATCTCGCTTTCATGCTAACAAGTTGCCAACATACCGTTCTTTGTTGGATAACAAGTTATCTGATTACAAAGACAAGATAATATAAGTACAATCGGCAGTCAAGTCTGGTAAAAAGTACGTTTATTCATATACAGGCCGTTCTATCGGTGGGACTTAGAATACACACACCCGCATTGTCCTCGGCAAAAAGGGATGTTCTGATTATAGCAATAAACTGCATTTGATAGTGAGGCTCCAATTCTAGAGATATGAGGAGTGTGAAGTACCCCTTCTTTGCTATTCATATCAGGTCCATTCTGATTCAGAGTGGTAGTGCCAGTTAGCATTCAGTCTATGTGAAAGAGTTCCCGCGACATACTTTCGAACATACTAAACTGCGAAATCGTAGTAAGTGAATTCAAACTTGATTAATGTTAATACGTTCACTTTTGGACTAATATCCTTGGAAATATATGATCCACTCATCCCCACCACTATAGCAGTACCACTGTTCTTCTACAATAAGGCTTTCGTATCAAATACATATTTACTAACCTCTACGCACGAATAAATTACTTAAGCCTGCCCTACTATTTAGCCATAGCTAGAGGGAGAATAGTCCGATATATATCTTTCCCACTTGTATTATCGCTATGTGAAATACAAAAAGCCACGTTCAGGATTTGAACTCGTCTTGCCGTATCCATTTCCTTTGATGATAACCATTATACCACGCACCTTCAACCCCGCATCAAATAAGACACGAAGATTGATACGCCATTAAACAAAGTAACCCAAAGGGATTCAATCTGTGTTAAATAGATATGTTTAAAAATTAGGAAATATAAAATTACAATGAATGCGTTCCTCCTCCCTCTCGGTAGGAAATGGCCCTAGACAGGGTGACATTCTGCTAAAATTAATCTCATCTCTTTTTTTACTGTACCTTAGTAAATCATATTAGTACAACAGTGAGAGAAAATTTCCTTTTTGGTACCTTCCATAGTACTATGTTTATTATTCATGGTAGGTTTGATATATTATTCATATAATGTTTATTGATTTGCGTCTAAATTTTAGCCAGACGTTTGGCAACAAAAACAGTACTATGGTATTCAGTTATGATTTGGGTATGCCCGGTTACCAACTATACAAAGAAAACACTAACCTGTGACTAAAAGAAATATCCACTTATATTCATGTGTGTCGATTCATATTTTCTTTGATTCTTTAGAAAAATATGGAAGTATTGTAATAATCCGCTATTTAACGAGAATAAAAAGTACTTCAAGGTAGTATTAAGAACCTCAGAGTATGTTTATCGCTCAAGTTTGAAATTAGCTTTTCTTTTTTTCTTAAAGATAGGTGTTATGCCCCCGACAATGGAATATGAATTTATTCATTTAAATCTTTTTTCTAAATCTGTAGTTCACATTAACTATAATTTCTAGAACTGGTTTTGCTCATGCAAAAGCAAGTAGAGAATCATCTTCTGTTCTATCCGTTTTTGAAATGGTCTATTCCGAACGTAATTAATTCAATATCATCGCATTTCCTGAACCAGTTTCCTACGGAGAAAATTTAATTTATTGAATATTATCCAATTTTACTGGATAATGGATTTTATAATTGGATGCAAAAAGAATGTACGATTGCTCATTCGTCAGAGTTAAACCAAAATTGAAATCTATTATTCCCTACATTAAAAGACACTAAAACAAACAAGAAGAGGGTGGAGACTAATCATCACACCCTGTTTATTATAAACTAAATAGTTATCATTGTAGTAAGCAGTAGAATCTTCGTTTAAAAGAAAAGGTCATGTAACATTTCCTGTCTATCCTAAAGTAACAAGCATAGAATTTACCGCAAAATATATAAAATAAAACAAGATGATTATGATCAGGAAAGATTAAGTATCTTGGTTTATCATTAAATAATGTGTTATAGAATAAGAGCGTTATTAGTACAGCCTTTTGTACTGGAAAAAAGTTCTACAATAGAAACTTTTATAAATGAGAAGTTTCTAGAAAAATATTTCACTGAACCTTTAAGCGAAAAAGATATTTATTATTTGCACGATCATTATGATAGCGTGCCAATAGTATGGATTTCTTTGAATGTCTGTCTGTCTGTCTGTCTGTCTGTCTCTGTGCACCCATTGTCGATTAGTTGTCCTACGGCTATTGCTTGCTATGGACGTTACTCCAAGGAAACGTAAGCAAATTGTAACGCTACACAAACACAGAGATATCGCGGGTATTATAATAATATCTGAATTATTCGTTTTGTTTCAATTAATTTGCGCAAGGATGTACCTTACATAATAATAAAGCTACTCTTGTCATAAAATAGCCCAGTAGGGTTTGACATGCCATAAAATAAGATAATGGGATTCTCATGTTTTACAGCTTTTGCATTTTACGGGTGATGTTTGAATATTTTTCTTTTTTCTCGGATTTTTACTTATTTTCATTTCATGGTGGTTGGTGTGATGTGGAATCCTGTGTTTTATGTTGTTTATAACAACCAGATCCGGACTTCCTGCTACAATGGGATGGTCTGTCCCGATTTTCCAAATGCTAGAATAACTTTCTTATTTTATTTTCTGTGACAGTCTCTGGTTTTTACTGATAGCATTTATTTACACGGTCGAACTCAAATCGTGTATACAGCTCTCGGTGTTTCGCTATCCTTCACTCTGTCGAGCCAGTTTTTATATTTCATTTGATTTCTATGTTCGTTTATGATGAAATTTACCGACTCATCTCTTTTTACACAGAGACTGCTTTAACTGTTTTTCCACGTTGTGTATCTGCTTTGACATAATTGGTTTAGAAGTATTGACCTCCTGCGCTGCAGTGATAAGACAGCATGTGTTTTTTATGTATTTATTATTTTATTAGGATATTGTTCTAAAGCATATTATCTAGGTAAAGTATTTCTTAAATAATATTTGAGTAAAAAGTTTGTTAAGCATTTGTTCTTGGCATACTATAGTCTAATTCAAAGTATCAGCTTAGATATGTAATCTTTTGTGGTGGTTTCATTGTGTAATTTTCATGGATTCGAGATAGCGTGTATTTTTTAAGCTGTTGATAAGCCTTCATACAGCAGGGTTCTATTATTGCGTTAATCTAGTAGGGCAGAATGAGTTCTTTAGCCGTGGTTAGACAACCACTGTATGGGAATTAAAACTCTGAATTCAAACCAGTTTTACGCCACTTAAAAATTGACCATGTGTCATATCCTGCTAGTTATAATCAATCAATCCAAGAAAGTTGGCAGAGACAAAGACAAAATGTAATGAGTTCATAAGAAAGAAAAAAATCAGACAGGTAGTCACAAAAAATATATATCTTCCTTATGGATGATCCAACTCCCTCTTGACCCATCTGAAAAACAAGGAGACGTAAATTGTTATTTCTGTATCAAAAAAGAATTTGCTAAATGGTAACCCAACTCAAATGAAGAGGAGCGGTTTCGCTAGCTCCTAAATTTAAGTCATTCTTTCTCATCAGCAGGTTACTAACTAAATAACTGACTCATTTAAAAAATCTTCGGAGCGACCGTTTCGCGCACCTACTTCGAGAGATCCTTTGTTATTTGAATTCATATAAATCTGCAATACTCCAAAAAGGAGTTAACAATTTATTGCCAAACTGGGTCGTCAAATCGTTCGTCCAATGTACGAATGGTGGGAAAATAGTTCCCTTATCCAATTCCGACTGTTGACAGAAATTTGCACCAGACACAGACTAGATGTGATCATCTTCGCAATTAGAAGACTCCTACAAATGGAAAATCAGAAGAGGGTAGGCTTGCAGCACCAAAACCGCAGTGTTTCTGATGTAGAGGTCACGTGATAATGACGACAACCGCCCACTTCCCTGATGAATCAATAATTTTCGCAGGGGAGACAAAATCTATTTGCCATCGAAAGCTTGTAATAATAAAATCAAAGAAGAGAAATTAATTAAAACGACCCCACCATTACTTACAGTCTTGAGACAAGATGCGTCTCTGTTCGTTTTTTATTGTTTTAAAAAATTGATGCACTTTACATTCGGATACCTATATATATATATATATATATATATATATATATATATATATATGTCTGTGTGTGTGTGTGTGTGTGTGTGTGTGTGTGTGTGTGTGTGTGTGTGCATATAGCAAAAGGGACAGTAGTGATCTGTAAAGATTATGCTATTGCTATATATGTGTGTATATATGTGTGTGTATGTATATATATATATGTATATAAATATATGTGTATGTATATATATATATATATATATGTGCGTGCGTATATATATATATATATATATATATATATATATATGTGTGTATACATTTATATGTGTGCGTGTGTGTATGTATATATATGTATATATGTATGTGTATATATATATGTATATATATGTGTGTGTGTTTATGCATATATACGTGTGTATATATATGTGTGTGTATGTATATATAGTGATATATATATGTGTGTATATATATGTATATATATATGTGTGTGTTTATATATGTATATATATATGTATATATATATATGTGTGTGTTTATATATATATATATGTATTTATGTGTGTATATATATGTGTGTATATATATGTGTATACATCTATATTTATATACACACACACACACACACATATATATATATATATATATATATATATATATATATATATATGATTTTCTCTTACAAAAGTGGAGCCAAATATTTTTCCGTCTTATCAAAGTTATATTCGTTGACTTAAGTCTCTTCACTATACATCATGCGTTCATTTTGGAGAGATTATGACCTATAAAGCACCAATGTGATTATACGCCTCTTAAAGTTTATTTACGTATGATTTTTAATTGTTATCGTCGTAGGAAATGTTCACGGTGAACAAAGTTCAAATCCTCGACGAATCTGTTTGGATTTCACATAGAGCGAATAACTTTGGGCGTGTCATGAATCCAACTACTCTCCCTTCAGCCATGAGTAAATAGTGTGACAGAATTGAATAGTTAACCTCGTAATTGCAACCTTTCTAGGAGAAAGAAAGCTCTGAATTCAAACTGGTTAAACTCCACTAAAAAATTGACTGTCGCATGCTGCTCGTGCGGAAGACTTGGGTAAATACCTAAACTATATTTACACGAAAGGGCATAGCTCATGAATTACTAGTTTCTCCCTACTATACGTACATATGTAAAAGTATTCTTTGTTTAGATGTTGGAAATATTCCGTGGAGTTACGGCCCTTTATTACTAGAGTTGTATGCTGGAGGTCATCTGTTTCGTCTCATGTCAAAATATATTTTCTAACCATTGTAAATTCTGATTATTTCCGATTTACCTTAGGCTAACTGCTGATCTGGGTCTCTTCGCTGACCCGATAAATTTTTGGCCAGAATTTATACATCTGGTCGATCCGAACACACGTGTATATTTTTAGGTTATGTAATAGCGCAGTTGACAGAACAAATTGAATATTGCGCGAATAACTGACCAAATACAGTCAAACATGAACAGCGCTCACTGTCGACCACCGGACCTGATACATCAAATAAACAAAATTAACCGATGTGTACGTCAACAGAGGAGCCATTAATCACAAGAGCACCTGGCCACGAGAAACAGGCTTGGCAATATCCATCACAAATTCAGCTGGATCCCGGCCAATTATCAAAGACAAAACTAATCAACAACTCAAATTCTTAAAATGCCACCTGCCCACCGGACGAACTCGGTGTTTCGCCTCCACAATATTACATAACATTGTGTGACACAATGCCAAAATTCGTTACAAAACCATCCAAGCGTAACTATAACATGAATATGAAATTTGTCAAGTGATGTTACTATTAAATATATGCTTCCTTCAGAATATAAGACACGTCTTCTAAAGTTCTGATGCTATTAAAGGTATTCCTCCTATAGAATAAAGGGAATATTCTCTTAAGGACCTTATCTTATTTTTTTCCGGTTAGTGTGAGAAACAGTGGTTTCTGTTTCATCTTGGAATTACAATATTGAAAATAAAACTTTTAAATTGTTATTTTATAATTATTTCATGAATAAAAGTACGAGAAATGAAATAATGTAAATAAGGGATAGACATAAATTAACCTGATTTAAAGCATTGTAAAGCTCTAAATGCAAAGCAATACAGGGCATAGAATACATCTTCTAGCAGTCTTTATATTCAGCGAAAGCATATGTAATGTCCCAACAAAGATAGCATCTAAAATTAAGCAATGTCAAGGTAGCCCTCGAGGGTTGTAGAATACACCGACTGCGCCTCTGCAGAGGAGTAAAATCCCACCATGGGACCACAAGTTGACCATGGGTGGCGACCCGCGATGCGTGAAAATGGAAACATGGTGGCTGAGCAGTCGATGACATGCAACACTCCAATTTCAGCCTTACTTGGGCTCAACGGGCGGTCGGAGAGGCCCCCCTCCCGATTAATTGGTTTATCATGCCAAGCCCTAGCACGTATATAATTATCCTGACCATATTATTCTCATGGCAAACACCCAACGTTTTTTATCATATGTGCTAGAAGGCGATGGCTGGGGTTTTTAGTATCCTACGCATGATGCTAAACTGCATTTAGTGGGGAAGTTCTAATCCTGGAGCATCGTGGAGTGTGGAGTATCTCTACATTGTCATTACTTCCAGGTCCACCCTGACACGGAATGGTAGTACCTGTTAGGGTACCATGTATGGGTTAATTAGATAGAATTTCTGTTTAAAAATTAACGTCTTCGGTATAAAATAACCCAATGATTGACATGCTGTAAAATCCAACTAACAATCAAAATGACAATGTAATACAATTGTTGCATTATAGTTAAACTTCTACAGAAATGTTTGCTGTATATTGCGAATATGTAGTGAATAGGAAGCAGGTATGGGTCCAGATTCAAGATCGTTCCCTGAGCTGTTCCATACAGATGGCTCTGTTGCTGTAGAGTTACAAGAGATGAAACAGTTTCTAGACACCATTTATTTTTCGAGGAGGATATTCATATAGTCGTGCATCAATGAGGTAATTGCATCAATCTTGATGGCGACAAGGCATCATTATTTTCAAGGCACTTGGGAAATTTTCTGTCATGTTTTTAAAAAATCGTTGCATCCCCGAGTGGATTAACACCCAGGGTGGGCTTTTCAAGTCATTTCCCGAGGCAGTGCAGTTTAGGCGTTATTTACCTGCTGTCTAATGTTAGATGGATGATGTAATATATCAGCTGAACAATCAAATACAGTGGCACCTTGACTTGCGAGTATAATTCTCAATATCCATCTTATATCAAATCAATCTTTCTCCATTGAAATAAACTGAAATGCAATTAATCCGTTACAGCCTTAATCCCACCAAAAAGAACACCGTAATTTTGTTATTACCTTTTGTAAATAACAAAAATAGCATTGTATTCTGTAAAATCATGAATGTAATGAATTACGTGCAATAATATATTTTAATGTTTATTTTATTATAAATAATATTTTTCTTTGGCGTAATAAATTTGGAAACTTATATGTTTTTAGTGAACTTAACATAAGCTCATCTGAAATTTTATCTCTCAACACAAAATAAATAATCAACCGAGTGATAACTTGTAACTAGGAAAACTCGTAAGTTGGTGTATTCGTAAGTCAAGGTACAACTGTATTTTACTAAGCAGATCAAATATTTTTAAAGATCATTGTATTTATAGCTGTCAGTTATTCGAGCAATATTTAATTTGTTCTATAAAATAATTTCTACAGCCATTATGCGATTAAAACTTTATGTAAATATTTTTAATAAATCCGTGATTTTAAATTATTTAGAGAATAAAGTAAACTAGGCGATTTGACTTTTATAAATCTGGTGATCGGTTTTGTATTTGATAAGTAATGGTAATCGTTTTGCTATTTTATAACTTCAGTTCTTGTATTGATATTGTATCATCATACCGTTTTAGTATTCTATAATCTTGGTCACCGTTTTGCTATTTTATCGCTGTAGTCATTATTCCAGTATTTCATAACCCAGGTAATTATGTTGCTACCCCTTTCATTACTCTCAGGCCGACTCTGACCCGGAGTTTTAGTGCCTTTTAGAGTACCATCTATAGGTTGAATAGGTCAAAATATATTATTTAAAAATGTGTTTAAAGAAGAATGAGTTTCAAAGTAAATTGAATACCGAACAAGAATGAATAAAACAAAACGTCATCGACATAAAATAAACCACGGGTTGACATGTCGTTAATCCAACAACCAACCAACATCTCTCGTCTTTTGATTCGCAAACCGACTTATTCTCTAAAACGAAGAGCGTCCAATTTATAAATGTATATGTTTACTCGCTGTATATGTTTTTTTTTAGTAGAATTGATCCGTCTTGGAAACACCAGACTTACTTGTACATCTTGTTTCTTCTGACATTCTCTAGTCATTTTTCTTCCTTTCACGATTCAATAAAATCTCCCGCGCCAAAAATCGCTTGCTTTCCAGTAACGTCGGCTCGAACCTTGAATAAGAAAGTGCATAGAACGCAGAAAATCTTTCATAGACGTGTGTCTGCAAACAAAGCTTCTTTTTTGTCTATAAGCGATCCGACGTCTACGTATCAGTTCGTCATTGGAATAACTTTGATTAAAGCGACGTCCATACAAAGACGTTCTGTGCACAAAACGGACGCGAATCTTTTGAATAGAAATGACTGGAAAAGGCACACAAAAGACAGCGACATGCAGTTAGAAAGAAACTTCGACACAAGAAAAATGAATCGTCACTGTAAAATAAAATAAAAAAGGTTTTACTTTTACCATCTTTCAATATTCATTAAAAATGATGTAAATTTCGATTTTCATTCTTCAAAGAAATAAATTAATTCTTTGTAATGTTTTGAAAGTTAAAACTGGATTGTGTCTGTCTCGTCAATTGTATTCGTTTCTCTTTGAAATAAAAATTTCTTTAGATATTTTTGTTCAACCATTTCATCATCATCATCCTCATCATCATCCTCTTCCTTGCAAGAAGTCGTTATATTACTACAAATACTAGCAGCAATATTTGAAGTTGCAGTAATCGTAGTGTGACGCATTTATAGTCATATTATTCTTTGGTTCATTATGTCTAATATGCAACGATCCAACGGACCCGCCCTATTGATGTAAAAATAGACAAAAAATAAAATCTGACAAAATTCCGGCTAAGTTTTCTGAGTTTTGCTTTTATATTTGTCTTTTTCGCCATTTTATTTAATGTGGCAATAATTGTGGTCTCCTGTTAAGGAAATTTCTAATGACTGTTATAAATAGACAACGAATTAATATAACAATTATGATTGTTCCAAATTATCATATTGTGAAAAACTTTATTACGAGTCTTCGAACTGGTGAGATTTTAGTAGAGGGAATCAATATTACCTCATAATAATCCATTTTATGAAAGACAAGAGATATAAATAATGCTGGTAAGAATACAAACAGAATTCGAATCACCTTTATATCTATTTATACCTTTAAAATATCATTTAAGTGTCGATTACGAAGTGCTGAAGATGAAAAGTTGAACTTATATCAATCGGTTCTGTTCTTGAGTCGTTGATATATTACCTCGGAAAGCTACAGATAGTCCGATGGTCAATGACACGGCCACTGTAATGAAAAACAGTTAATAAATGTACTATGTGAAATGCAAAGAGTCTCGTCCAGGATTTGAACTCGTCTCGTCGTGTGCATTTTCTACGACGGTAGCCATTACACCACGTCCATCCATGACAAACGTACAAAGGTAAAGGATCAAGTATGCAGTTTATACAGAATAAAACTGACTTAAGAATTATTAACGAATGCATAAATTTGTTACGTAGTCCGAAATCAGATTCTAAAATTTCAAAATTTGCTTGACGCATGTACACAACACGTACAGTGGTGCACCAGTTACCACAAGTAATTGTTTTTAATTTGAAACATACCTAAAAGTAATGTGTCCGTATATGTGTAAGAGGGGTATGCTAGGATTCGACTGAAAATCCAAGGGAGCGCTAGCCTGAAAAAGGTTGGGAACTACAGTTTTATACGATGTATGAAAGCAAAATCTTTATGACTGTTAAAATGTATGTTCAGTATATGATGTTCCCAAGAGATAATCACTTATGTATTTTTGTCATTTTGGATTTAGAATAGAAAGTTTCCCGCCCAGATTCAATTATTTTCAAGATCACAATTATAGATCAGTTAGATCTACATATAAAGTTTCACAATCACTAAAGAGACCAATATATTATAAAACGTAAGGCTGATTCTTCATTCTCCTTTCAAACGAAATATGGTAGCTCTATTTCTATCTTTTCAAATTGGCGCATCTTATAGCGACCACGTTCTTCGCTAATGGGCTCCAACTTTTCCGCCCATGACTGGTCAGTACAGCTCGTAATAATGCCTTTTCTGTTCTTTTCATAATGATGCAATGCCTTCAATAAATGTCCAAATATATTCTCTTTTTTCCTTCTTATTCTTCACGTCGATACTAATTATTATTTTCATCATCAGCATTCTTTTTCTTAATAAATGTAGGTTTCATAATGATGTATCGAACGAGATTGGCATTGTAATAAATTTGATAAAGGAAGGCCTTCATTATTTTTTGCATTGGACTTCTGCTATCAAGTATAGCCATAGACATTTTAGAGAGGATCTCCTAACTACCACAGTCATAATAGTTAGGAGATCCTCTGTAAAATGTATGTGGCTATACTTCATGGTTAACAATTTTTTATATTAATCATTTAAGATTTCTTTGTTCTCAATAAAAATTAACAACTGTACTGTCTGCTTCCAATGGCCCTGGAGGGGGGGGGGACTTACAATATGCTGATTGTATCCCCTGAAGATGAGTAAGACTCCCCAATAAAAATGTTGGGTTTCCTGAATGTAACACTAAACTGCATTTGACCATGAGGCTCCAGTTGTAGAGATCTAGGAAAGTATAGAGTACCTCTGAATTGCCATTACTCTCAGGTTCATTAAGACCTGGAATAGTAATACCTGTAATAGCCCCATCGATGGGTCAAATAGATCTGCTTAAATATTATTTTTATTTGATAAGGCTACTTGGTGTCATAACTATAAATTATTTGAATTATGATGCTATAATTGTTTACTAAGTATTATTATTAGTTACTTTAAATCATATATCGGTGTATCAAGAAATGACAATTATTGAATAGAAATAATTACATGAAACCATATAATTATTAGTATTATATAGGAATATTTGAAAACATAACCGTGCAATTCATTTGTATTAGATAGAAATACTTGATATCATATAATTGTGTAAATATGACTCTTAAGAAACAACTAGCCAAATAATGTAAATATAAACATACAATAAACTCAATTCCCTACCTTTTGGGTATAAAATAACACGAGACGGCTTGTGTTATTTTATGCCGGAGTTGTATTGCTTTTAGTTGGGTATTTATATTGTTGTTTTTTTAACTCATTTTACCACATTTTTTCATCTGTTTATCCCAGAGACTGGACTGTAACTGGTACGGTCACATTGGATCAGGTAAAACCTGGATGAAATGGCAATGAAGGGGTACTCCACACTCCTCAGAGCTCCAGGATTGATGCAGTTTAACGTCATACCCATGAAAGCAATCGTTTCGGGTTCGAATATTAATGTTGTTTGTTCTTCTTTGGTCAATACCTCGAAAAACTAATGTTGCTTATGTTTTTGCAGAGGACATCATTGGAAAAAAATGGTGGACATTTGGACAGAAGTGATAAAAAGTGTTTATTTTCATTCTTGACAGCATTGTTCAATGATCATAAAAAATGATTTTTGCTATTTTTCTTCTTTTTAAATAATTCAAGCCTGAAAGAACTTCACTCTTTTTTCCTCCATGAATTAAAGGTTCTCATTTTTCAATAATTTACCAAAATAACTCTTTATTTAGATATTTAACGTCATTTAATCTGTGTTCTGTGCAGCAGACGCTAATATTTTTTACTTAAAAATGAATATCCCTGAATCAAGATAGAAAGCGTTTCTTTTCGGAAAAGAAAGGTCAGACTAATAGAAGGTATTCTTTTTTGTTTTGTTTCTATTGGCATATCCTCCTCTTTCGCAGCTTTTTTCTACGGCTGTTTTATTTTTCTTGTCCATTCTTAGCTTAATGCCTTGTGCTGGTAACCTGATTTTTTTAAATATCAACAATTTAAATTAAGCTAGAACTCACCAATATTTCATCATGAATAATCAGTTCTAAAATTCTTATTCTTTTTCTTTTAGTGTACCCCGCCCCACAAAAAATGGCAGAACATAGCGGGATTTAGAGCAATGCACTTAAAATAATCTAACCTAGAAAATAAAGCTATTTTATTCCGATTTGTAAGAGAATAATAATTTTGTGGGTCTGTATACACATTCATATTTACCATCCAAACTCTCGATATAACGGGGATAAGAGGGAAATACTACGAAGAATCCTTCGCTAATAACATCAATATACATCACTGAAAATTGGTAAAAAATAAATCAAATAAGGTAACAAATTGTAAACACCTTGAAATATGAGATCAAATGAAACTGATGAATCACATGTCTGATTCCTAAATTCATTTTACCCTGTTCCTCGTCTGACACTTTCACTAACGAAAGAGAGCTTGCGTATCGGTTATTGTAGTTGGAAATGGAAAAAAAAGACTAGAGTTCAAATCCTGGACGAGGGTGTTTACGCTTCAATTCGCGCTAACCACCTTTTAATGTTTAGTTTACCTTATTTTACTTTAACTAAAAAGGGCGGTCAGAATGTCCCCTCCAATTAATTGACTGGTCACGTCAAGCCCCACCTTATTGTTCTTATGGCACCCGCCAAACTACTTATCATCTATGTGCTAGAAAGGTGGTGGGTGAGGGTCTTAGTGTCCTGGGTATGACACTAAACTACATCTAGTGGTGAGGCTCTAATTCTGGAGTGTGGGGTACTCCTTCATTGCCATTAATACCAGGTCCACTCTGCCCCGAAGTGGTAGTAACTGTTAGGGTACCATGTATGGGATAAATAGATCAAAAATGAGTTTATGAAAAAGTTGAATACCCAACAAGAGTGAATAAAACGTTTTCAGCATCAGATAATCCAACAGTTGACATTTTCTAAAATCCAACCAATGGTTCGACACGATTAGGATGTGACACAAGTTCGCGAGTAAGGGGCCACTAGTGAAGATCGAACTCATTATTCAGTACAATGTACTAGACTGGCTTGCTAACCATTACACCATGATGGGACGCCCAACTTGAGAATGGCGTATTTACCTCCTAGTTATTCTTCTATTTTCAATGATTTAAAAGAATTTCTTATTTCATTCCTTGTTCTTTTGTTCAACCGACTAAAACCACGAACAAAAAGTCTATACAGCATTATTTAGCCAGACTTTTATTTGTTTTGTTACTATAGTTATTTTGGCTAATTGAATCGCGTGTTCTTCTTTTAAAAAAAATCTTTTTCAGTTTTGCTGATCAAAGAAATGATTTAGACCAAATGGTCATTTATTATTTTCTCAAGCGACCTCCTCTTAGCTAATATTCTACCACGTTATTTAACAAAATAAGTTTAACATTTAAAACTTAAATCAATTAAAAAATTTACGAGCATAAAACTAATAAATTCTTCATTTCATTTCATTATATTTTTTCACCAAAGAACAGAAAACATAAATAGCAATTATAAGAGATTATATATATATATATATATATATATATATATATATATATATATATATATATATATATATATATATTATACAACCCAGTCGGTAGAGTATCGGTCTCAGAACCACAAGGTTTTGATACTGACCCTCGTCAACGCAGTGCATGAGTAGCACAGGTTGGATCTATGAGATAAAATAGGGAGCTGATAATAGGTATTGCGCACCACCTCAGAAATAAAAACAATCTCCCAGGTTTAGCTCTAGTGGAAAGAGGATAGACTCCTTTACTGCGAATAATAGGCCACTTCGGCGACTTAACATTAGTTTCTATAAATACATATTATATTATATATATGAATATCATTACTAATAAATATTGTATATTATACATACACTATATATACATTAATTCTATAAAGTTTTATATATAGGCTTTCAATTAAATTGCATAGTGCTTCACCCTGTCGGCAAAGTTTAGAATACGCTGACCGTATCCCCTGCAGCGGGTTAAACCCTCCCCAGATGGTTGCCATGAGTACGACACTAAAGTGCATTTGATGGAAATTGTGCTTTTTATATGCCGGAGATACCAGCCTTCGCCAACTCTGCGCTTGTGTAGCACAGTATGGATCTGTGCAGTAAACTGTAGAGCTGATGGTCGGTGTTGGGCTCCACTTCAACGGCAAAAACAATTTATCTTGTCTAACGTTAGTGGAAAGAGGATAGATTATCTCGCTGCCTGGCTGATACCGACTATAGGCTGCTCCTCTACTTTACTTACTATTTGCCGGTAAATATTTGATTTTTTTAAAGAAAATCTCCGCTTAGTATGTTAGTTAATTCCTTGCATTTTTCATGAACCGATTTTAATTTCCATGGCCGACTTCCCTTTTTCCTTTTCGTTTTTTAAACATTAACTCTTGCCCTTTCATAATCCGAAACATTTGAAGAAAAGGCTAGATGGGAACTACGCAAAGATTCTGCGTGCTCTCTAAATGAATTCTGCCAGCAGCACTACACACAAAAGCAGCTGTACGGCCACTTACTCCAATCATACAAACCATCCAAGTGAGACGAGCATGCTGGACACTGCTGGAGAAGTAAGAACGAACACATAAGCGATGTTTTCCTGGGGACATCTACACATGGAAACACCAGTGTTGATCGACCAGCAAAAAATTACATAGCTCAGCTGTGTGGATAGTGGATGCGGTACGGAAGACTTGCCAGGGACGATGACCGATAGGAATGGGTGGCGAGAGGGAATCATGGGAATCTGTGCTGCCAGCACCACTTGAGGATGATGATGATGATGATTATCTTTATTTTTTGTAACTACTGGTCCTTTTATAATCGATTCTCCAGGTAATATTTATGTTTAAGACACTGCCCTCTTAAGACACATATACATATAACTAAAACTTTTTCATTTTAATCTATTGATAATGGAGATTAGGTCTCAATTTCTCTGTGACCGAAACTACGTTATTGCTTACGTTATTGCTTACGTCACATTACTTGAAATCGTCATAACATAGAATAAATATACTCAAACTTTGAGCATGCAATCTTAGACGATCCTCATTGTTTTTTTAAACAAGTTTTAATAAATACGTGCCCCGTATTATATATTTCCAATGGTTTTTTTTTTACTCCTTTAATACATTTGATGATGTTTACTTACTTATGATACAAATACTCTAACATTGAATTTTAACCCCCCTCAGGCAATATCTTTTAACAAATAATTTTTACACCACCCGGAGGATGTTTTTTGTTGTGTATAGTATGATTATTTATTAGGATTGCACTTTAAAGAGCAAAACTGGTTTCATTAAATGGATTTTTCATTGAAAAAGAAGTTATGCCCGCTTGTAATGCTATATTCTAAAGCAAATGTCAAAGTATGCTCGTTTATGTGTAGCCATGTTTAATACCAGATGCCAATCTCGATTAAGGCAGCGTTTGTTACTTTGAACTTTTATCGTCAAATTTTAGCTCAATCTCGTCCCAAATCACAGGTTGCATGCCTGTGATTTAGGGCGAGATTACGCTAAAATTCTCAGTGAGACAAGTTAATCATTACTCAATGGTGAAAAGTTTATTTTTTGTAATTATTTTTCATTTGTATGATTTTGATTTTTGGAACGGTTATCCTCATCTTTATTGTGGTATCTAGAAAAATAATAATATATATATATATATATATATATATATAATATATATAATATATATATGGGGGTGCAATTGTGTATTTATTTAGTTTTGTTGCTTTGTCACAATGTCTAAATTGTTGCAAATTTCAGGACTATATCGTAACCAGCATGAATCGATATTAGAAATATTAAACATGACTCTTAAATATCAAAATATTAAACAAGAAAGACTAATTACAGGAGTCAATAACAACAAAGTGAATCTCTTTTAATAGCAGCACAAAATAATGCTATAAGGAACATTTATATCAAGGCAAAAATAGATAAAAGAGACAGGGCCGTGTTTATTGCCTGGTGGCTGAGGCGCTCCAAGAGGGGAATACCGAAGGGATTATGCACTTTTGCATTGGCCACTGCATGAACTTTGGTATGTGCGTGACACCCCCACGTTAATACATCCTTGTCGTAATCCGGCATGGTGAGAGGTCAGGAAAATACTTACCCTAGCTCTCAGTTGAGCAGATGGTGGAAAGTCACATTACAGTATCAATAAAAGTTTATATATATATATATATATATATATATATATATATATATATATATATATATATATATATATAATGCATACTAAAGCAACTCTCTGTTGTTTACTCGATGGGACTCCGCATGCCGCAAACTGGTCTAGCTTAATGTTTATTTTGGCGAATTCACGTCATTTATTTTTATTCAACAGCACTTTGTATACTACAGCATCTGTTAATTTTTTCCCTTCGACATTTTTATTTTTAGTTCAGCAACTTAGCTTGGTAATCTCAAGTTGTTTTTGTTATTTTTATTATTTATTCTTGCACTTACCTATAAAGCAAACGATACCGTTCAACCCGACCATCTAAATACTTCTAAGATCTGATTCTGTACGTATGAACAGGTGAACGTGGAGTCAAGCATTTCCTCAAATAGGTGAATAACTTCAAATATTTCTCTCCTCCCAGTAAATTTTCCGTTTATTGTGAAGCTTATTGTTTGCTTGCTTTATGAATTACGAGCCACTTATATAAGTATTTGGATTTCTCTTTGACGTATTGCTTTTTCTGTAAAGAATATAAACATACAGCACATAAAATGTATATATATTATATATATATATATATATATATATATATATATATATATATATATATATAATGGGGGCGTATGTATGTGCGTGTGTGTGTTTCTCAAATTAGTTGATCATTTCACATACCTGGGTAGTACTATCTTATCTACCGAAGATGAAGCCAATATACACATGAGAAAGGCATATGCAGCTATAGATTGATAATTTATCATATGAAAATCTAATCGATTAATCAGAATAAAGAATCTGATTAAGCCTTGTTAATACAGTGAGTCGAAATATTAATTGAATTAAGTTGTTTGTGTTTTATCCGCTTTTATTCATCAACTTTTAATTACATTTTGTTGGATTTTACCCAATATAGTGTTTCCTATATATAATTATATATATATATAATATATATATATATATATATATATATATAATATTATATATATATATTCACCCTTTATCAGAGTGGATTTTTAAGATCAAAATTACGATATTAACTTGGTACCAAGCTACTAATTTATTGATCATCCCTGATATATGGTCGAGGGGATGACTTGTTTTCTCTTTGACCTGGTTCCTGCTGCTAATTTGTCTGTCATCTTCTCTGTTAGGCTGTTTTCTCGGTCTTGTTCTCCTTTCTGGTTGGGCTGGGTACCTGTGCATTCTTATTCTAATCAATCAACAAAACTTTGTTGTTGTCCTTTAAGTCTTTATTAAAACAAAGACCCTAGCCCGCACCATCCTTCGATCTTTCCACCACCCCTGGGGGAACCATTGGTTTATATAATATTCCAATCGGAGTCTTAAATTTGAAAGAAACTAAGTTATTTTCTGTAAACAATAACTTCCTGTACCGTAACGGAATATAGTTTCGAGCTAGCGTGGCCGTTCCAATATGGCATCTACAGTATTAAGGCAGTGATAAATAGAATCAACGAAGAAAGCTCATAACACGCCCAGAATCATGTACACTCCGTTGATCTTATCAAGGATATGTCCATCAAACACACACAATTGAGGAAACCTTGCCGAGTTAGCTGGCTCGTCGTGGGTTCCAATTGGGAGGGTCTTATCTCATGTAAGAAGAGCAAGATTCTAAAGTGATTCCACGCCAATGGAAACAACTGATATTCCAGTCGACAACTTGATGAAAATGCTGACATTGTTCGGAAGAACAAAAGCAATCGAATTAAATAGAAGAATTCCAACAATGAAGCAGACAAGTAATCACAATTGGGGCTACTCCTCCTCCTCCTTCTACCACCGTTGATTAAAGAGGAAGATTAATGTTCTTCATATCTATTTATCAGTCTATTGCTTTCCACAGACATCCTTTTATTTCACTCTTTCTTCTTAGTTCAACCTAATTAATCTCTCTCTCTCTCTCTCTCTCTCTCTCTCTCTCTCTCTCTCTCTCTCTCTCTCTCTCTTTCCAGTCTCTATTATTATTATTATTTTGTGTTCTATCTTAAATAACCATATTAGTTAGCGCGTTCTCTAATTAATTACTTTCTCTTCCTTTATATATTCTCTCTCTCTCTCTCTCTCTCTCTCTCTCTCTCTCTCTCTCCTCTCTCTCTCTCTCTCTCTCTCTTTCCAGTATCTATTATTATTATTATTATTTTGTGTTCTATCTTAAATAACCATATTAGTTAGCGGCGTTCTCTAATTAATTACTTTCTCTTCCTTTATATATTCACTCTCTCTCTCTCTCTCTCTCTCTCTCTCTCTCTCTCTCTCTCTCTCTCTCTCTCTCTCTCTCTCTCTCTCTATCGTCTCACTCTCATTCTTATTTCTCTATCATCTTTCATTTCACTCTCGTCTCGCTCCTCGGTCATCTGAGTTTCTCATTGCTCTCTCTGCGTCGTTCTTATTTCTCTCGAGTCACTCTCTCATTCTCATATCTCTATCATCTCTCTCACTCTCAATCTAGCTATCTCTCCTATCTCACGTTCTTATTTCTCTATTGTCTTTCCCGTTCTCATTTCTCTCAGCTCTTCCGTTCCTATTTTAAACTTTTCGCCACATTTTATTTCTGCTCTCTCTCTCTCTCTCTCTCTCTCTCTCTCTCTCTCTCTCTCTCTCTCTCTCTCTCTCTCTCTCTCTCTCTCTCTCTCTCTTCAATATATTGCAATTCCATTTGGTACATCGATGTCATTCGTCGGTGGAGGAAAAGTTTGTCGTCTAGCAACACCTGAATGATGAAATAGAACCACGGGTTCATGCGTACACCTTCCTACTATTAATCAAGTTAGTGTCTCATAAAGATAAGCTAACCATCATTTCTTGACTTCTTGGTGTGGCTCAAACCATTGACGTTATTGTATCAATTGATGTTGATAAAGAATTCGATTTTGAAACCTCGAAAAGTCAAACACTTGTTTGGTAATTAGTTATTTTCTACTAAGAATATAAAGGTAAACTAATGTGTCACACGAACCTCTCCAGATATATATTTGGCAATAATATTGGATTTATGGTGAGCTGGTCGGGTCTTATATTTGTGAATTACAAACTCCCATAAATATAAGTACAAGAAAAGAAGACACATATTCAAAAGTTGAAGTAAATAAAATTAGGAATTTTAAAATATAAATTGTACAATGTTAACAAGTTGTTCATAAATAGCAGTAGATTTGAATTGGAAGATTTTATAACAAAGAAAAAGGTGTACTCAAGTGTCCGTGTGGTAGAGGAAAGTAATATTTTACAGGCTGTGTTGAAAGGAATCTTATGTCTACCGACGTCGTATTATTATCAATAAGGAGTCTGTTGGATCATGGACTCTTAATAGTAATAGGCAAGCAGTCAAAGAGTTGTGTTGCGGAATCTGTCTACTTAGCTGAAAAGGTATTATTTATATTTGTCGGGTGGATCAAACAGAGCTCGGTGGAAAACATTGTTTTGGGTGCGAGCGCTTCTGATTGGTCCAAAATTCTTATTTAATTTTTATTTTTAACAACTCGCCGAGTCGGATGCGTACAAACAGTTTTCGTAATTATTGTTTTGAACTCCACTGTATGAACTTCCGGTTCTCTGTATCAACTTACGTATTACCACAAGTTTAATATTTCAAATATTAGACCAGAAAAAAGGTTGAGAAATCTACTTTTATAATACATTTTAGTTAAACATCGGTCCGATTATGTCGGTAGCTGTGCAGAAAAAGATGTTTCCATCACGTGCGTAATTTTCTTTTTTTCTTTTAGTGGGAAGCCAGAATCACTCAAACCATCTCGCTATCTCGTCTTTTACCTTTTTCCCCTTTATTATTTACGATTGGACGTCATAACCGGCGTTTTTGTCTGAATGTACTGGTTTAAAAAATGTAGAATTTATAGTATATACTCGCGTATCTTGCGACCTTCTGAGACCTAAATTTTAGCTAAATATTAATGAGACGTACCATACGCTGGATATATTAAATTAGAAAGACTAACAAAATTAAATAAGATTTATATAGAAATATTACACTTATTTTAATTATATCTTAATTTGTTTCTATATAAAATCATTCATATGATTGATTTTAATACGTTGGAGTATAAAACTATAATATTACAGTAATTATTTATTAAACCAGGGTTTTTTTAAACCAGTGTGCAAATTAACCACACCATGAATCATATTAACCTTTATTTCTTAGTAATATATAAGATACATTGCAGGATTTTAAACACACTAATGAAATGGGCTATTTTGAGATAAATCTATGTCAGATTTTCATAGAGACCTCGTTAAAAAAATCTATGTAAATAGTTGTCAATGTCTAGGTCTAGAGCAACAAGTATGCCGGTAATTTCCAGATGTAAAAGACATCAAATAGTTCCGGATAGTATCGGATGATACTCGAGTATATATGTTATTCTGTCTTTGGAGCACATAATATCATTCTGTCTTTGGAGCACAAAATATACAACTTGATTTGCGCGAGATTGACATGGATATCCGTGCTGCCGGCACGGTATGATGATGATGGTATATGCTATATGCCATCATCATCATACCGTGCCGGCAGCACGGATATCCATGTCAATCTCTCGCCAACCGTCCCTATCGATCTTTGCCCAGGGGAGGTCCTCTGTGCAGCATCAAAAATCCACACAGAGCTAATCGATGTAGGTCCTTGCTGAACGGCCCACATTGGCATGCCTATTTGCATGTTCACACAGGAAAATGTCACTTATGAGTTCGTCCTTACTTCTCCAGTAGTGTCCAGTATGTCTTATTCGTTTTAATCGGATGGTTTGTGTGATATAGGAAGAGTGGGCGTACAGTTGTTTTCTTGTTGGATAAAAAAAACAGCACATACCAATATAATGCAAAACTTTTGACTGCCTCTAGTATTTAGATAAATTGGTAATAACTTGTACGATATTTTCAGACTCAACATTGTCTTCATATAATTAATTTTACACACACACACACACGCGCGTGCGCATATACAAACACACACACGCATATACAAACACACACACACATGCACGCATATATAAATACAAACACACACACACACATGCACGCATATACAAATACACACATACTCGCATATACAAACACACACACACACATGCATGCATATACAAACACACACACACACATTCACGCATATACGAACACACAGACAACTATGTTATGTCTTAGAAGTAATGTCAAGGTAGATTTCTTGGGCAACAAAGAAAAAATGAATGCTGCTTTTCTACTTGACAGGATTAGTTGGTTTCTTAAACACATGTTCGTGGACGAATCGTGGGAATCTTCACGAATGTGACATTTCCTGTGCCACTCGAAAATAAAACGTAACATCAGCATGTTAGTAATGGGGCTATGGTTACTGTAGTAAAATAGATTTTTGCAGTGTGAAGTTGTTATCCACAAGCCCACCTGACAGTGGCCAACAAAAAGCTAGACAGATTTTTATGTCCTGCAATTTTTCCCGAGCCGGAGATGGATATAAGCATTACAATAGCTTATCAGTGTTAAGTAAACACAAACTGTTTATGTCTATCATGTATATTTTTAACGGCATATAAAATCATTCTGGGTTATTTAATGCTGAGAATTGATTCCTTTCTAAATGTTTGTACACAGTTATGTTTTCAATTATTCCCATTTAATACAAATAATTTGTACACAGTTATGTTTTCAATTATTCCTATCTAATACAAATAATTTGTACACAATTATGTGGTTTCAAGTAATCATTCTCATTTAATGGTAATTTGAGACACATGGGAATACTTGAAATCATGATTAATACCAATAATTCGCGAATAATTACATGGTTTAAATAATAATAATAATAATAATAATAATAATAATAATAATAATAATAATAATGATGATGATATGTCGTCCCGGCCGATCATCAAGTTAAAGAAAGCAATATGATTAACAAATACTTGAAACTTGCCAGAGAACTGAGAAAGCTGTGAAACATGAACGTGAAGAATCTGGAAAAAAAGTCTGGATGAACTGGAAATCAGAGGAAGAATCGAGACCATCCAGACTACAGCAATATTGAGTTCGGCTAGAATACTCAGAAGTGTCCTGGAAACCTGAGGAGACTTACTGTCATTCAGCCTCCAGTGAACCATCGACTAAGACGGATTTGAAAAAAACTTTTAATGGAGTATAATAATAATAATAATAATAATAATAATAATAATAATAATAATAATATGAGACTGTTAAACATATACTCTGCGAATGTAGCAAACTAGCACAACGAGAATACAAAACTAGACACGACTGGGTTGGGAAGGTGATCCACTGGGAATTATGCAAAAAATTAAATTTTGACCAAACAACAAAATGGTATATGCATAAACCAGAATCTGTTCTTGAGAACGAAACGCGCAAAATTCTTTGGGACTTTGAAATAAAAACGGATCACCTTATCCCAGCAAGAAGGCCAGACCTAGTGTTGATAAACAAAAAAGAAAGAACTTGTCAACTGGTGGATTTTGCAGTGCCAGCAGATCACAGGGTGAAGCTAAAGGAAAATGAAAAAATGGACAAATATCTGGACCTTGCCAAAGAACTGAAAAAGTTATGGAATATGAAAGTGAAAGTGATACCAATTGTAGTTGGTGCACTTGGAACAGTCCCAAAAGGATTAGAAAAAGGCTTGAAAAGTTTGGATATCAGAGGAAGGATTGAAACCATTCAGAACACTGCACTGTTGCAATCTGCCAGAATACTCAGAAGAGTCCTGGAGACCTGAGGAGACTTGCTGTCACTCAGACTCCAGTGAAAGACCATCAGCTAACACTGATGTGAAAACTCAAAAGGAGTAAATAATGATAATTCTCAGGAAACGATTATAGCTTCAAGTAACCATTCTTAATACAAATAATTTGCGCACAAAGTATTTATATCCAATACAAGTTATTACATAACAAATTTACTTGACTCCTAGATTGGGCCGCAAAAGATATTACGATTTTCGAATCTGTGGACTTGCAAGCAATGGCAGTGGATAGGTATTCCACACTCCTCTGTCCTCCAAATTTGGAACCTCAACACCAGATGCAATTTACTGTTAAGGGTGGGGTCTTACTCCTCAATAACCAATACAGTCAGGGTATTCTAATCCCCACTGTCAGGAGTGACAAAATTTTAGCTGGAATTTTAACCTGACTAGCTGATTTCCTGACTCTGAGGTCACCCTCACTTCCATATAAATATATGATAGCAGATTAGCATGATAAATTCTCTTATTATCCTGAAAAATATCAAGCTATACAAGGTGTGTTATAAGAGTATCGACATTGAAGCTGTATTTACCAATATACAAATGAATAATGAATAGAAAGTTGTTGGGGTTTTTTTTCAGAATACAAGAGGTGTCATAAAAGTGCCGAATTTGAAGCTGTATATACCAAAATAGAAATGAACAATAAATGGAACGTTAATATTTTCAGAATGCAAGGTGTGTCAAAAAGTACAAAAAATATCTATCCTTTTTTGACACACCTTGTACAAGTAGCATTTTAGATATTCTCCAGGATGTAACCTTTGACTAGCACGACGCCCAATACTTAAGTTGTCAATAGAAAAAGGAATCTGGTACTACAATATGACATTAATGCAAAAGTTTCCAACATATCACAATTTTTTTTTTGCATAGCTCTGTATCCCTCAAATTATTCTTCTGACCTTTTATAACCTTACATCACCTTTCGAACAAATTGTAGCTCATCTTTAAAAAATCGAATCCTGTTTTTGATTCTATAAAATCCCCCAATGGATTTTTCGTTAACTTCAATATTGTCAAAACGCTTATCAGATGAGCAATATATTTTTCATTGAACGACACTAGAAATAGTCAAAAGAGATTATGTTTTGAGAATACTCTTCATATTTAAGAATTCCCCATTCCAATTCTATAATGGCATCATGAGTCTAATTGGTAAAACCGTATCAGTAGCCGTCGTGCAAAAGTCACCGGTCGACTCCCTTACCTCGTTAAAGATTTTATTTTTCAGTACGTTATTTAAACGAACCAATTGCTCACTGTGTTATGCAGTAACAATTCGTTTAGGTTCCAGCAGTACGTACTGGGTCATTCTCTTTGCTTTCCTCCAAACACAAAGAACTGATTTATGCCATGTAGATTTCGTTTAGGTTGAGATATTGAAGGCAGTCCAGGATTAAAACTCTATTTTCTTTGTTTCAGATTCTCGTCATAGCCAGCGTTTATTTTTACTCTGTTTTGTGTATTCTGGGCCACAACCTTCGTTATTATCTATCTTGTTGAAAAGGAATCAGTTCTGGCAAGAGAAAAACAAGCACTGAAACGCTAATCGATTCTTTTGTCAGCAAGCTTATATGAGACTCACGTTCCTACATTTTAAATTTTTCTGAAAACTGGTAACTTGACTGATTATACAAGAAGTAAAAGTAAAAGTTAAAAGAAAAAAGAAAAACAGGAAAGGGCAAAGTTGGAGTTTTTAAATCCAGCTTTTGTCTGCGGGATTGGTTTCCTAATATATTCGTTAATTTGAAGATAATGCGAAAAGATAGTGTTTTATAGCCTATTTATTATTCTTTTTATACTTATCTCGTATATATCTTCTTTCTAACCTTCTGTGCTGGCCGGATTGGGTTGAGTTAAGTTCTTCATGTATGTCTCCATTGCTTGACTTGGGTTGGTTTTGATTTCTTCTTAGTGTACATCTGTTGTCCTTTCTTGTCCTTATTTGTTTGCCCCAAACCCATAACGTCACGCGTGGAGAATAGCCATATATGTCGCCCCGAGTTCAAATCCTGGACGTGGTAATTGCATTTCACTTAGCGCTAATACCCTTGGGAAAGGTAGGATGGGTAAATAGTAGGGCAGACTGGGCTCTTTAACCGTGGTTAGGCAACCGGTCTAGGAGAAGGAAAACTCTGAATTCAAACCTGTTAAACTCCGCTTAAGAAATTGACCTTGTGTCACATCCTGCTCGTGCGGAGGGGTTGGTATATATATATATATATATATATCTGTTCTCTTCTACGCCTGGAACTAATCTACTTGGCGATCTAAGTCTTACTCACGGATTGGGAGATCATATGATCAAACCAACCAATGAGAGAACTGCAATCAGAGATCAAGTACCTGTCTATCAAACTTATATGAACTTATATTTAGACGTTATTTTAAGATTCTAAGCTTCTTTACAAAATTAATAGACCAACATATTCAGTATGTAATACTAGAATCAAATATGTCATTAAGAATATTCAACTAAATATAAAGATTTAAAATGTGTAATGAAATAATGAGAAGCTCTACAGTTTTTGAGACTTTACCTTTGGGGTTACCATCGTATAAGGCAAACTTATTGATGAATGATGATAAGACCAAGAACGAAATAAATGTCTTTTACATTATGTTTTATTCACTTTTACATTTTTATTGTAAATAATAATTTATTATTTTTCTTTGTTATTACTCACTGTAATTTCTTTTTTTTATTTTCAGGTAAGTTAATTATTTGATTGGCTTGGAATTTCTGCTACTGATTTAAAACTCATGGTAAGGCACCTTTAAATTGTATTAGTTTCTTTTTTGTAATTAGAAATACTTAATCGATCAAAGCAGTCTAAATAAAAGAGTGAACTTTTTTTTTAAATAAACGATACAATGTAAGAATTATTATAAATGGAAATGAAATGTAGCCTTAAATAGATGAAAAATATGAAGCTATTTTTTCTCAATGTATTAAGAAAAAAATAGGACCGACGTAAAATATTTTTCTGCATACAATATTCTCTTGAACATCTCTTTAAATAAGTCAACTGAGGGTACCGACTGTACGGAATGGTTGTCTTCGGTTAGATGCTTTCTTGCACGCTAAAGTTTCAGTCCTTCTGAAATGTGCATGTCGTATAAGCCGAGTAAATGGCATTTCTGTTTTACCCAAAGTAACTGTGAATCAAAAACAAAAAATAGAAATAAAAACGAAAAAAACCCCGAAGAAAACAAAAAGCGAATTTCGTTTCCTTCCTACCTGTAACTCGTTTATTTGCCAAAAATATTTTTTCTTTACAGAAGTGGACATCAACAATTTTATTGAACCTTTCGTTATATTTATATATTATATATTACATATACATTCAACAGGAATGGATTTATCTTTATGTTTTGTTTCTTTTTGTTTGAACGCACGCACGCAAACACACACGCACACACACACACACACATTAGGGCCAAGTCACGCTGAAAGCACAGGTTCACGCAAGATCTCCGAAGTTAAGCAGCGATGAGTCTGTTTAATACTTAATTAGGTGACCACTTAATCAACATCAGGTACTGAAAGCAACCTGGTTCATCAAATTGACTTGATTCGGTATTAAATGACCCAAAAAGGTGTATATGCCGAAAACCAACCAACCAACCAACCAACCAACCAACCCATACACACACGGGGTGATTCAAAAGTAACGTCACCAATTTATTTCGACGAAATCTACAAGAGATACAGTAAGAACACGAACACCGTTATATAATCAGAAACATGTATTGCACTTGTGTGCATATCTGAATGTATGCATATGTATAATTTTATGGAAAATTATTTATTTATCAAAAACTGATTTTTAAAATAATTAGGCAAATTTGATACCCCATGATTTGGATAAACGTAATTTGTTAGTACATATAACACACTCTGAACTTTGATCATGCGTATTTAATGTGATGTTGGCCGTTTTGATGTTCGCATGGATGTGGAATCTTAATTGACTTTTAAAATGATTAGGCAAATTAGATACCCCATGATTGTTATAAACGTCATTTGTTAGTACATATAACACACACTGAACATCGGTCATGCGTATTTAACATGATGTAGGCCGTTTTGATTTTAGCGTGGATATGGACAATTATTTATTAAAAACTTGATTTTTAAAATGATTAGGCAAATTTGATACCCCATGATTGTGATAAACGTCATTTGTTAGTACATATAACACACACTGAACATTGATTATGCGTATTTAACATACTATTTTTAAAGTAATTAGGCAAATTATATATCCTATGATAATTCTTAGTACATTTACCACACACTGAACATTGATCATGCATATTAAGGATTTAACATGATGTAGGCCTTTTTTATGTTAGCATGGGTGCTTGGCAATACCCATCTCCTCTCCAAGACAATGAGTTGGGTTACATGGAGAAAAATCCCTATCTGACCTATAAAACACCCATTATTTATTGAGATAAATACCATTTGTTAGTATATATCTTGCACATTGCATGTGGATCCTGGATAGTTAACATGATGTAGGCTATTTTGATGTTAGCCTGGGTGTGGAAACTTATTTATTTAAAGAATGATTTTTAAAATAATTAGGCAAATTAGATATCCTATGATTGTGATAAACGTCATTTCTTAATACACATAACACACTCTGAACTTTGATCATGCGTATTTTATATGATGTAGGCAGTTTTGATGTTAGAATGGGTGCACGTAAATTCGCATTTATTCATATAGATTATTATATATCACTGTCTATGCATTACTTCCATTATATCTCACATGATCTAAAGATTCACAGTCACATGCCCCACGTATATTTCATTGATTCGGAGCCTATCCGTTTATTAAGATAGCTGTCTAAGTATTATTCTTTTTCTTAGTCACTCTATGGATGAATAATATATTGTGGAATGAAATCATATACATGGTTAGGTATAAATATATAATAATATCTCCGTCTGCAATTTTTTCTAAGACTTTTATTTTGATAATCCTATGTCTACACACACACACACACACACACACACACACAAATATATATATATATATATATATATATATATATATATATATATATATATATATGTTGCAGTGAACTTATAGATATTTTCAAACAGAACGAATACATCTTTTTTTTTTTCATTGTACTTTTTTTGAAAATGTTGCTTTTACATTTGCAATAAGGTTTACCATTATTCAGTTAAAGTAAATATTAAATCTAATTATTTTATATTCCTCGGAATTGACCATATTATTTTACATCTATTGTAAAAACAATCTTATTTGGGCCGAAATTCACTACTTAAAATGTCACTTAGGAATCTTTTTGAACTTAGATGTTGATTTTTTTAAATTAATTTAAAATTAATTCAACATTTTTTTACTTAAAATTTAAATAAAAATATTAAATTAATTTTAATGTTAAAAAAATTAAATAAACGTTATCTAACCTTTTTCACCTAAACTTACTTTAACATTCTCTAAAAGTAAATATATAAGGTTAATGATAAACTTTCGGGGCTTATTACCATGACGCAACAACGTTTATCATTAAATGCCATCTCTATGTGTTTTAACACGTAAACATCTATGTGGATTTATATCACTGTTATTAATCTTACCGTAATGTAACGTTTTACAATCTAAAATTTTAGAAATGTTTTATGTTCATAATTTCATCAAGCAAAAAGTTAACGTTAATATTTTGTTAGGTTTGATTTTTAGAAGACTTTTTTTCCACAACTTTGATTTTACACTACAAATTTTATTTATAAATGTCATTATTTATCAAAGTTATTTCAAATATTTTTCTTTCCGATATTGTTATTTATAAAAACGAATATATTGATCAATTTTTTAATGAGTAATTTGTATTTACAGCTTTTCTTGAGAAAAAATGGCAAATAGAAACGAATTCAATGTTCCAATATTATAAAATGATTGACATTTAAGAATATTGATAAGTAACGTTAATGATGAATTCAATCAATGTAAAGAAATTTGATATTTTAATTTTTTTAGATACCGAAGATGACTATATTTTTTCTTATTCTACTTTCATTCTCGCTGTTTGAAAATATTTATATCTTGTTTTTTCATTGTCTTTATAGACATTTTTAAATAGAGAGTACATACATACATACAGACACACTCACACACACACACACATATACACACACACACACACACACACACACACACACACACACACATATATATATATATATGCTGTAGTGGGTTTATGGTTATTTTCAAACAGTACGAATATATTTTTTTCATTGTACTTATATTATCTCTGTTTGAAACGTTCTACATCTTTTTTATTTTATTGATATTATCTCTGTTTACAATAAATATTAAATTATATAGTTAAGTCCAAAAGATATAAAAGATATTTGATACTTACTTCAAATGAATAATAGTAAAAGTTATTACAAATGGAAAAGCAAAACTTTCTTTAAATTTCTTAAGCTGACTACAGAATCTAACGAACAAAATATAAAACCGAAAGTAAAATGTGTCTCTCTCGAAGGTTTTGAAATAGGCCGCCGGTTTTCAGAGTCAGATTCATGCATTTCCTAATGGCATTAACGCAAAGGGATACGCAAAGAACCACTTACAGGATTTGAACTCTGATCACCGATTCCATTTCTTACAACGATAACCGTTACTTTCATTCATATATATATATATATATATATATATATATATATATATATATATATAGTCTATGATCATTTGTCTAATATTGACAAGAATCAAACAGCCCTGCATTCTATGTCCATTAAGATAAGTTATGACGCTGCCATCTGATAAGTTGAAAGTTAGTCGATGAGGAAAGGTTGTTGATGTATGAGCAATATATACATTAAAAGTCATTATTATAACAGATTTTAACATATATATTGGTCATTATTATTATTTTCACTTCTTTTGAGTTTTTCACATCAGTGTTAGCTAATGGTATTTCTTTGGAGTCTGAGGGACAACAAGTCTTCTCATGTCTCCATGACTCTTCTGAGTATTCTGGCCGATTGCAGTAGTGCAGTAGTCTGGATGGTCTCAATTCTTCCTCTGATTTCCCGATCCTCCATTTTTTCTCAAGTTTATCGGGTCCGTTCCAGGTGCACCAACTCCAATTGGTATCACTTTCACTCTTATATTCCACAGCCTTTTCAATTCTCTGGCAAGATCCAGGTATCTATCGATGTTTTCATTTTCCTTCAGCTTCACCCTGTGATCTGCTGGAACCTCAAAGTCCACCAGTTGACACGTTCTCTTTTTTTTTATTAATCAACACTAGATCTGGTCTCCTGGATTATTATTATTATTATTATTATTATTATTATTATTATTATTATTATTATTATTATTATTATTTGTATAATGTAAATATCTGTATGGTATACTTATCTGCAGAAACTACTCTACTACTCTTCATTGGGGAAGGGAAAAAACCTACGTCCATTTTTATAAGTCTAAATGTGTATGTATATGTTGAAGAGAGCAAGGGAAGATATAGCATTGTTGCGATCTTCCCATGTGTTTGCTGGTATTTTCACTTGTCTCATTTGATTGCATCAAATCAGGAAATCTGACAGCTGTGTGCGTTTTGGGATCATGCCCTGCTTTGTAAACTTATACGGGATGGTTGTAAAAACTGCTGATAATTCTGTTCTATTAGCATCAATTAGTGATAGACACTAGAACCAGAGGCAACTGTAGCCAGGGAAGATTCCTCCCGGGCATTACAGTCTTGTTCATATGAACACTGACATCTCATTCTCCACACTTTTTCTATCAGAAATCGTTACTCTAAACAGAAATAATCTTTTGGGAAGGTATATTTTTTTCTTTTTGTCTATAAACAGACGTCGTATTCTCATGAGTAACTCTTTCTTTCAAACAAGTCAGGTACACCTTCGTGTCAATGTATAATGTTTATCTTGTACTATTGTACCCGTAGCTATTAGTAAAAGTCAGGACTCTGACTATTTTGAAACTGTTTACTGGCTATATACTGTCTCGTTGTTTATAAATACACCTATGTGATATATTGTCGGATAACTTTCAGTGATAACTTTCGAGGGACATTTCTGCAATTGCCTCTCTCGGTTATCATAGCAATAATATGTTAAAAGACTTAGAGACTTATGTTCTTAGAGACGTGTACATTTATCAGGTATCTTGAGTATTCATTCGAATATGTTTCATCGATTACAATTTTCAAATGAATAAATTGACATTGTAAATTTCCAGTTTAGAGATGAATATAGGAAAACATTTAAAAATCTTTGAACTATCTCGATATATAATAAATAAAGATGAGCTGAGAATGTAGAGATGGTATTTAAGATAAGTACGTCGAAAGAAGGTTTTCATATTTAGAAAATCGCGTAATCAAACAGGAGCAATAATCGAGCATTTTCTTTATTAGTCAAACATGCTTAATTGTTGATATTTGCTCCAACATATCTGATTTCGTGCTTCAGTAATCGTGGAAATAATATATTTGTCAGATTATGTTGCGCAAGTGACACTTTTGAGTGATAGTTAATTCTGAAATATTGATTCTCGTTCTCTTTTTTCAGCTTCTCTCTGCCTATCTTCTTATGTTACTCCTCTCTCTCTCTCTCTCTCTCTCTCTCTCTCTCTCTCTCTCTCTCTCTCTGTCTGTCTCTCTTTCTCTCCCTCTATATATTTATCTATCTCTCTATCTCTCTCCAACTTCTCTTAGTCACTTTCTTTTCTCTCTCGTTCTCTCTTTTCAGATTTCTCCGTCTATTTTTCTTTCGTTCCTTCTCGTTCTCTATGTCAATGTTTGCCTTCTTCTCTTATCTCTCGCTCTCGGTCTCTATTTTCAACTTGTCTCTTGTTCTCTATTTTAAGCTTTCCTGTTTCTTACCATTTTCTTCCTTCTCGTTTTCTTTTTAACTTCTCCCTTTCTTTCCATTCTCTCTCTTCTCTCCTCTCTCTCTCTCTCTCTCTCTCTCTCTCTCTCTCTATCTCACTCTTTCATTTTCTTCTCTCTCTCTCTCTCTTTCCATTTTCTTTATGTATATATTTTCTTCTCCCTTTTTCTTTCTTTTAAACTTTTCCCTCGTTCTCTCTTTTCCTTTTTTCCCTCTTTTTTTCTCTTTTCAGATTTTTCCCTCTTGTTCTCTCCTTTCAACTTTACTCTTGTTATCTCTTGTTATTATTACGTTTTTAGAATAGGAAAAAAAGAATTGCATTGTATAAAAACAATAAAGTAGAATGTAATGAATTATGCTCTCTGAAATGTTTTACTGTTTATTTTTTTTATAAATGATATTTTTCTTTGGAAGAATAAATTTGGAAAATTAATCGTATTTAGAGAATTTATTAACATATATTTATCTGAAACTAGCTCGTACCTCAAATTTTAGCTTTCAACATAAAGCAAAAAATCAACCAAATTGCATCACGTAACTCGGAAAACTCGTAAGCTGGAGAACTCGTAAGTCAAGGTACCACTGTACCTATACTATTGAGATAGATACCTTAGAAAACCATATCATGGAACCTGACCTTCAATATTATTTTATTGTTAGTATATATAGATTCTTCTGCTGTGTGATCATTACGCCATTTTATGTCACAGGGAAATTTTAGTAGCGGCAATGTATTTGTGGTTTCTATATCACTCTGTTTGTGTTCATTGGAGCACTCGTTTTCTTTTTTTACATTGCTGCTTTTTATTGATATATATATATATATATATATATATATATATATATATATATATATATAATATATAGTCAGAATTATCCTGAACAACCATTCGGATGAACCCAAGGTAGATAGTATCTGACGCATGTAGGTTCTTATTATTATGCTCCACTTTTTAAATATATAACTTAGCAAACTCCTTCGGTGTTTTTTATTTATTTTGGCGACTACATACGATACTGATGATCCTTTTCAGAAAGTACGGGTGTGTTGGTCTTTTCTTTTCTTTTTAAAATTTTTCCCCAGATATCAGTTTGAATTTTTTTCTTTTTTTTTTTCACCGGTAAAGTTTAGAAATACTACTACTACTACTACTACTACTACTATAATAATAATAATAATAATAATAATAATATATATATATATATATATATATATATATATATATATATGAGCATATGTTTTCTGTTAGTTCAATTTGATTGCGCTCTTCAAAAAGAATTCCTTAGCAATCCATGTACTCTGTTTGTTACCATTCCCGCCGCCATAATTCCTTATATCGTATACTTTCTGTTAGTAACTCCTCAGACTTAGCAATCGGCAAACAAAACTGACGCTCCAATGCCGTAATGTATTATCGAAAATAGCTTTCAAACCCGTTCTCGTTAGACAAAAGAAAGTCAGATGGCGTCACTGGCTTTCTTGTTGCAATTAGAGCCCGCCACAAAGCCTTCACATCTTGCGCTCTTTTGCCGCCCGGTGTTATTTGCACTGTCGCCGAATCAACACTTCCCTTTTTGGTTTGTTTATTTACCTTTGCTCTTTAAATGCTACTGATGAGATGATTGTTAACTGTCTTTCCTCTACTTTCCTTTTCTTTTCTTTTTTTTCTTTTTTTTTGTGCAACCTGTGCCATCGTCTAGAGAGCGTATGCCCGAGGACATACGCTAGATGACTCAGGCCCCACATCCAATCAAGGATAATTGGACTCTGGAACTTAGGAAGGAAAAAAACTTCCCCAGCCAGTCCCCATTTCTTATTCGCAATTCAACTCAATTTACACCTCCGATAGAATACGGAATACGAACGGTGTCGATCCCTTCCCATTAGCTTCTTTATTTGGACATCTTGTACTAAAATAGATGCCGCCTTGTCGGCAGAGTTTAGACTACGCCGGCTGCTTAACTTGCTGAAGGGAAAGACCTCCCCAATAAAAGAGATATCCTGGGCATGACACCAAACAGTATCTAGTGCCGAGGCTCCGGTTTTTGAGCTCTGGGAACTATGGCGTATCATTTTGTTGCTATTACTACCAGGTCCACTTTGACCTGCAATGGTAGTACCTCTCAGGGACATATCTATGGGTGAAATAGATAGTTTGAGAAATTATCCACACGAGTAGGATGTGACATAAGGTCAATTGCTTACGCTAAAGTCTCGTTGAACGTACCGGTTCCCGCTTGATCACCGAGGAAATGAAATAGTCATAGATTTCATAAGAATACTTTTAAAAAACGCAAAATCAAATGTGATTGCTTGAAACAAAAATATTATCATTAGTTACTTGAAACCATATAATTTCAATGAAGTACTTTAAACCTTGTAGGTTTGTACAAATTATCAGTGTTAGATCGGTATACTTCGAACTATAACTGTGTGAAAACAGATTATTCTTAATAAAAATGGTTACTTGAAACCATATTATGGTTTGAATTATTAGCATTAGATAGGAATATTTTAACCAAATAACTTTGTGCAATCAAATGTTTATAGACAAATGAGAGTTCATTCTTTAAATGGGACAATGAAAACATTTATGATTACAATAAAAAAAGATTACAAATTAATCAAATGTTGAGATTAAATAACTTATAAAAAGTTGATATGTCGTTAAATTACCAAACCGAAAATGTATCTCTCTCTCTCTCTCTCTCTCTCTCTCTCTCTCTCTCTCTCTCTCTCTCTCTCTCTCTCTCTCTCTCTCTCTCTCTCTTAGTACTTATATACATCATCTCAATTTGCCCCTCCTGGTGAATACTAATCGACATTTGAGTGGAATCTCTAAATGAGACGATTCAGAAAAGAGCTGGATAGAAAAAAGCTTGCTATTACGTTTGATCAGTTTGCTATATTATGATCAACATGATCTGATTCCACTGATTTTTATTTCATCAATTCATGTTGGATTATTTCATGATATAATGTTATTAGCAAAACACCAAGACTATATTTCTGGACTGTTCCAAAACAGCAGTGACGGAATCGGCCAATCGAAAAAGCCCAAATATGTATTTACTATTTAAAGACGTTGATAAATTGTCCTAGAATTGCCCGATGAAGAAGGACAGATCAACAGACGAGGATTATAGTACTCTTTAAGGACGGATCAGCGGACAAGGATTACAGCTGATATTACATATTTCTACTTCGAGAAAGGATCAAGCTTTATGCCACAAGAGATCTCTACTGTAAATCTACCTTCAACTACAGCCCTAAAATGGATACACGAATCATACCAATTCAAGGTTTAAAAGAACTAATAAACGTCCCTTTTTTAAAAAGTTTACAAGGCGTAGGTTATAAGTCAGGCAATATTCTAAGATTCGAGGTCGATAAAAGTCGCTTGTGAGATAGTTATCTCGTTTCTAAAAAATATTGATTATTTATGCTATTCGTTGACGTACACTTTTCATTGTTCCTCATTTATAAATGTCGGCTATGGTTGGTCAAATACTCTCAAAAGCTTAAGGTAGCGTGACTGTGTAATAAAGAAATAACTTTGAATACATGCCCGATATAACAATGTTTTCTTAAACATTGAAAAAGCATTCGACCGAAAAGCTACGTATGATTCAGCATAACAATTAGTCAAGTTACCATCAATATAGGAAAGATTGAGAAAAAGTTTTTAAAAAAAGGAAACTACCTACAATGGAGATATAGAATGCTAAAGCCAATGTCAAACAACAAGAGGAAAAAGAAATCTTGACCAAATGCAAGTGTAAAAATACTTCATACTATGTTGTATAAAATGAATTTAACTTGCTTTTTTAATCAATTCTATTTGAGAATATATTTAAGCTTATGTAATAGTCTACATATACTACATTTTTATGAGCCTATATTTTCTACAAGGTGTCCAGTACTAATGTACGTGTTTACAGTTACTTTGCCATCTCAAATAACTATATATATATATATATATATATATATATATAATATATATATATATATATATATAGGTGGGTGATGTAATGGTTAGCATGCTAGGAAATGGACATGGCAAGATGAGTTAAAATCCAGGACGATGCTGTTTGCATTTCACATAGTGCTAATAACATTGAGAAAGGTACGAATCCAACTGCTCTCCCTCCAGCTATGTTTAAACCGCAGAGCATACCGGATTCTTTAATCGTGGTCAGGCATCCAGTCGAGGAAAAGAAAACTCCGAATCCAAACCTCCGCTCAAAGAATTGACTTCGTGGTATATCCTGCTCATGCGGAGGGGCTGGTAAATTATATATATAATGTGTGCGTGTGTAGCTGAATGAACAAATAGTTTAGAAACGCCTTTTCATAAATCAAAAAGACTCCATACCGAGGCGAGTAGACTATGATAAAACTCGAATGAATGAATGAATGCTCACTCAACCTTTAGTGGCAGATGAGACTTGGCAAGGATATTATTTACTTTTTGATACATGAAACTGTCAGTAATGAGACTACCACAAAAGGGCTAGTAAATATTCGTATATATATATATATATATATATATATATATATATATATATATATATAGGCAACATTATTTTAATACATACAGTATTAAACATGATGGACATCTTGTGTCTAACGAGTTTCCTTTCGATCCTTTCAAATTTTCGTGCCAATTTCTTAATATTAAACTGGAATATGTTGATTAGTACACCAAATTTTCAATCCAGAGTACTGTAAGCATTCCGAAGTGCCATCTTCATGGGTTGATGTAATTGAGTGTGTTTCTTGCTTCTATTTAAACAGGGAATGTGGTTAAACGATCAAGTAGTAGTGAGAAAAATTACACTCTGATATTAAGAACTTTTTCTAGCTTTCTTTCAATGGCCTCCTCTATATTTTCTTCCAAAGGGACTGCAAATTCAAACATTAGCACATGCCTAGAGGCACTCAACCAGATTATATATATATATATATATATATATATATATATATATATATTATATATATATATATATATATATATATACGTATATGCATACAGTATTTAATCATGAACGTCTAATAAAACTCTTTAAATATAGTTTTTTTTTTCTTTTCATGGTATGTTTCTACGAAATCGGAATAATGCATGTTTGGAATTTCTCCAGTAAAAAATTAAGTTTTACACGAAAAGAAGAAAAAACAGGATGTCTTTAATTCAATTAATTTTTCCATTTTAGTACATTATTCATTCAGCTGTAATTCTAGTATGAAAAAGTAAATGAGCTGCTTACAATTGAGAGTGTCTACAGAGACGGAGATTAACATGATCTAAGAATTAAAGAATAAATGATACGACGAACATAGTCTCCTTTTCATAGGTAGAAAATTATAATATATTTTTATTGTCTTTTTCCATTCTTCAAAACGTACTCGGGGTAATAACACAATTACGTGCATGCGTATTCTAGGAAAAAATCATCAAATTATGACACGTACACAAATGCTGTTGAAGTTGCCCACAGGTACGCGAGCTCGGAAAACTCTTCAAAATGTTGCCAATGTAACTGACACCTCTTTATTCACTATCTTTTACAATAGTAATTTTCAGATGTACCGCCCTTTTTCTTCTTTTTTCTTACGTGAGCAAAATAGGTAGGTGGGTCGACCAGGCGTGCAGAGTTCTGAAGACAGGTGGGAAGATTTGTGGTTGAGGATCGAAAGCATGAGCTTAAAGGAAAAAGAAGTAGTATGGGTAGAGAGAAAAATTGTAGGCTCTATTGCCAATAGTATTGGTTGGATACAAGACGAAATAATCAAAGACGAAATAGAGTGTCAGTTGGTAGATGGATTCAAACAAACTGAAAGAGGGGGGAAAATTAAGTATGACAAACAAACAAAAATGAATGAGTAGCTGAAAGAGAAGTTGTAATAGGAATTTACTAAAATCTGTAAAGCGTAATTTTAGTAAAATACTTACAGATATACGTTGATTCGTAATCAAATTAATATCAGTTTATTTTGAAATGGTCACTATCATTTTATAAATAAATATCTAACTACATAAAGTAAAAGTCGTCGGAGTGGCCTATTGTCGGTATCAGCAGGAGAGCAAGGGCTTCTATTCCCTTTTCCCTAGTGCTAGACCAGGGAGATCGTTTTTGAGTCTGAGGTTGAGCGCCATACCTAACACCAGCTTCCCACTTTACAGCACATATCCAAACTATGCTAGTCATACGGTTAGTTGGCGAGGGCCGGTATCCAGTTATGCCAATTAATCTACGTAGTATAACAATTTTTCTTTTTTCCGCCAGCTCTCTCTCTTTCTCTCTCTCTCTCTCTCTCTCTCTCTCTCTCTCTCTCTCTCTCTCTCTCTCTCTCTCTCTCTCTGTCTCTCTCTCTCTCTCTCTCTCTCTCCACACACGCACATGATTAGAATAAAACATACACATAGAAAATGCATGTACTTTTCATTTTAATCTTTTTTTTTTTAAAGTCTCTTCTATTGTAGCTTATGTTATTAGTTGTTAATAACGAATCAGCTATAAATTTCATTGATTACATCAAATGAATATATCCCCTTTCTCCTAGCGCTAGACAAGGGGGTTGCTTTTGCGTCTGAGGTGAAGCGCCACACTAATCAAATAGTCCTGTTACATGTCAGAAGATAATTGAGTATATACATTACAAAATTCACCTTAGTCCAGTACAGTGGTTCCCAAACATTTTCAGCCTAGCACCCCCTTGACTTCCATGAAGGTTCATAGCATCCCCACATGCAAACGCATACTATTTCTATATGCTTCAAATAGAAAACAATAAGATTAAACATAAAATATATATATTACAAATAAAACCTAATTTACCTAACAAAACTACACCTTCGTTCATAATTCGTTTATAATTCTTATGTCAGTTTTATTCGGCATACGTGTTCCTTTACTTTAGTGTTTATGACATATATTGTCATTTAGATTTTGTAAAAATAAGTTATTTATTAACTGCTCCTAATGTCACTCTTTCTTCACCGCATCCTAGATATCTCTGTTACCCCCAGGGGGCGGTACTCTCCACTTTGGAAATCACAATGCCGAAAATATAGGTATCGCATATCTTTATTCCTGTCCTTATTTTAATTTTCACGTCTGCGCAGTAGCTCCTACTTTTCACTGTCGCCTGACATATTTGCACAAAATATATTGCCTTTACTTAGATTATCTTACTTATTTCTCGGGGTTGCTGCCATCTTTGGTTCAGAAGCAGAAAAACAGATCCGCCAATTAAATAAAAGTATATACATAGCTATATTTAGCTTTATGACAAGCGTAATGTATTCGATACACCATAATTTCCTGTTCATGGAATTACTTTACTAATGAACACAAAGCAAAGTCTAGATGAATGATAACTGCTATCGCTCAGAAGACCAGATCCTTCTTTGAAGTCTACGTCTGGCAGTTTGTTTATGATAGATAAATCACAAACAAGATATAAAGTCAAACACGTAAATACCTTTTTATAATAATATTTATTTCTTTGTTTTACGTTGACCTTAGATTTGATATAACTTTCTTGAAAAGTCAAATGAAAATGGCAATACGTGAATGTTATACAAAAAAAAAAGTTTCTTTATCATTTTTTCTGTTATTGAATACGTTTTTTTTAAGTGTCACTACTTCTCTCTTTTCAAGAAGCCACTCATTTTCTGAAGTTTATTATATTTGGCAACATCATTAAAAAAGGAATTTATTCCTCCCTTATTAGCATCTGGCTCAGAACCACAAAGTAGACTTAGTAACAACTTCTAGCCGGGAGCGATACCAGACTGATGTTTAATCAGTCCGATTCCTTAACCCGTATGCCGTATTTAGCAACTAGGAGTAAGAAGCAGAATTTTAACGGATAAATACAAAAATAGGTATATATATTACGGTCACTAGAGAGCTCAAATCCGTAAATAACAGAGAGCCTTGCTTATGCTAACGGTGAACCTCAGTTAAGTTCCCTTCCACAAAGCTCTACCGGCTTTTGAGAGAGTATATATATATATATATATATATATATATATATATATATATATATATATATTTATATTTATATTTATATTCGAAACGTCAAGACACGGTGTCTGTGGATGACTATGCTCCTAAACCCGGTAGGGCTCTCTAGGGGGTGACTTAAATTAACTTTCACTAGCAGCATAAAGCTATCATTGTCTGTTTACAGACTGGATCCCTCTGGTGATCGTAAAATATATAAACAAACGTACGTATTTAATAGTTTAAGCTCATTGTGTGTCAGAGTCAGAGAAAAATTATATCAGTAAAAAATAACAGAAGATTTGAAGATGGGAGTGACGATTTCTCTAGGCTCCCTGAAATAGGCTATAACTCTAAAAATCTAAATCTTCTGTTATTTTTTGATTATATATATATATATATATATATATATATATATATATATATATATATATATATATATAATATAGAGAGAGAGAGAGAGAGAGAGAGAGAGAGATAGGTACAAATTGTTGTCCAGAAAAATGTATATACTATTTGATTTATTATGAAAAGAATATTTATTAAAAGATATTTAATTTTTATGCTTCGAATTAAAGAGGAGAAATGTTGAATATTTTGAGATATCACAGATGTTCGAACCAATGATCGTTCCGGTCTACGCATTGCTGATAACACAAACAGATGGAATTGCAAACATCAAAGAATTATGGCAGAAGAGATCCAGTTAATGACCGTTCCGTTTAAGGCACTGATATTAATGCAGACAGATGAAATTGCAAACTTCATGAAATCATTTTAATTAGTATTTGGGTGCATTCTCTTTCAATTGCTCTTCTCAGCTCATTGATTGTAGCAGGTTTTGTGCTATAAAGTTAAATGGCTTAATTAATTGGCACAATTGCACCTGCTAGTCACCTCAGAACCTGCATGAGACCGTTGAACACCAAATAAACTTACCAAACGCGGGGGGGGGTTACATTATAGTGTGGATTATCAATGTTAGGTGTAAGCAGATTGTTCTTTCTCGAAAATACAGACCCTAGTAAAAGTGTGTATAGATTTCTTGGACGGCTTATATATTCCGACTAGGAACCACAAGGTTCCGGGTTCGATACCCTCGCCAACTCAGCGTATGAGTAGCACAGGGATCTGTACGGTAATGTGAGGAGCTGATGGTAGTTGTGGCTCTCCGGCTTAGACTCCAAAACTATCTCCTCGGTATAGTGCTAGTGAAAAGGGGATATACTCCCTTGCTGCCTGGCTGATACCGACTTTAGGCCATCCCAGCAACTTTGCTTTTTTTACTTATATATATATATATATATATATATATATATATATGGGAGTGTCATGTAGTACCTAAATAATGAGAAAAGAATCCTCTGTTTTTCCTATAAGTAATTTCTCATGAAACCTCGGAAAAGAAAAACAGCGAGATCTCGAGGGACTGGTTATTTCGACATAACAATCGCTAATTACTCTGTTCACCTTGTATCTTTGCTTAGTAAACCCTTTTCCCTATCCGTAATACTCGTTGTGTTTCTTTCTATTATCTCTCTGTTAAATCTGATACTTGAGATACAACATCTTAAATACTACACTTACTTAATACTAGCACCCCTAGGGATAGAAAGCGGGAAACTCGAAATGGTGAGTTTTTATCCAGTTTTTATTATGTTTTATACTTGTATATTGTGATATTGCACTGAATATTTAATATGTATATAATAATAAGTGTGTGCGTATATATATATATATATATATATATATATATATATATATATATATATATATATATATATATATATATATACTTTCCCCAAACACGACACCTCCCTTAATATAAGATCCGAGCTTATTAGAAAGTATAGGCAGGCGAACAACTACTTGCTTCATCATTTATTAATCGACTACAAACGAAAAGTGTAGAAAAACATGGAAAATAAATCACATTATCGGTCATTTAGAAACTATAATATCAGTATAAAACTAAATCGACAGTGCTAATATCAGCAAATAAAATAGTTTCTCACTACAAAAATATAGTAGAGCCAATGATAATAATATTAAAATGAAAAATCACATAATTTGTAACATTACATATACTGGTCACTAATACTTACCTGAAAATAAGAAAATATTAAGCCAAAAACTGGGAGATAAAATCATTTTTTTTTAATCTTTGCATAAAAAATATCCTTACTACAAAAATATAGTAGAGCCAATGATAATAATATTAAAATGAAAATCACATAATTTGTAACATTACATATATTGGTCACTAATACTTACCTGAAAATAAAATATTAAGCCAAAAATTGGGAGATAAAATCATTTTTTTTAAATCTCTAATACTAAATGAGAATGACAGCGTGCCCATTTTTTCAACTTTACTCCTAAAGGTCGTGGCCCAACATATACCATTTTAGAATCAGACCGATTTCAGGAGAAAATTAAAAACATCCCGGACTTAATCAAGACTCGAAAGGTTTTGGATTCCCAAATTTAATTTACCGCGATTGTTATCGGTGATTTTTTACGTAATTTTGAAATGGTCACTATCATTTTATAAATAAATATCTAACTACATAAAGTAAAAGTCGTCGGAGTGGCCTATTGTCGGTATCAGCAGGAGAGCAAGGGCTTCATTCCCTTTTCCCTAGTGCTAGACCAGGGAGATCGTTTTGAGTCTGAGGTTGAGCGCCATACCTAACACCAGCTTCCACTTTACAGCACATATCCAAACTATGCTAGTCATACGGTTAGTTGGCGAGGGCCGGTATCCAGTTATGCCAATTAATCTACGTATATAACAATTTTTCTTTTTTCCGCCAGCTCTCTCTTTCTCTCTCTCTCTCTCTCTCTCTCTCTCTCTCTCTCTCTCTCTCTCTCTCTCTCTCTCTCTCTCTCTCTCTCTCTCTCTCTCTCTCTCTCTCTCTCTCTCCCTCTTCTCCACACACGCACATGATTAGAATAAAACATACACATAGAAAATGCATGTACTTTTCATTTTAATCTTTTTTTTTTTAAAGTCTCTTCTATTGTAGCTTATGTTATTAGTTGTTAATAACGAATCAGCTATAAATTTCATTGATTACATCAAATGAATATATCCCCTTTCTCCTAGCGCTAGACAAGGGGGTTGCTTTTGCGTCTGAGGTGAAGCGCCACACTAATCAATAGTCCTGTTACATGTCAGAAGATAATTGAGTATATACATTACAAAATTCACCTTAGTCCAGTACAGTGGTTCCCAAACATTTTCAGCCTAGCACCCCCTTGACTTCCATGAAGGTTCATAGCATCCCCACATGCAAACGCATACTATTTCTATATGCTTCAAATAGAAAACAATAAGATTAAACATAAAATATATATATTACAAAATAAAACCTAATTTACCTAACAAAACTACACCTTCGTCATAATTCGTTTATAATTCTTATGTCAGTTTTATTCGGCATACGTGTTCCTTTACTTTAGTGTTTATGACATATATTGTCATTTAGATTTTGTAAAAATAAGTTATTTATTAACTGCTCCTAATGTCACTCTTTCTTCACCGCATCCTAGATATCTCTGTTACCCCCAGGGGGCGGTACTCTCCACTTTGGAATCACAATGCCGAAAATATAGGTATCGCATATCTTTATTCCTGTCCTTATTTTAATTTTCACGTCTGCGCAGTAGCTCCTACTTTTCACTGTCGCCTGACATATTTGCACAAAATATATTGCCTTACTTAGATTACTTACTTATTTCTCGGGGTTGCTGCCATCTTTGGTTCAGAAGCAGAAAAACAGATCCGCCAATTAAATAAAAAGTATATACATAGCTATATTTAGCTTTATGACAAGCGTAATGTATTCGATACACCATAATTTCCTGTTCATGGAATTACTTTACTAATGAACACAAAGCAAAGTCTAGATGAATGATAACTGCTATCGCTCAGAAGACCAGATCCTTCTTTGAAGTCTACGTCTGGCAGTTTGTTTATGATAGATAAATCACAAACAAGATATAAAGTCAAACACGTAAATACCTTTTTATAATAATATTTATTTCTTTGTTTTACGTTGACCTTAGATTTGATATAACTTTCTTGAAAAGTCAAATGAAAATGGCAATACGTGAATGTTATACAAAAAAAAAGTTTCTTTATCATTTTTTCTGTTATTGAATACGTTTTTTTTAAGTGTCACTACTTCTCTCTTTTCAAGAAGCCACTCATTTTCTGAAGTTTATTATATTTGGCAACATCATTAAAAAAGGAATTTATTCCTCCTTATTAGCATCTGGCTCAGAACCACAAAGTAGACTTAGTAACAACTTCTAGCCGGGAGCGATACCAGACTGATGTTTAATCAGTCCGATTCCTTAACCCGTATGCCGTATTTAGCAACTAGGAGTAAGAAGCAGAATTTTAACGGATAAATACAAAAATAGGTATATATATTACGGTCACTAGAGAGCTCAAATCCGTAAATAACAGAGAGCCTTGCTTATGCTAACGGTGAACCTCAGTTAAGTTCCCTTCCACAAAGCTCTACCGGCTTTGAGAGAGTATATATATTATATATATATATATATATATATATATATAATATTATATTATTTATAAATTTAAAGAATAATATTGTTCCTCATTTATAAATGTCGGCTATGGTTGGTCAAATACTCTCAAAAGCTTAAGGTAGCGTGACTGTGTAATAAAAGAATAACTTTGAATAATGCCCGATATAACAATGTTTTCTTAAACATTGAAAAAAAGCATTCGACCGAAAAGCTACGTATGATTCAGCATAACAATTAGTCAAGTTACCATCAATATAGGAAAGATTGAGAAAAGTTTTTAAAAAAGGAAACTACCTACAATGGAGATAATAGAATGCTAAAGCCAATGTCAAACAACAAGAGGAAAAAGAATCTTGACCAAAGCAAGTGTAAAAATACTTCATACTATGTTGTATAAAATGAATTTAACTTGCTTTTTAATCAATTCTATTTGAGAATATATTTAAGCTTATGTAATAGTCTACATATACTACATTTATGAGCCTATTTTTTCTACAAGGTGTCCAGTACTAATGTACGTGTTTACAGTTACTTTGCCATCTCAAATAACTATATATATTATATATATTATATATATATATATATATATATATATATATATAGGTGGGTGATGTAATGGTTAGCATGCTAGGAAATGGACATGGCAAGATGAGTTAAAATCCAGGACGATGCTGTTTGCATTTCACATAGTGCTAATAACATTGAGAAAGGTACGAATCCAACTGCTCTCCTCCAGCTATGTTTAAACCGCAGAGCATACCGGATTCTTTAATCGTGGTCAGGCATCCAGTCGAGGAAAAGAAAAACTCCGAATCCAACTCCGCTCAAAGAATTGACTTCGTGGTATATTCCTGCTCATGCGGAGGGGCTGGTAAAATTATATATATAATGTGTGCGTGTGTAGCTGAATGAACAAATAGTTTAGAAAGAAACCCTTTTCATAAATCAAAAAGACTCCATACCGAGGCGAGTAGACTATGATAAAACTCGAATGAATGAATGAATGCTCACTCAACCTTTAGTGGCAGATGAGACTTGGCAAGGATATTATTTACTTTTTGATACATGAAACTGTCAGTAATGAGACTACCACAAAAGGGCTAGTAAATATTCGTATATATATATATATATATATAATATATATATATATTATATAATATAGGCAACATTATTTTAATACATACAGTATTAAACATGATGACATCTTGTGTCTAACGAGTTTCCTTTCGATCCTTTCAAATTTTCGTGCCAATTTCTTAATATTAAAACTGGAATATGTTGATTAGTACACCAAATTTTCAATCCAGAGTACTGTAAGCATTCCGAAGTGCCATCTTCATGGTTGATGTTAATTGAGTGTGTTTCTTGCTTCTATTTAAACAGGGAATGTGGTTAAACGATCAAGTAGTAGTGAAAAATTACACTCTGATATTAAGAACTTTTTCTAGCTTTCTTTCAATGGCCTCCTCTATATTTTCTTCCAAAGGGACTGCAAATTCAAACATTAGCACATGCCTAGAGGCACTCAACCAGATATATATATATATATATATATATATATATATATATATATATATATATATATATATATATATATATATACGTATATGCATACAGTATTTAATCATGAACGTCTAATAAAACTCTTTAAATATAGTTTTTTTCTTTTCATGGTATGTTTCTACGAAATCGGATAATGCATGTTTGGAATTTCTCAGTCAGTAAAAATTAAGTTTTACACGAAAAGAAGAAAAAACAGGATGTCTTTAATTCAATTAATTTTTCCATTTTAGTACATTATTCATTCAGCTGTAATTCTAGTATGAAAAGTAAATGAGCTGCTTACAATTGAGAGTGTCTACAGAGACGGAGATAACATGATCTAAGAATTAAAGAATAAATGATACGACGAACATAGTCTCCTTTCATAGGTAGAAAATTATAATATATTTTTATTGTCTTTTCCATTCTTCAAAACGTACTCGGGTAATAACACAATTACGTGCATGCGTATTCTAGGAAAAAATCATCAAAATTATGACACGTACACAAATGCTGTTGAAGTTGCCCACAGGTACGCGAGCTCGGAAAACTCTTCAAAATGTTGCCAATGTAACTGACACCTCTTTATTCACTATCTTTTACAATAGTAATTTCAGATGTACCGCCTTTTTTCTTCTTTTTCTTACGTGAGCAAAATAGGTAGGTGGGTCGACCAGGCGTGCAGAGTTCTGAAGACAGGTGGGAAGATTTGTGGTTGAGGATCGAAAGCATGAGCTTAAAGGAAAAAGAAGTAGTATGGGTAGAGAGAAAAATTGTAGGCTCTATTGCCAATAGTATTGGTGGATACAAGACGAAATAATCAAAGACGAAATAGAGTGTCAGTTGGTAGATGGATTCAAACAAACTGAAAGAGGGGGGAAAATTAAGTATGACAAACAAAAAAAATGAATGAGTAGCTGAAAGAGAAGTTGTAATAGGAATTTACTAAAATCTGTAAAGCGTAATTTTAGTAAAATACTTACAGATATACGTTGATTCGTAATCAAATTAATATCAGTTTATTTTGAAATGGTCACTATCATTTTATAAATAAATATCTAACTACATAAAGTAAAAGTCGTCGGAGTGGCCTATTGTCGGTATCAGCAGGAGAGCAAGGGCTTCTATTCCCTTTTCCCTAGTGCTAGACCAGGGAGATCGTTTTTGAGTCTGAGGTTGAGCGCCATACCTAACACCAGCTTCCCACTTTACAGCACATATCCAAACTATGCTAGTCATACGGTTAGTTGGCGAGGGCCGGTATCCAGTTATGCCAATTAATCTACGTAGTATAACAATTTTTTTTTTCCGCCAGCTCTCTCTTCTCTCTCTCTCTCTCTCTCTCTCTCTCTCTCTCTCTCTCTCTCTCTCTCTCTCTCTCTCTCTCTCTCTCTCTCTCTCTCTCTCTCTCTCTCACACGCACATGATTAGAATAAAACATACACATAGAAAATGCATGTACTTTTCATTTTTTTTTTTTTAAAGTCTCTTCTATTGTAGCTTATGTTATTAGTTGTTAATAACGAATCAGCTATAAATTTCATTGATTACATCAAATGAATATATCCCCTTTCTCCTAGCGCTAGACAAGGGGGTTGCTTTTGCGTCTGAGGTGAAGCGCCACACTAATCAAATAGTCCTGTTACATGTCAGAAGATAATTGAGTATATACATTACAAAATTCACCTTAGTCCAGTACAGTGGTTCCCAAACATTTTCAGCCTAGCACCCCTTGACTTCCATGAAGGTTCATAGCATCCCCACATGCAAACGCATACTATTTCTATATGCTTCAAATAGAAAACAATAAGATTAAACATAAAATATATATATTACAAATAAAACCTAATTTACCTAACAAAACTACACCTTCGTTCATAATTCGTTTATAATTCTTATGTCAGTTTTATTCGGCATACGTGTTCCTTTACTTTAGTGTTTATGACATATATTGTCATTTAGATTTTGTAAAAATAAGTTATTTATTAACTGCTCCTAATGTCACTCTTTCTTCACCGCATCCTAGATATCTCTGTTACCCCAGGGGCGGTACTCTCCACTTTGGAAATCACAATGCCGAAAATATAGGTATCGCATATCTTTATTCCTGTCCTTATTTTAATTTTCACGTCTGCGCAGTAGCTCCTACTTTTCACTGTCGCCTGACATATTTGCACAAAATATATTGCCTTTACTTAGATTATCTTACTTATTTCTCGGGGTTGCTGCCATCTTTGGTTCAGAAGCAGAAAAACAGATCCGCCAATTAAATAAAAAGTATATACATAGCTATATTTAGCTTTATGACAAGCGTAATGTATTCGATACACCATAATTTCCTGTTCATGGAATTACTTTACTAATGAACACAAAGCAAAGTCTAGATGAATGATAACTGCTATCGCTCAGAAGACCAGATCCTTCTTTGAAGTCTACGTCTGGCAGTTTGTTTATGATAGATAAATCACAAACAAGATATAAAGTCAAACACGTAAATACCTTTTTATAATAATATTTATTTCTTTGTTTTACGTTGACCTTAGATTTGATATAACTTTCTTGAAAAGTCAAATGAAAATGGCAATACGTGAATGTTATACAAAAAAAAAGTTTCTTTATCATTTTTTCTGTTATTGAATACGTTTTTTTAAGTGTCACTACTTCTCTCTTTTCAAGAAGCCACTCATTTTCTGAAGTTTATTATATTTGGCAACATCATTAAAAAAGGAATTTATTCCTCCCTTATTAGCATCTGGCTCAGAACCACAAAGTAGACTTAGTAACAACTTCTAGCCGGGAGCGATACCAGACTGATGTTTAATCAGTCCGATTCCTTAACCGTATGCCGTATTTAGCAACTAGGAGTAAGAAGCAGAATTTTAACGGATAAATACAAAATAGGTATATATATTACGGTCACTAGAGAGCTCAAATCCGTAAATAACAGAGAGCCTTGCTTATGCTAACGGTGAACCTCAGTTAAGTTCCCTTCCACAAAGCTCTACCGGCTTTTGAGAGAGTATATATATATATATATATATATATATATATATATATATATATATATTTATATTTATATTTATATTCGAAACGTCAAGACACGGTGTCTGTGGATGACTATGCTCCTAAACCCGGTAGGGCTCTCTAGGGGGTGACTTAAATTAACTTTCACTAGCAGCATAAAGCTATCATTGTCTGTTTACAGACTGGATCCCTCTGGTGATCGTAAAATATATAAACAAACGTACGTATTTAATAGTTTAAGCTCATTGTGTGTCAGAGTCAGAGAAAAATTATATCAGTAAAAAATAACAGAAGATTTGAAGATGGGAGTGACGATTTCTCTAGGCTCCCTGAAATAGGCTATAACTCTAAAAATCTAAATCTTCTGTATTTTTTGATTATATATATATATATATATATATATATATATATATATATATATATATATATATATATAATATAGAGAGAGAGAGAGAGAGAGAGAGAGAGAGATAGGTACAAATTGTTGTCCAGAAAAATGTATATACTATTTGATTTATTATGAAAAGAATATTTATTAAAAGATATTTAATTTTTATGCTTCGAATTAAAGAGGAGAAATGTTGAATATTTTGAGATATCACAGATGTTCGAACCAATGATCGTTCCGGTCTACGCATTGCTGATAACACAAACAGATGGAATTGCAAACATCAAAGAATTATGGCAGAAGAGATCCAGTTAATGACCGTTCCGTTTAAGGCACTGATATTAATGCAGACAGATGAAATTGCAAACTTCATGAAATCATTTTAATTAGTATTTGGGTGCATTCTCTTTCAATTGCTCTTCTCAGCTCATTGATTGTAGCAGGTTTTGTGCTATAAAGTTAAATGGCTTAATTAATTGGCACAATTGCACCTGCTAGTCACCTCAGAACCTGCATGAGACCGTTGAACACCAAATAAACTTACCAAACGCGGGGGGGGGTTACATTATAGTGTGGATTATCAATGTTAGGTGTAAGCAGATTGTTCTTTCTCGAAAATACAGACCCTAGTAAAAGTGTGTATAGATTTCTTGGACGGCTTATATATTCCGACTAGGAACCACAAGGTTCCGGGTTCGATACCGACCCTCGCCAACTCAGCGTATGAGTAGCACAGGGATCTGTACGGTAATGTGAGGAGCTGATGGTAGTTGTGGCTCTCCGGCTTAGACTCCAAAAACTATCTCCTCGGTATAGTGCTAGTGAAAAGGGGATATACTCCCTTGCTGCCTGGCTGATACCGACTTTAGGCCATCCCAGCAACTTTGCTTTTTTTACTTATATATATATATATATATATATATATATATATATATGGGAGTGTCATGTAGTACCTAAATAATGAGAAAAGAATCCTCTGTTTTTCCTATAAGTAATTTCTCATGAAACCTCGGAAAAGAAAAACAGCGAGATCTCGAGGGACTGGTTATTTCGACATAACAATCGCTAATTACTCTGTTCACCTTGTATCTTTGCTTAGTAAACCCTTTTCCCTATCCGTAATACTCGTTGTGTTTCTTTCTATTATCTCTCTGTTAAATCTGATACTTGAGATACAACATCTTAAATACTACACTTACTTAATACTAGCACCCCTAGGGATAGAAAGCGGGAAACTCGAAATGGTGAGTTTTTATCCAGTTTTTATTATGTTTTATACTTGTATATTGTGATATTGCACTGAATATTTAATATGTATATAATAATAAGTGTGTGCGTATATATATATATATATATATATATATATATATATATATATATATATATATATATATATATACTTTCCCAAACACGACACCTCCCTTAATATAAGATCCGAGCTTATTAGAAAGTATAGGCAGGCGAACAACTACTTGCTTCATCATTTATTAATCGACTACAAACGAAAAGTGTAGAAAAACATGGAAAATAAATCACATTATCGGTCATTTAGAAACTATAATATCAGTATAAAACTAAATCGACAGTGCTAATATCAGCAAATAAAATAGTTTCTCACTACAAAAATATAGTAGAGCCAATGATAATAATATTAAAATGAAAATCACATAATTTGTAACATTACATATACTGGTCACTAATACTTACCTGAAAATAAGAAAATATTAAGCCAAAAACTGGGAGATAAAATCATTTTTTTTTAATCTTTGCATAAAAAATATCCTTACTACAAAAATATAGTAGAGCCAATGATAATAATATTAAAATGAAAATCACATAATTTGTAACATTACATATATTGGTCACTAATACTTACCTGAAAATAAAATATTAAGCCAAAAATTGGGAGATAAAATCATTTTTTTTAAATCTCTAATACTAAATGAGAATGACAGCGTGCCCCATTTTTTCAACTTTACTCCTAAAGGTCGTGGCCCAACATATACCATTTTAGAATCAGACCGATTTCAGGAGAAAATTAAAAACATCCCGGACTTAATCAAGACTCGAAAGGTTTTGGATTCCCAAATTTAATTTACCGCGATTGTTATCGGTGATTTTTACGTGATTTTTTGCGACGAATTTTTGTACAATTTTTGTGAAGTGCTATAATTTGACAGAAGCCCAATCAAGTGGCTTCTGCAGTAGCTAGCTTAACTATTGCCTGATAGGGCAGCTTTTAAGCTAGTGTTATATTTGTTCCAGGAAAAAATAGGGTTGTATACACCATTCAACATGAAAAGACTGAATACGAAACCTAATAAAAAATTTAAATGTCGAATAGTTCAATCTTTATCAAATTACATTTACAATTATATTCGTAGAATTCTCTATAGATCAGAATAAGAAAGTATCTATTGTTCTGTGTTTTAATACAAGTTTGTTAATTTGGATCTGTGGTGTGAATTCCTCGTTATTATAAAAGGAAGGAAATATAGATTGTAAGAAGAAGACGATTTCATTTTCGGGAAGATTAGAAGTGTCAACTATTTGACCATGAAACTCATCACTCAGATTGATAAGTTAATGTACGAGTCAAGAAATAGTAAGTCATTTACATCAGCAGTTATTTCAACTAACTACGAAAATGTTATCTTCTGAACTTCGTTAAATATCTGATATTCACATTATATCAAGCGCCAACTTTCTAAGTTTTCACGACACATTTATAGCTTCTTCAGGCATTATAGACAAGACAAAGTTTATTCACATTGTGTATCTATAGAGTTGTTAAACTTATTTAATTGAGGAATTGGAAATCGAATGTTATCGTCTACTTCTTCCACGAAATTGAGTAAACGTATTGGAGGATTGTGAAATATTGATTATATACTCTGATTACTGTTTTCTTTAGACATGTTTATACTTTCAACGTTAGTATCTTAGTTTAGATACATTAATCCATAAGTATCCTGACGCGTTAGAAGATATGGGAATATAATTTTATAGGTAAGATTAACGTGGATAAAATATTTCCCCACCCTGTCGGCGGGCTTAGGATATACTGACAGTATCTCCTGCAAAGAGGTAAAACCTCTAAACGGGGGTGTCCTAGGAATGACTAAACGATGTCTGATATGAGGCTCCAGTTCTGAAACTCTGTGGAATGTGGATTACCTTACATTGCTATTACTTCAGGTATATTTTCACGCGTTATTCTCGTATCTATAAGTTAAATAGATTTATTGAAAATTATTCATATTCAATAGGAGTACTTGGTGTCATCTAACTGTAAATTATTTGCATTAAGATTAGTTACTTGAAACTATAATTGCTTATTAAAGATTATTAATAGTTATTTGAAACTATATAACTCTATGCAAATAAATGACTATTATTATGTAAAATTAATCACTTGAGACTATATAATTATATGTATTATATAGGAATACTTGACACCATACAACTGTGTGCAAATTATTTTATTAGAAAGGAATATTTGATATCATATAGCTGTGAGCAAAATATTTTTGAGACATTACCTATGTGATTACTTTCGTATAAACATAAAATGTAGGCAGTCCCCTAAACCTCTAGGAATAAAATACCTGTAGACGGTGCCATACCGTGAAAATAAATAAATCAACCCCACTAACAGACCAAGCTGACAATACACTTAAATGCCTATCTGATGACAATATTATCGATGAACCATGCCACTCGCTTCCCAATATAGCACACACTATATGTTTATATAAGTGGAACTACATCACTTTTCATTTATAAGAATCTCATTAGGCGTCTTGTTGTTGTGTAATGGTTAGCAAGCTAGTCTCGTAGATCCCTTACTACTGAATAGCGTGTTAGAAGTTTTGCTGGATGCCCCATAATTGTGACACTGTGTCAAAGCCTAGCGTATGTTAGATTATCTATAGGTATATAAAAGGCAGTTGGTGTGTATGTATGTTCGGAGTAAACTACGAAAATAAAACAATTTACAACAATATATATATATATATATATATATATATATATATATATATATATATATATATATATATATATACATTCACTATAGCTTGCTTTTTGTACAAAAATAATGAAGATTTTTATTTATATTCGTGAAGATATTTAAAAATTTGAATTTAGAGAAGGGTAAGTCATTGGCGTTCGTGATTAAAACATATAAAATGAATTATGCAGAGCAAAACAATCAATGAATATGTGAGACTAACCGTTTTTTTTATCCCCCTCTACCCAGGCAACGCCGGGTAGCCACTTCTAGTTTTTCCTTTTATTACTTTACATAAAATTTTACCTTTTAGCCATACGGACGTTTTCTTTATGTATACAGGATCCATTGGCTTTCGGAGGCTTGTTTTTCTATGTCGCAGTAGTTAATACTCGTGCATGATTATGGCAACTATTGCCTGCGGTGGTAACGCTAGAACTTCCACAGCAAGTGAGCAAGTCTTGAAATCGTGACTTATTACCCCAGCTTGCCACGCTAGGAGATGGCACTTTCTACAGTGATAAAGGAAGAAAAAAACATTCTTCCCCGCCGAATAAAATTAAAAAACAAAAAAACAATTACATTCTTTAGAGTTTTCTTGGTTATCTCTCCGTAGGAAAAGTGTATTGCTAAATCTTTTCTTGTTTATTGCTAAATATATTATCTTGTTTAAAGTATTACACAAAAACACGACTTAAAACGGAGATAAGTATCCCAGTGGCTACGTTGCTGTTATACAAAAAATTGTTTTGATCTATAACTATTTCAAGATCTTTTGAAGTTAGATTTAGTGATTAATAAATATTAAAAAAAACTAATAAGATATCAACCATTACTTAAAGTAGTATAGAAACCAGATAGACTTCTGTATTTTTTCATACAAAAGCCACTGATTAGTACACAGTCATATTTATACTGGTAGGTATCTTTAACTGCAAGCAAAATATGTCAATAGTTGTCAATAAATAAAATTATCTTATTTAACCCACAACCAAGTCTAAAGAAGAAAACAACATTTTACATCGCTGGCTTACTGGACAAAGATAAGAGTTTAGGCAAAAGTGGTGAGAATTCAGTTCATTTTCATACTTCCAAAAGAATGGGTCTAAATAAAAAAAGATACAAGACCCTTGATTTGACATTTTTTATTTAAAACATTTAACTTCTTTGTAGACCTGAAACACTAGTTTTTGACAGACCAATCCCGAAAAATAGCTTTCTAAGAAATAACTTGAATTTTGTTCCCAGATAATGTTTTATTTCTTAGTTATGTTGAAAATGTATAAAAAGTGGCTATTATTCCCTTCAGACTTTGCCCTTTTGCTTTGGATTGTATAATTCAGAAATTAATCCATTGTCTATGTAAAAACGAATAGATTCGCATAAGTTCTGAATAAAATAACACAAGAATCTGTTAGGGTCACCCTAAAAGACCCAAAGTTGCTAGCCTTGGCCCGTAAGGTCAGGACATGACCTCCCGATAGGGAAACGTGCATTTTATGAAGAAGAGAGCTCTTGGAGAAGAAAGGTCGCCATAACACATGCCTAGAAGTACAATTTATCTGGTCCCACACAGTCTGAAGCTTAAGTGTCGCTTTTCGTAAAAGCCATTAACTCTGCTCCGCATTAAATAAAACCATCGTTTGTTCTACTAACGAGTCTGTCTTTCATTTATTATTATTTTTATTATTTCTTATAAGTTAAAAATGTAACAGAATCACATTTTAATTGTATTATAATAAAGTTATACCAGTATGTGTAAAGGTGAGTAGTTTTTATGAGATTTCCAACTGTAATGCAAAAGACTTTCACACATTAGCACTCAAATATAGTCTTCCATCATCTTTTGAAAATGTAATTACCCAGGTCACAAAAGAAAAGTTTTAACAGATAAGCTGGTCTTTTCCTTTTGCTTTTGGCAAAAGCAGCTGGAAAAATAATTTCTGCACAGAAATAAGAAAAAAAAAAAGTATTACATAGTGTAATATGCGTCGGTTAAACGCTAGAAAACCCCAAGGAAAAATTTAACAGTTCACCAAGATCGCGTTACTAAGCTTTCAAACATGTACACTTATTTTCTTGGAATGTACCATCGCTGCATAATATTGTAGACGTGCTGGGATGTGTAGCTTTGAAAATTTCTACATTTAATTCATCACTCATACATTTTTTAATATCTATACGCGAAACACATATGTCAAAGGAAAATAATATTGCTAAAACTGTACAACAAAATGGATCCTCGAGTGAGATTGGCACATAAATGTAGTCTTTAGATCTAACGAATACTGTTGTCTCTGAATAAAGCATTACGAAAATAAAAAGTAATGTCGACGGAGTAGCCTATTATCTGTATCAGCCGGACACCGAGCGAGTCTATCCCCTTTTTACTTGCGCTAGACCATGTCGATTGTATTGCGTCTCAGATGGAGCGTCATACCAAAAATCACCTCCCAACTTTACCACACAAATACATACTGTGCTAATCATGTACTGAGTTGGTGAGGGCTATGTATAGAACCCAGAACCTTATGATTTCAAGGCGGATGCTCTACTGACTGAGCTATGGCGGCACACAATTTTAATCCCGCTTATAACCAGTTCTCCTTTAGGGTTACATCTATTTTTTAAATACCCTATATGTCCGCTGAGTAGAATTCTAATGTTGCAAAGAAACATCAAATAATAATTTTTAACTTGACCATATATTTCTCCTGGACAAATAAATGTACCAGCGTGTGTCGAGGTTAAATTTTCATTGTTTAGTTAAATCGTTGCTGTAAAAATAAATGATAGCCAACGAAGTACAATTGTTAATATAATTCGCTTATTTTCTAAATTGTTTCTTTTTACATTTTGGTAGCATGATGTCTTTGCAAATTGCAGGTCTTTTATATCCAATCGTAGTTTCCCTGATTCGATAATGTTATCCTGCTGCCTATAATCATTATACATGTTTTATTTGTTTATTTCTCTTGTCAAGTAGTACTGATAACAAAATTCCAAGACTAAAACAGGCAGCTTTTATTTCTTCTCAACTTAAGGACGGCAATGATTAACACTACAATAAAATAAATAAGGAAGGGATAATTCTATGCCGCAAAGATATCACGTTGTAATGGTGGCAAGAGAAAAGAAACGAAACAAATGTTTACAAAGATTAAGAGTTAATATGCCGGGTGTTAATAGTTTTACTTTGTTTTATGGGAAACAACTAAATTGCAGCCTGCAAAATAGAAATTGTCCAAAGAGAAACAAGGAAGCTAAAGTCTCCTCACTCTCATCATATTTATTTTGATAATGTTTTCGGATTCATCGGACTGTTGTCCTTATCTTCATTGTTATAAACGCAACGATGTGCCCTCCGACTTTCTTCAGGTGTTTTTGTTGAACTCGGGAACATTCTCGGGAGCCTTCATGTCGTAATCGGGAGCCTTCACGGAAATTCGAACCGAACCCTTTATTCAATCCACCAAGGTAGACGAGAAATCCAAATAATTCAAAATATCCAGCCTCATCTCAAAAATTAAAACAGATTGTTTTAAGGACAGGGTCAACATTTTGCAATCTCGATATCGAATATACCCGTGTATACGTCGAACCTTGATTTATATTCATAAAATCCTTAATGTAAGGAATTCAATTTTGAACACAAGAATTGCTCTAATTCCTTACCACTTTGACCTATTGGCAAGGTCAAATACATGCAACCTCCACTGAGGAACAACCGAACATACAATGAACTGTGACACAAATCTATGCCTCATTGGAAGTGTTCTTTGAAAAAAATGTTTATATGTGCATTTTCAATGAATAGAATTTCCTATATGTTTAATATTCATATTATATAGGAATACTTGATATTATATAAGTATGAATTATCTATATTATGAATATTTATTTGCAGTTATAATTTTTCACTAAGGAATTCATATAACTATTAGATAGGAATACTTTAAACCATACAACTGTGTACAAATAATTTGTATTAGGAATACTTGATATCATAAAAATGTGTGTATAAACTCTTAAGAAACCAATACACAATGCAAATACCAACGGACAATGAACGCAATTCCTTAACTTTTAGGCATAAAATAAACCTAAATGATTTGGCATAGCGTTAAAATTAATCGATAGTATTGTGAAATACTAAGAAAACCTGAGTAATTAATAATCTAGTAACGGTTTTGAATCCTTGCAAATAAAGAGAAAGAATACATCCATTTCAAGTATCTCAGAAAAGATTCAAAATAAAAAGTGATTTCAGAAGCCTTGAGTTTTGTACTAGTTGTCAACAGACAGCAAATATTATTTCCTTTAAACTGGCCGTGTTGATGACTTGTGATAAATTTATTTGTACTTGAGAGGCTGAAGCTATTTTTTGTATAAGTTCCATCACAAACTGGCTCATCTTCGAACTATCAGACGGTGTTGAAAATTGCGCAATTCTCTCGCCTTGGTAACAAATACTGTTCGACATATTTTCTAAAAGGCAATATCATTTATGCCCACCACTGGTATATTCAATTGAGACTACATATATTAAACAACATCAGAGCTATTAAAATAGCAGTTCTCAAATTGAAACATCGTACAAATATTTCTAAGGAACTTTGTAATATTCTTGTTCCAGAACTTTTTATCTGGGAGTTAATCAGATAATAATTAATTATGTAATATTAATTATAATTTTTCAAATTGAAATTAATTAAAGTTGATTTTATTTTATCCTTATTAATTATAGTTGTAATTAATGATTAATTAGTTAATTAGTTAATACTAATGAGTTTTGATACTAATTATTTCTAATTCAAATATTAATAATTTATTAGTTAATTCAGTTAATGATTAGAGAGAATGAATATTCCAGAGTGGTGACGGTGACAATGAAGGCCGTGATTGTTCTGGAGAAGCTGACAAGATATCCCGTCGATATAACGTCAGACAAAAAATATTTAATCTCAAGTGGTTGATAAACTCGGAAGTTGCAAGCAAAATTCAATATCGAAAATATTTCTTTTAAATTACTATTATATAGGCAATAGCGTAGTATATAATTTTCTTGTGAGTTTTCTATCGATATCCGTTTAAGAAATTAAAAAGAATCTTCTGGTATAAAGGCAGGAATATTTAGAAACCGGAATTGGAAAGTTTTCGTACTAAAAAGCAAACCAAAGCTAAATGTAACTTTGCTAAAAAAGAATTCTCTAAAAATATTCACCTCAATCGAAGACCACTTCACCGGAAAACATATATTTATGTCGGAATTGCTACCGAAGTTTCGCTTTGCTGTCCCGTATAAAAGCGTTAAAGGTCTCTGGCTTTAGTCTGACTTATTGCATTATTTGGGTTTTAACGTCGATCTGGACTTCACCCACCAAAAACTACCAAATCTCAATTACCATCGGCGTACGGATTAGTATTCTCAGGGCAGAAGGTTGTTGTGCCTGTTCGGCTTTTATTGTTTTACGGACAGACTCAGAGACAGATCAAACGTGACTTTTATTTTCGAAATTCTAGAAATGTCTGTCAAGGGAACGAAGCAAAACGAGTCAAAAAGCAAAGATAAAAAAAAGAGGGTGGCCCATAATCCGACCATTTCCATTGATTATTTGGGAAAGAGAATTTGATTTGGTCATTAAGTAAATCGATGGTGTATTCTTTCGATGAAGTAGAACGGAAGTACAGGAGGAATGGTTTCAAATTTAGCTGGTAAAATAAGAATCAAAATATATATATCTAAATATATGAGAGAGAAATTGAAAAATAAGTACTCACTCACGCGTGTGCACACACAAACACACACATACACACATACACACACATACACACACATATATACACAGATATATCTATACACCTCCCTGTTGGCGTGGTTCAGAATATGCTGATTGTATTCTCTGCGGGGGAATACCCCCACCACACCATAAACGGATGTCCTGGGTATAACACTAAATTGCAGCTGATGGTGAGGCTCCAGGATAAAAGATCTAAGGAACGTGGGGTACGCCTTTATTGACATTACTCCCAGGTCGTCTGTCCCGGGGTAGTAGTACCTGTTAATTGCCCATCTATGAACAAAATAGATTTGTTATAAAATAATTTATATTCGATAGGAACGCAATTACTTAATCTTTATGCATAAAATACCGTAAACAGGTTGACACACCATTAGAATCAATCCGTCGTACACCAATAAAAAGCAATGGTTAAGAAGCCTGTTTATTACATTCATTTTTCGTAGCAAATCTTCTGGGAGTTCTGGGGTGGGTATTGGTTTTAAAGGCATCTTTACCTGCATATGGTTATTTTATGCCTATAAATAAAGACTTATCATTATTATGCTGTCTATTAATTTAGTCTCTGCAAATGTTTAATACTGAGTCGAAAGTGTACATATATATATATATATATTATATATATATATATATATATATATATATATATATATATATGGAAATAGATGGCAAGAAATGGTTAGGAAAAATATATAGAAATAATTGGTACCACATCATTAAAAGAGCTTGTACTGAGATCGAAAAGTGGAAAATCTATACAGAACTGAAGCGTGTTTTACGTAAGGGTGATTCATCTGTGAATCTGCCAGGTGATTCTGAGAATTGGAAATAAGAATTATGCCATCGTCATATGCTGGATATGTTAACACTGTCAAATCACATTGTAACTTAAAAAGAAACTTTCGTTGACACCACATCCTCATGGAAATAGTAATATTTTTTGGAAGGGGGGAGTAAGTGTGCAAATCATTTCCTTGATTAAAAATCTCACATGAAGATACATATAAAGTATATTTCAAAAGTGGAAACCCATTAATCCTGTACAAAATTCAAGCCACTTATTTTATTCATGTTTATGGTGTGTTGTTGTTGACTTTTTTGTATATAAGGCGTGTGCTAGATCCTCACCTATACTTATAGACTAAGACAGAATCATGTGATCTATCACGTGGCCAATGACTGTCAGTACTCTGAGGTTGATACCATACTTAACCGACCCTACTGGCCATAATTACGTTGACATTATTTGACGACGGACATAGGATGAAATCACTGGACCTTTACCAATACGCAGGATAGGACTTATACGCTTACCAAAGGATTCCATGACACAGGACTTTCTTTAAGCCCTTTTCAACTGGCAAAGGATGGCATTTAAAAACTTTTCAGTTGTACGTTAAATCAGAAGCTGTCACTTATGAGTTCATGGATGAGAAATAGTTCCTAATGTTTGAAAGGCTGTTTGAGTTGAAATCCAGGTGGTAAGCCGGCTATCACCTGTCAAAATGTGACCGTCATCATATTTATATGCATATCTGTGTTTGTATGTGTATGTATGTACACACACACACACACACATACACACACGCACACACTCTCACACACACACATATACATATATATATATAATATTGATAATCTACTGTGCCATATCTATAAGTAAATAGTGCTCAATATCATGGATAAAGCATGTATAACTAAGTTAGGGTAGTGTGGACATGAAGTCAATGGAGCTTGGTTACCGTCAGTTTCTCGCCTATGTGATTCTCAAACCAAGTTTGAGAATGACCTAGACGAGGAACCGTCAGTAACGAAGCGACTTTGACTACGCTACACTTATATATATATATATATATGCGTGTGTGTGTGTGTTTGTGTGTGTGTGTGTGTGTGTGAGTGAATGTGTGTGCACGTATGTATATTGAATATATATATTCCAGACGTCCATTTTTTACGTGGGGAACTATACATAAGCCGAAGCTCATGCATGGTTACCAGTAGATTATGTATATAATTTTTAGGTCTTAACAGCGTTTCGGTTGTTTTTGTCAGATTTCAGTTTCAGTGTTATTTTGACATCGTAGATGTTTTATTATTTGATGTGATGAAATGGCGAATTCCCCACGTTCTTTGTGGAATTTCCGATGAACATGGATTAGCAATTGAAATCTAGAAAAGAGACGAATGTTTAACCGTTCCTTCTGTTTATCTGGACAAGATTTCAAATAGCAACACTGTTTGTTACTATCTTTAACGCGGCAATTTTGATCAAGGGCAGATAATCGACAATTTCTCATATATTGAACACAAAGATATTATATAACGAGGGTAATCCCAAAAGTATGGTATCCAAAATATTTAAATATCACAGAAACGTTTTTGTCAATGACGTTTACATTATTCTTAAGTTTGAACATCGATCTATTTTTTACATAATCGCCATTTCGGTCCATGTAATTTTTGTCATAACCGACTGCCATTCCAATACTGAGCGTAGCAACGAGGCGCGCACAAGGGCAGACGCAGGCGTATAAGCAACAAACACAAAAGTGTTGCCAATAGCAGCAAGAACAGTTTATCTGCGTCCCCAGCCTTTTTGAGACCTTACTTTTAGGATTACCCACTTAGATACAAAAAATAATGTTTTAAAACGTCTAATTAGATAGCTATGTTTTCTTCCAAACAAATTACTTGAAGAAAACAAACATGGTGTTGACAGCTAAATACAATGTAGCCAATTTTACCGCCATTTTTTTTCGTAGACAGAAACTACGAGTTGCAAGCTCAAAATGATTGCGATGTATAAAATCTAACTACGACAATCATGAACAAAGGGATGTGACAAAGAAGCCAACAAAAAACAGTAATTAAGTGTTATAATTTCACACAGAGGTAGTCACGAGATGCCGTACGCAATGTTTCTTTCGTCAGTGTTTTTAATTTGGCTAATTTTGAAACTCATAATCGTTCAAGTGGAATGACATGTGAAAGATTGAATGAAGTTTCTATTATTTTTTATTTCTTCCGTACGAGTTAATTGTATACATTGCAATTAGAAGACCTTATGTTTACATGTGTTTAAAGTAGGATTTGTAATTAACTTCCTTACTTTAAAAATCGTTGAATTCAAGTTATGTTTGCCAATTAGAAGAGAAAGAAGATGTGTTATTAATTCATCCGTACCTCTCTCTCTCTCTCTCTCTCTCTCACACACACACACACACCACACACACACACACGCGCGCGCACTCGCTCACACACACACACACACACACTCGCTCACACACACACACAGTGTATTAACCATAGATAAGTACACACATAACAAGCTTTACATAAAAATGTAATTTTCATCAAATGGAACATTATAAAATCAACACTTCAACACACATCAACATGTGTTATTCATTACCTACCTCTACAGGACTGAAACTGTGTCTAAAAGTATTAATGTGTAGCAGTCCCTTACATATAGATTAGCTGTCCGTCTAATTGAAAATGTAATTATATTTAGGAGTACAGACGCGATTTCAAATCTTGGTCGAGGCTGTTAGCATTTCACAGAGCACGAATATCCCAGGAAAGGTATGAATCCAACTGTAATTAATAGGGTAGACTGGGCTTTTTAACCTTGATAAGGCAACCGGTCTAGGAAAAAGAAAACTTCGAATTCAAACCCGTTAATCTCTGCTTATGGACTGACTTTGTGACACATCCTGCTCGTGTGTGTTTGCATTTGATATAGCGTTAATGCCTCTTGGAAAGGTATGAATCTAAATATTATTCATCCAGCTCTGGTTAAATAGTATTGGCAGACTGGTCGCTTTAAATTTGATTTGGCAAACGGTCGAGAAGGAAAACTGAATTCAAACCAGTTGACCTGAAGAGGGATGGGTTACGCCAAGTTATTCCTGACCAAGACACGGTACATAAACAGTTCCCAACCACCAAACTTGTGAAGAGGAAAAAGTATATATTTTAGATTTTTTAAATAATAGACTATTATATGAATTGAGAGATATGAAACCAAATAAATTAAATGCTATCTTCTATTACAAAAAATGGTTGTTTGTTTTAATTGTTTAGCAGCTAATTATTCTATTCTGGCATTATCTTGCATATTTAATAGTTAAATTATTTTTTCCAACAAATACAAAGAACAAATTTTATTAATGTTTCGTGCACAAATCCAACTTCAAACACAACGTATATAATTTCTATGGGCTTGTAAATATAATCTGTGTATTTCATGACCCTAGATATTCATCTCATTTAAACATTACAGATTTTATGAACCAGGCAAATAATTACAATGGGAATATTTTTTTAAAGAAATACAGACAAACTTTTAAACAAAGATATGTTGTATTTTCACTGTCGTCAGAGATCGGCATTTATGTTTTTTTTCCAGGATTGAGCGTCGATGAAAAAGGGGTGGGGTAGAAAAATAGATTAGAAATAGGAATGTGATCGGAACAAAACGTAAGGCGTTATATCGCGCCGTTTCTCTGTGATTTTCCCGCATAAAAAGAGTGGGTGACATTTTTCTGGCAAAGCAGATGAGATGCGGTCGGCGTAAATCCTTTAAAGTCGGCAGACAATTCAGGAATGAAAGCCATGTTTTTTCAAAGCCTTTGGCGCCAAAAATAAACTCAGACTAGGGAAAAAGTCCAAGTAAGTTAAGAAAATGGATAAAGGAAGAATTAGGCCTTGATTTCTTCTATCCTCATTGAGACAGTGAACAAAGATTTTGATATTCACGTATACCAGCACATGCACACACAAATACGCACATATATGCATGCATTTAGGATCATATATATTTGTGTGAATTTGTACGTATGAATGTATTTGTTAGTGAAGATAAAAAGTAATTGTATAAGATCAGAAGTACACAATTGATTATATGTGCGTTTGATGCCTGTCCTCACCGTCCTCATTTATACGTATATTCTATCGGAAGGGAAATTAAGTTCACACAGATTACCACTATACGCGTCTGTGTGTGTAGGAACCAATATCTCGGTCTATATGTATGTACAGTCCGTCTGAATTTTTTAGATCCCTCATGTATAGTCAGTGTTATTGTAACCAAATTTAACGTTAGCCTATCAAATGTGCATCCAAACACCAATTTGTAAAGTAGACTATCAATAAATATATAGCTTCCCAAAAACTATTGTCTAATGATTGTATTCTTAACTAATTAACCTACTAGCAGCTCAGCGTATGAGTAGCACAGGTACCTGTGAGGTAAAGTGCGGAGCTGATGGTAGGTTTGGCGCTCCACCACAGACGCCAAAACAATCTCCTTGGTCTAGCGCTATTGAAAAGGGTATAGACTCCCTCGCTGTCTGTCTGATAACGACTTTAGGCCGCCCTGTCGACATATATATATATATATATATATATATATATATATATATATATATATGAATTTAACATTTTTAGAAAAAACAAAAGATGTTATTAAAAATGTTATATATATATATATATATATATATATATTATATATATATGAAAAGAAAATATTTTAAAAATATAACAAACACAGGATGTTACGATCAGGAAACAATTTTTAGTGTCAATACTTAAGCATTTCGGTATTTTGTACCATCTTCAGGACACTGTTAGTTAATAGCATCATATTCACACAACCACTATACACTTAACATCTTACATTTTGTTCCTCACATAAACATCACTTAACAGTGTCCTGAAGATGGTATAAAATATCGAAATGCTTAAGTATTGACACTAAAAATTGTTTCCTGATCGTAACATCCTGTGTTTGTTATATTTTTAAAATATTTTCTTTTCATATTGTCGGATTAATTTCCTCATCGTATTTCCATATATATATATATATATATATATATATATATATATATATATATATATATATATATATATATAAGTAGTATAAAACAGGTTGAAATTAAATATACAAATTAATATTTACATTCAGGTAAGCGCTTTGTGACAATAACAACCCACTAAGGGTTCGAGTGCGGTCACATCCGGTACTTAAACATTAACAAGAAATCAATTACTATCGACACAACCATCTGATGATCGAGTTTCACAACGGGAAACTGACAGTTATGTTTGTGACGAACATTCAATTTTAAACGTTTTTAAAAAGCGATTTTAATCATTGATCTGTATTTGACTTATATCTTAAAGTGTACTTTTACATAAACAGTACAAGATAAAGAATGAGAGATAGATAAATATATAGAGAGATGATCACAAATATATCGAACACATACCTGTATATACGTTCACATAAATATTAGATGTGTGTGTTAGTAGATGCAATCAGACTCCAGAACAAGGATGTATAGAATTACTTTGGCCTCTTTCTTGTCTGTATGCGTCGGCAGACACAATATATATGTCTTGTTTTATATGTCCCGTAAATGATTTCGAGTCAGACAATCTATTTTCTTCGAGAGATTATATCTCTTCCCATCGAATTCTGATTGCGATAGTAGAACGACGTCGCGTCTCCTTCACTTTACCGCCTCCCACACAGAAGATTATAATAAAGCGGTCTTTTTAACTGTCTTGTCCCAGTCAGAGAAAACACAAAAACAGAGGAGAAAGCTAGTAAATACACTCGAGTCTACTATTGTCCCTGTATTGCTAAATACTGCAACAAAGGATTTGTTGTAAAAATCTACACGTTTGTTATTTATAAGCCTTTTGTAAACTTAGATCCTTTCGTACAAACATCTTTTTTTTTGTTCTTTTACAAATTCATTCATGATACTCCAACATACTGCTAGGTTTCAAAAGTCGAGTATGCCTAGTTATTGACAGTCTCACTGAACACTCGAGACAGACCATGTCGCTCTATCGGCAATATGCTCTATCTGACAATATACTGACTATATGAGCTGCGGAGGGGTAAGATCCCCCCAACATAGAGGTTTCCTGAGTATGACACTAAACTGTTTCTGATTGAGTCTCTGCAGGTATGAAACCTCACGTCAGTTTAAAGTACATCTTCACTGCCATAAATCTCCGGCCCACTCTGACCTGGAGTGGTAGAGTTACATTTATGCGTCAAATATATGTGTTTGAAAATATTCGTATTCGATACGAATACTTCATGGTATATAACTGAAAATTACTTGTATTAAGAATGGTTACTTGAACCTATAACTTTTTACAAAGGATTATTACTTTGTCGAAACCATACAATTGTGTGCGAACAAAAAGAAATGATTACTTGAAAACATATAATTATTAATATCAGATAGGAATGTTTCAAACAACACAACTGTATGAAATCATGTGTATATTATAGGAATGCTTGATATCATAACTGCGTTAAAAAAAAAAACACCTGTAAGAAGCAACTACACAAAAACATAAATATAAATGTATAATATTATATTTGATTACACTAAATATTATATAAGAAATTCATCATTAATGATTTCAATGATTTCTTATCATTCAAGCAAAAATAATGTTTTCAAATATTTATTCAGACTTTTGTTTTCAGAAAAGAACACTAGAAATTGTTGCCTACGATTATTAAAATTTATTATTAAAATAAATTATTGAAAATTAAGAAACTTCGAGTGCTGAAGATTTACACAAGTGTTGATAATAGAAATAATAACTGTCAAAATCTATTTTTTATTAGCCTATCATTCTATTACTTGATAACTGCAATAACTATGCCAACCAAAATGTTTTTGGTTAGTAATGGGACCCCGGGGCATTTCATTACTATATTTATGTTTACAAAATTTCAAATTGTTTTATTCTTTAGCAAGTGGTATTATTTACAATGTAAATTTATAATAATTGTGATAAGGAAAAAATAAGAGCAGGTGATTCTCACCTTTCATAATAGAACTATTTATCTGCTATATACAAGGGTGTGTCAAGAAGTAATGCCATTTGGTTTAGAACACGTATAATTACCAACACAGGAACATGTATCATACATCAAAATAAAGCTGGTCCTCTGTGAATCACATCCTTACTTCTCCACATAGTGACCGTTTCTCTCAAAAGCAATTTTCCAAATTCTGTTGACTGTTTTTTGAGCCACTTCACTTCCTCGTGACTGTAATAATGTTTGCCTCTCAAACCCTCTTACATGAGGCCGAAGAGAGGCGTTTGTAATTATACTTGTCCTAAACAAAATGGCATTACTTTTTGACAAACCTTCAAACATCAACTATGTTGTTTTTTTTCGCTAGGAATAAAGTGTGGCACCATATTTTATTTTTGTATTATTTACATTTGTCCGACTGTTGTCCCCATCTTTATTGTTATATACACTACGTTTCAGCCGATGTGAACTCCAGCCTTCTTCAACTGATTCATCTCGAACTTAAGAGCCTTCATGGAACTTCAAACCGAACCTCTTATTTAAACCATATAGATTGTTCTCATTGCAGTTACAAGTGTTAAACTATGTTAAGTATTCTGTTATTTTTGCCTGTAGTCAGGATCGGACCTTTATCCTCTAGAAGAATTTAATTTAGAACTGTATTAACTCAACCCTTATATATGTTGCAACATGTGTCTAACTAGATATAATAATAATAATAATAATAATAATAATAATAATAATAATAATAATAATAATAATAATAATAATCAGGTCTGATGTCAAAAATTCAAACAAACTTTCTTTAATTTTTAATTTTATCTCACAAGAAGTGAATGCACACGCTCTCTCTTTCTCGCATTAATTTAAATAAAGCTATCCATAGTTTAGTCCAAAATATGTTAATTGTGAAAATGTTACACCTTCAATATTAAACGATGAACAAACTTTGCTATCGTTAATTTTAATTCTTTGTTTTAAAGACAGGTAAAAAGACAATTCCGTATAGGTGTTATCGTTTCATCGAAATCTTTATTAACGTAAATGTTAAGATGGAGACGCTCGTGATTGTTTGCCTTTCACATGGCTAATACCCTTGGGAAAGGTGTGAATCCAACTATTCTCCCTCCAGGTATTGGTAAGGGTAGGACAGACTGGGCTCTTAAACATTGGTAGTATGGCAACCGTACTCGGAGAAGGAAAACTCTCAATTCCAACCTGTTAAACTTCGCTTAAACATAGATCTTGTATCACTTCATGCTCGTGCGCGGGTGGGATTGGGAAATAAATACAAGTCTGGTTGATTTTAACGGCACGACATCTCGTTTACGATTGTTTTATACCTATAGGTTAGGAAATCGCGTTCATTATACATTTTATTTTTGTGTATTTTTGCACACAGTTATATATCAAGTATTCCTATCTAATACTTACGTATAACTGCATCTAGTGGTGAGGTTCAAATTCTAGAGCTTTGGGAAGTGTGGAGTACACCTTTATTAACATTACTCCCAGGTTCACTCTGTCCTGGAGTGGTTGTACCTTTTATTGTCGTATCTACGAGTTAAATAGATGAAAAATCAGTTGAAAACAAATTTGAATATCCAGTAATTAAAGAAAAAACACCTTCGGCATAGAATAACCCAAGGGTTGACATGCCGTAAAATCCAACCACACAACCTATCTAATGCAAATAATTTGCACACTATCGTATGATTTGATGTATTCCTATCAAATACGCAATTATATGACATTTACCTTATGTCACATATTGCTTTTGCGGGGGAAGAGTGAAAATTCATATATGCAAAGATATTTAGTAAGCTAAGTATAGCATAAGGAATAGGGCTTTCTTGTCTAAAGAATCACTTAAGAAATTAACATTTACCTAAACAAGCATTAACACAACAGAGAAATATCAAAGTGACTTGGTAGGAGCATCCAAATTAAAATGTTGATTTAGAGCCACATATCAATAACACTAAAAATAAAAATGAATGAATGACCAGATTCGTGGTGAATATGGCGTCTTTTGAAGTCGATGGAAAGAAATATCCAAACCTTTTATTGCTTCCGATAGACTATTGATTAGTATATGACATCGATCATTGACATCTATACTGCTGATCATGATCCCGATAACGATAGTCTAAATATACTCTTCTAAAATATCCGTCTGTTAAGTCAGCGAATGAGACGCATCTCAAACATTAGAATTTTTACTTCGTTCAGATTTCGAAATATGAAAATTCACATCATCTATATTTTTAATTGTGAAGACTTTGTCTTCCATAGATGGATAAACGGTTTAGCGTAGAGTTACAGAATACCTAATGCATTTTCATAGCAAAATAATGTCCAATGTCTTTTTATAGCAAAATCATTTCCAATGCAATCTATTTTAAAAGAATGCCCGATGCATTTTTATACTAAAATAATTTCCGATGCATTTTTATTGTAAGATCATTTCCTATACATTTTTATACTGAAATCATTTCCGAAGCATTTTTAGTTAAAATCATTTTCGATACATTTTATAGTATTTCGGTACATTTTTATAGTATTTTTATTTCCCGAGAAATGTTATAGTAATATAATGTCCAATGCATTTTATAGCAAAATCATTTCCAATGTATTTTTATGATAAAATCATTTCCAATGCATTTTTTTTTTGCAATTCGCAATCCACATTTTATCTGGTCATTGACCATTTTATATAATATGATTAGCAAAATCAATAGGTCCGTAGCCTAAGTATTACAAATCCTAATAAGACATAAAGTAAGAACATTTCAACTTCTTTCTAAAAAAAAAAGGGTCAAAGATTTTAGTTTTCAAAAGAATTTGTTTCCCGAAATATAGTCATGGAAGAACTTATTCCACCTGATTAAATATCATAATTAATCACCGACAAACTTAGGCAGCGATAGAGATATAAACTCTATATAATGCTTGCTCATTCTCCATTTATCGATCTTCTTGGCGCGCTTGTATAATCAGCTCGTTAACCATTGCATTATACCATTGAATATTTACAAATATTAGTATGATTTTTTGCATATCAAGAAATAGACACTAAACATGCCGCTGAACACATCTTCTGTGATGTTATTCCAGGATCATTAAGTTTTCGGGTCTTACAACATCATACATATTCACCTAGGTTACCCAGCTGGTGTCCATGAAGTATCATTTTGTGGTCAGATTACAAGATCTCAAATAAACTATTATGACAGACCTTGAGGCTTTTTATTCTGTGAACACCTGGTGAAATTTCCAAGCAAATGCGTTTCCTGGTCCTGCCTCTGCCATGAGCAAGGAGGGATCCAATCAAATATTTTCCTCGTTCCTCTAGAGAAATTGACAAGCTTAGAGACGCCCAATTCATCTGTCAGAATGGATTATCTCACAGACCAGTATTACAAATAAAGGATATATACCCGTTTTACTTAGATAATAGCTCTATTCTTATCATATTGAGAAGAACTGATTTTCACCGAGCGCCGTTAACTTCGTGTCTACGCAATCCGGACTTAAATATATATACTATATCACCGATATTGAGCGCTTCATTATATATATATATATATATATATATATATATATATATATATATATATATAATATATAATGTGTGTGTGTGTGTGTGTGTGTGTGTGTGTGTGTAGAAAATAGAAAACAAAGTACTCCAAAAAGGATGAATTTATTCTAAATATTTATTCATCTTTTTTAATACTTTTGGATATATATATATATATATATATATATATATATATATATATATATATATATATATATATATTAATCGATTGTACCTTATTCTTTTAGATGTTATAATGACGAACCCAAATTTGATATTGCAGCAATTTTGAAGTGTAATATTCTGCTGGATTCAAAGCATCTCAAGCTGTCCAAAACTATGTCAAATGTTTTTAAATTTACCTGGAAATAATGCTGACCTAGTGGTGTCGATCGAGAACTTAAAAATGCAAGTCATATAATACTACAAAAAATACGAATACATTTAGAACAGAAAGAAGCTTCGGAATACACTGTGGGTATTTTCATACATTCTAATAGTTTTAATAACTTATTGATAGAAAGAACAGAAATCGAGTGTTTTATAAATGCACAGGAAATTTATGAATCATTATACTTAAAATATTAAGTTCTTATTAGAAATTAGTAATCAAAGCAGCCACATTAAAATAATAATGGTGGATATTCTGAAATAAAAAATGGTTAGAGAAAAATCAAATATTAGTAACTTATTTTATTATTAACACCAGCCTGAAAATAGATAAATCATTATTAGGAGAAAAAAAAGCAAAAGAAAGACAAATTGATATCATCTCCTTTTTAAGTGATTTTTTCATGAGAAAAACAGGGATCATAATATGCGTATAAAATTTGATTCAACTTAAAGTTTGAGTGAGCAGTTTCGGTTCTAGTTAGAACTCAGTTGCTTATGCTTTTAAACCGTAGTAACGAAATAGAAAGAGACGTAAAAGCATTTTCGAGGCAGATTTGAAAATACCATTCTTTCTTTCAGTTACTACTTAAAGCCAATAATATCTGCATGCCATGAATAGGTATTGCGTTTGTTGTAAAAGAGAAATCAATAAACTATCAGTGAGTCGCCGGGTTTTATTTCTGAGGGGAGAATATTTTTTGTAAAACGTTATGCAATGGTCGCTCCTATTTCTAAACAACTTGATGCTTTTTTTACCTAAGTCATTTATTTTCTACACGGACGCTCCTGAGGCGTACCACTAACAGGGATCTTTTAATATATATAACTATTGTGGGCTTTTTTAAAGAATGCTGGCTATCTTTCACTATCCCAGTAGTGCTCCCCTGTCGGCTAGAATAGAAGAATACACCAACTGCACCTCTGCAGAGGGGGAATCCGCCAATGGGGACTCCTATTGACACTTACTTGAGCTAGACGGGCGGTCAGGTCCCCTCCGATCATTCAGTTGGTCATGCCAAGCCCTAGTAATAGGATTGTCACGACCCTATTTCCTATATGGAAAACACCCAACCCATTTTTATCAAAAATGTGTTAGAACGTGGTGGCTGAGGGTTTTAGTGCCCTGAGTAAGATGCTAAACGGCATCTAATGGTGAAGTTCCAATTCTGGTGCTATGGGGAGTGTGGAGTACCACTTCGCCGCCATTACTCCCAGTCCCACTCTGTCCCTAGGTGGTAGTACCTGTTGGGGTCCCATCTATGGGGTATATAGATTTAAAAATGATTTTAAAAATGTGTTGAAAAATTTTAATTGCCCAAGAATTAATAAAGAAAATAAACGTCTTCGGCATAAAATAACCCAATATGCCGTAAAATCCAACCAGCAGTAGCAGTTGTTGCTACTATATTCCGATGATGATAAGCACCTTCGAAAATGCAATCAAAACAATAAACTCATTAACATTATTATTTTATTTCATTATTGTGTGCTTTGGAACATGAAAAAGTTCTGAGAACTATTCACGCGTTTTATAAAGGAAAAACAATGATACAGAACTCCTAGCCCCATTAACGAGATCCTAACTGAATCAAATGATAAATAAGCGATGTTGTTTACGACAGACAAATAAGCTTGTACGAGAATTAAAAGTGCTGATTATGTAGATTTCAAGCTTAACAATGAGGTCTAGATGTGTGCCAGTGCACGAATAATAGAGATGCAATAAGTATTCTCTTGGTTTCCGTTAGATTACATGACATTGCACGCATGCGTGGGCAGTGATTTAAATTAGATTCATCTGAAAGAACGAAAAAATATTCGCCTTTTTAATTAATTGCGTTGATAAAATCTCAGTCAGCAAATATAATTTGCTGTTAATGTTGTTACATTTCAAAAAATCGAAAATACATATCTTCATTCTATATTTATAGTTATCTAGCTATAGCACAACACCCCAGATATGGTAATTTTGAGGAATTCCCTACCACATTCAATGGAGGCGCGTGGTGTAATGCTTATTGCTTATAATGCGTAGGAAAATGAACACGGCGAGACAAGTTCAAATCCTGGACGAGACTGCATTTCACACAGAACTAATACCCTTGGCAAAGCTATGAATCCAACTATTCTAATTCCCTCCGTTCAGTCAGTTGGTCACGTCAAGCCCTGGTACCTATATGGTTGTTCCGAACGTATTTGTCTAATGTCAAACCCCCAACCCTTCTTATCATATATGCTAGAAATCGGTGACTGAGGGTCTTAGTGTCCTGGGTATGATGTTAAACTGCATTGAGTGGTGAAGTTCTAATTTTGGAGCTCTGGGAAATGTTGTGAACCCATTCATTGTCATTATTCCCAGATTCACTCTGCCATTGTTAAGGTCCCATCTATGGGCTAAATAGTTGGAAAAAATGAGCTTTTAAAAATGTGATTAGAATAAGTTTTAGTACCTACCCATTGCAGTAAGTAGTGGGGGGGGGGCTTGCTTGGCGCTCACATCACTGATCGCGTTACCTGATCATCTTAATAATAACAGTTACCATCTCATGAATGCAAACACAAGACACAATGTCTATTTGGAATCCAGTATATACGCAAATCCCAATATCCATACATTTCCTGTCTTCGATGTTATATCAACAAAAACTTATTATTCAACTTACTGGATTTATTTAAACGCAGTATTCAATAATCTAAAAATCCTTTTTTATGTGTGATCTAATGCGTGTATCATCGAATACACAGCCTGGTAACAGGGTTTGATCCAGAGGTCAAACACCTGCGGAGGTGTTGATTGACGGCTGAGAGTTGAAAGTTTAAAACGAGGGTTTGAAATGAATAAAATAGGATTTTGATTAAAATCCACACGTTGTGCCGTAACGAGTTTAAAAGAAATAAACAGAAGTCTGAGATTAAGGAATATCTGGATCTTTGAGAGTTGCCGTCAAACCAAAGAAAGAGACGGTCTTGTTTGGGGGGGGGGGCTTCAAAAGGAGTGAAAATGTAAAGTGTTTTTGTTCTTTCTTTTTCGCTAGGGGATGACAGTTGGAAAGCTACACAAATAACTGGCCTAAACTAATTAAATCATCAATTAATAAACGTGATTCATAGATGAAATACGGACAAAAATGATAAACAACGTCGTTTAAGACCTGTCTAGAAACAAGTGTTACATAATAGATGGGCAGAAGTTCATCATTTTTGTAAGGCAGTGAAGATTTTGAAATAACGATAAACCAAATGCGAAAATACAGCGGTCACTGTTTGATAGGCAGTGTCACCCGTAGGTCACCTGAACAGGCGGATCTGATTGGCCTACTCTGGGGAAAAAGTTTAGAATTTGGGCAGCTGGAGATTGAGCGCTAGTTATGTGTCTCTGCTTCTTGTGCGCGCGATTTGGCAAATAATGCATCGGGAAATAAGCGATTCAGTGTAATAAAAATCTCTGCATTGTTTTATGACTAAAACATAAGAAGGTTGCGAGGCATAAAGAAGCAGACAGCACCCCATGGAAGAGGAAACATCATCACGATATTAAGAAATATACACCCACAGCCGAAAGTATAATGGACGATGAAAGCCAAAACAGAGAAAACTGTGATAGAAAACGTAAGAACTTAAGGGTATACAAGACAAGCACCAACAAGATCAGTATGCGAAGATATACTTATTTAATATGTATTAATGACTATAACCAATCTTTTAGTACTTAAATTTTACACTGATAATTAATATCATTCGATTATCTGTATCGTCCCGAATTACATTATTTTGAACAATATTCAAAACTAAAATTACTAAAAAATTTAGAACATTACTTTAATTGAATTTTAACCTGGTGCCCGGGATCTTGGGCTGCGGGACCGGTAAGTATGGTAAAATTAATCACGTGATCCCAGGGTGCCGTCTCCCTTAGCAGTACATGAGCCGTCGTTTCTATTGTCCGGTGCCTGAGTCGCCCCATAATGAGAATCCCGAAGAGATCATGCACTTTTTTTTGCACAGGCAACTGCATGAGTTTTGGTTTGTGTGTTGCTCCTCAGGTTAAAAATCCTTGTGTCAATCCTGCCTGGTGGGAAATACTTACTTTTTACTATTAATAATGGAGATTCGCTTCCGGTTTTTGTCTGTAACAAAAACTACGTCACTACTTACGTCACAATTACCAAAGTCGTCAATACATAGAATAAAGAACAATTATTACTAATAAAATAAATAAAAGTTATTCCTTATAATTCAACGTTTGAATCCTTTATATTATAATAAATAAACGCTATATTATTTAAATAAATAAATTATGAAATTAAATAAATAAATTGTATTATTTTAAATGGAAAAATTTATTTCCGAAATTTTTAATCAATTTAAAAGAATATATTTTACTTTCACGTTTTTTTTTTTTCAGTAACAAGAAGTTAACTAAAAGTTTACAAATAAATGAATATTTACGATTCTGTGTAAAATATATGTGCAAAACTTTCAAAATAATTATTTAATTAATAATTAATAGATGCACGCAACATTTTATTTGAGGGAGACAGAACTAAGTTTCATTTCAAATTGTCTTATTTTCTTACTCCTTTAATAAGTTTGATAATTTTACTTACTTATGGTACAAACTTTCTCACATTGAATTTTTAACTCTCACCCCACACCTTCACACAATATCTTTCAAAAATTAAATTTTACACCACCCGGAGGGTGTTTTTTTTATTTTGCTAGTAATGATAATGTTGTTTTTTTAATAGAGCCATAAAGCAAGCAATACTTAACTCAAACGTGAAGAGGCAATAAAAACAACTACTATGTTGGCAAAGATAAAGAATCAGTTTATTACGGATTATCTCGTCAGAGAAATGGTTTACCACAGAGGTTATCGCTGGCCTTTTTTATCATTTAATCCGTTGACCTTTTTTGTTATGCGTCTCTGCGTTGTGCACGCATAAGGAATTGGGCCAAAGCCAAGTTAGACACAAAGAAGTTGAGTACCTAAAAGAGCGTCTCTGAAGCGATCGTTGTATCATTCTTCTGATTACAATGTACAGTCTGCTAGGACAACGCATTCAACCTGGAAAAATGTCAAATGAAAATTGAGACTTACAGAGAGTAAGGGTACTGAAATAAAGGTCAACAAGATCAGAATTCAGTGCGCACTTCAGGGAAGATTAGAGTAATTAAATGTTGCTCAGTCGAAAAAAAATGGCAAGGGTTGGATAGTTAGTGCCCTTTAGGCCAGGCAAGTATATTGGGAGTAATACCAAACAGTTTAAAAGGTGATATAATATGAATATAAATGAAAATTTCAATTGAATTGAAATGTTTAATAATTCCTACACACACACACACACACACACACACACACACACACACATACACACACACACACATGGTGTTATGGTTACCGTCGTAGGAAATGGATACAGCGAGACGAGTTCAAAACCTGGAAGAGGCTAATTGCATTTCACATATCGTTAATAAACTTGGGAAAGTTATGAATCCAGCTATTCTACCTCTAGCTATGGGCAAAATGTAGGACGGGCTGGGTTCTTTAACCTTGATTAGGCAACCACTATAGGAAAAGGAAAACTCTGGTATCAAACCTGTTAAACACTGCTTAAAAAACTGACCTTGTATTACATCCTGCTCGTGCGGAGGGCTTCGTATATATATATATAATATATATATATATATATATATATATATATATATATATTAGAGAGAGGCATACTGAAAATGACCTACTGCAATAGTCTGGACAATCTCATAAAACCTCTTGTAGAATTAAACACAGTTATATGAAGTATATATTATATAAACTAGCAAATATATGCACCCTCCGGGTACAAGTATTTAAGTTTAAATGTAATAAAATATTAGATTAAATCAGAAAGGCTAATGAAACTAATTGAGAATTCAAATAAAAAGATTTGAAACGGAGGGGGTATAATCGGAAAATAGAACAACCGAAACTTACTCTTTCATCACTTCCGTTTTTCAAAGTTAAATTTTCCTAATTTAACTATTTAGTTAAAATAGGAAGTAAAGAATAAAATTACAGTTATTTCTTCTTGTTAATGAATTTCTTTTAGGATTTATTGAAGAGATTTTTACTCATATTCATTAAGATAAAACCAAACAATTAGAAATCAATAATACCAAGCACATTTTTATTAAAATCAGTTTTTTTAATATCAATATGCAAATTAGCTTTACGTTTACACTGAAAACTGGTATTTTGTTGTATATATAAATACAATTGCATGTGATTAGTATTTAGGTAAGGCCAACAGTATTAATAATGTCAAACAGTTTTATTATTAATTGAGGTTTAAATAGAAATAGAATCTTGGAGAATGTGACGTAAATAACTAAGGGAATTGTGACTTGAGTAGTAATATAGTTTCGGTTACAGACAGAAAAACACACAATCTCCATTATAATAAGATGTAATGGTATTCTCGCTATGACAATGTGCATGTGACAGTAATACGGTGCGTTTATGTTTTAACACTATTTGACTTCGAAATACTTAACATGACCAGAAACATGGAGCACTATATTCCTCGAGTGACCACTGCTGGCGTCCTTTGTTTTTTGTTTAATTTGATTATTATATTTTTCGTTTTTATTGATTTATTGATTTTTTTTTTTTTTTTTTTTTTGGTGGGCGGGAGGCAAAAAAATATCTGACAGAATATTCGAATTCTGAACAGATTTCGGTAATTAAAAATTGAGGGCGTTTCCTCGTAATGGGAGACAGGTAACGTCAGTCCAAGGCATAATCAGGTTCTAAATTTATAGGCAACGAGTGCAGAAAAAAATACACGCACAGGAACGTATCAAATAACTTTGAGTCCGTTATTCCAATTCCAATTTAATTTGTATTTAAAATCATAACACTGGTAAGATTTTTAAAAATCATAATACGGTAAAATTAATGTTACATGTTTAAGGGATCTTTATTATCACTTATTGATTTTTTAAAATTCAAAATGCCCGATATTGCCAAAATTTCACGTTTTTTGATATTTGGTTCCCTAAATACTTTCCCGGAAAAACAAAAGATGAGAAAATATTAGAGAAGGTATTCTTTTTTTCCGTTAGTATATTTCTATTTTAAAAATGTGACGGGATTAGTATTCGAAAAAATATCTCAAATGTAACCTATTTTCCTAAAATAATATAATATGAATAGATGTAATTTAAAAGTAAAGTAAATTTGCTAATCCGCATACAATCATATTTATTAATATATATATATATATATATATATATATATATATATATATATATATAATATATATATATATTTGATAATATCTAGACGTATAAATTATATTTATTACTAAACTACAAATGTTTATTAATATAAATTATATCTCTATAGCTTGATCAGTATATATATATATATATATATATATATATATATATATATATATATATATATATATATATATATATATATATATATATATAGGTACATGCGTCAAATAGTGGTTAGTATCTGAAAAGCAATTGTTTGAATCTTACTGAAGACTGAAGGTAAATTATGAATTCAAACCAGTTTAGCTATTGGCCCTCCTTCTGTGAAGGGCGGTTGAGTAAATACATACTTTGGAGTGTGTGGTTTGATTGTATTTTCGAAAAATCTGTGTAGGCAGATGACGTCAGAGACGTTCTTAAATACAAAACAAGATGGGTGAGAAGTACATTCTTCTTCAGAAAATAAAGCTTTTTTTTCAAATTGCAAGCAATGATTTTATTTTATTTTATGTTCTTTAAAGAAAATCTTTGTTACGCATTAACAGTAACTTCTTACTCATATTTATCAAATATAAAGCTTCATATATTTTATTTTTCATACACTACATAGGTGTACCGACGCCCCGGTCACCATCAAAAAACTGCCTTGAGTATAACACAAAATTGCATTCGGTTATGAGGCTGCAATTTTGGATTTGGAAGAATGTTATTACTCCAAGGTTCATTCTGACCCGGAGGAGTAATATATGTATGAATCCCATCTATAGGTCAAATATATCTGTTTGAAATGATGTGATGTTTATAGTGATGTTAAGTTTATTATTAGTATAATTATGTGCAATACGATTTGACATACTGCAAAACCAGTCAACAACTTCGAAATGAACATTGCGGTTTTGAATAGTGCCGACAAAATTTTCGAGCAAATTAACGGGATGATTTAAGAAATCTTTGTACTTGTCGTTATTCATTATTTAATTAAAAAGAAGAGGAGATCATCTTCGAATAAAAATCGAATCCCAATTTTACGCTGTCATAATATTATCAAAAATACTTTATATTCTGTACGTTTTGTTGTTATTATATTTGTAAGTTTTGCTCACAGATTCTTTCTGATAATGTCCCAAATTCACCTTCGTGTGATCCGAATTCAAAGGTCTTTGAAGATTCGTAAATGCAACCCGAATTCAAAATTTACGTTTCGCCAAAACAACTTTAATCTAATAAATTACTGTTGCTCAAAAACTGTTGATTTTTGTTTGTTTGTTTGTTTCTTTCTTCTTTTTTTTTTTTTTTTGAGCAAATTCCTGGCAAAAGCAGGAATCTGAGAAAAAAAACTGAATGAAAATCAACAACATTTTTTGAACATTGCTAACGTGCTTCCCCGGGTGATTATCGATTATGAGCCGTGTGTCAGTAATCAAAAGCTCTAACCTGATCAAAAGAAATTCAAAAGATAACTTTCTGCGTTGCGGTCATAGATTGCCGGATTAAGAAAAAAAAAACGAAATGATAGAAAGAATTCAAAAAGTAATTAACAAACCGTCGTCCTCAAACTACGCATTCATATTTTAATCAAAAGACTTCAGTTTAGGAAATATAAAGTCTGTATAATCAATGATAATCACATGCGCACCCGAACAGTTTTCCGAAAATACCCAATTGCATTTTATTCATTTTAGATGTTATTTTTCTTGGATCGTTTTTTTTTTTTTCAATCTAGGATTTCAAATACCCTGTCGCTGGTGGGGAGCGTTGTAGAGGACAAATAGCCCCCCTAAAAATGTATTCTGGATATGACAGTAAACTGTGTACGCTGGTGATGCTATAGTTCTAGAGAAGATGAGTGTGGAGTACCTCTTTATTAACATTACTCCCAGGTCCACTCTAACACGAGGTGGTAGTATCTGTAAGGATCCCACCTATGGGTCAAATAGATCTGTTTGAAAATCATTCATATTGGATGAGAATACCTGATACTATATAACTGTAAATTATTTGTACTTAGTATAGTTACTATTAATATAATTGTTTACTAAGGATAATTATAAGTTACATTGTAATCATATAATTGTTTGCTAACAGATAATCATTATTAAATTGAAATAATTGCTTGGAACTGTATTATATAGGAATACATTATATCAAATAACTGTGTACAAAAAATCTGTTAAGAAACAACTTCACAAAAATGCAAATATAAACGTACAATGAACACAATTCCCTAACCTCTTGGCATAGAATAAACTAAAACAGGTTGTCATGCTGTTAAAAGCAATCAACACTCTTATACTGGGTAGACTTACTTTATTAATCAAAGATATAATTATATGAGTTGGAAATGAACACGGTGACATGAGATCAAATCCTGGTTTCGCCTCTTTGCTTTTCATATTGCACTAATACAAAGGTACAAATCCAACTATACCCTTCCAACTATTGGTAAATCATAGGGCAGACTGGGCTATTTAACCTTGGTATGGCAACAAGTCTATGGGACGGAAAACCCTGAATTCAAACATGTTACATTCCGCATACAAATTGACCGTGTCACATCCTGCTCATGTGCATAGATTGGGTATATACGTACTAACAATTTATAACTATACAGTGATACACAAATACGAATTAAAACTTTATAAGAAAATATGTTTGGAAACAGTTTGGGAAATAACACTTCACACGTCTTATTACGAAAATGTGGTCGGTTACTGAAGGTTTTGTCGCAATCAACTCTTTTTTGATAGAGTGTCTAATGACATGCTCCCTAAAAAGAATTTACATTCTATGCCAGTCGGTAGTGCATTCGGCTAGGAATGACAAGGCTCCGCATTCGATACTGTTCTTCACAAACTCAGTACATGAGTAGCACAGCTTGGGTAATATGATCTGTGCGATAAAGTATATGTAGGTTTACAATAGGTTTAGCGCCCCGTCTCAGCAAAAATAAACTCGCTGGTCTAGCGCTAGTGAAAAGTAGGAGATAGACTCCCTCGCTGTTCGGTTGAGACTGATAATCGTCTACTCCGAGTTGGTGTCAGGAAAAATTACTGATAGAAGACGAAAAGTAACACTGATAGAAAAAAGTATATTCAAATGGAGACTTAACCAGAACGCAAAAGCAATAAAAGAGAAAGTTAGTACAAATCGTTTAAATAAAACACAGTTATATGCAGAAGATGCCGAACAATATACACATTCCACGTTCCACTGGCCCTGATGCCCGTTCAAGCACAACGCTTTTGTTAGCGTCCTATGCACTCTACGAGAAATAAGGCAGAGGAGGGAGAAAACGACGGACTCTTTCATCTGAGATCACGTCCCAGTTGCGGTATACAATTCCTATTCATCTGTATCGGGAAGTATTCATCCGCACGGAAGGCGTTTTCCTCCACGACCATTGATTGGCCAAAGACACGTTGTGCCAATGGCGTCTACGACTATCAAGAATTCATTCAATTGAAAATAAGCCATGCTCTGTCAAAGAGTCTGATTGCGCGCGCTCAAGTAGTACCTTGGCGTATCTCTTTGGCATCGACCAATGTTCAATGGGGAAGACCATCATACGCAGTGTGAAGAGTCGACTGCAATCGACCGCAGCAACCATTTCCCGGAAACTCAGCAACAACCGTCAGAAGCTGAAAATATTTTTCCGAAATGTGTCTGCTCCAAACATGATCTACGTACGTGGGCCTTTCTTTTGGCTGAACGAGTAGGCTAACATTTTACTACTCTAGCCGAGGGGCATTGATCTCAGGTCGTTCAATAAGTGTCTGAAGTTATTTTTGCAAGGTGAGAATCTGAGACGTTCATGTAGAAAGAATTATAATCACTTTCGGTGGGTGGACAAAAGTCTGCTATCTTTTGACCAATATGGACCGTTATATATATATATATATATATATATATATATATATATATATATATATATATATAATATATATATATATATATAAAGAAATAGACTATTTATAACATGATGCATCAACCGCCTTTGCTGTTCAAAAACTAAAATAGGCATAATATTAAATACAATCTTCACTAATATATATATATATATATATATATATATATATATATATATATATATATATATATGTATAAATGAAGGAAAAAATAAAATTATCTTCATGTAATAACTTATTTCAACTGCAAGTCACAACTTCTTTAGACAAAGAGCAAAAACATGCCTGTTACTTATTTATTCCGGAATGCTTTTAGCATATATAGCTATGTTCTTATTTAGTATGCGATTTTTAACTAGGGAGGGTAAAGGGTTTGAGCTTAGGGAGGTGATAGTGGGGAAGTATGCTGTCCATTCATACACTTAGAGAACTTGGCACATCGACCTCTCACTACGGATGACCTGTAGTATTACAGTTGAACCCCACATGGAATGATCCTCATCATCATTATATATATATATATATATATATATATATATATATATATAAGAGAGGGAGATATGATGGTACGAACTATATAAATTGACAATTATATTCCTTTGTAAATTATACTGCATTATTATAATTATCATTATTAATACGAATTGACTTACGCACTACATTAGAGCATTCTAACACTACTATTCTAACAATAATCACAGTACGACATGCCATCTATTCAGCATTACGATAATATAGAAAGTATCGGACCGCTATACAATAGTCTTACATATACCTAGCTTAAATTTACCTTCTTAGATTGGTAGTCATTGCTCCTATTCATTCAGTATGTTCTAATCACAAAAATTGTATAAACACTTTATTCGACCTCGATATTAAATCTTTGACAAACATCCTTTGAAGGAGCAAGTACATTAGATTCAATCTTAGTGCGTGCAGGCAGCCATTCAAATTGAATTAATTCCTGTAGGCAGACACGTTCTCTAATGCTTAATCAAACTTTTGCACCTTTTATATTTGACAAATATGGTAGACGTCAACGTCAAGAGCTGGCTGGGAAAATAGTAATAAAATGCGGTTAAGCAAACACGGATTCCGTGTTCATTAAACATGTCTGCTACCAACAGCAGAAAGAAATGAAACGGCATGTATTTGAATGTCCTTTCTGGTATTGCTATTTGCTTTTTGACGTCTACAACCGAACCCTTTTTCATTTATTAAGGATCAGCTTAATGAATTGTATGATATCAAATTTAGTCTGGAAGAAACGTGGCCACCAAGTTCATTACGCACGCTGCTTTTCAAATAAATAAATAATAATATATATATATATATATATATATATATATATATATATATACATTGTCAGAACTTGTATCCAGATAAAGGCATATATATATATATATATATATATATATACATATATACTTTCTCTCCATATATATATATATATATATATATATATAAGGAGAGAAAGTGTGTGTAAAATATTCAATAGCAAGCTCAATAGTATTAATGACAAAGTTAATAGCACCAACACCGTCATCATATATTGTATGCCCTTTCCTCTCTTTACGCAATAATAGATGCTACACAGAAATAATCGGAATTATTTTTACAAATGTGTCACAAGGTTGGAAAGGGAATCCCTGTGACGTAGTAGGTAACATGCTGGACTACAACAACATAATAAATGATTTGGAAATCCACTCGCGCTATTGCGTTCACATTCGGACTACTACAATTGGGAAAAGCGTGAATAACCTCATCCTGCCACCAGCTAGGAGATAAATCGTATCATTACTATTTTTTCATTAATGGCTTTGTCATTAGATAACCCAGTATGTTTGATATGCCATTAAACAAAGGAAACAACCAATAACTTTGGAAATAATCTGTATTTTAGAATTGGCCCACACAATTAAATGTTTGTTCCCCTCTTTTTTGAGCAATTTTCATTAAACGACCGGCATTTTATTATTTATTCAGAGTCAAGTTTTCAAAAAACTTCGCTGAGAACTTTTGCACATACATGATATTTGGTTAAGATCTTTTCTTTCTTTTGATTCGTTTCTAAATATCTAAAACAGGTCAGTTATTAAAAGGCTTCTCATTGATCATCAATAGATGGTGTTTTCTGTTGTTTTTTTTTATTATTTGTAAAAACGGGCTGCGACCCATCTCTCTCTCTCTCTCTCTCTCTCTCTCTCTCTCTCTCTCTCTCTCTCTCTCTCTCTCTCTCTCTCTCTCTCTCTCTCTCTCTCTCTCTCTCGTATATAAAAGTTTCAATCAAACTTTCAACGAGAGAAACAAAAGAATAAAAGTTTGATGAGAAATTGTTGATCAGAAAGCTAATACCTTAGAGATTTTTCACTTGTCTGACATCTCGTCAATGGACTCGGCAAGGTAATTACTTACCTGAAAGTATTAGAATTCTTTAATGAAGATTACACAAGTGATTTCCCTTATCTATAGCAACAATGTCAGTGTGCATTGTACTTGTGATAAAGACAAGATAAGCCTATTCGCACTTACACTGGAAAGAAACATATTTGTCTCCGTTCCAAATCCCAAACAACTCTTGAGATTAGATAAATATCTAATTCACTGTAGTATTCTTGCTTATCCAAATAGCACTCAAAACGATTTTCTACTTCGGTAAAATATTTACTTAGACATCGCGAAAAGTTAGCCTCTTACAAAAAGATGACAGTCATATTAAACTTTTAGAAGAAATTCCCCGAAACTTTTCAAAATATTATCTAGTTTGTAAGGATAAGTAGCTCGTGACTTTACACGCCGTTGATAACTCCGAAAATCCAAGCTCCAGAGTTCAAATATTACTGCAGGCACTGAAGTTTACTTTTCCTTGTTTTGTTTTTATATTTCCTCTAGTTATATATGTATACCTTATATAATTATACTTTCAAAACCATTGACAGACAATCCAAATCAATCTAATACCGCAAATAAACAATATAGTCTACACTTTGATGTAGCCTACCGTGTTTACTTTCATATTTTAAACATTAGTTATTTACGTAATTTAGTTTACTATTCATAATATTTGTACATGCTCCTATTATATGTATAGGTATTATAAATCGAAAACAATGTCAGGTAAAAACGTTACATAAACTAATAGTCGTTTTTTTGGTATCGAATTGTAATATTAGGCGTAGAAACAAGGTAAGCGTTGACGTTTCAAAACATAGTTCATCTAATGAACGGTCTCTTGTTTTTGAATACCCGTGTAGTTATGTTATATATGGGTACCTCATGTGATGGTTTGCGAGCCATATTAGCACACCATTGATAGTGGGTTCGATTCTCACTGGATGTCCCATACTTCTGGCCTAAGCTAATCCTAGTAACTATATGGTAGTCGACAGTGTTCTATGGTCGGTATCAGCCGAAAAACAAGTGAGTATATCTCCTTTTCCCTAGCGCTAGACCAGGGAGACCGTTTTGCGTCTGAGGTGGAGCGTTATTAATATAGAGTAATCACAGATAGCAATTAAGTATGTACATAAAATAAGTTTTGTATTAGATATGTGTATAAAATGATAATATAAGTTTTAATATAGTGGGAGTTAAAAAATAGTTTGTACTTGCGTGCATTGAATAAGCTTTAGAGTAAAAGTCTGAAAAAAAAACTTTGATGTGCGTTAATGTACTTTTTGAATTATAAATTGATATTACCTGTCATGAATTTACTTTTCTCAAAGTGAATGCCGGTTTTTTCCTGTTATGCAGTTCTATGGCGGATCCTATCTGATTATTTTTTTCTTTTTTCTTAATATGGTAGCTGTTGACATGTACAACTCAGCGTGATATCAATCCTTAAATACCATTCCAAGATTCGGAAACTATGACATTTCGGAACATCAGGAAAAACATTTTTGATTATTGGAATATGAGAGAAATAGGCAGAAAACGCTAGTCAGCTTCGATTTTTTTGTTGACGATCCTACGATTTTAGGAGCACATGTCTGTAGGTTGTATACTTGCTCTTAGACGAAAAAAAATGTTTTTCACAACTGTGCTATGTGACTTAAATTTCATCACCTGACATTGCTTTTCTTTAATAGCCGACATACGGGCGCGCTTTTTCCTTTAATAGAAACGTGCGTAATACCTAAATATGAAAATAAATGGACGTGTATGTATTTGCTTATGTATTAAGGGCTTGAAATCAAATGATTACCGGTGTATCTTACATTTATGTATATCTATATACTTACCTTATACCTGGTCCAGCCGGGGGTCCAGTGAGCTTCGGCCGCTGGATCGGTAAAGTAATTAACAGCGTCGATCCCAGGGGGCTATCCCCTCAGGCAATACCTGCCCCCTTGATTTAAAGGAGCAGGGGTGGGTTTGTTGCCCAGTGCTTGAGGCGCCCCCTCGGGAGAAAATGCCGACGGGATCGACGCATTTTTGCACCTACCACCCATAAGCTTCGGCTTGTGGGTGGCCCCACGTTAATAGGGCCTTGTGCCTAACCAGTACAAGTGGGGTACGAGGTAAATACCCTTACATTTATGTATATCTTTTGCATAGGGTGATATAAATAAGTAATTGAATCACTTAACATATACACGCTTGTAAATTATTTAACATATATTAGTCTGTAAATACATTGGTAAATTAAATAGATAAGTAGAAGGGGAAATAAAAGGTACCTTCTGGGATATATATGAATATATGTGTATGTATATGTATATATATATATATATATATATATATATATATGTGTGTGTGTGTGTATATATATGTGTATGTATATGTATGTATATATATATATATATGTGTGTGTGTGTATATGTATGTATATATATATATATATATATGTGTGTGTGTGTTCCTATCAAATTTCGCTTCTTTTGGTCAGAAATTTAAGATATTACATTATCATTATTTTACTCCCAGCGAGTTCTCTGACCAGTTTTAACTGGGGGTTCTTTACAGGAGTTAGAGTGACAGCAAGTCCCCTCAGGTCTTCAGGACTCTTCTAAATATTCTAGATGATCTTAATAATACTGTGGTATTTTTCTCATCTTTAGTCCTCATCATACTTTTTTCTAGACCTTTGCGAACACTTCCAAGGGCAACAACTACATATAGTATCCCCGTAACCTTCATAATTCATAATTATAGAAGAACATGAGAGTCTATTCGAATTATGTAACGACTTATATATATTTCTCGTAGATCGGTATCCAGATGGTGAAGGAAATGTCCCATATATAATATCCAAGCGCTTTCAACCATTTCGCTGATCGTACCCAGGGGATTTTGGTGGTAGTGTTTGTTTGGTTATATTGATTTGGATTTTTTTTATTCAAATAGGAGAGTCGCTAAGGTTAGTGTGTTAGTTATTAAAGATGTTTAATAATACTGTTATCAGTGTTAAATGCTATTCTATTTATGCCATGTTTGTTGTGTTCATATATATATATATATATATATATATATATATATATACATATATATATATATATATTTGGGAGAATATCTGCTTAATTGAAGTCGTTCCTAATTTTTAAAATTAATTAATTGATAATTAATGAGTTAGGCGGGAATACCTATTCACATGTAAGGCTAAACAAATTGAGTTGTTTAGCCTTACATTTGAATAGGTATTCCCGCCTAAAAATTGTCGGCTAAAAATTGTCGGCTAAAATAGATATATAGATATATAGATATATATAATGTAATTCTTTAAACATATCAGAAACCATCTATATTGTAATCTATACAGATTTGAGGTACTGCGGTATGAAATTGAAAACGTCTGTATCTATTTTGTAAGATTATAATCGCCCATAAAAATGCTAGACACGATTTTATCTTTGTTTAATCCGTTTATCAGTAGCAATAAAATCATTTCATGGCGTCTTCCGGTGTCGTTGCTCACTAGTGTTTGAGTTTTAGACTTTTTAAGTTTACATCGGGCAAACGTAAGATTATTTCAAACACATGGTGTTTCGGTGGGTTATCCTTCGAGATCAAATGTAATCTCGTCAAATCTCATTCTTTTGTATTTTCGTGGCCCTTAGTGCTTTTTACTCAACATCATTTTAATTTATTTCGAATTTTTAACTGTTGCCAGACCCTTCGCAAATCTTCGCAGGATTCAAACGGTTCTGAACAGCACTATAATTTATTGTCATGGGAGAACCTGTCTGCTAAGAATTACCAGGGAGAGTCAAAAATGTTGCAATGTATTTGTAACGTGTGGTTCAATTCGGATGCTTTTGCCGAGGCCATGAATGTAACAAACCACTCTGGACTGTGAGTTGTCGTGCTCGCCTGATAATCTCAGTGCTACTCAGCGGATTTGTCTCAATGGTTTAGTTTGGTCTCTTTGTTTAATGGCATATCAACCATGGTGGGTTATCTAATGCCAAGCCGTATTTGTAGAACAGTAGTGGTACTATTTAACCCATAGCTAGGGGAGGATTTGGGATATTAGTCCGAAAATGAAAGTAATAGTGCAAACTCGCTTACTATAATTTACAGTCAAGCACGTTATATAGTATGTCACGGGGAGCACCTCTTATTAGCTCGGAGCATTGCCTTAGAATCCACTGTTTTAGGTCTACGCGACCCTGCCTGATTATCGAGGTTCTTGCCACCCGAAATAAATTTATTGGACCATCTGATTACTGTACTATAAGCAAGCGCGCCTTCACCTTTCATACATCAAACTATTTGTTTACTTGCGCAGCATTATGGCCCAGTTAGAACTCGTAAAGCATATGTTGCACTTTCATTTGTGCGGCCTTCATATAACATACGGTGTGAGGTAATGCACAACGTGTCAGCGCACCAAATGCCACCATAAATCTAACCACAGCCGGTGCCTTGCACGGCTTCGATCGTACAATGTACGCACTGCAAACTAACAAATAACAAAATATTGTAAAACCTTTGACACATCCTAGTAATTTCGTAATCCCGTGTAGTAAAAGCATACGTGTGTATGTGTGTGTGTGTGTGCATACATCAGAGTTAAGTTTCAATTAGCTAAGCCTATTTACACACATATCCTTTTTCTAAGCTTGACTCATGCCAAATCCCAAGAACGAATGTGTGTAGGTAGTTACAGGGATATTAATACATGGTTGGTTTTACACGTAAAAAGTGCCATTTATTTCCATAATAAATCTTGATATTATTTTTTTGTGATTATTTGTCGCATTCTTTCACACATAAACATGTCTTTGTGAAGAGAGAAAGTTGTTAATATTTTCTGGCAGCTGCTTTATGACATTCACTTAGAGAAACAATGCCACATGTTTGTATTCACTTTGATGTGTGTACTATGCGGTTATAGTGGATTTCGTTTGCAAGCTTGACTGTCGTGGGCGTTGTGCGTAAAATACTGAATACTTTACTAGTAAAATGAAACCGAATTCTTGGCCTACAGAAATCAGAATAGTGCAGATTTTTCAGTAGTACACTCAGAAGAGTAAAGATTTAAACTAGCAGGGAGACCCGTTACTTCCCGATAAAAAAATTGAAATATATGATAACTCACTTAAAAACATACTTTTATGTATTTCTTTTAACACAACACTGCAAAACAAAATTATTTTAAAACATCTATCGGCAGGGTTGAGAATACGCTCAAAATACAATGTCCTAATTATAACATTAATCTGCATCTGATGGAAAGGCTCTAGTTCTGAATTCGTGGGATTGTAGTGTACCTCTTTGTCATATAGTACATAGATAATGAGAATGGGATCGTCTATTTTTTCTATAAATAATGTCTGATGAAAACTCGGAAAAGGAAAACATCGAGTTCCTAGGGGACTTGTTAATTCAACCTAACAATTGCTAATAACTCTCTTCACTTTGTATCTTTGCTTTGAAAAACTGTTTTCCTTATCCTTAATACTCGCTTGTTTCTTCCTATTATTTCTCTGTTAATTCTGATACTAAATTATTAATATTAAATAGTAATACTTGAAATTGATGTAACTCTACGTGAACAAATGACTATAAACAAAAACAGAAGTTAAATTTATGAAAATGCAACAGAATATTGAAAATATACATATGATTGTAATAAAATATTTAGAAATTAATTAAATTTCGGCATTGAATAACCCATAAGGAGTCGATATACCGTTAAACAAATAAGTCAGCCAATCAGTAGTAGGAAGTATCAGAAGGTTGCTTTATTGCGAGAACTCTACAGGAACCGACCCTTTCGGAGGCAGAAACCTCTACTTTTTTTTATACAATGGGGCAGACGCTGGTTGGACAGATGCATTTATCTTGTGATATCTATCGCCATAACGTGCTCACCAAGGAAAGAACACTCCTGTTGCAGAGAACGTATTTATAACTGTAACAAATTACTCAGTCGGTAGAGCGTCCGTTTAGGAACCACAAGGTTCACGGTTCAATATCGACCTTCGCCAACTCAACGTATGAGTAGCACAAAGACCTGTGCAGTAAAGTGAGGAGCTAATGGTATATGTGGCGCTCCACCTCAGACGCAAAAAAATCTTCTTGGTCTATGAAAAGGGGATATATTGCCTCGCTGTCTGGCTGATGCTGAGTTTAGGCCACCCTGACGACTTTACTTACTTTATTTACTGGAGTCCTAACTCCTGACACCCAATCATTTGTCCCTTAAGGTTCGAATTGACTCTCCAAATCGAACTCACAACTAACATCGCTCAACTGTCAACTATTTATACAACCGAGTTCTCATCCATACAGAAGTTGGAAGAGGTTAATTTAAACTAGTAGTAAGTCTACAAATTTCACTTTTAAAGAAACTTCCAAGGTCCAGATGGTAAACATTGTAACTTCCATTTGATATGAAATAAACATCATCATCATTACTGTTTGTGCATATTCGGGAATTATTTACGCAGTACAAAGTCACAGAGTAATAAAATCACTCAACGGCTTAGTGTCATGTGAAAGACGCCAGGTATACGCTATGCAAGAAATGTTGTCTTTGCGCCAGAATGAAGACAGGAGCACTAGACGAGAGGTGAAAGACGAATGACTGCTTTAGCATTCAAGGCATGTTATTGTATCGAATAGTCAGCCCTGCTTGTGACGTTTACCTCATAAAAGATGGTTATAAGTGACGCAAATTAAGTTGTAGGTATGAACAAGTAGTTAACTTGTCGATTGGGTGTTTAAACTTTACCAGGTTTAATTACTGAATCTTTTTAGACAGAAAAATGTATGCCAACGTTTTCTCAAAGATTCATTTTCTACCTTTTGTATTTTACAGTATAGCATATTTGGTTAGCATTTTATGCATGAATGCAAATGCTATATCTCTATTAATAATGGAGATTCGCTTCCGGTTTTTGTCTGTTACAAAAATTACGTCACTGCGTACGTCACATTACCCAAAATCGTCATAACATAGAATAAATACACTCAAAATGTGAACATGCAACATTAGACAATCCTCATTGTTTTTTAAAACAAGGTTTTAATAAATACATGACTGGTATTATGTATCTATATATAGTTTGTTTTATTTTAATACATATTTAAAGTTTACATTTCAAATTGTTTTATTTTTTAATCCTTTAATGAATTTGATGATTTTACTTACTTAGGGTACAAACTCGCTGACATTGAATTTTTTACTCCCACCCCTCAGGCAATATGTTTCAAAAATCTATTTTACATCGCCCGGTGGGGGGGTATTTTGTACTAGTTTTCTTTAATATAAGTTAATGTCCCAGTCGTGAAATTCTTAAGGTTTCTTATTATAGTATGTATTTACCCCACCACTTCCCGGCGGGTAGGTTTTAACACAAGGTCACAAGTATGGGACATCCAGTGAGGATTAAACTCACTATTCAGTTACTATGTACTCGTGAGACTGGATTGCTGACCATTACACCACGATAGGACGCCAATTAATTGAAAGAAGGTAGTGGGATCCTTATTGTTTCTTATTATACTATATATTTACCTTACCTCTTCCCCACGAGTAGGATGTGACAAGGCTGCAAGTATAGAGCACCCAGCGAGGACCGAACTCACTATTCAGTAGTTATGTATCCGCGAGACGGACTTGCTAACCATTTCACCACGATAGGACGGCCATTAATTGAAAGAAGATATGTGCCCAATCCTTATAGTTTCCTATTATACTATGGTGAGTTTAAAGTGTTGTAATATTCGAAACATTTCGCCAAACATCGGCATTTCGAACACTATCTATGAGTGGATACATCACTCGGGATTCATTCAGGACAGACAGACCATCGATGTTAACCTGTACTCCTCACAGCTAAGGCCGATATATATATTTGTGTGGTAAAAATACCCAGCATTAAAAAGTGAGCTGTACTGAAGCAAAACAATACAATACTACACGAACGACCCGGAATAAACGCCAGGAAATTAGGGGAATCAAACTAAAGCCACACCCAGCATTTTGTCAGGATCTAGCTTCCTCTTGTCAGGATCTAGCTACTTCTTCCAGTGTCCGCACAGAACTGATTTTACTGGTCGGCCAACAATGATGAGTGTGGGAGTACATAAAAGACTTTCGCTTAAAGGTCCGTCCTTACTTGGCTAGCAGTACTTAGGATGTCCTTTTCGTCTTATTTGAAGTATTTTTGTGAGGAGACCTAAGTGGCCACATAGCTGTAGGTTTGTAGGGAACTGCTACCAAGATTTGTTCAAAATAGCAAGTAACATCTGTGTGTAGTTTCCGTCTATTTTTTCCAATCGTTTCAGTAGAGTCAAAATGGTGTAGCCATACAGTAGTACTGATACGATTACAGCTTTGAATTTTATTTTATTTAAAAGATCAGATTTCCATATGGTCGATAACCTATTGATAGCAGTCCATTCTTTTCCTATGCGTAAACCTCAATACTGTATGTATGTACTAACAAAATGTGTATATTTCATTAAAAAATGATTTTCAAATTGGCTATTTAAGTAGTTTGGTTTTAACCAACTAGTTGCTTTAAAATCAATCTCATCAAATGACTATGAGAAAAATGTATACGATAGAAATTGTTTTTACGGGGCAGCAAAAGGAAGGCGCTAATCGTGACTAGTGACCGACAGGCGAAATAGTGGAATTAATGTGTGTAAATAAGAAAAAGAAACTCTTCGTTCTTCCAGTGGAAATAAACATGGCGTTTGGGCTATCGATGTTCACGGAAGTGAAATATTCGTGCGCATAAGTAACTTTCATTTTTGCCGGAAACAAAATCTAATCGCCCGTCAACATATATAAATAAAGATGCAATCAAGTATGATTTACTTGAGTGCATCACGGCCGGGTTGCTATTTTTTGTTTCATTGTTTGTTTTAATTTTTTTCTTGCGTTAAAGAGGTCCATTTTTTTTTTGACTATACAGAAATGTTAAGTAGCATTTTACACCCTGAAGTAGAAAGGTACTGTGTACCTATTTTTGAGATTTACTTATATACTGTATTCTTTTGCATGCTTGTAAAATCGACATTATACCTTGATACAAGATGTTAATTTCATAGGTCTAGATTAAGTCTGTTTCTTTCATTTGAATCAGTTGTAGTTGTGTATCATAGTTGACGCCTCCTTTCATTATGTTTAACTTTACATTCGTTGGGGTCATAAACCTTGATGTTTCCTTTGTACTTCATTCCCATTTAGATTTTTCGTGTGTCATCTGTGAAAGTATCCTTGATAAATTATCGTTTTAGTACAGGATACCAAAGATGAAAGATACATGAAGATCATGAAATGTAGGGTATTTCTCCCACGTGCAGTCCTCGGGTCTCGGGAGCCTAATAAAAGCAGCCCGCAGCCAATATTATATATATATATATATATATATATATATATATATATATATATATATATATATATATATATTTCTGCTTCTCTCTCGATGTGTCCGGATTAAAAAAAAACTCTGAAGATTATTTTTATTAATCGAAATATTGCTCAATATTAGCTATGAATATGATATAAAATATTTTCATTTTAACAGCATTGTGTGTTTTCATATCCTTATATATATATATATATATATATATATATATATATATATATATATATATATATATATATAGTTTATGAGAATAACAGTACTGGTTTGGTTAAAAAAATTCCATTGATAAGAAAATGTATTTTTCTATCCAAGCATTCTAAGTTTTTACAGCAGTTTGAGTAGTGAAAATGTTGTCGTAGGCACAAGAATGAAAATGTTCTTTCAATAGAAAAAAAAAACAAGATATAATCCCCTTATATATATATATATATATATATATATATATATATATATATATATATATATAGTTAAACAGCATTTCTTCTCTGAGGCATATTTCGTTGAACAACGCAGCCATTTTTTGTCTGCAAATCTTGTTCTGTGTCCTTTCTAGTTGCTGGATTGATTTAATTATATCTGGCGAAAATTGGCTGATATATTTTCCATAGTTTATTAGTTTATTTCCCGAGTACTTTCCACCCTATCGTGGGCCATCTTCAGGGGTAGTTCGTAAACCATACTGCAGTGGGTTGTTCCATTCCGCTATTATATATATATATATATATATATATATATATATATATATATATATATATATATACCACCCTATTGTCGGGGCTTATAATACACTGTCCCTTGTAGAGGGTAAGACAGTTATAATTGGTTTGACTGCATCTGATGGCAAGGCTTCAGTTCTGGAGTTCTGGGGATTGTAAAATACCCCTTCATTTCCATTACTCCTATGTTCAATATTACCGGGATTGACAGTGTCTGTTATATCTGTTTAAAATTATTCGTATTCAATAGATACGTGTAGCCCAAAAATTTTGAAACAACTACATAAAAATGTAAATGTGAACGTACAATGATGGCGACTTTCTAACTTCTAGGTATAAAATAATCGTAGACGAGATGACATTCCGTTAAGATGAATCAAATCCATGTAATTAGTTATTCGAAGGTACTTGTATTTAAGCAGAAAATAGCTAACTGTGTGTAGGTTTTCATAAATAATTTTTTTTAATACAAGTAATATTGTCCCTACGTTTTGTGAGTTAGATTTATTCATACAAATTAATATTAACCATATTGAAATAATTTCTGTGAGAGAGGCAACTCTCGAAAACCTTTGTGTGGGGAAAATCAACAGATAATTTTTTTTCTTTAGGAATTGTCCACCCTAAAGGCATTTTTGTTTTAGGAAAATTCAAGCCTCGTGGCTTTTTTTGCGCAAAAATTCTAACCACGGGGTCTTTTATTGTGGGGAAAAAGTCAACCCTGTGGGCGTTTTGTCTTGTGAGAAATTCAAACCTTCAAAAGCTTATTGTTGCGGAAAAAATCAAATTGAAATGGTTTTCGTTGTTGTGTCCTTGCTGTATCGCACTGATGTTTTTTTTTTAAATAGAAACTAAGATTATACATCCAGAATATGTGGGGTTGATAAAAATTTATTTATGGACCCTTTCACGTGAAAGAAATATTTTCCTTTTTGAAAGATTATATGAAGGCGCACGTTAAGTAACGTTTATCAAATGGGAAATAGACTCAAATTCAGGACGAACCCTTTTTGTTGTTTTCTATTGTTTAATTGATTTGTCGTAATACCCTTAGAAACGGCGTGAACTCATCTCTCATATCAGATAAGAGTAAATAGTAGGACAACCTGGGCGCTTTAACGATGGCAAAGTGACCAGTCTAGACGGATATCTTAAATCAAAACCAATATTCTAATTTGTGTCTGCTATTGTTCCTTGTTACTAGTAACCCATTAAAGTATATATATATATATATATATATATATATATATATATATATATATGTGTGTGTGTGTGTGTGTATATATATATATATATATATATATATATACCAACCCCTCCGCACTAGCAGGATATGACACAAGGTCAATGTTTTAAGCGGAGTTTAACAGGTTTGAATTCAGAGTTTTCCTTCTCCTTGACTAGTTACCTTGTCACGGTTAAAGAGCCCAGTCTGCCCTACTATTTATCCATAGCTGGAGAGAGAGAGAGAGAGTTGTTGGATGCATACTTTACTCAAGGGTATTAGTGTTATGTGAAATGCAAATAGTCTCGTCCAGGATTTGAACTACGGTCAACGAATCCATTTCCTACGACTCTAATCATTACACCACGCGGCTCCAACGCCTCCATTAAAACCTCTATATGTTACTTGCAGAGAAAATGAGCACTACCAAATATCCGCCGTGTTGCACAGGGAGATGCCACGAGGAGATACCTCTTTTCATGGCACACTGACGACCTAAAAAAATAAAGATTATTGGATGTGGGGATGAGGCAATTTCTAAAACTTTTAACCAGTGCTTAAAATTATTAGTACCCGGCTTCAAAAATCTTGTGACTTTAAGGGCTCCACTTATTTGAATTGCAAATTGTGAAGAGAAACATAAAAGTAAAGTGTCCTTTGGCATGTAGGACACAGGGTAGATTTTCGAGAGGCCTTTTTGTTTCCCTTAACGCTAAGGCTTTTGGAAAAAGCATGAATCCTTCGCGTCTATCGCCAACTATGATATAAGTCCTTTTTGATATGGGATGCTTTTACCCAGAGATTTTCTGAGCAGAATTCTTGTAGACATGCTGTCTGCCAGTTTCTAAAATTGTTCAATAGAAATATTTTCTTACTCATTCTTAATTACTTCCCGCAGCGTATCTTCATGAGAAATCATCTTAGCAGACAAATTTCGTCTGATTACACTCCAAATATTTTTCTATTGGATTTAAATCTGGACTTTGTCCAGGCCAGAATATTACTTGTAATGATTAATTGATAGGTTTTAACAATTTTCAAATAATCTTTTGCGATATGTAGGCCAATTCCCTTCCTAGTTGACAAGAATGTATGTACGTTTCCGCTATTTAAGATATCAAAAATTGGGTTCATATTGCATCCCATTCTGTCTCATTCTTATAATTATGTTGTTTGTGGAGGCGCTTGGTGTAATGGTTACCGTCGTAGGAAATGGACAAGGCGTGACGAATTCAAATCCTGGACGAGGCTTTTTGAATTGTATATAGCGCTAATACGCGTGGGAAATATATGAAACCATTTATGGGTAAATAGTAGGGCAGACTGGGTTATTTAACCTTCGCATGGCAACTAGTCTAGGAGATGGAAAACTCAGAATTCATATCTGTTAAACTCCGCTTAAGAAATTGAACTTGTGTCCTATCTTACTCTTTCAGAGGAGTTGTTGAATATGTATAATAGGGTAGGTCGATTTTCCTTTTGTTTTTTAATATCAAAAATATTCACCCGCGGAAAGTTGTATATTAGTATGATAAGTACCGACACCAAAAAGTATATTTGTAAATTGCACCAATTTTTGAGCATTTAGTTTTAAAAATCGTATAATACGAAGCCTCCCAAAATCCTTGTTTATAATACATTTAGTATGTTAAATATTTTATAAGATAAAATAATGATAATAACGTGTAAATATTTTATTAGATAAAGAGATTTGTTCCCAGCAGAATTCATACTTGTTTGCTTTTGTTCCATTGATAACAGAAAAAAATAACTGTTTTACAATATCTTGCAATATTTTTACTGATGTATTAATGAAGTAAATGGAGCTGGGGGTTTGTGGTGGGGTGGGGGTTATAATTTCAATTTAAATGCTTCATTTGACATATCTTATTAATTTTATTTGAATAGAATAAATTGATAAACGTTTCTGGATTGAAAGAATAAGATTTTTTAGCAATTTTATATCTAAATGCATTATAAACAAGGATTTCGGGAGACTTCATATTAGACGATTCTTAACACAAAATACTCAAAATTGGTGCAAGTTAGAAATCTATTGTTTGGTGTCAGTACTTATCATAACACTGTCCAATTTTCCTCGGGTGAATCTTTTTGATATTTAAAAAGAAGTTGAAAATTGACCTACCCTAATATTGTTTTAGTTGTGGTTATTGTTTTGCTTTTTTTTGCTTTTTTTTTTTTTGGTTTTGGTTTATTTTTCCTTAAGTTGCGGAGATAATATTTGGTGATATTTTCAATTTAAGCCGTAGATACTTTCCTATTATGTTGGGAAAATAGGAAAGATTCCATTAAAAATCTCACTAATGTGATTTTTGAAAAGTGGCAAAGTATATATTGAGTGATTTTAATGTTGTTTTTTTTTACGTAAAAAATACTTTTTTGTACAGAAAAGATTTATTCTTTGTATTTGTGCTTCCAAGAGTTTTTCCACACGTAATTATACAATTGTTGTTTTTAATGCAAGTCTCGTATTTTATCAAAATCTCAACCTTCACTGTTGGCGAAATGATATTTGCCGATGACCTTGTCTCCGATTGTTTGGTACGTGTTGGATAATTTCATTATACTACTTTCTCTGCTGCTGGGATGCCAACCATTGTCATTTCCGTCAGGCCAACATATAAAAACAAAAGTCGACAACTGAGTGTCATTAGTGATTGATTTCATGAGTAGAGTCGATGTCATTTTGAGTAACGCATAATGAAAGGTAGATGTTATGGTTAAGGTAACCAGAAATAATTTGTTACAGTGTCAAACAAATATAAAATACGTCCTCGGAGAACAAGTAGTGTCCAGTGTACTTAGTAAGATGATCATTACAGACTTTCCCTTCTAATATTTGACGACTAAAAGGGGTAAAAACGTCGCATATACAGTGTTTTAACAAAGAATTCAAGTAGTTGGGAGATGTTTCTCTGAATTCATGAGATGGCGCTTGATAATTTGGATTATTTGGATTATTCAGAGTGTTGTCCTTATCTTTATTGTTATAGACACAACGTTCCGGTCGATGTGCTCTCCTGCCTTCTTCAGGTGTTTCTTGTCGAACTCGGAAACATTCTAGGACTCGGGAATCTTCTTGTCGAACTCGGAAGCCTTCATGGCGTAATCGGGAGTCTTCATGGAACTTTGAACCGAACCGTTTAATCAATTCACGGGGGTAGACTGTTCACATTTCGTTAGCCATGACCAGGTGCAAGTGTTAAGCTGTGTTAAGTATTAAAAGTTATTATCACCCTTGGCCAGGATTGAATCTGCAACGTTGAGATGATTATATATGTTACGCCATGTGCCCTGAAGAAGGTCGGAGGGCACATCGGCCGAAACGTCGTTTAGATAAAAATAAAGGTGAGTACAATAGACCGAATAACCTAAATAATATATATCTGTTTTTGTTTTTTGTTTTGTTTTGTTTTGTTTTTTCTTTGAGACTATTTTAATTTGCTGTAACTTTGAAAACAGAAACATTCCATGAATACACTTTTAATAAGAGAATTCCTGGACAAGTGAGATAAACACTTGGACTCATAATCGAGAAATTTAGCAGTTAATGAATGGGACAACTCTTAAGATATTTCGATGAGTAGACACGCCAATTGTAAATTTCACTAACGTACTTAAGAAATTATTCTTCAATCTATGTAAAATAAGATTATTTCTATTTTTCAACTTTTAAAGTGAAAGAGACTGAGAAATTAAAGTACATCCTACCATATTTTTTTTAGAGAAACATAGTCACGGACGAGGGACAAATTACCAAGTTTTAGGAAAATATTTTTCACGAAAATGTTTCTGTCGCATGCCATAGAAAATTAGTCTGCAGGCCGAATTCGACTCTCGGGCTGCGTGTCCAAGACCCCCCAACTTTTTTCTTTAAACACACCGCTGTCACGTGAAAAATATTTGTTTTTAGCAAGAATGAGCACAAAAATTCTACCTTTTTTATTGAACTTATTAAAACATCATCTACAATATTACGTATTCTTATAAGATAAAGCAAGAATTCTTCCAAGCTGTAGCTGTGCCAATGCTACTAGGTGTTACTACAACTAGAGAAAAGAGCTACATTGGAACTACACAAGGCGCTTGCGTGCTGTCTTGAACAAATCCTGAAAGAAGCACTCCACAAAGATGTAGCTGTACGGTCACTTACCCCTATCCCACATACCATCCAATTAAGATGAACACTACAGGAGAAGCGACGAAATAACAAGTGATGTTCTCTCGTGGAGAACTACACATAGACACACCTGTGTTGCTCTACTAGCAAAAATGATTAATTAGGTTTGTGCAGATACTGGATTCCGTGTGGAAGGACCTGACATGAGTGATGATCGATAAGGACGAATAGCATGAGAAAGTCGTGGAATCCTTGCTGTCAGCACTACCTAATGATAATTCCAGATATGCACTCTGAATTTGTCAGAGTACACCCGTCAAATTAGCAGCAGGAGCTAGACTTGTACACTCTGTTGATCTGCTATTTTCGGGAAAATAAATTTGTTTTTCACCTGAATTCTTAATGTTTGATTTGTTTTTCAATTCCTTGTTAAAAAATTGTCAAATTCTATTATTGAAACAAATAGGTAATTCATTAAAAAGATCAATGAGATTATATTTATTGAAAAATGCCCAAAAATAATCTATTGTACAACAAAATGATTTAAGAATTTAGATGAAAAGTGCATTGTGCCGAAAAAAAAAAGCAGATCTTTAGAGTGTACAAAGCATTCCTTAAAAGAAAAAGCTGAAAATTTCGGGAGTACGTATCTTGAAGATAAGCATTTGTATTTAAGATGTTAGATAGTCTCTATATTATTTCTACTGGCTTCAATTAAATTGATATGACGGGGTAATTATTTTTGCTTCAATGATGAATAAAAGATTCGCTTTGATTTATGTTGCAGACTAAAAATATTCCATAAACTTCCTGTGTTTTAATGTTGAACTTTCTTCTTGGTTGAGTGCTTTATCGTTTTATAAATTCATATTCTCATATGATTTCAGTCTGAGAAACAGACGTCAGTTTGTGAAGCTCTACGTAATAAAAAGTTTTTAACGGATGAAATCAAAGTGGGATTTGAACTTAAGAAATAAATTGACAATGTTTTTTTTTTAAGCAATAAGGAATCAAGTTTTTACTTGATAAATTCTGTGTGTGTGTGTTGGACTCTAAGAAAACAAAGTAGACATCACGTTGGTTTTGGAAGCTCTACGGAAACACTGCCTTTTAACGGATGTAATGAAAAAGATTTGGCGTCTAAGAAACACAAACAGACGTCATATTCTGAAGCTCAAGGGGAAACAATATATAGATCAGGTCAAGGATTGTACCCTGAAATACAGTAAAATATGTCACGGTTACTTAGAGTGGGGATTGGCCCGCTCCGTAATCCCATTCTCCTGAGAGTTGTCTGGAATTTGAAAATAGTCGGCATGGTACACCTACAAACGGAAACATACTCATTCACTGTATACTTTAAAAAATAGTTTGGTCAAAATGAGTGATTTTTTTCCCTTAACCTGTCTCGTAACTCATGCAAGATATCAAGTGACAGCACGTCTCTTCAAATACTTAATCACGTTTCTTAGTATTCAAGGATCTTAAATTTTAACGGAATTTTTACAGATAGCCTACTTAAAAAAGATAATTATATATATATATATATATATATAATATATATATATATATATATATATATATAATATATAATAATCCTTTTCTTCTTTTTACAATCAGATCAAAAATATATAGAATGCTGGTCCGTAGACATAGCAGAATAAAGAATAGATGATATAAGTAATTCCCACAATATAATGATCCGTATTTTTTCTCATTATTTTTATAATCGATTAGGATGGTTCTTATTAACACCGTTCAGTTTCCACTTTTATGACTTCCATCAACGTTGAGAGGATAATAATAATTAGTATTCGTGTCTATTTCAATTCCATCGACATTTGCTCGCTATCACTTTCTATGTAGTCATTAATATGAAATATAAATGATTTTTGGTATTCCATATCGAGCGTCCCAGTTCACAACATCCAGGCGATTCTTATCGAATCATATTGTCCTGTAATGTGATGGCAATGAACTTTGCCTAAACATGTGGGAATTCGAAAAGGACGTGTTATTGACGGTGGATACATTATTGAGCTCAATCGGTAGAGCACTTGCCTAGGAATCGCAAGATTCCTCACTCGATTCCGGCCCTCGCCAACTCAGCATATGAGTAATATAGGGATCAGTGTGGTAAAATGAGGACTGATGGAAGGTGTTGCGCTTTACCTCAGACGCAAAAACCATCTCTTTGGTATAGTGCTATTGAAAAAGGGATAGGCTCCCTCACTGTCTGGCTGATACTGACAACAGGCCACTCCACTGACTTTACATCTTTACTTACTATATAAAAAAATAGTTTTTGTTGTTCATACTTTCTTTTATTATTTCATCTTTTATTTTTCTTATCGGATTTACTAAATGTTGCTTCTTTCTTTCTCCTCTCTTGGTTGTCATCATGGGAAAAGGGGATAGGACCCGAGCTGTCAGGCTGATACCGACTTTAGGCAACACTGTCGACTTTACTTTTACATTATTTAGTGAGCAAACTGGATGGCAGCGGGTAAACTCTGCGAAAAGTTAATCTGATATCTATGTTCTCTTCCTCGCTCGACGATAGCGGCAATACAATAAAAGCCATTGCCCAGATGAGGGACCTGGTTAGAAGTTGGATCGATAATAAAGCCGTAGATTGACGCTTTGAGATTGACCATCACAACGTGTCTATTTTGCCGATTCTTGTTTGAAAGTGATAGAATAGAATGGTGAGGCGAATATGCTGTGTAAATTGCGGGCTGTTTTCCTGGGGTGCCAATGAGATTTTAGAGTGATTACGAACGTTAATGATACTTTAGTAGCAGTAGTTCTTTGCCGGGCTACTCGCTTGATGAGACCCGGGGGATGCGTCTTTAGATAAATTGCAACGAACTGCTTGCATAAAGGTTCTATTATTATACGGAAACTATTACAATAAGTTTGTTTATTATATATGTATATTTGTGTATATAATTTATACATATGTGTGTGTAAGCATATATATATATATATATATATATATATATATATATATATATATATATGTATATGTAATATAATATATATATATATATATATATATAATGGCAGTATATGTGTATATGTCCGCATATATATATAATGTCAGTGTATGTGTATATATATGTACTGTATGTATGCATATATATGTTTGGTTATGTATATATATTTGTGTGTGATTGTACGTATATATGTGTGTGTGTGCGTGTGTGCAGGGGGTGTTTTATCTAAATAACGCAAAAAAGGAAAGTAGGGTGTTTCGGGGTGACTGGAACATATTAATGACATTTCTGCTTATTTCAATTTGGGAAAATTGATTTGATATACGAGTAAATTGAGTTCCGATCGAAACCAATTAAACCAATTAAATTAAAATTGTAAGTCAAGGTACTGCACACACACATACACACACACACAGACACAGACACAGACACAGACACATATATATATATATATATATATATATATATATGTGTGTGTGTGTGTGTATACATACGCACGCAAATATATATATATATATATATATATATAATGTGTGTGTGTGTGTCTGTGTGTGTGTGTGTGTCTGTGTGTGTGTGTGTGTGTGTGTGCTTAGTTATGGCATAAGGGCCATCCACTGAGATTCTAACTCATTAATAATGATCTTCTAGTGTAGCTTGTCAGCCATTACACCGCAATTTTATATATATATATATATATATATATATATATATATATATATATATATATATGATTAACAATTGAGGAATAACAGCTAAAACACAAACAACTTCATTGAATTGATTTTTTTGCCTCGGTGTGTTAACGTGTTTTTGTTAGAAATCTATTTGAGACAAAATCTGGCGTGAGTATATATTGAAAAGGTGGAGGGAGGGGTAGAAGGGAATGAAGTGGGCGGATGCGGCTGAAGGTGTGAGGAATAAAAAGGCCGAGAAGGGATGAGAGAGGATAAGTGTCAACAAGGATACAGTGGTCCCTAATATCAAAGCTGGGTGATCAGGGTAATTGAACAGCTAGGATGGAGGAAGGCGCCAGATAGCGGCTGGTGTTTGTTGGATTTCAGTTTTAATGGAGATCGGATTTTTCCCGATCTCACATCGAGGCGAAATATCAATTGAATGAAGTTGTTTGTGTTTCATCTGTTATTCCTCAATTTTTAATTACATTTTGTTGGATTTTACTCAATCTGTAATTCCCTCATATATATATATATATATTATATATATATATATATATATATATATAATATATATATATATAATATATACTCACACACATAGCGTGCGCTCATAGCGTGGTATAGATTAGAAGGTCTTAAAAAAGCAATAGCATCTAAAACCTGTATTTAAATGGATGCAACATTTCTCTCTGCATTATTTTGTTTGATGTTGTTAATTAAATATAAATTTGTTTAGAGAAATGCATGTTAAGTATCCTTAGCGGTTGACATTAATTAAGAGACGGCAATTATTATCAAAGCTGATGGTGAAAAACATTCTTTTTTTTTCTTTTTTGATTTCCATGTAATTTATTTAGGCACAAGCACTGCAACATTATTGTGATATTCTCCGGAATGATATTTGATTATTTTTAAGGATTTTAACAATTTGTTAACGGATTTTTAAATGATATTTTGTTTTTATTGTATAATTACTGATTCTAAATTAGATGTTTTGAAAGTAGAGACAGTTTTCCTGTCCGAATTTCTTTCTTTTCTTTTCTCTTTTTTCCTTTTTTTTTCTTTTCGTACGATATATTGACGATGTATCGATGTATTCCTTTTGGCCTTAAGATCTCCGTACTAATATCTTAGCAAAGCAGTTTAGAATAACCCAAGACTTCGTCGATGAATGGGACAAACTGAAATACTTTTTCTCAATTTCAGTCACCGTTCTTTTGATGCCATACACTTACTGTTAATCATTCGATAAATACAGAAAAGAAGAAAGTAAAATAAGCAAAAAAAAAAAAAAAACGTAGACGATTTGTCCGGAAAGATTTTCATTTTAACTGAATAGATATAATGGAAGAATAATGATGTCAGTACTTATAGATAATTACTTTCGATTTTTTCAATCAAAGACATCGTCATTGGTTGTTTACATGACATGAAGATGATTATAACACACCTTGAATTAATTACGTACAGATATATGCGTGAATATATACCTGAATATGAGTTTCAATACACATATGTATAATCAATCTATATTTAGTATCTATACTTATGAAGAGACATATACCGGACTCTTTATATACAACACACACACACATATATATATATAATATATGTGTGTGTGTGTGTGTGTATAATGTGTACATATATTTATATACAATATATAATATATATATATATATATATATATATATCTGTGTTTATATATGCACATATAATGTATATATTATAAGGTTTGTGTGTATATATATGTGTCTACTTATATGTATGTATATGATATGTATATATAATGTGCATGTGTAATGTATATATATAATGTGTGTAATGTGTGTATATATATGTGCATATATATTTATAATACAATGTAAATATATATATAATGTGTTATATATATTTATATACCATGTATAATTTATAATGTGTATATATATTTATACAAAATGTATATATATATATGTGTATATATAAATGTGTATATATATATATTTTTTACAATGTGTTATATATATATAATCTGTGTCTATATATATATATACATGTATGTGTGTATATATGTTTGTATGTATATATAATGTGCATATATATATATATATATATATATATATATATATATAATCTGTGTGTATGTCATTATATAATATGTGCGTATGTCAGTATATAATATGTTATGTATGTCAGTATATAATCTGTATACACAGAGGATGGACAGACAATTGATTCTGGATCAACACAGGCAAAAGAAATTATCATTAATCACGTAATTGGTAATATTACCCCACTTACAATCTAATGAAAATAACTCATTAAGTCATTTGATATTTAAATGAACCTTTCGTTGTCAGTGGGGTTCCTGTCCTTTTCTTTCTTGTAAGGAAGGACGAAGATTAACTGAACGGTACGAAGTAACACGGAAACATTGCTGTTCGTTTATTGAACGTACCAGTGATATTAATTTACGTAGATTTTATTTCACCTAACAACAAAAAACAACGACTACTTATTGCCTGCGAACACAGCTTTGCAATGACATGTGATAACATTGTACAAGCGCTTTTTGGCCAATCCCAAAAATGCTGGCCTTTGCAAATCAACATGCTTTATTGTTAGAACCTTAAGATATAGTTGCTCTTAAAATTTCACGAGACCTGATAACATTTTACATTAGATTCTTAAAAAAACTAATGAGGTATCATATTACCATGAGATTTTATCAATAATATTTTACAAGCGTAAAATGAGACTAAACAAACTGAAATATTTACAAGTCTTTATACTAAAAGTTAAAATAATATTTATTTTAATGATTTTTGCTCCTTTCTCATATATTTGTAGTTTCCTTGAGTACGACACTAATCTGAATCTGATGGTGAATCTTCAGTTCTAGAGATCTAGGGAGTGTAGAGTACCTCTTCATTGCCATAACTCCCATTTCCATTCTGTTAGGGTTAAATAGGTCAGTTATTCGTACTCGATAGAACAGTGCAATAAATTCTTATGAAAAATCTACACAAAAAATTGCGAGTACTTTTTGACAATGTTGCTTCTTTAATGTTACGGAAATTGCTCCACTGGGGTTATTTACAGTTTCAAGTTTCATTCTTGACGAAGTACGTCAGGAAATAACTCTTGACTGACCCTTATCGGCCCACTTCGTTGGAGCTGCAAACAAATATTTTAATAGTTTGGTGATATTTTCCAATTATTTTTGAATATTTCTATTTGTAGATTTACCTTTGGAAAGTCCAGATGTATAAATATCTTTTTTCAGGAGTCTAGTCACATTTCCGACCAATATTTCACGATAATGATACCTCTCGTTTGTAGCCGAGAATATTTCTATATCATGTAAATATTGCAAATGACACCGTTTGTTTACTGTTGCGCAGAACAATACAGTTTTTATATAGCTTGTGGCATATATCCATATTGTGAAAGTTTCGGTAAATTAGAGGAATAAATGAAACAAAATTCACTCGTTAATAATTTGAAACGCAGTGTATCTACTAGATTGACTTTGGATACAAATGAGGAAAACCTTATACATAGAGAACTACGAAAAACATTTTAGTTCATTCAGATGGAAAATCGAGTGAATGCCTGCTGGAAAACAATTTTATATTTAATGCTTTTTATGCATCAATATCATTTTTCATGTATATATATATATATATATATATATATATATATATATATATACATATATATATAATCCCATTTCTAAACAAATACGCAAGTAATGTAAAGTTATGTTTAATTTTTAAATTATGGTATAAAAAAGAATGGCAAGATCTGTGTGCGTGTGCTGTCAAGCAGACTGATGAGTCAATTTATAAAATGAAAGCCATTGAAGAATAAAATGTGTCCAGCATAGTGTAACAGGCTTATATCTTTGGTGAGTCACCTCTTTTTCTCGATCATTGATTAGCTTAATGACACAGTGCTATATGCACACAATTCCTCTGATTCAATGTGGAGTAAAAATGGGAGATGGGGCTAAAAATCGCCCATTACTGGTCCGTTTAATAGTCAAGTTGCAGCATCCTACAAAAACAGTAGTTCTAAAACACTAGTTTCCTCCATCGTAAACTATCAAAGAAAAAGCGAGCCATACAGGCTGGTGAAGCGACGTTCTCCTATGGGAGTCCTACAACAAAGTGTTGGCATAAAACAAAAAACTTGCATTCATCAGCTCAGAGGACTTACCAATAGGGGCGAATGACGAGAGACTCAAAAGAATCTGAGCTGTCGGCTCGCCTTGTTGATGACTCATGTTAACTTATTTAAATTTAATTTCTTCTTAATTCGCCTATTCGTGTATAAATATTCGCTCTGGTCGAATGTTTTGGTTTGATCAAGAAAGTCATGAAATTGACCATTGTTTGATGACTATTTTTCAAATTAACCTAAGCTTCGATGCTGACGTTAACCCTACTATTTTATAAATTAAAAAAGAATCAAAGTTACAGATCCCAGTCTACTCTACTATTTCCCATAGCTGGTAGGAGAATAGATGGATCATACATTTCCCAAGAGTATTATCGTTATGTGAAATTCCAATAGCCTTGTTCGGGATTTGAACTTGTCTCGCCGTGTCCCATTTCCTACGACGGTGACCATTGCCCAACGCGCCTCTTGTAAGTATGGACAGTTACCTATTCTTCTGAAACTATATGCCGTTTCCTTGACATGTCCCTGGGCGTAAAATGATTATCTCAGGTTCGTTATCCTGTTACCGCCAATGCATAACCTTCACATGGAAAAATGTGCAACACTATAATTAGTCATATGATTCCGCAACTGACTGTGATTACATTTTGATGAGGCTCATCGAAACATTTGCGCACAGAGAAAAATATTAATGCTGATAATAATTATTTATGGTTGCTGTGGTGCATAAAACTGGGGTATAGTAGAGCCTATGGGTTCTATTAAATGGTACTTTCAGGTTTTCTTCAAGTGACAGCATTTGAGACATATGTCATACATAGTTTGGGCTTGGACTCAACCAATTGGCAAACTGAAATTTTATATGTGCTTGAGATACGCCTGAACTATTAAACAGCGTTAGGTGGCGTCGTCAGTTCATTGGGGTAAGGGTTTCGACTCTAGTGCGCCACACATATGTTCAATGCTAGCAGATAAACTGGCTTTAAATAAGTTTCTTTCCAGCTTGAAAGTTATAGGGATCATTTAAGAGGGATGGCAATCATAGACACGTTGGAACATGCAAGGACTAAATTGAAATAGTTAGTATTTGAGACAAGAGAAAAAACATCCAGATTGTTTTAAAGGATGAACATTCGTGGCAAAATTGTTACTGCCATATTAATCATACTGCACTATTTACGGATTTTATGTTCATTTGGCAATTTATCTTCGACCTAGCATTTTTAAATCAATTTTTTGTCATGTTGCTTATTTTGGATTTTTTTTAAATATAGATAGGCTTACCATTATTTTCTCTCACACCTGCGATTAATGTTGATTATTGTTTTGAAAAAAAGGATGAAAAGAGAAAATGATGGTGTTTTAGCAGGTGACATAAAAAGAACTCTTTCTTTCGAACATCACTCTGAATTTACTGGTCTTTAAGACATTGTTTCACGAAGTTTTTGTAATTTATTCAGTGTAGAAAACAGTTCAGGCACACTTCTCATAAAAAGTGAGTAAACTTATTAATCTGTTAAAACTTTGGTGAAATTCTGTGTATTATGACGGCACTTTTAATTGATTTTAATGCTATGTGCATTTAAAGGTGTTTAAGGGAAAGCCGTTTGAATTCATTGAATCGGTTTTCTTTTATTTCGAGAAAACCAGTTTTGGATACATTTAGGCTGCTCAATGGGAAGAGAAGCTTGTGAGCTAAAGAAGGAGAGTCTATGAATTAATCCAACTTCTATAGAGACGAGGGTGTATTACTCGCAAAAGGTAAAGTTTAATGTTGCGGGAAAGTGTCCATAGTTGCACATGCACAGATAGATGTCAGAATTTAGGAAACTATTCTGCATTGACTGATTAGTTTAACCATTACTTTTTACCGGCTGTTACCATTCTTTTAAAGGATATTGCGATTGTTAACACACCACACAACACACGACATACACACAAAGACAACCACAACCACACACACATATGATTATACTATATATATCATTATTTATAGTATATATATAGTTATAGAAGATAGATAGATTTATGACTAGATAGAATATGAATCAAGAGAGACGAAAAGGATTAGTTCATCCAGCTTTTAAGATTATAATAATTAGTACTTATCGTGTTTAATTATGTAATATTATTGGAATTACGACTGACTCTTAATAGTTTACTAATGTACCTGGACGATAGGCCTATAGGTTTACCTATCTTATGGACAAACTATTGCTCAAGACTCCAATTATAAGTGACTATCCTTTTGAAAAAGCTGTCATGAATAAGTACGTAAACTGCCTTGTCGCCTGCCAATTTTTTGAGCAATAGATAAATAAGTATAAGGAGGTTTTCACATATCACTCCATCACTTGTGTCGTGAGACTAAAGCTTAACTAAAGCTAAATACGACACAATTATGTCTTACTATTTAACCCATAAAGTTGGCGCGGAAGACGACGTATTCATTAGAAACTTTCCCAAAGGTGCATTAGCGAGAAGTGAATAGTAAACAGCCTCGTCCCAGGATTTGAACTAGAGTCGTTCGATTTCAATTACAATCACGATAATCATTATTCTAAGCGTCTTTCCTCTCTCTCGTTCTATCATCTATCCTATCTATCTATCTGATCTATCTATATATTATATATATATATATATATCTATAATATGTGTGTGTGTGTGTGTGTGTGTTTTGTGGTGTATGTGTGTGTGTGGTGTGTGTGTTCAAATCGCAATATCCTTTAAAAAGTAATGGTAAAGCCGGTAAAAAAAGTAATGGTAAACTAATCAGTCAATGGCAGAATAGTTTCCTAATTCTGACATCTATCTGTGCAATGTGCAACTATGGACAACTTTTCCGCACATTAAACTTACCTTTTGCGAGTAATCACCCTCGTCTCTATAGAAGTTGGATTAATTCATAGACTCCTCCTCTTTAGCTCACACGCTTCTCTTCCCAATTGATCCGCTAAAGTATCCAAAACGTTTTCTCGAATAAAGAATAGCCGGATTCAATCTGAATTCAAACGGCCTTTCCTTAATAACACCTTTAAATGCACATAAGCATTAAAATCTAATTAAAGTGCGTGCATACATACACAGAATTTCCACCAAAGTTTTACAGATAATAACGTTTACTCACTTTTATGAGAAGTGTGGCCTGAACTGTTTTCTAACACTGATTAAATTACAAACTTCTGACAAATGTCTTAAAGACAGTAAATTCGATGATGTATCGAAAAGAGAGTCTTTTCATGTCACCTGTAAACACCGTCATTTTCTCTTTTCATCCTTTCAAAACCAATAATCAAATTAATCGCAGGTGTGAGAGAAATTAATGGTAGAACCTATCTATATTAAAAAAATCCAAAAATAAGCACATGAAAAAAATTGATTTAAAAATGTAGGTCGAAGATAAAATTGGCAAAATGAACCATAAAATCCGTAATAGTTCAGTATTTAAATATGCGAGTAAGATTTGCCACGAATGTCATCCTTAACAATCTGGATGTTTTGTTCTCTTGTCTCAAATACTTTAACTTATTTCAAATTTAGTCTTGCATGTTCAACGTGTCTATGATTGCCAATCCCTCTTAACTGAATCCCTATAACTTCAAGCTGGAAGACTCTATTTAAAAGCCAGTTTTCTGCTACGCATTTGAAATTATGTGTGGCGCACTAGAGTTCGCAACCCTACCCACCAATGAACTGACGACGCCACTAACGCTGTTTAATAGTACAGGCGTATATTCAAGCACACTATTAAAATTTCATTTGCAATTGTTGATCCAGCCCAACTATGTTGACATAATGTCTCAAATGCTGTCACTGAAGAAACCTGAAAGTACCATTTAATTAGAACCCATAGGTCTTACTTATACCCAAGTTTAATCACCAGCCACACATAATTATTATTATTCAAGCAATTAATATTTTCTCGTGTGCGCCAAATGTTTTCGATGAGCCCTCATCAAAATTGTATGCACAGTCAGTTTGCGGAATCATATGACTTAATTATAGTGTGCACATTTTTCCATGTGAAGGGTTATGCATTGGCGGTAACAGGAATAACGACTGAGATAATCATTTTAGCCCAGGGACATGTCAAAGGAACGGCATATAAGTTTCAGAAAGAATAGGGTAATGTCATACTACAAGAGGGCGCGTTGGGCAATGGTCACCGGTCGTATGGAAATGGACACGGGCGAGACAAGTTCAAATCCGAACAAGGCTATTGGCCTTGAATTTCACATACGATAATATCTCTTGGGAAATGTATGAGAAATCCATCTATTCCCTACCACTATGGGGATAGTAGAGTAGACTGGGATCTTACTTTGATCTTTTTTAATTTAATAAAATAGTAGGGTTAACGTCACGCCATCGAAAGCTTAGGTTAATTTGAAAAATAGTCATCATATAAATGGTCAATTTCATGTACTTTCTGAACAAACCAACCATTCGACCAAGAGCGATACTTTATCACGAATAGGGAATTAAGAGGAAATTAATTTAAATAATGTGTTATACATGAAAGTCATCACCAAGGCGAGCCGACATGCTCAGATTCTTTTGAGTCTCTTTCGTCCATTCCGTCCCTATTGGTAAGTCCTCTGAGGCTATGAATGCAAGTTTTTGTTTGTATGCCAACACTGTTGTAGGAACTCCCATAGGAGAACGTCGCCTTCACCAACCGCCTGTATGCTCGCTTTTTTCTGATAGTTTACGAGATGGGAGGGTAACTAGTTGTAGAACTACTGTTTTTGTAGATGCTGCACTTGGACCTATTAAAACGGACCAGTAATGGGCGATTTTTAGCCCATCTCCCATTTTTTACTCCACATGATCAGAGAATTTGTGTGCATATAGCATGGTGTCATTAAAGCTAATCAATGATCGAGAAAAAGAAGGACTCACCAAGATTATAAGCCTGTACACTATGCCCTGCGACACATTTTATTCTTGCATGGCCTTTCATTTTTATTAAATTTGACTCATCAGTCTTGGCCTTGACAGCACACGCACACAGATTTGCCATTCTTTTTAACCATAATTTTAAAAATTAAAACATAAACTTTTACATTACTTGCGTATTTGTTTAGAAATTGATTATATAATATATATATATATATATTATATATTATATATATATATATATATATTACCATGAAATGATATTGCTGCATAAAAAGCATTAAATTTAAAATTGTTTTTCAGCAGGCATTCACTCGATTTTCCATCTGAATGAACTAAAATGTTTTTTCGTAGTTCTCTAATGTATTAAGGTTTTCTCATTTGTATGCCAAAGTCAATCTAAGTAGATACACTGCGTTTCAAAATTATTAACGAGGGTGAAATTTTGTTCATATTTCCTCTATTACCGAACTTTCACATAATGGATATATGCACAAGCTATATAAAACTGTATAGTTCTTCGCAACAGTCAACAAAACGGTGTTCATTGCACTATTTACATGATAATAGAAATATTCTCGCTACAAACGAGGTGTATCATTACGTGAAATTATTGGGTCGGAAATGTGACTAGACTCCTGAAAAAAAGATATTATAACATCTGGACTTTCCAAAAAAGGTAAATCCTACAATAGAAATATCAAAATAATTGGAAAATACAAACGCAAACAATTAAAAATATTTGTTGCAGCTCCAACGAAGTGGGCCGATAAGGTCAAGTCAAGAGTTATTTCCCTGAACGTCTTCGTCAACGAATGACTTGAAACTGTAAATAACCCAGTGGAGCAATTTTCCCGTAAACATTAAAGAAAGCACATTGTCAAAAAGTCCGCAATTTTTTGTGTAGATTTTTCATAAGAATTTATTGCAACTGTTCTATCGAGTACGAATAACTGACCTATTTACCCTAACAGAATGGAAATGGGAAGTTATGGGCAATGAAGAGGTACTCTACACTCCCTAGATCTCAGAATGAAGGAATTCACCATCAGATTCAGATAGTGTTCGACTCCAAGGAAACATACAAATATAGAGAAAGGAGCCAAAAATCTTAAATAATATTATTTTAACTTTTAGTATAAAGACTTGTAAATATTTCAGTTTGGTTTATGTCATTACGCTTGTTATATTATTTGATTAAATCTCATGGTATATTGATACCTCATTAGTTTTTTTAAGTAATCTAATGTAAAATTTATCAGGTCTCGTGAAATTTTAAAGAAGCAACTATATCTTAAGGTTCTAATAAGCATGTTTGATTTTGCAAAGGCCAGCATTTTTGGGATTGGCCAAAAAGCGCTTTGTACATGTTATCAACATGTCATTGCAAGCTGTGTTCGCAGGCATTAAGTAGTCGTTTGTTTTTGTTGTTCAGGTGAAATAAAATCTACTAAATTAATATCATGGTACGTTCAATAAACGAACAGCAATGTTCCGTTGTAACTTCTACCGTTCAGTTAATCATTCGTCGCTTCCTTACAGAAGAAAGGACAGGAACCCACTGACAACGTAAAGTTCATTTAAATATCAAATGACTAATGAGTTATTTTCATTAGATGTAAGTGGTAATATTACCAATTTACGTGATTAATATGATAATTTCTTTTGCCTGTTGATCCAGAATTCAATTGTCTGTCATCTCTGTGTATACAGATTATATACTGAATACATTACATATTATATACTGACATACGCCAACATATTATATAAGACATACACACAGATTTATATATATTATATCTATATATATATATATCTATATATGCACATTATATATATCAACAAAAATATATACACAGATACATGTATATATTATATAGACACAGATTATATATATATACACCATTGTAAAAAATTAATATATATACACATTATATTATACATCATTATATATATACATTTGTATAAATTATATACACATTATAAATATACATGGTATATAAAGTTATATATACACATTATATATATATTACATTGTATTATAATATTATGCACATTATATTACACACATTACACACATATATATTTACATTACATGCCATTATATAATACATTATCATATACATACATATATATAGACACAATATATATACACACAACCTTATATTATACTATATATTTGCATATATAACACAGATTATATATATATATATATAATATATATATATAATAATTGTATTAAATATTGTACACATTATTACACCACACACACACAACTTATATATATATTATTATTGTGTGGTGTGGTTGTTAATATAAGCAGTCCGGGTATATGTCTCTTCATAAGTATAGATACTAACAATATAAGATGATTTATACATATGTGATTAATTGAAACTCATATTCAGGTATATATTCACGCATTATCTGTACGTAATTAAATTCCAAGGTGTGTTATAAAAATCATCTTCATGTCATGTAAAACAACCAATGACGATGTCTTTGATTGAAAAAATCGAAAGTAATTATCTATAAGTACTGACATCATTAATTCTTCCATTATATCTATTCCAGTTAAAAATGAAATCTTTCCGGACCAAATCGGGTCCTACGTTATTTTTTTTTTTTTGCTTATTTTACTTTTCTTCCTTTCTGGGTATTTATCGAATGATTAACAGTAAGTGTATGGGCATCAAAAGAACGGTGACTGAAATTGAGAAAAGTATTTCAGTTTGTCCATCTCATCGACGAAGTCTTTGGGTTATTCTAAACCTGCTTTGTAAAGATATTAGTACGGAGATCTTTCAGGCCATAAAGGAAACATCGATTACATCGTCAAATATTCGTACCGAAAAGAAAAAAAAAGGAAAAACAGAAGAGCAAAGAAGAAATCTCGGACAGGAAAACTGTGCTCTACTATTCAAAACATCTAATTTAGAAATCAGTAAATTATACAATTAAAAACAAAATATCATTTAAAAATCCGTTAACAAAATTGTAAAATCCTTAAAAATAATCAAATATCATTCCGGGAGAATATCACATAATGTTGCAGTGGCTTGTGCCTAAATAAATTACATGGAAATCAAGAAAAGAAAAAAAAAGAATGTTTTTCACCATCAGCTTTGATAATAAGGGCTTGCCGCTTCTTATTATATGTAAACCGCTTAAGGATATCTTAACACATTTCTTCTAAAACAAATTTATATTTATTAACAACATCAAACATAATGCAGAGGAGAAATGTTTGCATCCATTTAAATACAGGTTTAGATGCTATTGTTTTTTAAGACCTTCTAATCTATACCACGCTATGAGCGCACGCTATTGTGTGTGAGTATTATATATATCATATAATATATATATATATATATAGTATATATAAATATATATATATATATATATATGAGGGAATTACGATTGAGTAAAATCCCAACACAAATTAATTAAAACTTGAGGAATACGATGAAACACAAAAACTTCATTCAAGTTGATATTTTCGCCTCGATGTGAGATCGGGAAAAATTCCGACTCCCATTAAAACTGAAATCCACCAAAACACCAGCCGCTATCTGGCGGCCTTCCTGCCACCATCCTAGCTGTCAATTCCCTGATCAACTCCCAGCTTTGATATTAGGGACCACTGTTCTCTTGTTGAACACTTATCCTCTCTCATCCCTTCTTCGGCCTTTTTTAATTCCTCACACCTTCAGCCGCATCCGCCCACTTCATTCCCTTCTAACCCTCCCTCCACCTTTTCAAATATATTAACTCCCACGCCAGATTTTGTCTCCAAATAGATTTTCTAAGCCAAACAACACGTTAACACACGAGGCAAAAAAATCAATTTCAATGAGTTTGTTTTGTGTTTTAGGCTGTTATTCTCAATTGTTAATCATATTAATAACTGATATATATATATAAAAAAAATTATAATTAATAATAATTTAATAATATATATATAAACTTGCGGTGTATGGCTGCAAGCTCCCTAGAAGATCATATTAATGAGTTAGAATCTCAGTGGATGGCCTTAGCCATAACTAGCACACAACACACACCACACACACAGACCACACACCACCAGACACACACACATCACATATAAATATATATATATATTATATTTGTGCGTGCGTATGGTATACCACACACCCACACACAATATATATAATATATATTATATATATAATATGTGTCTGTGTCTGTGTCTGTGTCCTGTGTTGTGGTGTATGTGTTGTGGCAGTACCTGACTTACAATTAATTTAATTGGTTTAATTTGGTTTTCGATGCGGGAAACTCAATTTTTTACTCGGTATAATCAAATCAATTTTCCCAAATTGAAATAAGCAGAAATGTCATTATATGTTCAGTTCACCGAAACACCCTACTTTCCTTTTTGCGTTATTTAGATAAAACCACCCCCTGCACACAGCGCACACAACACACATATATACGTACAATCACACACAAATATATAATACATAACCAAACCATATATAGCATAGCATACACTACATATATATACACATACACTGACATTATATATATATGCGGACATATACCATATACTGCCATTATATATATAATATATATATTATATATATATACATATACATATTATATATATATATATATATATAATATATTATATAATATGCTTACAGCCACATATGTATAAATTATATACACAATATACATATATAATAAACAACTATTGTAATAGTTTCCCGTATTAAAAGTAGAACCTTTTATGCAAGCCAGTTCGTTGGCAATTTATCAAAGACGCATCCCCGGGTCTCA
>CM042139.1:76894629-76952129 GCA_023376005.1 Doryteuthis pealeii
TTACGGAATGTCATCTCGTCTACGATTATTCATATCTAGAAGTTAGAAAGTCGCCATCATTGTACTTCACATTTACATTTTATGTAGTTGTTCAAAATAATTTTTGGGCACACCGTATCTAAAAGTGAATACGAATAATTTTAAGCAGATATAACACACTTCAATCCCGGTATATCAACATAGGAGTAATGAAAGAAGGGGTATTTTACAATCCCCAGAACTCCAGAAACTGAAGCCTTGCCATCAGATGACGTTCAAAACCAATATAAACTGTCTTACCCTCTACAAGGCAGTGTATTATAAGGCCCCCAACAATAGGTGTAATATATATATATAATATATAGTATACTATATATATAATGCGATGGAACAAGCCCACTGCAGGTATGGTTTACGAACTACCGTGAAGATGGCCCACGATAGTGTGGAAAGTACTCGAAATAACTAATAACTATGGAAAATAATCAGCCAATTTTCGCCAGATATAATTAAATCAATCAGCAACTATGAAAGGCACAGAACAAGATTTGCAGAACAAAAAATGGCTGCGTTGTTCAACGAATTATGCCGCAGAGAAGAAATGCTGGATGTGTAACTATATATATATATATATATATTTAATAATATATATATAGTATATTATAAAGGGATTATATCGTTGTTTTTTTTTCTATTGAAAAACATTTCATTCTTGTGCCTACGACAACATTTCACTACATCAAACTGCTGTAAAAACTTAGAATGCTTGATAGAAAAATACATTTTCTTATCAATTGGAATTTTTTTAACAAACCAGTACTGTTATCTCATAAACTATATATTATATATATATATTATATATATATATATATATATATATATATATATATATTATATATAGGATATGAAAACCACAATGCTGTTAAAATGAAAATATTTTATCATCTATTCATTAGCTAATATTGAGAATTTCGATTAATAAATATCTTCAATTTTGTTTTATCCGGACACATCGAGAGAGAAGCAGAATATATATATATATATAATATAATATATAATAATATATACATATATATATATAAATATAATATATATATATTGGCTTGCGGGCTGCTTTTTATTAGGCTCCCGGACCGAGGACTGCACTTGGAGAAATACCCTACATTATATCTCATCTTTTCATCTTTGGTATTCCTGTACTAAAAACGATATTGATCAAAGGATACTTTTCACAGATGACACACGAAAAATCTAAGATGGGAAGAAGTACAAAGAAACATCAGTTATGACCAACGAATGTAAAGTTAACATAATGAAAGGAGGCGTCACTATGATTACACAACTACAACTGATTCAAATGAAAGAAACAACTTAATCTAGACCTATTGAAATAACATTTGTATCAAGGTATAATGTCGATTTACAAGATGCAACAAGAATACAGCTATATAGTAAATTCTCAAAATAGTACACAGTTACTTTCTATTCAGGGTTAAAATGCTACTAACATTTCTGTATAGCAAAAAAAGAATGACCTCTAACGCCAAGAAAAAAAATTAAACAAACAATGAAACAAAAAATAAGCAAACCGGCCGTGAATGCACTCAAGTAAATCATAACTGATTGCATCTTATTTATATTGTTGACGGGCGATTAATTTGTTTCCGCAAAATAAAGTTACTTTATGGCACGAATATTTTCAACTTCCGTGACATCGATAGCCCAAACGCCATGTTTATTTCCACTTGAAGAACGAAGGTTCTTTTTCTTATTACACCATTAATTCCACTATTCGCCTGTTCGTCACGTCACATTAGCGCCTTCCTTGATGCCCCAGTAAAACAATTGTCTATCGTATACATTTCTCAATATCATTTGATGAGATTGATCTTTAAAGCAAGCTATGTTGGTTCAACCAACTACTTATACCAATTGAAATCATTTTTTAATGAAATATACACATTTTGTTAGTACATACATACAGTATTGCAGTTACGCAATAGGAAAAGAATGGGACTTGCTATCAAATAGTATCGACCATATGGAATCTATCTTTAAATAAAATAAAATTCAAAGCTGAATCGTATCATACCTATGTATGGCTACACCATTTTGACTCTACTGAAACGATTGAAAAAATAGACGAAACTACACACATCGAGTACTGCTATTTTGAACCAAAATTCTGTGGTAGCGCTAACAAAACCTACAGCTCATTGTGGCACTTAGGTTCCTCACAAAAATACTTCAAATAAGACAGAAGGACATCTAAGTATGCCTACCAAGTAAGGACGGACCTTTAAGTGAAAGTCTTTTATGTACTCCCAACTGCATCATTGTTGGCGACAGTAAAATCAGTTCTGTGCGACACTGGAAGAAGTAGCTAGATCCTGACAAGAGGAGCTAGCATCCTAGACAAAATGCTGGGTGGCTTAGGTTGATTCCCTAAATTTCCTGGTTTATTTCGGGTCGTTCGTGTATATTGTATTGTTTTGCTTCATCTACAGGCTCACTTTTTATGCTGGGATTTACCACACAAAATATATATCGGCCTTAGCTGTGAGGAGTACAGTTAACAGTCGATGGTCTGTCTGTCCTGAATGAATCCGAGTGATGTATCCACTCATACGATAGTGTTCGAATGCCGATGTTTGGCGAATGTTTTCGAATATTACACACTTTAAACTCACCATGTGTAAAATAGGAAATAAAGGATTGGGCACAATCTCTTTCAATTAATGGCCGTCACTATCGTGGGATGTTAGCAAGTCCGTCTCGCGGATACATAATACTGATAGTGAGTTCGGTCACCTCGCTGGTGCTCTATACTTATGCAGCCTGTTCACATCCTACTCGGGAAAGGTAAGGTTATTAATATATAGTATAATAAGAACAATAAGGATCCCACTACCTTCTTTCATTAATTGGCTCCTATCGTGTGAGATGTCAGCAATCCAGCTCACGAGACATAGTAACTGATAGTGAGTTTACCTCACTGGATGGTCCCAATACTTGACCTTGTGTTAAACCTACCCGCCGGAAGTGGTAGGGTAAATAATTACTATAATAAGAAACCCTTAAGAATTTCACGCTGGACATTAACTTATATATAAAGAAAAGACAAATACCCCCACCGGGCCGATGTTAAAAAGATTTTTTGGAAACTATTGCCTGAGGGGGATAAAAATTCCAATGTCAGCGAGTTTGTACCCTAAGTAAGTAAAATCATCAAATTCATTAAGATAATAAAACAATTTGAATGTAAAACTTAATATGTATTAAATAAAACAAAACTATATATAGATACATCAATACCATCATTATTTATTAAAAACCTTGTTTTAAAAACAATGAGGATTGTCTAATGTTGCATGTTCACATTTTGAGGTATTTATTCTATGTTATGACGATTTTGGGTATGTGACCGTACGCAGTGCACGTAATTTTTTAACAGAACAAAACAAGCGAATCTCCATTATTTATAGAGATATAGCATTTGCCATCAGGCATAAATGCTAACCAAATTGCTATACTGGTAAAATACAAAAGGTAGGAAATGATCTTTGAGAAAACGTGGCATACATTTTTCTGTTCTAAAGATTCAGTAAATTAAACCGTAAAGTTTAACACCCCATGGACAGTTAACACTTGTTCATACCTACACTTAATTATGTATAAACCATCTTTATATGAGGAATAACGTCACAAGCAGGCTGATATCTCGATACAATAACATGTGCCTTGAATGCTAAAGAGCATTCGTCTTTCACGCTCGCGTTATGTTGCTACCTGTCTTCATTCTGCGCAAAGACAACATTTCTGCATAGCATATTCGGGAATTATTTTACGCAGTACAAAGTCACCAAGCGTTAATAAAGATCAACTCAACGCTTAGTTGTCATGTGGAAAGACGCCAGTACACACGCTATGCAAGAAATGTTGTCTTTGCGCCAGAATGAAGACAGGAGCACTAGACGAAGGTGAAAGTACGATGACTGCTTAGCATTCAAGGCATGTATTGCTATGAGATTAATCAGCCCTGCTTGTACGTTTACCTTCATAGAAAGATGGTTATAATGACGCAAAATAAGTTGTAGGTATGAACAAGTAGTTACCTGTCGATTGGTGTTTAACTTACCAGGTTTAATTACTGAACTTTTTAGACAAAAAAATGTATCCAACGTTTCTCAAAGATTCATTGTTCTACCTTTTGTATTTTACAGTATAGCATATTTGTTAGATTATCATGAATGCAAATGCATATCTCTATTAATAATGAGTTCGCTTCCGTTTTGTCTGTTACAAGAATTACGTCACTGGCGTAGTCACATTACCCAAAATCGTCATAACATTTAGAATAAATACACTCAAAAGTGAACATGCAACATTAGACAAATCTCATTGTTTTTAAAAAACAAGGTTTAATAAACTACAAGACTGTATTATATCATATATATAGTTTGTTTTATTAAATACATATTTAAAGTTACATTTAATGGTTTTATTTTTAATCTTTAATGAATTGATGATTTTTACTTACTTAGGGTACAAACTCGCTGACATTTGAATTTTTTACTCCCACCCCTCAGGCAATATGTTTTCAAAAAAATCTATTTTACATCGCCCGTGGAGGGTATTTGGTACTAGTTTCATTTAATATAAGTTAACTGTCCCAGTCGTGAAATTCTTAAGGTTTCTTATTATATAGTATTTACCCCACACTTCCCGGCGTTAGGTTTTAACACAAGGTCACAAGTATGGGACATCCAGTGGAAACCTCACTATTCAGTTACTATGTACTCGTGAGACTGGAATTGCTGACCATTACACCACGATTAGGACCAATTAATTGAAAGAATAGTGGGATTTCCTTATGGTTCTTATTATACTATATATTTACCTTACCTCTTCCCCACGAGTAGATGTGACAAGGCTGCAAGTATAGACACCAGCGGGACCGAAACTCACTATTCAGTAGATGTATCGGCGAGACGGACTTGCTAACCATTTCAACCACGACTAGGACGGCCATTAATGAAAGAAGATATGCCCAATCCTTATATTTCCTATGATATACTATGGTGAGTTTAAATTGTGAATATTCGAAACGCATTCGCCAAAACATCGGCATTTCGAACACTATCTATGAGTGGATACATCACCGGATTCATTCAGGACAGGACAGACCATCATTGTTTAACCTGTACTCCTCACAGCTAAGGCCGATATATAATTTGTGTGGTAAGAAATACCCAGCATTAAAAATTTGAGCTGTACTGAGCAAAACAATCAATACTACGCGAACGACCCGGAATAAACTCCAGAAATTAGGGGAACAACAAGCCACACCCTAGCATTTATGTCAGACCAGCTTCCTTGTCAGGATCTAGGCTACTTCTTCCAGTGTCCGCACAGAACTGATTTTACTTGGTCGGCCCACAATGATGAGTGTGGCAGTACATAAGACTTCACTTAAAGGTCCGGTTCCTTACTTGGCTAGCATACTTAGGATGTCACTTTTCTTCTATATTTTGAAGTATTTTTGAGAGACCTACTGGCCCCACATAGCTGCTAGGTTTGTAGGAACTGCTACCAGATTTGTTAAATAGCAGAGTAACATCTGGGTAGTATCCGTACTATTTTTGTCCAATCTTTCAGTAGAGCCAAAATGGTTAGCCATACAGTAGTTACTGCTACGATTACAGCTGTGAATTTTATTTTAATTTAAAAGATTCAGATTTCACATTATGTCGATAACCTATTGATAGCAGTCCATGTTGTGCTTTCTTGCGTAAACCTCAATACTGTATGTATGTACTAACAAAAGTGTATATTCATTAAAAAAAATGATTTTCAAATTGCTATTTACAGTAGTTGTTTTAACCAACTAGTTGGCTTTAAAATCAATCTCACCAAATGACTATGAGAAAAATGTATACGATAGAAATGTTTTTACGTGGCACAAAAGGAAGCCTATCGTGACTACGTGACACAGGCGAAATAGTGGAATTCATGTGTGTAATAAGAAAAAAAAACTTCTTCGTTCTTCCAGTGGAAATTAAACATGGCGTTGGGCTATCGATGTTCACGGAAGTGAAATATTCGTTGCGCATAGTAACTTTCATTTTTGCCGGAAACAAATCTATCGCCCGTCAACATATATAAAAAAGATGCAATCAGTATGAGTTACTTGAGTGCATCACGCCGTGGGCTGCTATTTTGGTTCATTGTTTTTAATTTTTTTTCTTGCGTAAGAGGTCCATTTTTTTTTACTATACAGAAATGTTAAGTAGCATTTGTTACACCCCTGAAGTAGAAAGTTCTGTGTACCTATTTTGAGATTTCTTATATACTGTATGCTTTTGTATGCTTGTTTAAATCGAATTATACCTGATACAAGATGCTTAATTTCAAAGGTCTATATTAAGGTCTGTTTCTTTCATTGAATCCTTGTAGTTTGGTATCATAGTTGACGCCCCTTCATTATGTTACGTACATTCGTGGTCAAAACCTGATGTTTCCTTTGTAGTTCATTCCCATTTATGATTTTTCGTGGTGTCATCTGTGAAATATCCTTGATAAATTATCGTTTTATTACAGGATACAAGATGAAAGGATACATGAAAGACATTGAAAGTAGGGATTCTCCCACGTCAGTCCTCGGGTCTCGGAGGCCTAATAAAAGCAGCCCCGCAGCAATATTATTATATATATATATAATATATTAGTATATATTATATATATATAATTATATATTATATATAATATTATATATAGATTCTTCTTCCTCTCATACTGTAGTCCGGAATTAAAAAAAAACCTGTAAAGATTATTTTTATAATCGAAATATTGCTCAATTATTACCTATGAATATGATATAAATATGTTCATTTTAACAGCATGTTGTTTTCATATCTGATATATATATACGTTATAATATATATATATATATATATATCGATATATATATATATATAGTTATGAGATAACATTACTGGTTTGGTAAAAAAAATTCCATTGATAAGAAATGTATTTCCTATCCAAGCATCTAATTTTTTTAAGGCAGTTTGTAGTATGAAAATGTAGTCGTAGGCCAAGAATGAAAATGTTCTTTCAATAGAAAAACAACAAGATATAATCCCTTTAAATATTATATTAATATATAATATATTATATATATTATAATATAGTTAACAGCATTTCTTCTCTGAGCATATTTCGCTGAACAACCGCAGCCATTTTTTGTCTGCAAATTCTTAGTTCTGTGTCCTTTCTAGTTGCTGCATTGATTTAATTATACTCTGCGAAAATTGGCTATATTTTTCCATAGTTTTAGTTTATTTCCGATGTACTTTCCACCTATCTGAGGCCATCTTCAGGTTAGTTCGTAAACCATAGCTGCAGTTGGGTGTTCCATTCCGCTATTATATATATATATATAATAATTATTCATATATACCACCGTATTGTCGGGGCTTATAATTCACTGTCCCTTGAGAGGGTAAGACAGTTATAATTGGTTTGACTCATTCTGATGGCAAGGGCTTCAGTTCTGGAGTTCTGGGATTGTAAAGATACCCTTCTTTCCATACTCCTATGTTCAAATACCGGATTGACAGTGTCTGTTATATCTGTTTTAAATTATTCGTATTCAATAGATACGTGTAGCCCAAAAAATTGTGTAAACAACTACAAAAAATGTAAAATGTGAACCGATACAATGATTGGCGACTTTCTAACTGTCTAGGTATTAAAATAATCTAGACGAGATGACATCCGTAAAGATGAATCAAACCAGTGTAATTAGTTATTCGAGGTACTTTTATTTAAGCAGAAAAAGGCTAAACTGGTGTATGTATCATAAATAATTTTTTTTAATACAAGTAATATTCCCTACGTTTTGTGAGGTTAGATTTATTCATAGCAAAATATAATATTAACCTATTGAAATAATTTCTGGAGAGAGGCAACTCCAAAACCTTTGTGTGGGGAAAATCAACAGAGTATTTTTTTTCTTTAGGAATGGTCCACCCTAAAGGCATTTGTTTTAGGAAAATTCCAAGCCTCGTTGGCTTTTTTTGCGCAAAAATTCTAAACCACGGGGTCTTTGATTGTGGGGAAAAGTCAACCTGTGGTTTGTCTTGTGAGAAATTTCAAACCTTCAAAGCTTATTGTTGCGGAAAAAATCAAATGAAATGTTTTCGTGTGGTTCCTGCATGTATCCACTGATGTTTTTTTTTTAAATAGAAACTAAGATTATACATCCAGAATATGTGGGTGATAAAATTTATTCTATGACCCTTTCACGTGAAAGAAATATTTTTCCCTTTTAAGAATTTTATGAAGGCGCACGTTAAGTACGTTTATCAAATGGAAAAATAGACTCAAATCAGGACGACCCTTTTTGTTGTTTTCTAATTTTAATGATTGTGTTAATACCCTTGAAACAGGCGTAACTATCTTCATATCGATAAGAGTAAATTAGTAGGACAAACCTGGGCGCTTTAACGATGCAAAGTGACCAGTCTAGACGGATATCTTAAAACAAACCATTCTAATTGTTGTCTGCTATGTTCCTTGTTATTGTAACCCATTAGAAGTATAATTATATATATATATTTATATATATATAATATATATGTGTTTTTGCTGGTGTGTGTGTGTATTTATATATATATATATATATACCAACCCCTCCGCAACTAGAGATATGACACAAGGTCAATGTTTTAAGCGGAGTTTAACAGTCAGTTTGAATCAGAGTTTCCTTCTCAAGACTTACCTGGTCACGGTAAAGAGCCAGTCTGCCTACTATTTTATCCAATAGCTGAGAAGAAGGAGAGAGTTGTTGGATGCATACTTTACTCAAGGGGTATTATGTTATTGTGAAAATGCAATGAGTTCTCGTCAGGATTTGAACTACGGTCACGATCCATTTCCTACGACTCTAACATTACACCAGCGCTCCAACGCCGCCATAAAACCTCTATATGTTATGCAGAGAAAATGAGCACTACAAATATCGCGTGTTGCAAGGAGATGCACGAGGAGATACCTCTTTCATGCACACTACGACCTAAAAAATAAAGGATTTTGATGTGGGATGAGCAATTTCTAAAAGACTTTTAACCATGCTTAAAATTATAGTACCGGCTTCAAAAATCTTGTGACCTCTTAAGGCCTCACTTATTTGATTCAAATGGAAGAGAAACATAAAAGTAAAGGTCCTTGCATGTAGGACACAGAGTAGAATTTTCAGAGGCCTTTTGTTCCCTTAACCGCTAAGCTTTTGGAAAAAGCATGAATCCTTCGCGTCTATCGCCAACTATGGATATACAGTCCTTTTTGTATGGGATGCTTTTTACCCAGAGATTTTCTGAAGGAATTCTTGTAACATGTGTCTGCCAGTTTCTAATAATTGTTCAATAGAAATATTTTCTTACTCATTCTAATTAACTTCCCGCAGCGTATCTTCATGAGAAAATCATCGTAGCAGACAAATTTCGTCTGATTTACACTCCAAAACTATTTTCTATTGGATTTAAATCTGGACTTGTCCAGGCCAGAATATTATTGAATGATTAATTGATAGGTTTTAACATTTCAAATAATCTTTTGCGATATGAAGGCCAATTCCCTTCCTAGACAAGAATGTATGTACGTTCGCTATTTAAGATATCAAAAATTGGGTCATATTGATCCCAGTTCTGTCTCATTCTTATTAATTATGTGTTGTGGGAGGGCGCTGATGTAATGTTACACGTCGTAGGAAAATGGACAAGGTGACGAATTCAAATCCGGACGAGCTTTTTTTATATATAGCGCTAATACGCGTGGGAAATATAGAAACAGTTTATGGGTTAAATAGTAGGGCAGACTGGGTATTTTAACCTTGGCTGGCAAATAGTCTGAGGAGATTGAAACTTCAGAATTCATATCTGTTTAAACTCCGCTTAATAATTGACTTGGTCCTATCTTACTTCTTCAAGGATTTGTTGAATATAGTTAATAATAGGTAGGTCGATTTTCCTCTTTTTTTTTAATATCAAAATATTCACCCCGGAAAGTTGTATAGTTGAGTATGATAAGTACCACACCAAAAGTATATTTGTAAACACCATTTTTGGCATTTAGTTTAAAAATCGTATAATCGAAGCCTCCCAAATCCTTGTTTAATAAATACATTTATATGTTAATATTCTTATAAGCATAAATAATGATAATAAGTGTAAATATTTTATTAGATTAAGAGATTGTTCCCAGCAGAATTCATACTTGTTTGCTTTTGTTCCATTGATAACAAAAAAAAATAACTGTTTACAATATATCTTGCAATATTTTACTGATGGATTAAGAAATAAATGAGCTGGGGGTTTTGGTGTGGTGGATAATTCAATTAAATGCTTCATTTGACATATCTTATTAATTTATTTTGAATAGAATAAATGATAAACGTTTCTGGATTGAAAGAATAAGATTTTTTAGCAATTTTATATCTAAATGCATTATAAACAAGGATTTCGGGAGACTTCATATTAGACGATTCTTAACACAAAAATACTCAAAATTGGTGCAAGTTAGAAATCTATTGTTTGGTGTCAGTACTTATCATAACACTGTCCAATTTTCCTCGGGTGAATCTTTTGATATTTAAAAGAAGTTGAAAATTGACCTACCCTAATATTGTTTTAGTTGTGTTATTGTTTTGCTTTTTTTTGCTTTTTTTTTGGTTTTGGTTTATTTTCCTTAAGTTGCGGAGGATAATATTTGTGATATTTTCAATTTAAGCCGTAGATACTTTCCTATTATGTTGGGAAAATAGGAAAGATTCCATTTAAAAATCTCACTAATGTGATTTTTGAAAGTGGCAAAGTATATATTGAGTGATTTTAATGTTGTTTTTTTACGTAAAAAATACTTTTTTGTACAGAAAAGATTTATTCTTTGTATTTGTGCTTCCAAGAGTTTTTCCACACGTAATTATACAATTGTTGTTTTTTAATGCAAGTCTCGTATTTATCAAAATTCAAACCTTCACTGTTGGCGAAATGATATTTGCCGATGACCTTGTCTCCGATTGTTTGGTACGTGTTGGATAATTTCATTATACTACTTTCTCTGCTGCTGGGATGCCAACCATGTCATTTCCGTCAGGCCAACATATAAAAACAAAAGTCGACAACTGAGTGTCATTAGTGATTGATTTCATGAGTAGAGTCGATGTCATTTTGAGTAACGCATAATGAAAGGTAGATGTTATGGTTAAGGTAACCAGAAATAATTTGTTACAGTGTCAAACAAATATAAATACGTCCTCGGAGAACAAGTAGTGTCCAGTGTACTTAGTAAGATGATCATTACAGACTTTCCTTCTAATATTTGACGACTAAAAGGGGTAAAAACGTCGCATATACAGTGTTTTTAACAAAGAATTCAAGTAGTTGGGAGATGTTTCTCTGAATTCATGAGATGGCGCTTGATAATTTGGATTATTTGTATTCAGAGTGTTGTCCTTATCTTATTTGTTATAGACACAACGTTCCGGTCGATGTGCTCTCCTGCCTTCTTCAGGTTCTTGTCGAACTCGGAAACATCTAGGACTCGGGAATCTTCTTGTCGAACTCGGAAGCCTTCATGGCGTAATCGGGAGTCTTCATGGAACTTTGAACCGAACCGTTTAATCAATTCACGGGGGTAGACTGTTCACATTTCGTTAGCCATGACCAGGTGCAAGTGTTAAGCTGTGTTAAGTATTAAAAGTTATTATCACCCTTGGCCAGGATTGAATCTGCAACGTTGAGATGATTATATATGTTACGCCATGTGCCCTGAAGAAGGTCGGAGGGCACATCGGCCGAAACGTCGTTTAGATAAAAATAAAGGTGAGTACAATAGACCGAATAACCTAAATAATATATATCTGTTTTTGTTTTTTGTTTTGTTTTGTTTTGTTTTTTCTTTGAGACTATTTTAATTTGCTGTAACTTTGAAAACAGAAACATTCCATGAATACACTTTTAATAAGAGAATTCCTGGACAAGTGAGATAAACACTTGGACTCATAATCGAGAAATTTAGCAGTTAATGAATGGGACAACTCTTAAGATATTTCGATGAGTAGACACGCCAATTGTAAATTTCACTAACGTACTTAAGAAATTATTCTTCAATCTATGTAAAATAAGATTATTTCTATTTTTCAACTTTTAAAGTGAAAGAGACTGAGAAATTAAAGTACATCCTACCATATTTTTTTTAGAGAAACATAGTCACGGACGAGGGACAAATTACCAAGTTTTAGGAAAATATTTTTCACGAAAATGTTTCTGTCGCATGCCATAGAAAATTAGTCTGCAGGCCGAATTCGACTCTCGGGCTGCGTGTCCAAGACCCCCAACTTTTTTCTTTAAACACACCGCTGTCACGTGAAAAATATTTGTTTTTAGCAAGAATGAGCACAAAAATTCTACCTTTTTTATTGAACTTATTAAAACATCATCTACAATATTACGTATTCTTATAAGATAAAGCAAGAATTCTTCCAAGCTGTAGCTGTGCCAATGCTACTAGGTGTTACTACAACTAGAGAAAGAGCTACATTGGAACTACACAAGGCGCTTGCGTGCTGTCTTGAACAAATCCTGAAAGAAGCACTCCACAAAGATGTAGCTGTACGGTCACTTACCCCTATCCCACATACCATCCAATTAAGATGAACACTACAGGAGAAGCGACGAAATAACAAGTGATGTTCTCTCGTGGAGAACTACACATAGACACACCTGTGTTGCTCTACTAGCAAAAATGATTAATTAGGTTTGTGCAGATACTGGATTCCGTGTGGAAGGACCTGACATGAGTGATGATCGATAAGGACGAATAGCATGAGAAAGTCGTGGGAATCCTTGCTGTCAGCACTACCTAATGATAATTCCAAGATATGCACTCCTGAATTTGTCAGAGTACACCCGTCAAATTAGCAGCAGGAGCTAGACTTGTACACTCTGTTGATCTGCTATTTTCGGGAAAATAAATTTGTTTTTCACCTGAATTCTTAATGTTTGATTTGTTTTCAATTCCTTGTTAAAAAATTGTCAAATTCTATTATTGAAACAAATAGGTAATTCATTAAAAAGATCAATGAGATATATTTATTGAAAAATGCCCAAAATAATCTATTGTACAACAAAATGATTTAAGAATTTAGATGAAAAGTGCATTGTGCCGAAAAAAAAAGCAGATCTTTAGAGTGTACAAAGCATTCCTTAAAAGAAAAAGCTGAAAATTTCGGGAGTACGTATCTTGAAGATAAGCATTTGTATTTAAGATGTTAGATAGTCTCTATATTATTTCTACTGGCTTCAATTAAATTGATATGACGGGGTAATTATTTTTGCTTCAATGATGAATAAAAGATTCGCTTTGATTTATGTTGCAGACTAAAATATTCCATAAACTTCCTGTGTTTTAATGTTGAACTTTCTTCTTGGTTGAGTGCTTTATCGGTTTTATAAATTCATATTCTCATATGATTTCATGTCTGAGAAACAGACGTCAGTTTGTGAAGCTCTACGTAATAAAAAGTTTTTAACGGATGAAATCAAAGTGGGATTTGAACTTTAAGAAATAAATTGACAATGTTTTTTTTTAAGCAATAAGGAATCAAGTTTTTACTTGATAAATTCTGTGTGTGTGTGTTGGACTCTAAGAAACAAAGTAGACATCACGTTGGTTTTGGAAGCTCTACGGAAACACTGCCTTTTAACGGATGTAATGAAAAAGATTTGGCGTCTAAGAAACACAAACAGACGTCATATTCTGAAGCTCAAGGGAAACAATATATAGATCAGGTCAAGGATTGTACCCTGAAATACAGTAAAATATGTCACCGGTTACTTAGAGTGGGGATTGGCCCCGCTCCGTAATCCCATTCTCCTGAGAGTTGTCTGGAATTTGAAATAGTCGGCATGGTACACCTACAAACGGAAACATACTCATTCACTGTATACTTTAAAAAATAGTTTGGTCAAAATGAGTGATTTTTTCCCTTAACCTGTCTCGTAACTCATGCAAGATATCAAGTGACAGCACGTCTCTTCAAATACTTAATCACGTTTCTTAGTATTCAAGGATCTTAAATTTTAACGGAATTTTACAGATAGCTACTTAAAAAAGATAATTATATATATATATATATATATATATATATATATATATATATATATATATAATATATATAATCCTTTTCTTCTTTTTACAATCAGATCAAAAATATATAGAATGCTGGTCCGTAGACATAGCAGAATAAAGAATAGATGATATAAGTAATTCCCACAATATAATGATCCGTATTTTTTCTCATTATTTTTATAATCGATTAGGATGGTTCTTATTAACACCGTTCAGTTTCCACTTTTATGACTTCCATCAACGTTGAGAGGATAATAATAATTAGTATTCGTGTCTATTTCAATTCCATCGACATTTGCTCGCTATCACTTTCTATGTAGTCATTAATATGAAATATAAATGATTTTTGGTATTCCATATCGAGCGTCCCAGTTCACAACATCCAGGCGATTCTTATCGAATCATATTGTCCTGTAATGTGATGGCAATGAACTTTGCCTAAACATGTGGGAATTCGAAAAGGACGTGTTATTGACGGTGGATACATTATTGAGCTCAATCGGTAGAGCACTTGCCTAGGAATCGCAAGATTCCTCACTCGATTCCGGCCCTCGCCAACTCAGCATATGAGTAATATAGGGATCAGTGTGGTAAAATGAGGACTGATGGAAGGTGTTGCGCTTTACCTCAGACGCAAAAACCATCTCTTTGGTATAGTGCTATTGAAAAAGGATAGGCTCCCTCACTGTCTGGCTGATACTGACAACAGGCCACTCCACTGACTTTACATCTTTACTTACTATATAAAAAAATAGTTTTTGTTGTTCATACTTTCTTTTATTTTTCATTTTATTTTTCTTATCGGATTTACTAAATGTTGCTTCTTTCTTTCTCCTCTCTTGGTTGTCATCATGGAAAAGGGGATAGGACCCGAGCTGTCAGGCTGATACCGACTTTAGGCAACACTGTCGACTTTACTTTTACATATTTTAGTGAGCAAACTGGATGGCAGCGGGTAAACTCTGCGAAAAGTTAATCTGATATCTATGTTCTCTTCCTCGCTCGACGATAGCGGCAATACAATAAAAGCCATTGCCCAGATGAGGGACCTGGTTAGAAGTTGGATCGATAATAAAGCCGTAGATTGACGCTTTGAGATTGACCATCACAACATGTCTATTTTGCCGATTCTTGTTTGAAAGTGATAGAATAGAATGGTGAGGCGAATATGCTGTGTAAATTGCGGGCTGTTTTCCTGGGGTGCCAATGAGATTTTAGAGTGATTACGAACGTTAATGATACTTTAGTAGCAGTAGTTCTTTGCCGGGCTACTCGCTTGATGAGACCCGGGGATGCGTCTTTAGATAAATTGCAACGAACTGCTTGCATAAAGGTTCTATTATTATACGGAAACTATTACAATAAGTTTGTTTATTATATATGTATATTTGTGTATATAATTTATACAATGTGTGTGTGTAAGCATATATATATATATATATATATATATATATATATATATATATATGTATATGTATATATATATATATATATATTATATATAATGGCAGTATATGTGTATATGTCCGCATATATATATAATGTCAGTGTATGTGTATATATATGTACTGTATGTATGCATATATATGTTTGGTTATGTATATATATTTGTGTGTGATTGTACGTATATATGTGTGTGTGTGCGTGTGTGCAGGGGGTGTTTTATCTAAATAACGCAAAAAAGGAAAGTAGGGTGTTTCGGGGTGACTGGAACATATTAATGACATTTCTGCTTATTTCAATTTGGGAAAATTGATTTGATATACGAGTAAATTGAGTTCCGATCGAAACCAATTAAACCAATTAAATTAAAATTGTAAGTCAAGGTACTGCACACACACATACACACACACACAGACACAGACACAGACACAGACACATATATATATATATATATATAATATATATATGTGTGTGTGTGTGTGTATACATACGCACGCACAAATATATATATATATATATATATATAGTGTGTGTGTGTGTCTGTGTGTGTGTGTGTGTCTGTGTGTGTGTGTGTGTGTGTGTGCTTAGTTATGGCATAAGGGCCATCCACTGAGATTCTAACTCATTAATAATGATCTTCTAGTGTAGCTTGTCAGCCATTACACCGCAAGTTTATATATATATATATATATATATATATATATATATATATATATATATATATATGATTAACAATTGAGGAATAACAGCTAAAACACAAACAACTTCATTGAATTGATTTTTTGCCTCGGTGTGTTAACGTGTTTTTGTTAGAAATCTATTTGAGACAAAATCTGGCGTGAGTATATATTGAAAAGGTGGAGGGAGGGGTAGAAGGGAATGAAGTGGGCGGATGCGGCTGAAGGTGTGAGGAATAAAAAGGCCGAGAAGGGATGAGAGAGGGATAAGTGTCAACAAGGATACAGTGGTCCCTAATATCAAAGCTGGGTGATCAGGGTAATTGAACAGCTAGGATGGAGGAAGGCGCCAGATAGCGGCTGGTGTTTGTTGGATTTCAGTTTTAATGGGAGATCGGATTTTTTCCCGATCTCACATCGAGGCGAAATATCAATTGAATGAAGTTGTTTGTGTTTCATCTGTTATTCCTCAATTTTTAATTACATTTTGTTGGATTTTACTCAATCTGTAATTCCCTCATATATATATATATATATATATATATATATATATATATATATATATATATATATATTATATATATATATACTCACACACATAGCGTGCGCTCATAGCGTGGTATAGATTAGAAGGTCTTAAAAAAGCAATAGCATCTAAAACCTGTATTTAAATGGATGCAACATTTCTCTCTGCATTATTTGTTTGATGTTGTTAATTAAATATAAATTTGTTTAGAGAAATGCATGTTAAGTATCCTTAGCGGTTGACATTAATTAAGAGACGGCAATTATTATCAAAGCTGATGGTGAAAAACATTCTTTTTTTTTCTTTTTTGATTTCCATGTAATTTATTTAGGCACAAGCACTGCAACATTATTGTGATATTCTCCGGAATGATATTTGATTATTTTTAAGGATTTTACAATTTGTTAACGGATTTTTAAATGATATTTTGTTTTTAATTGTATAATTACTGATTCTAAATTAGATGTTTTGAAAGTAGAGACAGTTTTCCTGTCCGAATTTCTTTCTTTCTTTTCTCTTCTTTTTTCCTTTTTTTTTCTTTTCGTACGATATATTGACGATGTATCGATGTATTCCTTTTGGCCTTAAGATCTCCGTACTAATATCTTAGCAAAGCAGTTTAGAATAACCCAAGACTTCGTCGATGAATGGGACAAACTGAAATACTTTTTCTCAATTTCAGTCACCGTTCTTTTGATGCCATACACTTACTGTTAATCATTCGATAAATACAGAAAAGAAGAAAGTAAAATAAGCAAAAAAAAAAAAAAACGTAGACGATTTGTCCGGAAAGATTTTCATTTTAACTGAATAGATATAATGGAAGAATAATGATGTCAGTACTTATAGATAATTACTTTCGATTTTTTCAATCAAAGACATCGTCATTGGTTGTTTACATGACATGAAGATGATTTATAACACACCTTGAATTAATTACGTACAGATATATGCGTGAATATATACCTGAATATGAGTTTCAATACACATATGTATAATCATCTATATTTAGTATCTATACTTATGAAGAGACATATACCGGACTCTTTATATACACACACACACACATATATATATATATATATATGTGTGTGTGTGTGTGTGTATAATGTGTACATATATTTATATACAATATATATATATATATATATATATATATATATAATCTGTGTTTATATATGCACATATATATGTATATATATAAGGTTTGTGTGTATATATATGTGTCTATATATATGTATGTATATGATATGTATATATAATGTGCATGTGTAATGTATATATATATGTGTGTAATGTGTGTATATATAATGTGCATATATATTTATAATACAATGTAAATATATATATAATGTGTATATATATTTATATACCATGTATATTTATAATGTGTATATATATTTATACAAAATGTATATATATAATGTGTATATATAATGTGTATATATATATATTTTTTACAATGTGTATATATATATAATCTGTGTCTATATATATATATACATGTATGTGTGTATATATGTTTGTATGTATATATAATGTGCATATATATATATATATATATATATATATATATATATAATCTGTGTGTATGTCATTATATAATATGTGCGTATGTCAGTATATAATATGTATGTATGTCAGTATATAATCTGTATACACAGAGGATGGACAGACAATTGATTCTGGATCAACAGGCAAAAGAAATTATCATTAATCACGTAATTGGTAATATTACCCACTTACAATCTAATGAAAATAACTCATTAGTCATTTGATATTTAAATGAACCTTTCGTTGTCAGTGGGGTTCCTGTCCTTTCTTTTCTTGTAAGGAAGGACGAAGATTAACTGAACGGTACGAAGTACACGGAACATTGCTGTTCGTTTATTGAACGTACCAGTGATATTAATTTACGTAGATTTTATTTCACCTAACAACAAAAAACAACGACTACTTATTGCCTGCGAACACAGCTTGCAATGACATGTGATAACATTGTACAAGCGCTTTTTGGCCAATCCCCAAAAATGCTGGCCTTTGCAAATCAACATGCTTTATTGTTAGAACCTTAAGATATAGTTGCTCTTAAAATTTCACGAGACCTGATAACATTTTACATTAGATTCTTAAAAAAACTAATGAGGTATCATATTACCATGAGATTTTATCAAATAATATTTTACAAGCGTAAAATGAGACTAAACAAACTGAAATATTTACAAAGTCTTTATACTAAAAGTTAAAATAATATTTATTTTAATGATTTTTGCTCCTTTCTCATATATTTGTAGTTTCCTTGAGTACGACACTAATCTGAATCTGATGGTGAATCTTCAGTTCTAGAGATCTAGGGAGTGTAGAGTACCTCTTCATTGCCATAACTCCCATTTCCATTCTGTTAGGGTTAAATAGGTCAGTTATTCGTACTCGATAGAACAGTGCAATAAATTCTTATGAAAAATCTACACAAAAAATTGCGAGTACTTTTTGACAATGTTGCTTCTTTAATGTTACGGAAAATTGCTCCACTGGGGTTATTTACAGTTTCAAGTTTCATTCTTGACGAAGTACGTCAGGAAATAACTCTTGACTGACCCTTATCGGCCCACTTCGTTGGAGCTGCAACAAATATTTTAATAGTTTGGTGATATTTTCCAATTATTTTGAATATTTCTATTTGTAGATTTACCTTTGGAAAGTCCAGATGTTATAATATCTTTTTTTCAGGAGTCTAGTCACATTTTCCGACCAATAATTTCACGATAATGATACACCTCGTTTGTAGCCGAGAATATTTCTATATCATGTAAATATTGCAAATGAACACCGTTTGTTTACTGTTGCGCAGAACAATACAGTTTTTATATAGCTTGTGCATATATCCATATTGTGAAAGTTTCGGTAAATTAGAGGAAATAATGAACAAAATTCACCTCGTTAATAATTTGAAACGCAGTGTATCTACTAGATTGACTTTGGATACAAATGAGGAAAACCTTATACATAGAGAACTACGAAAAACATTTTAGTTCATTCAGATGGAAAATCGAGTGAATGCCTGCTGGAAAACAATTTTAATATTTAATGCTTTTTATGCATCAATATCATTTTTCATGTATATATATATATATATATATATATATATATATATATATATATATATATATAATCCCATTTCTAAACAAATACGCAAGTAATGTAAAGTTATGTTTAATTTTTAAAATTATGGTATACAAAAGAATGGCAAGATCTGTGTGCGTGTGCTGTCAAGCAGACTGATGAGTCAATTTATAAAATGAAAGCCATTGAAGAATAAAATGTGTCCAGCATAGTGTAACAGGCTTATAATCTTTGGTGAGTCACCTCTTTTTCTCGATCATTGATTAGCTTAATGACACAGTGCTATATGCACACAATTCTCTGATTCAATGTGGAGTAAAAAATGGGAGATGGGGCTAAAAATCGCCCATTACTGGTCCGTTTAATAGTCAAGTTGCAGCATCCTACAAAACAGTAGTTCTACAACTAGTTACCTCCCATCTCGTAAACTATCAAAGAAAAAGCGAGCCATACAGGCTGGTGAAGCGACGTTCTCCTATGGGAGTCCTACAACAGTGTTGGCATACAAACAAAAACTTGCATTCATCAGCTCAGAGGACTTACCAATAGGGACGAATGACGAGAGACTCAAAAGAATCTGAGCTGTCGGCTCGCCTTGTTGATGACTCATGTTAACTTATTTAAATTTAATTTCCTTCTTAATTCGCCTATTCGTGTATAAAATATCGCTCTGGTCGAATGTTGGTTTGATCAGAAAGTCATGAAATTGACCATTGTTATGATGACTATTTTTCAAATTAACCTAAGCTTCGATGCTGACGTTAACCCTACTATTTTATAAATTAAAAAAGAATCAAAGTTACAGATCCCAGTCTACTCTACTATTTCCCCATAGCTGGTAGGAGAATAGATGGATTCATACATTTCCCAAGAGTATTATCGTTATGTGAAATTCCAATAGCCTTGTTCGGGATTTGAACTTGTCTCGCCGTGTCCATTTCCTACGACGGTGACCATTGCCCAACGCGCCTCTTGTAGTATGGACAGTTACCCTATTCTTCTGAAACTATATGCCGTTTCCTTGACATGTCCCTGGGCGTAAAATGATTATCTCAGGTTCGTTATCCTGTTACCGCCAATGCATAACCTTCACATGGAAAAATGTGCAACACTATAATTAGTCATATGATTCCGCAACTGACTGTGCATTACAATTTTGATGAGGCTCATCGAAACATTTGCGCACAGAGAAAAATATTAATGCTGAATAATAATTTAATATGTGTTGCTGGTGCATAAACTGGGGTATAAGTAAGACCTATGGGTTCTATTAAATGGTACTTTCAGGTTTTCTTCAGTGACAGCATTTGAGACATATGTCAACATAGTTTGGGCTTGGATCAACAATTGCAATGAAATTTTATAGTGTGCTTGAGATACGCCTGTACTATTAAACAGCGTTAGGTGGCGTCGTCAGTTCATTGGGGTAGGGTTTCGAACTCTAGTGCGCCACACATAATGTTCAATGCTAGCAGATAAACTGGCTTTAAATAGAGTTCTTCCAGCTTGAAGTTATAGGGATCATTTAAGAGGGATGGCAATCATAGACACGTTGGAACATGCAAGGACTAAATTGAAATAAGTTAGTATTTGAGACAAGAGAACAAAACATCCAGATTGTTTAAGGATGAACATTCGTGGCAAATCTTACTCGCCATATTTAATATACTGAACTATTTACGGATTTTATGTTCATTTGCAATTTATCTTCGACCTACATTTTTAAATCAATTTTTTGTCATGTGCTTATTTTGGATTTTTTTTAATATAGATAGGTCTTACCATTATTTTCTCTCACACCTGCGATTAATTTGATTATATGTTTTGAAAGGATGAAAAGAGAAAATGACGGTGTTTTACAGGTGACATAAAAGAACTCTTCTTTCGAAACATCATCGAATTACTGTCTTTAAGACATTTGTCAGAAGTTTTGTAATTTAATCAGTGTAGAAAACAGTTCAGGCACACTTCTCATAAAAAGTGAGTAAACTTATTATCTGTTAAAACTTTGGTGGAAATTCTGTGTATTATGCACGCACTTTTAATTAGATTTTAATGCTATGTGCATTTAAAGGTGTTTTAAGGGAAAGGCCGTTTGAAATTCAATTGAATCGGTTTCTTTTATTCGAGAAAACGTTTTGGATACATTTAGGCTGATCAATGGGAAGAGAAGCTTGTGAGCTAAAGAGGAGAGTCTATGAATTAATCCAACTTCTATAGAGACGAGGGTGTATTACTCGCAAAAGGTAAAGTTTAATGTTGCGGGAAAAGTGTCCATAGTTGCACATTGCACAGATAGATGTCAGAATTAGGAAACTATTCTGCATTGACTGATTAGTTTACCATTACTTTTTACCGGCTTTACCATTACTTTTAAAGGATATTGCGATTGAACACACACACACACACACACATACACACAAAGACACACACACACACACACACACATATATATATATATATATATATATATATATAGATAGATAGATAGATAGATAGATAGATAGATAGAACGAGAGAGAAGGAAAGACGCTTAGAATAATGATTATCGTGATTGTAATTGGAATCGACGACTCTAGTTCAAATCCTGGACGAGGCTGTTTTTATTTCACTTCTCGCTAATGACCTTTGGAAAGTCATGAATACGTCTGCTTCCCGCCAATTTATGGGTAAATAGTAAGACATATTGTGTCGTTTTAGCTTTAGTTAAGCTTTAGTCTAGGAGATGGAAAACATAATGCAAACCAGTTTTACTTCGTTTCAAAAGTTACTTTATGTTACATATTTCCTGGGGTTATATATATATATATATATATATATATATATATATATATATATATATATATATATATATATATATATATATATATATATATATATATATATATATCAAGCGTCCTCAATATCAATTAAAGTGCATATATATAGTTAGGATACCGTAGACATACTTTTTGTTGGGAGAAAAATTGTTACTGATATCTTAGTAATTCCCTTTGAAGCTTTAATGGAAGTGACCTATGTAAACACAAATATAAGGAGCATTTGAATTCCAGATATGGTGACATGTTTCTTGAAGACCAACCGATATGGCGGCATGTTTCTTGAAGACCAAACAAGATCTGTCCGACCTTCAACAAGCTGAACTGACGAAAATCTTTTGACAAAGAAGTTAGGCACGCAACCAAGGAAGATTGTCATTGGAGAGATAGACGAGACATCTAAGGTGACCCATTTGTCATAGGGATTTTGCCAATGAATGTTAAGTGAAGATTTGAACAGTCGCTGAGGAATTTTTCAAAAACAGAGAATACTTGAACGTGTGCCAGGATTTAAGGAAACAAGTTCGAAATGACGCCACAGATGTTGTGACGAGGAATGAGTAAATAATTCCGGTTAGGTTTTTTTTAACAAACCCTGATTCCCCCCCCTCTCTCTCTCTCTCTCTCTCTCTCTCTCTCTCTCTCTCTCTCTCTCTCTCTCTCTCTTGATTATATATTAATGTGGTGTGCATGTATTAGTGTTCTTATGCGATAAATATATTCATAATTATATTCATCATTGTTATTGACTATTTTGGAACATCTTATATATTTTCCAACTTCTTATTTCTCCTCTCGCTTTCTCTCTCTCTCTCTCCCTTTCTCTTATGAATATATATCAATGTGGTGTGTATGTATCACTGTTCTTATGCTATAAATATATGATTATAATCATCGTTGTTATTGCATAGTGTGAAATATCTGTAGGTAAGTTAGAAAATATAACTTACCTACACGAGTAGGATGTGACACAAAGTAAATTTCTTATTTAACAGGTTTGAATTCGGGTTTTTTCTCATAGCCCGGTTGCTTAAGCAAGTTTAAAGAGATCAGTCTGTCATACTATTTACCTATAGCTAGGGAGAAAATAGTTGGATTGATACCTATCCGAAGAGTATTAACACTGTGTAATGCATATAGCCTCACCCAGGATTTGAACTCTGGTTACCGAGTTCATTTCCTACAACGATAACTATCACACCACGGGCCTCTTTTAACACACACACACACACACACACACACACACATATATATATATATATATATATATATATATATATATATATATATATATATATATATATTAAATGTAATGGTCATTTATCGATGCAGATAAATACGATCTTATATGTAACGTAGGCAAAATGTCTTTCACAATCATCAGGTTTTCGGGGGTGAACATTTGGCACTCAGGTGATTATGGTTGAAATCTTCGGCTATTGAGTGGTGTGTTTTCCCATGTTTTTCAAAAGTTGAGCACTTTTTCTACTCTTTGTTTGTTGTGCTATAATTAAAGCTGAAAGAAATAAAATAAATTGTATTAATTATCATCAATGAATATTTTCAAAATCAATAAAAATGCCTTTTTGAAATCGAAAAATGTGCGCGACTTCCGGAACATCCTGTATATATATAAACACACATACACACACACACAGACATACAGACACACACACACACACACACACACATATATATATATATTTATATATATATATGTGTGTGTGTCTGTGTTTGCGTGTGTGTGTGTGTGTGTGTGAAAAACTTAACAATCAATCATTTGGCTATTATAAATTTATAAAAGACCAATGACTCGTTGTTAAATTTTTTCCTTTATATGGAAATTGAAATATTGCTCTGTATGAAATTATATAATTGTGATGCATTGAGCTCTCATGAAGACTTGAAAGAATCTTTATATATATATATATATATATATATATATATATGTATATATATATATATATATATTATATATATATATATATACACATATATACACACACACATATATATATATATATATATATATATATATATATATATAATATATACATACATACTTTTGTAATTGTATGGAGGATGAAAAATTGATATTAAATAGAAATATCCCCGGCACCACCTCATCTGATCCATTGGATATATATATATATATATATATATATATATATATATATATATATATATATATATATATATATATATATATATACCGTTACTCGGAATAATAGTATTGTCCCTCTCATCGTTTTAGCCTACAGATGTTCAGTAACCTCGTAATTTGGTCAAGACGAAATCGGTGTTTGTGTGTAATGTCAATAGTATGTTTGTGTAAGTTATTATTCAATTTAATATTATTCGAAGCTTTTCATATAGCAGCGTCAGATCTTTGTTTGACTACGGATATCGCTTATTTTGTGTCTGGTAAGAATTTTGGCAATCTGTTTGTAAACCACAGTAGATTTCATTAACTGGTTTTGACTCTCATCGTGTCTAGTTCAAGACTCTCATTATAAAGCCAGGCAGCTCAAATAAGAATCTATATCAGCGACAATTATTTTAGCACAATTTAAGTGTCTTTAAGTGCATCTCATAATGACCTATAAAGCGGGTCACAGATCAATTTGACAAATAATTAATAATGTCTATGTAACTTGATAAAGATGAATCTAATTCACTTGTATAATGGCAGTGATTTGATCCGATAAAACCGCTTAATGATTAGCTACATATTTTGACTGCTGGTTGGGTGGTTGGTTTTGCGTCATGTCAGCACTTGTTGGGTTATCTTATACTGTTGTTTTGTAGGCTCGGTGTTTAGTAAATTGTTCTACCTGGAAAAATAAGACCATTAAACGATATACAGTTTTGAAAGATTCTTTATGGTGAGACAACTATATCATTAAGATATCTTATTTTGCCAACGTAAGTTGGAAAATTTCAGGACACTTCACAGTACACCCGAGAAATTTATTAAAGGACGTTATGTGCTGACACTTTTTAAAGAGAAATACTGTAATTTGCGGGCCTGTTATGACTGTAGAGATAAAGGAAAGCCTTTTTTATTAGGTGAAATATAATAGGGGTAAATCAACTAAACAACATTGGGTTTTCGGGGAGATATGTCGTGAGAAAAGAGAAAATAAAAAACAATATGGCTTACAAGCAGTTATGCTAGATTCATAAGTTGATGAATTCTTGAAGCGATAGTAGAACAGAGAAAGTAATACTTTCAATCAAATTCTTAATTATATAGTTGATTAACAATAAAGCATTTTTCAAACCCATCTATAGCCTAACACTTTGCCAAACAAATTTTCCCCACAGCTCTACTAAATGCTCTTGGTATTTTTACCTGTATGATGGGATATTTCGAAGTTCACTCTCTTTTCACCTCAGAATTCATTCTATTCAAATTGCGTCCTATTATCATTGTAATCCGAGTTTTTTTTGCCAATTATAATGAACTAATTGACAGTTTTCATACTTTGCTTGGGTGTGGTATGTGTAGGTTTGCAGTGGTGTAAGATCCGCTGTGAACAGTTTAAAGTAGGCAAATAGTTGCTGCTCTTATTTTTCAAGGTATAAAAATTTACTGAACAGTGCTCTTATAAAACAAAACGGTCGAGAAAGTTTAAGAGTTCCCAAAAATATATCTTCACAATAATTTTAAACAGATAAAAATTTCATACTTAGATCATCCCTTAGAATTTGGATCCTCGATTCTATGTCATACAACGTTAACCATTACCCAAGAGCACCTGGTAAGTAATGACAATGAAGATGTGACTCTACACCCCACCTCCGAACTCCAAAACTGGGGCCTCATCACCGGGAGCACTTTATGGAACGTAATATGCAATTCGACGATCGATGTACATGGCACGGTACAATAAAATGTCACTATAGTAACATGTTAACCAATTATTATACCAATACGTTAAAAGTAAAATGATATGTCTTGTTAAGTTTTTTGGTGGTGGAGTCAAAGAGTTGAGTCCGAATTAAGATTTGTGTGGCACAGTCAAAAAGTGCTATTTTTTTTTAACTGTAGGAATGAAACTGTTCCGGTTTAGCTCCGTGAGTAGAGAATCCGCCTAGGAACCAGAAGGTTCTGGATTCGATACCAGCCCTCCCCAACTCAGTTCATGAGTAGCACACCTTGAAAAATTTAATCTGTATGGTAAAGTTGGGGGTTGGTTGTATGTATACGCACCAACTCAGATGGAAAAACAATCTCCCTGGTCTAGCACAAGTGAAAGGTGGATAAACTCCCTCGCTATCTGGCTAATACTAACAACAGATTACACTGCCGACTTTAAACGATTAATTTCTCAGTAAATCTCGGCTTATCACGGAGTAAACTTTAGTTATCAGAAGTATTTTTCGTATTCTATTTACAGCGTAATTCATGCGAACATTTCATCTTTGTGGGAAGACTTTTGTTCAATTTCAAAAGAGTTTTTAACTGTTAGTCGTGTGACAAACTACCGATGGCTCATGAGATCATTTGTAATGCAAACAGCTTCATCCAGGATTTAAACTCGTCTCGTAGTATCAGTTTCCTACGATGATAACCATTACACCATGAGCCTCCAAAAACAGTGCACATAAGCCTGAAATCCACCGTTGTCGGGGCGTAGAATACATTGACTGAATCCTCTGCAGTGGAGCATGGTCCCCACCCTAAAACGTTACCCTGGTAATGAAAGTAAACTGCATCTGGTGGTGAGTTTCCAGTTTTAGAGCTCTGAGATTGTGAAGTATCCATTCATTGCCACAAACTCTGGTCCTCTGGCCCGGCGTGTTAGAATCTTTTAGGGTTTCATCTATGGATCAAATAGATCTATTTAAAAATGATTCCGATTGGATACATCAACCTATTCTCCCTCCAGCTATGTGGAAATAGCAGAGCAGAACTGGGTTTTTTTTAGCTTGGTAAGGCAACCAGTTTGGAAGGAAAACTCTAAACTTAAACCTGTTAAACTCCGCTTAAGAAATTGACCTTGTGTCACATAATACTCGTGCAGAAGTGTCCGGTAAATATGTATATGCACTGTTTTGTGTCGTCACCAGTGCGCTATTTTTTACTTTACAAGTGTATCTCTGCAATATCAGACAGCTATTACGCTTTCCTGTTTAACAATTGGATAACTTGTATCTTTAATTTCAAATTTGTAAGCGCCGATGAAGGTGGTAAATAAATGCGTCACTGGCTCGCCTATTTCTGTTTTAGATTATATAGAGTTTAGACCAAGAGAAAAATACCCCCCCCCAAAAAAAAAAAAAACATCACAGCGTGCTTCATTCAACAGCTCATCAACTAGCGAAGCGATATCAATTCCCCTCATTCACTATCCGGATACTTTCACAAAACGTTTGTTTGAAGTCTTATTTTTGAGCATTTTTTTAAATGCATTTCCTTCTAACTAACCACCAGTTCTCGTTTTCGAAACGCTATTTATGATCAAATGGATGCTATTTCCAATTTATAAACATAACATTCTTCATAAGGTTTGTTTGTGAAATTCAATTAAGTTTTTTGTATTTCTCTTTCAATACTAATCAAGTGTCCGCTTGGTCGGCGGAACTTAAAATGTGCTGACTGTATACCCAGAGCTAGACAGGCGTGTGGAGAGGCCCCCTCCGACCAATCAACTGGTCAAGTCAAGCTCTTGTCTGGATCCTATTGCCCTTATGGCAACTCCAACCCCTTTTATCATACATGTGCTAGAAGGCGGTGACTGAGGGTTTTAGTGTCCTATGCATTACGCTAAACTGCATCTAATGGTGAAGTTCCAATTCTGGAACTCTGGGAAGTGTGGAGTACCCCTTCATCGCCATAACTCCCATGTTCACCCTCATTCGGAGTGGTCAGGGTTGTCACACCATAAAAGCCAGCACACAACCAACCAACTAAATATTCATATTCTCATTTTCATCTTACTAACATGTAACCCTTTGTTGATAAATTTGAGAATAAAACAATTTCTTGTTCAAGTTGAAACTTAATGATAAGTTTGTGAGTTTTTAGTTCGCACCAAACGCCATTCTATTTATTCAGTTTTTCAATATAATGGAGATAAGTGAACTGCTAATTGATATCCTTCATGTCTTCCTAATCAGAACTATCAATATCACTATAGACTTCTAATAAAATGGAACCCCAACGGGCTTTTGGATCGTCAAGTAAATGAAAAAAAAAATGGTCGTGTTTTCATTCTTACTTCCAAATGTTTGGCATTCTGCGCTGACACGCTATAAATATTTTATGGATTATTCGGATTAGTATCCTCATAGTTTACAGTCTTTATTATATTGTTTCAGCTGAAATATTTTTTTGCTCTCATCAGGTCTATATAACATCCGGTAGCCCTTGATTGTCGTCCAATGTATATTTATAAATCTTGACATCTCATTTGGAACATTTCCCAGTGCGTCATAACTGACACCAAAACTGGAATGTTGAGCCTGTCGGATAAAAACTGAATGGTTGATACAAAACAACAGCACGTATACCAGATATTTGAATAAAACCAATAAAGATAAGGATACTCGCCATAATAATTCAAGAAACGATAATTCACGTTATAAAATCGTTATACTGTGGGTGAAGTAATATGCGATAATACCCTTAAAATGATTCCTATTTGATTGAAAAATTTGATCCCATCCCACTCCTGGTCTACAACTGACGTGAATTCAGAAGTTAACTTCTCTAAGATTAACTCTTTGCCTACCGAATTTCCTCCACGGCTCTCGATGTCAGAGAATAAATTGGGGAATATTGCCGGAGTATTCCATTCAATTGGTTCCCAATTGCCAAATGATCACGTACCAGTTTCAGGGTTGATTCATAGACAAAAAAAGATGGCAGTGGTGCTCACGTTTCAGTGTAAACAAGTGGATCGCAGTGGTGGCAGAGCCGCTGTGACCGGTTTAAAGTAGGTAAAGAGTTAATAAGCCCAGCATGTCCTACTATTTACGTGGAGAAAGTTGGATCATACCTTAATGATATTAGTTCTCTGTGAAATGCAAACAGCCTGGTTCAAGATTTGAAAACCATTACGCCATGACCGATTAGTTGTTAACATTGATTCAGTCTTACTATTGATAAAGATCCCCTTTCCCATGAGAAACAAATATTATTTTAGAATTTTTTTTTCTGTATAATAAGCATGTATTTACCCAACCTCTCTTCTCCAAGTAAGATGTAACACAAGGTCATTTTTACAGCGAAGTACACCTTGTTTAATTCTCTGTTTTCCATCTCCTAAACCTGTTTGGCTAACCACTGCTAAAGAACCAAGACCTCCCTATATTTACCCATAGCTGGATGAAGAATAGCTGGATTCATGCCTTTCCTAAGGGCATTAGCGCAAAATGAAACGCTAACAGGCTTGTCCAGGATTTGAACCCTGGTCGTCGATACCATTTCCGATGAAGATAATCATTAAGCCAAACGCGCTTCTATAAGCATGCATAAAATTTTGTTTTTAGCTCTATATCAAACAGTCAGGAAGGAAATCCCCATAGCGTAGTTACTAACAAGCTGAATTGTGACATCGTTGTAAGTCAGTTTGAAATCAGTCACAGTTACATTCATTTCCAAAGTAATACTCTTTGTAAATATATCAGCCTCTTTCCTCCAAGCTATGGATTTAATAGTGCCACTACTGTTCTGAATACTACAAGGATGGATTTAGTATTGAATAACCAATGAAGGTTGATGTACCATTAGACAAAGTAACTAAAGCAAATCAAAGTAATCCATTTTGATAAAGATGACTAAAATGTATTATAAGATTAAAAAATAAAAATTTGTTTAATAATTTATATAAGATTAAACAATAAGAAAACATAGGAAAATTATCTAAGAAATAATAATTATTAGTTTATTCTATTTTCTTTCTAAATATCTAAAATTGTTTTATGTTATTATTTATCGACGAACGGTTCACTATAACCGTTAAGAGAAACGTTGTTTTTTTTTTTTTTTTAGATATTAAGGATATTGGAAATACGTCAAATGCTCTTGATACATGTGGTTATGTAGTTTTGAAAACGTTATTTCAGCAATGACTTTTTACTTTATGTGGTCCTTCGACTGTGATCAGAGTATAATACTGTTCTTCTTCATATACAAACGAATCCCGCATATCGCGAAAAGAGGGGATTATTAGTTGCTATAAATGTAGAGAAAGTATTCACATGTATTTTTATGGGTTTGCACCGTCGACCAGTAATGCATTTAAACTGTGAAATGTCAGTTTTCCCGAAGTAGACTATCATTTTTGCCAGACGCAGCCTTAAATCCTCACTGACACTATTTTAGTATTTGCATAGTGATTCCAGGCGAGGCCGTATTTAGACATGCCACCTTCACAATGAACTACGCTCAGAGTTTTGGAATTGAATTTATCAGGAGGAATTGATAAATTGTGACATTTTTCTTCCTGTAACGTTGATTACCTTATCTTGTTTGGGTTGCAAACCCGCACAAGTGTCCTTAATCGAAATTGTTGACAATAAGGATATTCGATAGTTTGACAGAAAGATAAATAAATTACTAAATCTCAGATAGGAAACTGCCAAAAAATATTTCAAAAACTGGGCAATTAATGTATTAAAAAAAAAATATTTTAGGCAAGAAAATCGACGAAAAGAATAGAAAAGTTTCATTTTCGCAAATTCATACTAGCGATTTAGACGTCACTGAGTAATAGGTAAGCTACTATAAACAAAGACAAAAAAAAATTTGTATCACCTTGTTTACTGTATTAGCTGCATTAAAATCACGCATACACTTTAATATGTTTATATCAAAGGAAAATACATTTAAATTTTGCATTTTACAAATGAAATAATACAATTCAATAATTAAAAATCAATCGATTTGTGGAACTCTTCACAGCTCTTCATAAGTATAAAAAACTAAACTATTCATAGAATAAACGAATAATTTCTATTGGCAATAATACGCGAAATTTTCCACCTAAAGGTAAGGACTCGTGTTTCTTTTTATTATTAATTTTTTGGGGGGTAAAAATGAAAAACGAATATATTGTTATCCTTTTAACTCAACAAGCAATTAAGAAACTGAATCTAAATTGTAAGGTTTTAGAAAAATACAATTATGCTCATTTTATTTCTATTTGATAAGGAATTTTCTAAATTATTTTCCTCTTACCCCCTCTTCTACTGTCCTCTTCTTGCTATCTCTCTCCCCCCTGGTGTTTTTGAAATCCTTTTAGTTCTGTCATGGACCGGGTACTTCTGCTAGTTTGCTTTCATATTCTATAATACATGAAATTATTTTGTCACATGAATCAAACGTTTGACGTGTTGATATGTGTGGTCATATGTGAGCATAAAATCATTTTAATATAGTTTATTACATGTTTAACATATTTCCCTGGTTACAGAGCTTGAGCATGACGACAGCCATGCCCACTAAAGGATGTCTTTTAGCTTATTAGTTTAGTAAAATTTCAAAATGTTTTAAGATTTTAGCGAGGAGATCGATTTTCAAAATTGAACAGTATGTGTGTTGGGTAAGTCAAATAAACCAAATATTTTTTATGAACCACAAGATAATGGGTTCGACATAGGCCCTCGGCAACTCAACACATGAGTACCACAGCTTGTCCCGATCCTACACCCCTTTTTATCATATATGTACTAGAAGGTGATGGCTGAGGGTCTTAATGTCCTGGGTATGACGTTAAACTGCATCTAGTGGTGAAGTTCCAATTTTGTAGGTTTGGGGAATGTGGATTACACCTGAACCGCCGTTACTCACAGGCTGACTCTGACCGGGAGAGGTAGTACCTGCCAGGGTCCCATCTCTGAATTAGATAGATAAAATTGAGTTTTAAAAATATGTTTAAAAATTGCGTTACAAAAGAATACCCATCAAAAATGAATAAAACAAAACGCCTTTGGCATAAAATAATCCAATAGTTGACATGCCGTAAAATCTAACCAACCAACCAACACAACAAAGAGGTGGATTTCGTCTAGTTTTCATTCAATTCAGCTGGTTAATCGTAGAAAACAACTTTTTAATAGTAGGTTGCTCTCAAACTCAAATACATATAGCTTACCAATATTTGTAAAAGTAACATAAAATAAAGCTGATATTGACCCATCTCTGTATATCTGTAAAAGTCAGAGATACTTACACATAGTATCTGCATCTTCACTCGTCGTAATCCGATTATAGAATATCTTAAAGATTATTAATAGTCAATTTCTAACGCCTGCAGTGCACTTTTTTTGACATTTCAATGAAATATATTTTGTAAAGATATATGACTGCTTTGGGTTGGGATTCTGTGGCATTCCTATACGAAAACAGATTCAAATCGACAATACAAACTATAAATATTTGACAACGAAATAACTGTGATGCTATATATCATAGTGCCAAAATTGTCTTATTTGAATAATTCAAACAACTACATGCACATAAAAGAAGTGTATATGAAAATTATATTGCATTTTCTTGTAAAATGTAAATATACCTACATTGTTCTTTTGTCAGAAAATGTTCTGTTGAAGATAGTCCGCAAGAATTCACTGTATCACTGGTTCCATGTAGCGTGTCTTGAACCGGAATAGCTTGGTAGAGACCATCCTTCTCAAAATCTACAACTGGTTTGAATTCAGAGTTTTCCTTCTCCGACACTATTTGCCATACCAGCGTTAAAGATACCAGTATGCTTTACTATTTTACTCATAGCTGGTGAGCGAATAGTTGAATTCATACCTTTATGTCAAATTCAAAAAGTCTCATACAGGCTTTGAACTCTGGCAGCCGAGTCCATTTCTTACGTTGATAAACGTTACGCCTTGAGCGCATCCAGGCAAAATATGTAATAATATACAATTGATTAGAAGACAAAAATAAATTTAGTTCGACCTAATATTTCTTATTCGTATCCTGATTAATAGAACATATATATTTAAAAAATAATATCGACCTTGGTAATAAAATTATTGAATCAAATGGAGGTTAGCAAATATACAACACTCGTTTAGAATGAAAGCGTACACACAATTTTGAGATACGCTATCTTCCCCAGATCTTATGAAGATGATCTCTTTTGAGGCCTCAGTCCACTTCCTCAACGAGCACTTCTATATTCCAATTCTTGGAAATATACATACAAATGAATAATGCTAGACATATTAGTACGGATAGGAGAGATAAAAAAAAACTCTTTTAAATCTATTATTCTGTACATTTATTCTCATCCTGATTATAATTTAAATCAGGGGTTCTCAACCGATGTCGAAATGGACCCTGGGAGTACATGTAATTTACTGGGGGACCATACAAAAAATCCGAATTGGGCGTCCACGGGGTTATTTTAGTGGTCCATAGATATTCTACTTCAGAACGATTGTTATTACTGAGAATTAAATTTCTACAGTAATCTACGACATATTGAAATAATAAAAGTAGAAATATTCATGTAGCTCTGGATTGTTTATGCCATTCAAGTAGAAGAAAGAAAAAAACTTTACATTTTTCAAGTGCTCTATAGAGTTTAATTGCTAAATATGTTTAATTGCAATAAAATAGTTTACATTTAAAATATAGCATAATCATTTACTATTTCTTTAATTTTTGATAAAATTACTTTATTATTATTAGTGAAAAATATGAAAAGCTTTTTTCTATGGAATGTCTATGGGGGTTCACAAAAGTTAATTCAGAGGAAAATGGGTCCATGAGTTAATAAAAGGTTGAGAACCACTGATTTAAATTAAGCTTCAAATAAAAATGTATTGATATAATCAATTCCAAAGAATTATCTATCAAAATGTATGAAAAAAATGATGTCATTTAAGATTATAGTACATTTTATTTTTTACTAGAGCACAGAGCAATATACATGAATTAACTAGTTTAGTCTGATCCTATTTTTATGAGACTTGAGAATTTGTATTATTTGGATATTTCAAAATGTATCCTCATCTTTATTGTTATATACACAATGTTTCGGCCAATGTACCCTCCTGCCTTCTTCAGGCGTTTCTCTACAAACTCGGGAACCTTTTTGTCGAACTCTGGAGCCTTCATGGAACTTCGAATATTTTATTCAATCCACCGGGGTAGACTGTTCTCATTCCGCTAACCATAACCGGGTAAAAGCGTTAAGCTATTTTAAGTATTCTATGTTATTATCGTGCATGGTCAGGATTGAACCTTCAACCTACAGAAGATTGTCAATTAGAACTTAACCCCCTATATACGAAGATCCGTGAAGGTTCCCGATTACAAGAAGAATCCTGAGTTTGACGAGAAACACCTGAAGAAGGCCGGGAAGGTACATCATCCGAAATGTTGTGTATATAACAATAAAGATAAGGGAAACAGTCCGAAAAATCTAAATAATATGAAATAGCTCTGATCGGATCAAAATATTTCCATGATTGATCATATATCTAGAAACAAAGAGCTACTTCGGTTTCTTTAGAAAAAAAATTGTCAGCAGAAATTAATGGAAAATGCAGCTTATTTCATATCATTCCGTTTCTGTTATGATAATCTGATAATGAATCCAAGTTAGCAAAAAGGTTTGCTAAGCGCTAATCCTTGGTCAAATAAAAAGAAAAATTAACTGGAAATAAACTATGACACGCCCTTGAGATATTTCTGTTTCTCGTGGCTTAAAGCACGAACTTGAAATTGATATGAGAATGCGCAAAATGAAAATCTACAGATGTATATTTAATCTTGAATATTAGAGCAATGCATGACTATTATAACGAGCGTAAATTCCAGCCCAAACGCGACTCACTAGCTGTTAAATATGTACATTACGTACATATACAAATATACATCAATCACATAATCTAGCTCACTCCGAAGAAGTAACACATCTTCATATATATATATACACACACACACACACATATATATATATATATATATATATATATATATATATATATATATATATATATATATATATATGTATGTATGTATGTATATGCAAGTATTTTTATATACATGCATGTATTGATATATACACGTTTCTTCATCTGGTGAGAATAAGTGATATCCATTTTGTACGTAAGTGACATTTACCAATTGGGCGGAACAACATACGCAAAATTATTTAGATGATGATACATATAATATTTCTGAACATGTACATAAATTTCAGTCTGATGTCTTTATAGTTATTTACTAAGTTTAGTTTAGTTTTGGCATGAGGCCAGAAGTACTGGGCGCTTAATAAGAACTGAACTCACTAACAATGATCTGCTAATCCAGCTTGCTAACCATTACACCACGTTATATACACCAGGAAAATGTTACAAAAGATTGTGACCAGGACCGTCACTTACTATCCCCGACGACACCTGACGGAGAGTGGGTGGTAATCAGGCATTTTGAGATTCTCAGAAGGGTGGGTTTCCTATATTCTCTATGAATACTACTTTATGAAGATTGACATGTGGTAAAGTGTGTGGGCACGCATGAGATATTTTGGGGGAGGCATGACACCCTAGCATAAGCCCTCATTATGACAAACATTAATTACTTCAGGGAAAACTTTGTATTACTATGTTACAATGAACTCTCAAGAGAACCTGCATATACAAAAAGCATTATATACGAGAGTGAGTAAAAAAAAGTAATGCTCTTTTGTTTAGGACAGGTATAATTACCAACACAGCAACATGTATTATACATCAAAATGAAACTGCTCCTCTGTGGATCACATCTCTACTTGTTCACATATACATTGTTTCTCTCAATAGCAATGTTCCACCTTCAAATGAGAGCATGTATCCCTGCCCCGTAAAATTATGTTGCCTGTTCTTGAAGTCACTTCTTCACTACAGATTTCACTTCCTCGTCACTTGAATAATGTTTGCCTCTCAAACCCTTTTTCATGGGGTCGAAGAGAGGCAAACATTATTCCAGTGCTGATTGAAAATAAAATTGTAGCACGAATCTTAATCACTGTGACGATTTTGACCTGTGTACACTATGGGTTGGTAGATCCTTTTGAACCTGTCCCCGCATTGGTTTATACATGTTATTATTTATTATGATCCAGTTATAGGTTTTTGTAATTTCATTTTATGTCCGTGTATAAATATATATATATATAAATCAAGATAATACGAATAACATAATCTACTTTAGACCCGCCATTGAGAAGATTGTCAATCAATGTTTTGAAATGTTTTCCATATTACTCACCAACAGGAACAATCACTTGTCATATACATTGAAAGTACATAAAATGTTTTACTGATTATATATATATATATATATATATATATATATATATATATATATATATACAAGGTGTGTCATGAAAGTATCAATATTGGAACTGTATTTACTAAGAGAGAAATAAACAATGAATGGAAAGTTGTTGTTTTTTCAGAATACAAGGTGTCTCACAAAAGTGTTGAGTTTGAAGCTGTATTTACCAAGATAGAAATGAACAATGAATGGAACGTTAGAATACACGGTGTGTCAAAAAATACAAAAGATCTCGATAATTTTTTGACACACTCATATATATATATATATATATATATATATATATATATATATAGTGTGGGGGGATAAAAACATTTACATCTAAAAATGGACCTAATTATCATTATGCTCTGATGATTTTTTTATAAATCGAAATATTATCAATATTAACAATGAAAATGATATAAAAATATATTCATTTTATCAACATTGTGTGTTTTCATACCCTTTTATCTATACACACACACACACACATACACACACACAGACAACACACACACACACACACACATATATATATATATATTATATATGGGTTAATAGATATACAATAAATGAATATTTATGAATATATATGTGGAAACCAAATCTCTCTATATACACGAATTGGGCGTCGTTAAATATATAGACATTAGGAAAGAGGTACATTTACAACTCCCAATTTCGTTTCGTGGATCCGAAAGAGGTGAAAACCATCAAAATACTGTGATACTTATAAAATAACAAATGCTATATCAAGCAAATAAAACATTTCAGATCCAAAATGTAAACGAATAAGCAATAGAGGAAATATTCATTTTTTTTTTCATTTTTTTTATTAATCCTATTGATGAGACGTTACATCTTTCGTTCCTGCTTTAAGCAAATCTTCCAACGAAGTGATTTTATTGTGTATATTTGCCAATTCTATGTGCTTACCTCTATGAATCTGATAGGGAGAATGCAACTCTAGCAAGACTGACCTACGTCAACCTCTCAGGATGCATACACGTTTATACTTGTAGGACTATATTAACCCAATCTCCCATAAACTCGTGCGTACGTTTTATTGGCTGTGGTAATATGCAACTTTCTTCCATTCTTTGTCACTGAACCATAAATATTCCTCTACTTGCTATCAGACCGAGTGATGTATTGCGTCCCTCGTTTTCATTGGCAACTTGGAGACTGCCAGCTCTGTACGGAAACCCTAAAAGTTCAAAGCTTCAGCCATAAAAGTTTACTGCGCCAGTGGGATCGTTTAGTTGAATCAGGGAATACGACATATATCTCTTTTTTTTTCTACATTCTCTCAATCCCTCCCTCCCCCCCCCCTCCTCTCTCTCTCTCTCTCTCTCTCTCTCTCTCTCTCTTTCTCTCACTCACTCACTGTCTCCCCGATTCACACACACACACACACACACGTTTGTATGTTGTTTTCTATGTATTCAATAGCTTGTGTTGTATGTTTTCGATCTGTGATTATTTCTATCGAATTATACCTTGTGAATATATTCAGGACATGAAATAAAGAATACGATTCGGATTTCTTTTCTTTTCTTTTTTTTTTCGACACTCGAAAAAGTTGAAAGGAGTAGGAAATTATAGACGAATGCACGATGTGACATACCAATGCAAGTCAAATATAAGTAACAAATATAAAATGATAGTTCGTGGTTATCTTAGAATTTACAAGCAAACGTTTTACCAAGAAGACTCGTTCCCAATTAAGTATATTTGATTTGTCAATTTCAACCGTTTAGAAATAACGTATATATTACTAAAATATATTGCTCAGGCGCGTGGTGTAATGGTTATCGTCGTAGAAAATGGACACGGAGAGACGAGTTCAAATCCTGGACGAGGCTTTTGGCGTTTAACATTGTGCTAATACCCTTGGAAGAGGTATGAACCTAACTATTCTCCGCTTAAGAAATTGACCGTGTGCCACACCCTACTCGTGAGGAGGCCTTGGTAATTATAAATATTACTAAATATACGCTTATTTTAATCTGAGTTTCGTAATTATTCTGGCTGCTCAGTCTACATGATCTAAGAAAATACTCTTGGGGAAAAGGTATACATCCAATTGTTCTCCCTCTAACTAGGAGTAAATAGTAAGGCAGAATGGGTTCTTTAACCTTGGTATGACAACCAGTCTAGGAGAATTCAAACCCGTTAAACTCTGCTTACAAATTAACCAGGTGTCGCATCCTGATCGTGGTGGATGGGTTTGAGTGAATATGTAGAGGTTCTAAGATAAATAAAAAGCCAAGCCTACCTGTTATAACCAACTATACGATCAATTTAAATGAGAAAATAGTTATTAGTTATTTCCTAGGCTTTGCTTAGTTATGTCACAAGGCTGAATGTATGATATACACAATTAAACCCGAATTCACAAATATTTCTTTGTTACTTTAGCTGTCTGACCATTCTTAGCTTAATAGTTGCACTAGGCTGGAAATATGGAGAATCCGGAGGAAAACAGTTAAGTTAATTATTTTAATAATTATCAAGTCAAATCAACATATATCCTCGTTTTGTATAAAACGTCAGACCATGGGCGGAAATATTTGTTAGTCCTATTAATAGGCCAAATAGATTTAAAGAGATAGGTATTCGAGAGGAATACTTTATGCCATATGAATGTAGATTATTTTTATGAAGAATAGTTGTTTGAGGCTATAATAATTTACTAAGGATTATTATTATTTACTTGAAACCATGTAACTGTGTGCAAACAAATTACAATTATTAAGTAGAAATGAATACTTTAAAACATATAATTATTCTTAGTACATAGGAATACATAAATCAGTAACAACTCTTTGCAAAATATTAGATAGGAATACTTCATGATATATAGCTATATGCAAAAACCACAAGAGAAAAATATACAATGAAGAGAATTTCTTAATTTTCAATCATAAAATAACACTAGACAGGTTGACATGCCGTTGAAATGAAGGAAATATCTATCTTGATTCGATAAAAAGGGAACATGCAATTTTTTCTTCATGTTTCTTCCATCTAAAAAAAGATTAGTGGGAAAATATTTGACGTTGTTGCCTTTAAGACAAAGCAATACAAAACTCAATGCTAATACAAGACTGGTTTTTATACAGCACATTAAAATGAGCACAGCCAGGTTATTCCCCTTTTCCTTGAGAGATCCCATAAAAGAGAATTACTCGTCATGAAAACGCGACGGTCTAAGAGATTATAGGAATACAACAACTACAACTCGACATTGTAAAATAAAACTATAGCAATTTATTATTTAAAAGAAATGTATAAATCAGCCCCTGACACTTTTTTCAGATTATTTAACTCAGTTTTTTATTGGTTTCCATGTCACCACAACGTTTCGGTCGATTTAATCTTCTGTCATTTTCACCTTATCTGCTGGGCTTAGAATACACCGGTTGTAGCTCCCTACAGAGGGATAGAACTCCACCGAAAAGGTGTGATATGAGTATGACATGAAAATGTATCAGATGACGAAGTTTCTGGAGATTGAAGATTGTAAATTACCCTTTGATTGTAATTACTCCCAAGTCCACTCTGACCGGGTTGGCAGTACCTGTTTGGTTCCCATCTGTGTATCAAAAAGATATGCTTGAGAATTATTTGATAGGAATAGTTGATGACATATATCATTATTATTTGATAGGAATACTTGATGACATATATCTGTAAATTAATGGCATTAAGAATAATTATTTGAAGCATTATTAGATATTTGAGACCATATAACTGTGCAAAAAATGACTATTAAATAGAAATAAATACTTGAAATCATACAATTATTAGTATCTGAGAGAAATACGTGAAATAATAAAGCTGTTGCAAATTATTTGTGCTAGATAGAAATACTTGGTATATAATTGTGTGAAAAATAAAACAAGTACACAAAAATGTAATGCCGATAAATCAAATAGTCAATCTCCTACGATCAGATGTATAATTAGTGAGGGAAAAAGTCTTGTTTTTTGCAAACATGGAAAAGTTAGCATACATTAACCGATCGGACCAACCCATTCACAATAACAAATGTAATGCAGGCTAATTACGATTAGTATATTTCATTACTTTCTTTTCAATTTGCAACTATTTTCTTATCTAAATTTCTGGGAAAAAAGTCCGTCTCTTCTTGTATAGGTCGTATATCTGAAAGCCACGGAATGAATCGTCCAAACATCTGTGGTTGCAAGTACGGGAAAAATAAACAAATCAATAGTCTTGAACAACTCATGAAAGGATTATGGCTCTGCTATATCTTACAGAAGTAGAATAATATATATAAACTGGAAAAATATTCATGATAAGAGCAAAACGTTTATTTTCTTCACACTGGTCATTTTTATATATCTGTATTGATTATAAGTTTTATACTTTTACCATCTATGCTACAATTAATAATTTAACTTCAAGTATATATATATATATATATATATATATATATATATATATATGTGTGTGTGTGTGTGTGTGTGTGTGTGTATGTGTGTATAAGTATAAGTATGTGTATATATATGTGTATATATATGTGTGTATATATGTATATATGTACGTATATATATATATATATATATATATTATATATATATATATAAATATATATATATATATATATTAATAACAAAGCGATACTCTTAAAATACTTGACCGATTATTTGGTCCTGAAGATCCGCAAAGTACCTCCCCGGGTTTAACATTTTACTTGTCCATCTGGCAAAAGTGCAAAAGTTCAGACCGGAAGAACAACGCCATACGCCATTAAGTGTGAAGAACAATTGAACATTAATAATTTATAAAGCAATTTTGAGACAGCAATTTAGAAATACTTCTCCGAATATCTCTTAAAGGTATCACAGTCTCGTGGGTTATTGATTTTTATTAATGCCGGCCACGCATAACTATAGTTTTCTCTGATCTCTGTTTGACATCGTCCAGATTATTCGGTAAGTAGGAATCTTTGAAACTCCGAGAAGAAAGATCAATCCTTCAACTGCGTGACTCTTGGATATCTCTTTTGCTTTTGTTCGTGATCGCCGATAAAAACGGTCTGTCTGGACAACGAACGGAAATGAAGCTTCGAAGCATGAAGCTAGCCGACTTATATTAAAAGAGGGTTGTTAAGGGCTCCACACGAACGAACTCTCACTGTGTTCCCCGTTACGTTGCAAAGGGAACTAACGGCTTTATCTAGGCATCTACTCACATTCTTAGAATCTTTCAAAAAGGTATTCATATAACTGATGTAAATAAGGTCATTTTCTCTATTTCTTTTCTTTTTATTGGTCGAAATTCTTATAAATAATTTACTAGAGTGTATAACAAACCAAGATCTATGTGACTGAGATTTGGTTAGAATCTAGTGAAATAATTTTAATTTCTATTTTGTTCATTGAAATAATTACAGGTTGGTGCTATTTGATTTATTGCTGTCGATAATGGTTTAGCTGGCTTTTATTTAATATATATTGTGGAGGCAATTTTGAAAAATGTTCGTTTAAGATGAAACCTTTCACGCATAGCCAAGCCTAGTGCCGATTCCCGCGACCAATGTAACGTAGGGGTCGATCGGTTTCGACCCGTTCTTCTTGGTATAATTATGCCGCAGAGTTGATTCCCTAGGCTTGTCTCTTTTTGTATTGTATTTTTTAATTGTTTTATTGGCAAGCAAACTATGTCTGAAGATAAGAATGCAGCTACAACACTTTAATAAAGGTGGCCTTAGCGTTACGATTTTCATCTAAGGAAATTCAATTGGTGGCTCGATTTCAAATCTGAGACGAGGTTGATTATATTTAATTTCGCTCTAATACTCTTGAGGAAAGGCATAAACCCCTCTGTTATTCCCCAGCTATAGGTAAATAGTTGGACTGATGGATTATATAAACATGGCAAGGGAAACAGTTTAGGAGAAGGAAAACTCTGAATTTAAACCAATTTTACTTCGCCTTAAAATGGCTCGTGGCGGAAAATGTAGGTAAATATATTCAACAAATCAGTGACTGACTTAAACAACTGTTGCCTTTTGTGTCTCATTCACACTACATAAGCAGGTGCATATTAAAGTGGTTAATATTTTAATTGTTACAGCTTCGGTAATTAATGTTTTTTTTTTTTATATAAAACTAACAATGAGTTGTTTTAGAGGTAAAATAGCTGCAGAAATTCGGAATCTAATATCAACTTCGTTTAATCATTTTTAGTCTTAACCCTGATGAAAATATTTTTGTCTTTTTTTTTCTTTTTTTTTGTCTTGTATTTTGGATTCCCCGATAAACCTTCCAATTTTGATCTGCGCGTTTTTCCCGTTTGTTAAATTTACAACAGCCATAGTACTTCAGAAAAATAAACAATTGCAGCATTTGAATTTTATTGCAGGCATTTTTTTTTTTTTACTTAAAGTTTCAGTTCTGTTTTTAATTATTTCTATTCTTGAAAACTTCTGATCCTATTTTGTTCATAAAATGCCCTAAATGTCAAATCCGCAATTTGATCAGGATAAAAAAAAAGAAATAAAGAAATGCAAAACTTGTCAACCATGTTTAATCCGATGAAATACGCAAATAACACTTTTCTATTTTTTTACAACTTTTTTTTTTTAAATTGGAAAACAATCCTTCAGTGTCTGTTTTAAATTTTAAGTAATGCTATGGCAAATAGAATAATTTTTAAAATCCGCATTTAATTGAAAAGTGTAAAGGAGATATTAATTCTTTTCTCTCCAATAAAATTAACTTCCATTCACTTCAACTATAAACACTTCACATTATTCACACAATGTCCACAACAGATGATCAACTTAATTTTTGAAATTTTACAAGAGATTTTCGCTTTATGAATTTACTTCAGATTTTTCTTTTTTTCTGGTGGATTTCTTAAAAATAACTTTTGGTTAAAATGTGTTGAAGACAAACTACTAAAATTTTGTACAGCTGTCCTTCCATGAAGAAAGAAACATTTTAAATCGCAAAATATATATTTTTAAGATTATAGTTGATGGAGATAAACATAATAGTTATAGTAAAAACAACTTTATTACAATATAAAATAACAAGTAGTTATTTTATGAAAATAGCAGTATATAGCAAGGATTTCAAGTTAGATCGATTGCCTGCCAGATAGCGCACTTAGCGTAACGTTTATTGTCGAAGAAAATGAAATCGACGACCAGAGTTCAAATCCTGAACGATGCTGTTTGCCTTTCACCTCGCGCTAATGACTTTTGAAAAGGCATGAATTCATTTCTTCTTCCCCTTGCTATAGATAAATCGTACAATAGAATGGGTTCTTTAGCCTTGGTAAGTAAAACAGTTTAGGCGAAGGAAAACTCTGAATTCAAACCAGCGTTACACCTCTTGAAATTGACTTTGTGCCATATCCTGCCCATGGCGGAGGGGTTGGGTGAATGTGTAATCAAGAAACCCCTTTTTTACGGGAATCTTACACGGCTCGCAAGGGTACAGTCCGCGTATCACCGAGAAAGTGGTCGTATTTATAATGTTTTATATCATAAGGAAATCTGATCTCTCTGATAAGATAAAGGGACAATTCTTCCAAGCCGTAGCCTTGTCAGTGTTGCTGTATGATCGCACTACTTGGACTCTAACGAAACGATTAGAGAAAAAGCTAGATAGGAACTACACAATGATGCTGCGTTTTCTTATCAAACAAATCTTGCAAGCAGCACCCCACAAAAAAACAGGTGTATGGCTACTTACCAACAATCATTTAAACCATTCAAGTAAAATTAACAAGACATGCTGGCCACTGCTGGAGAACTAAGGTCGAACACTTAAATGACGTTCTCATGTGGAGAGCTACACTCCCGTGTAGGCCTACCAGCAAAACCTACATCAATCAGCTCTCTCTATATATTCAGTATATATACAAATCGAATAAAAAGTTGAACAAATGTTAAATTTAGCTGCTACAAATTCAAAAAGGTCTGTGTGTTATATACAACATACTTTTTGTTCTAAATTTCAACGCCTACATTTGGGAGTGTGTGTCTTATACACGAGTTCGTATTATGCATGAATAATTATGGTGAAGGTAAAAGGTATTGTTTGTGTTGTGTCTGATCATCACCTTCTACCCTAAAAGTTATAGCCTTGTATCAGGTTTAGAAATGCCATACAATATTGTAGTCTTATTTTTCTTTGGGGGGTGGGGATTTCGTTATCCAAATTTAGGGAGCGTGTTATACATGAATGCTTGTTATGCACAAATAATTAAGGTAAAGCTTTGTAAAAAGATATAATATTTTTGTGTTATCAGAAAATTCCAAAGACAATGACCGACTGGGTCAGTTTGCGAGAGAGTCATGGGTATCCGTGCTGTCAGCGCCACCTGAGAATGATGATGATGATGATATGTATAAATACAAAACTTTTTGTTCAGTAATGTTAAAGCAATCTCTTAACTGTCAGTTATCTACGTGACTACAAAGATGCTCACTGAAAGCCACTTTTGATAATATTACACAAAAACATCGACTTCTATTGCGCGTTACGGTGTTCCTTGATACAACTAGACGAAGTTGAAAGATTGAGTGAGAACGTCACGATTACTATCGGCAAACGGGCAACACATCCTAGGAGTTTGTGTCTACTTGTAACCATCTTCAACACAGAAGATCACAAACAAATTACTCAGACTGCTCCTCTTGAAAATGTCTGAACAAAGATTCTCATGTTTAAAATAGCCTATACTAATTTACCTGGTAATTGACAAGGGAGAGAGAATTGGTTTATCACTGACAGCTATAAAACACACACAACACACACACACACACACACACACACACACACATATATATATATATGTATATATATATGTGTGTGTATATATATATGTGTGTGTATATATATGTGTGTGTGTGTATACATATGTGTGTATATATATATGTGTGTTTATATATATATATATATATGTGTATATATATATATATATATATATATATATATATATATATTATATAATAGTGCGTCGTTTATTTTGTAGACAGTCGCAATAAGTTTACTACCGAGAAATGGGTAGCTGAGTAAATTAATGCCAAAATGAATTTGTTATAAGAAGGGGGGTAAGTGTACCCCTCCTCCCTACAGACAGAACCACACGGAGAAATGTCTTACTAGGAGGAAAAGAGTCTGTTGTTTGAACTGAGACACAAATAGCATATCAGGCATCGCATTATCTGAAAGCTAATTCCTAAAATAATGAGCCAGGTGCGAGACAGGAATTAATATAAAGAAAAAAAAATTGTCGAAATATCACCAAGACAATTTTTTGTAACGTATTTCGCTCAATCTAAATTATTTCAACATAAAAATTTATGAATATTTTAACGGCATGTCAACCTGGCCAGAATTATTTTATTCCTATATGTTAATTGCGTTAATTGTGCATTTATATTTACATTTCCTTGTGTAGTTGTAATATATATAATACCTAAATAATGAGAATGGAATCGTCTGTCTTTCCTATAAATATTGTATAACGTAACCTCGGAAGATAGAAACAACGAACTTTTTAATTCAACCTAGAATTACGGAACTTTTTGATTCAACCTTGCAATTGCTTATTACTCTGTTCACCTTGTATCTTTGCTAAGTAAATCTTTTCCCCTGTCCTTAATACTCATTGTGTTCCTTCCTATTATTTCTCTCTTAACTCTTATACTCTTAAATATTTTTGCGCATAGTTATGATATCAAGTATTCCTACGTAACACAAATAGTTTACACGCGGTTTTATGGCTTCCTGTAATTATTTCCATCTAATAATAATTTTTGTATAATTATATTTCAAGTAACTATTGATAATCCTTAATAAATAATTATAGCTTCAAATAACAAATAATTTGCAGAGTTACAACATATCAATTATTCCTATCTAATACAAATAATTTTCAAACATCCATTTGACTCATCGATACAATCCTAAAAAGTACGACCAGCAAAGTGGACCTGGGAGTACTGTCAATGAGGATATACTCCTCACTCCCCAGATCTACAGAGCTGGAACATCATCACGAATGCAATACACAGGTCACTTCTTTTTAGTGGTGAAAGAGGTGTATTACTATCCTGTAAAAGATGTAGTCGGTGTATTGTAAGCCTCACTGACGGGGTTTTAACTTCTTAAATGAATATATTGTGCCGTAATGGAAATCCCTACTAAATGATTTGGCCTGTTTTATAACAAGGCATTCAGAGGGGGGCTTCGGACCGTGCAAGAATGCCGACATAGGATATAATTATGCGTTGCATGATAGCTTTCGTATTACACCACATTCTTTTAAAAGAAAATCTAGTTTTGTCAAATCTCAAATACGATGTATCACAATAGAAATATTCATTGAAATTTAAACACAGAACTGAAGTAAACTAGAATAACCGAAGACATATGCAGTTAACTGATGCTCCTGTTAGAAATACTTACCATTTAGCATCGTGTATAAGATGAACTTTGCTTTATGGTAATTGTAATTATTAATTAATGCTATCAATTTTTGAACAATTATCTTTAAATTTTAGCGTTACAATATATATATATATATATATATATATATATATATGTGTGTGTGTGTGTGTGTGTGTGTACGTATGCATATATGTGTGTATGTATATATATGTATGTATGCATATGTGCATATATGTGTATGTATGTATATATATGTATGCATATATATGTATGTATGCATGAATATATATATATGTGTATATGTATATATGTATGCATGAATATATATATATGTATATGTGTGTATGTATGAATGAATATATTGATATATATATATCGGATAGCGAAGACATGAAGTCAACATCGCTTGTTAAATGACCATTTTTCGCATATGCCATTTTCAAACAAAATGCTTGATGTGAAAATCGCATAGGTGAGATACGATCAGTTACCAAGCACCATTGACTACACTAAATTAGATATACTTTCAATGATGTTACTTTTTACTTATAAAAAAGCAAACTACATTATCAATATTAAACACACTCACATATATATATATATATATATATATATATATATATATATATATATATATTATACACACACACACACACACACACACACATATATATATATATATATATATATATATATATATATATATATAATGATCTATTGCACTGATAAATAAAAACAATATTATACTTAGTATTTAGTTTTTATACCACTCTGTTCTTTTTAGTATTGAGATCTTTCACTTTTATGTCTAGCAGTCATATTGTATTTTTATCATTCCTATAATGAGAATATATATATATATATATATATATATATATATATATATATATATATATATATATATATATGTATGTATGTATATGTAATAATTTATATGCGCATGTGTCCAGTCCACCTATTGATAATGCTTAGAAGTGAATACCAGATAGCACACACACACACACACACACACACACACACACACACATATATATATATATATATATATATATATATATATTATTTATTACCAATTAGTGGCCAATCTTCTTGATACATGCTCAACGTCATTCTTTCTGAATCCACTACCAACGAACAGTCTTGATCAACGCAAAGAAAAGGTGAAGGATACAAGCTGTTTATGGCCAGGATTAGCACAGGTGCTCCACTCATTGTTCAGTCTGCATACCTATGAACAAACTAATCCACCAACTGGTCTGTTGACTGACAACCTAGCAATAAACTTGTAAACCAACCATCCCCACAAACGAGACATTGTAATATACACCCAAATTTACTTAGCAGTATATGCAGAATTTTTGTTTTTTCTTCAGAGTCAGTTTTGGCAAGAGAAAAGAATAACATATGTTATGTTTGAATAGTTGGCAATATATAACAAACACAATATATATATATATATATATATATATATATATATATATATATATATATATATATATATATATATATACATATATAAATAAATGCGATCCTGGTAAAGAACAAATGCAGAAAAACACTTGAATAAACAAACTATCAGATGAACCTGCCAAAAACATGCATATACATGCAAGGTACAGAAGCACGTACATATGTATGCACATGTGTGGACTGTAAAAATACCACAAATATGGAAACACTCCTTGTCATAAACAAGACCACACAAGATGCCTGTCGTAAAACGCTAGTTAGAAAGAAACCCTCGCAGACCAATTGCTAAAGAGGTATGTTCGATCTTCACCGGAACGTTTCCAATGTTCCTGCATGAAAGTGATAGTTAACAAGTATAACTGGTATTTACTAAGCTTAGTTTAGTTAGGTACAAGGCTAGGAATATGAAACCTCCAGTAACATGCGTACTCACTAACACTAATTGGTTAACCTTGCTCTGTACCCATACAATCCGCAGGGCGCTCCCATGCCGGAAACTGTTGGAAAAGTGTTTTGTTGCGTAGAAAATAAAGCTTAAATTGTTGGGATAGTGAATTCACTCCTATCCCGACTTCATACAACAGTGGCCATGTGTTAAACTAAACAAAACTTGATAAATATTTACAAAACTTAAATACATCAAAAGACTTATCGTTTGATATTCGGCTTTTTTTATTCATCTCTGTTAATCGTTTCTACAGAAGGGATGGTGTATTTGTGTATATATATATTGACCATTAGAAAATAGTAAGATATAAGTATAAACGTATCTAACTAGAAGGTGTAATAGTAACTCTGCGCCACCGCGCATGACATATGTGCCCAACAGTTCAGATGTGAACCGCTCGGCTGCTTACGCAGGTGAATTTGTTTATAGAGTTGAAGGCTTGTTTAGTACTAGCCACACTTTAGAATGAGGTAATAAAAGAAGAACAGTGCAACAGTATGTATTTACCAAACCCTCCGTTAAGATCAGAATGCGATATGAGGTCAATTTCTAAGTGGGGTTTAACAGTTTTGAATTGGATTTGCACTTACCTTTCTATAGGCCGCTTGTCATACCAAGATTAAAGAGTCTGGTCTGTACTACTATTTACCCAATTGTATCCATAACTTTCCCAAATCTATTAGTTTGGTTGACTCCCCAAAGTGAGAGAGATCAGTCTACCGTAAAGATTTCTTTGTGGCTTAGGAAAAATACATAAATTTCAGCCTTTTCCAAGATCATCAGCGCGAAATGGGGTGAATAGGGTCACTTTTAGGATTTGAACTTGGCTTGTTAAATCCATTTCCTTCAACGATAACCGTTACCCCAGGTATTTACTTAATGCACAATTAAATGTAATCAGTATTTGATTAACAAATGTGCCTTTTTGTATCTTTCAAAAATGAGAAAAAGATTAACTTTGGCGCATTGATATTACCGGGTTATTACATGGTTATGTCGACGTTAAAACGTTTCATTTTATATAAAACCTTCATCAGAACAATTGTATGAGCATGGTGCCGTTTACTCTAAGTTAGAATTCTTTTCAATAAGAAAATATTAGAGAAATTTTTCTCAACTATTTCTCTATTTTTCGTTTTCATTTTCAAAAGAATTCTAACTTAGGTCAAACAGCATCATGCTTAGATTAGACAACACCATACTATTCCTGTTGTCCGAATGAATATTTTATAAAAAAAGAAAAGAATCGTTTTAACGTCGATTTCACCATCTACAAATAAAATTATATTTTAGAATTCTTTTTTTATATCTATACACATACACACACACACACACACATATATAAAGTCCTGTTTTTAACGACTAAATATGTTGTGCGAGACAATAATCGTATTTTTCACTTCCGTGGTTGTCCTTAATTAATCAATTATTTTGATTAATTCATTACGATTAACCCTGATGATCCATTTTGGTGTGACTTACGTGGGTTATCTATCTATAAATTTCTACTATATATATATATATATATATATATATATATATATATATATATATATATATATATATATATCCTTTTGCGTAGGAAGGCTAAGCGCTAGTTTTTATGAAGTAGGAATGATTCCAGCTAATACGTCAGTAGGGTAGGAATATTTTAACTAAGCTCCGAGATTTTGCCGTTTTGCCTGATGGTGCTGTATTTTCTAATATCAATAACACACATCCGAATCGAGTGTTTATGCTCGGCACACAAGAGATCTGAAGGTGTTTTATTGGTGTCTGTGTTTTTCTTTTCGACGAGAGCGTAGAGAGAAGATGGCAAGCAGCTAGGTTCTCGCAAGTAACCGCCACTTATTCGCTATCCTAAACACCGGAAGCCTCGACAAGCGATCCTGAACAATATGTTACAGCGGGAAAACAGAGATCCCGACAAGAGACCGGATACATTTCACAATTGCCTCTCCTTCTCTTTTCTTTCTTTCCGTGTTTGATTGTGTCTTCCTCCATCCCTCGTAAATGTAAATGTGCTTTTCTGCAACATGACCTGCATGTCATATCATCTTTAAATGTCTGTTTTTCATTATGTATAAAAGTAAAGTAAAGTAAAGGTAGGATCGTACTTTTTAGTTAAAGGTGCTAAATCTATATCACACAAGAATTTATATATTAATACTCTTGTTCTTTAAACTTCCGACCATTATCATCTTGAATCAATCGAACATAAGGAAAAGAAGAAAAGAAGGGAAAAATGTGTTAGAGAGGGTTAAGTCAATATTATTATACTTTTTACATATTGAACTATTTCACAATAGTTCTTAAGTAAACTTATCAAAAGTTGTAATAACTAAATTATCATACTGTGGTACATCCATAGGTAATGTTAGTAATATATAATTATGCCTCTGTATACGAGCCTAAAATAAATACATTATGCGAATGTTAAGGGAATATATACTGGCGTGAAATGAAATTGAAACACTCGGAAAAACGATTCTGATTTTAATCGGTTGTGCGTGTGGATAGGCCTAACTCCACGGACAACCGATTTTCACTAAAATTAGATTGGTTTCAAACATTTTTTTTTTGGTATCTGAGGAAGGTTCAACTTTTAATGGTAGTCACTGAAAGTAAACTGCATAAAGATTCAGCCATATTGTAGTGTTAAAAAATCAACATGGCAGAAAGGTATTTTTTTGCGTGTGTATGTATGTCAGCAAATATGATGCCACTTTAGATGACGTCATTGAGTTGAACCATATTTGAATATACAGGGGGTATTTTTTTAAAGTTAACATTTCTTTTCCTTTATACGATGGAGGGGGGAACTAAGGGGGTCAGTTCAAAAAAAAACACTGAAGTAACAACTACACAAAGAATGTAAATATAAATGTACAATGAATGTGATTAAAATAAGCCTAGATAGGTTGACATGCCATTGAAATCAATCACCAAACAGGAAAAAAGAGTTGTTGTTTTGTTTTTTTTCGTAATTACTAACTATTTTTGTCCTTAACTAGTTTCGACCTTAGGTAGTCACCAGAAGGACTAAAGTTTTCTGAAGCTTTTTAAAAAGTTCCTAAAGATTTTAAATGCCACAAAGGATGCGACGAAAACTGAACCAGTAACATAGCATATTCATACATTATATATATATATATGAGAGTAAAAAACAGGATGTTTGAAATGGCGATAGCCGACAATTTGGGGGAGAATATGTGCTTAATTGAAGTCATACCTAATTTGAAAATTAATTAGTTGATAATTAATGAATTAGGCGTGCATATCTGTTCAAATGTAAGGCGTAAACAAATCGAGAAAAAGTCGATCTATGTATGTACATTTCGGCATATTATGCCTCATCAGCACACACACACACACACACACACACACACACACACACACACATATATATATATATATATATATATATATATATATATATATATATATAATCCTTGTGTAAGCATTTTCATAGAGATCACAATCACTACACTCTAATCGCTGGAAGAATGCATTTGTCACACAAAAATGAAAATTTAACTCAAGGTCACTTTAATATTAACACCCCTATATACGCATGTATGAATGAGCAAGGATAAAAATACTAAGTTCCCGAAACCTATATCATGAAGACGAAAGACTACACTGACCTTGTTCAGATAGTTGATATGTTTTTTTTTCAGGTTTGAAATCCTGGGGAACAGACTCGCTCCTGTTTTTCTCTTCTATTTTTTTTCTTCTTTTTATTTTTATTTTTATTTTTTTACTTTTTCTCAACTACCAAAGAAAACATACCAGAAGATGGGAGTGGTAAAAGGGGAAATGTTATACTCAGCTCTCAGCTCAAAATCGGGATAGCATCACACAGATCCGAAACAGAGTTGCTGGAGAGTGACATTTTGATCCCTGGCAGACCCTACGGATACTTTCATTCTAGGCAGATGTGTCGATCCATGTATGAATAATTTCATTTTTAGGGTACGGTCATATATATATATATATTATATATATAGAGAGAGAGAGAGAGAGAGAGAGAGAGAGAGAGAGAGAAAGGGGGAGGAGGGAGAGATCGATCCCACACATGTTTGTTTGTATATGTAGGCAGAATAGGCTTCTTATGCAAGTAAAACTACATCTGTCTCCTTGCTTCTACCTACAATCTGTCTCTTTGTATTTGTACATAAATAACTCGCTTATGCATATGCATTTGAAGAGACACATATTCATGTTTATGTATACCTTTGTTATTTGAAGGTTCACATCCTTTGTTTTCACATATGTACCATAGATACAAAGCTTACACCTGCCTATGTCGGTATATTTATTAGATGTGTGCAAAAGTTATGGCATCCTCCTAAAAATTAGAAACCGAAAACTTTATATTTTTTTATAAGTACACTTGAAATCATTACACACACCTCACGTATTAATACACACCTTATTTATTCATAGAATCACGCACACACACACACACACACACACACACACACACACACATACACATAATTTCATATGCGTTTGCAAATAACTCTATGTTATATACAATTATAATTAACTTTTTCCACTGATATCATTTTAAATTAGTAAAGTGCAGTAATCTTTGCACAAGAATACAGAGCAATGTCACACTATTTCTATTATGAAATTACTAAATTATTACTAAGACCTTCTAGCAAATGATAAGAAGGGTTTAGGGTTTCCATAAGAGCATAGTGTCGGAGCAATCATATAGATGCTAGGAGGGATAACCAATTGATTGGAGGAGGCCTCTCCGACCAACTGTCTAGCCTAAGTAAGGGTCAAAGTAAAAAATAAAAAATAAAAAAAGGCCCAACGTGTTCTTTTGTTTGGATGAATATAGAATGAACATAGAGTAGCCATATTGTTTCTTGCATCAATTCCTGTTGAATTTGTTGCCGCATTAAATCTGTTCGGCTCAAATCGAACAAGATAATGATTGTCAGGCGAATTGTTTAAACTTTGACCCATGAAAGGAATTTGACTTTTGAAGAAAAGTCGTCAAACAGAATAAATATCAGTTACACAAATAAAATGAGGAACTGAGATGAATAAAATTCACGAATCCTCTGGGTTTCACGTGATCTATTCTCAAGTAAGTTTGTATCGACACATCGTATTTGGACTCACTTTAAATTACGGCCATAGCACGCTGAAAACACTGCTAGATCACCGAAGTTAAACAGCGATGAGCTCGTACAATACTAAATTGTGTGACTACTTAAGCAACAGAAGGTGCTGTAAACAGCTTGAGTCAAAAACGACTTGCTTCGGCATTAAATGACCCGAAAAGGACTGAGATGCTGTCAAAAACTACCAATCAAAATAAACCAAATCTGGACTCCCTTTGAGGATATATCACGTGAAACACAGTCGTGAGATTCAGAAGCATAAAGAGAATGTTCACATTTAAAGAAAAGACATTTTTTCATGTGACTAATAATCTAGGAAATCTCTTGGGATAGCAAGTAACCCATGCAAAGGATTTGATAATAAAAAACAACTTTGGGTTAGTTCTAAATCTTTTTTAAAAGTTTTACATTATATGAGGTGGCCTGTCTTTGATAGAGAGCACCGCATCAGGAAAACAAGTTGTTTTACAATTTTGCATTGAGACATATTGAATTGAGTCATAGATAAAAATCTGTTTTAGTAGAATATAATTTATTCAGGAATAATTTAACAATTGATAAATAAAAACCACTAGTATACTCGCGATTATTTTGAATCATCTCCTGCCATTTATCAGGTAGCTTGTTGATTCCTCTCAGGTAAAATTCAGCTGATTTTGAGCTCAAAAAGTTTTCTACAAATGTTTTCACCTAATCTTCTTAAGAATATTCTTCCCATTCAGAGCATTTTGTAGTATAAGAAAAAGATAGAAATCAATTGGTTCAAGGTTTGGTAAATATGGAGGATGGGATATAATAGACTAACCTAAATGCTATATTTTTCCTGTGTGATACTTGGCGAATGTGACCATGCGTTATCATGGAGAAGCGCAACGTTTCTGCTATTAACGAGTGCATGGCGTTTTAACATATTTTCCCATGTTGCAGATATTGAGAGTATAAGTCGGCATTGAGTGTCTGGTTGCAGTTTAAAAACTCAAGATAAATATCAACGCAGTGATTCCACCATGAACACAACAAAATTTCTTCCATTAAGCTCCGCCTTTGGGGTGGGCGGCGGAGATGAATTCTTGTTAATTCATTGCCTTTTATGTTGAACATTGCCAAAAAGATCCACTTTACGTCACCTGTAAGGATATTCTTGAAAAACAGGTAATTTCTTTGCCTTGAAAGAAGACTTGTTGCTATATATATGCGCTTTTTCTTATTCTTCTCGCTAAGAGTATGAGGAGCCAAAACGCCCAGATTGCTCACTGTTCATATCTTTTGCAAGTGGTGACAGGTTACGCATTGGGATATGTTGAGGTCAAGTGCTAATTCTCGAGTACTTTTGGATGGATTACATTCTTAATATTCTCGTAAACTATTTTGATAGAGGTTTGAGGAGCATCCTGGCCTGAGTTTATATTTTAAGGACGAATCACCTGAACGAAACTTTGAAAACTAGTTTCGGGTCTGGCGGTCACTAATGACACATTGGCCTTAAACACTACAAATGTGATTAGCTTTTTCGTTACCGTGTCTTTGTTATTCCTAGATTCACACAACATTACATGTCGAATATGCACTTTCATTTCCTCCGTTTTATGGGCGTTATATCATTGATTAAATTATGATGCGTACTTTTTCATTACTGAAACAGGAATGAGCGATAAAGGCACTTTTTAATCAGGTCATTTTCGATTGTGTTTAAAACGTTGGAAGTTTGAAATGCGTAGTTACAACCTGCTTCTAAGAAACGGAAATTATTTATAACTCAACGATTTCAGCCAATGGACGAGATAGACGAAAAATATCTCTATAACAAGCAGACTATCCCTTACAAATAATTCTCGAGCTAATTCTAGAAATTATAAAATGCTAACGTTGAATGAATGGGGGAAAACTGAAGGAGAGAATTCTCACTCAGTTGTGGGTAATGCAAAAAATTTGTTTCAGAAAAAGTTTCCTATTTTAAATACCTTGAATATATATATATATATATATATATATATATATATATATATATATATATGAGGAAAAATGAGTAAAGAAAAGAAATGTAAATGGATAAAATGAATTTAATCGATATCACATTAATCGATATCACTTACACATGTGTTTCGGTCAGTTTATGTGTGTGAAAATATTTCGCACACATACAAGAATCGACCTTCATCAGAGTGAACATTTATTTTAAAATTAGTTAAAAAAAATGTTCACTCTGATGAAGGTCGATTCTTGTATGTGTGCGAAATATGTTCACTCTGATGAAGGTCGATTCTTGTATGTGTGCGAAATATTTTCACACACATAAACTGACCGAAACACATGTGTAAGTGATATCGATTAATGTGATATCAATTAAATTCATTTTATCCATTTAGATTTCTTTTCTTTACTCATTTTTCCTCATATTGTCGGATTCAATTACATATATATATATATAATATATATAATATATATATATATATATATGAAAATCATGCACACATAAATCTATATTTGTCTGTAAAAAGTAGCTAGTCTATAAATCTAGTGTTTGTGTGTATGTATCTATTGTGGTTCTGAAGACGTGTGGTTGCGTATATAAAAACCCACCTTACCCTTTACTGTGAAAGGAAAAAAATTTTCCGAGCGTATTACACCATCTTTGTGTGCACATCTTTGAATTTTCAACTTAAGCTTTCAAACCTGCTGCTTGCTCGCCGCCTCAGATAAAAGCAAGTTCAGTTGTGTGTATATAATTCCACTCCATATATGTTCGGATCATGGCTTATCCGATGCAAACGCTTAAAAGGGCTACCGGCGCATCACCAGCGAAGAGAAAAAGCCGTCCCACGTGATTTCTGCTATGTCAAAATCATGGAAAAGAAAGATAGAAAATAAAATCTATAAAATTTTACTGAAATCTTTTGCGTCTCGCAGCGGTATTGCTCTTGTGTTATTGCTCATTGTATATGTGTGTTTATATAT
>CM042139.1:76954629-76997129 GCA_023376005.1 Doryteuthis pealeii
AAGAGAAAGAGGTGGTGAAATACTCATGTGTATGTATATATATACACATGCATGTAAGAATTCATTTTCATATTATCAATCAAAGCCTGAAGAAGATACCAGAAGATCTGAAACACGTGTTGCACATGTAAAACAAAAAGAATTAAAAAAAATTTTTCTGAGAACAAAATACATTTTGCGGACCTTCCTTTTTTATAAAATATTGAATTTTTTCCCGTTGGAACCAGAACAACATTTTATATATATATATATATATATATATATATATATATATATATATATATATATATATATATATATATATATATATATAGAGGGCGCGTGGTGTAATGGTCACCGTCGTAAGATATGGACACGGAAAGACAAGTTCAAATTATGGACGAGGCTGTTTTCATATAGGGCTAATACCTATGAGGAAAAGTATGAATCCAACTATCCTCCCTCCAGCTATGGATAGATTGTCGGGCAGAATGAGCTCTTTAACCTTGCATGGCAATCAATCTAGGAGAAGGGAAACTCTAACTTTAAAACTGTTAAACTCCGCTTAAGAAATTAATCTTGTGCCACATTCTACTTGAGTTGAAGGGTTGTTTAATTTATAAGATATTTTAAAATATGCAGTAAAATTGGTGAATATAATTATAAATATATCTATCTCATATAAGAACACTAATACATACACAGCAAGTTAGTATAATCTCTACATATTCATCAGAACACATATATAGTGATGGTGTTTCTTGAGATATTTTGTAATACTCTTGGGAAAGGTATCAATCCAATTATTTTTTATCTAGCTATGGGTAAATAGCTTTAGAAATTAACCTTGTGTTGCATCCTACTCGTCCGGAGAGGTTAGTACAAAGTAAACAAATATACACACAATATTTGGGTGAGAGCTTTTTATACATCACTGTTATCACGCTTATCATAATCGTCAATTTGTCATTGTATGTGTTACCATCAATTGTACATAGACTTCGGCGACTGGCGGTGCTCTTGGGTCTCGAGTTACAAATGGAATCAGATTAATCTAATTCCTCCGTTTTAAACTCATTTAAATGAAGAATAACTTGAAAATCCCTTTGGCTATTCAATAATCTTTTCGTGGTATTCATGAAATTGAAATTTGATAATAAATAGTTCAGAAATCGCAAATTAAACACGTAATTTCAAACTTCGGTTTGATTTCGTAGCATATACTACTCTTGAGTAAAACTGATATGATTAAATCAAGGTATTGAATTTTGATCATAAATAGTTGAGAAATCGCAAAATAAACACCTAATTTCAAACTTCGGTCTGATTACGTACCGTATACTACTGTTTGACAAAATTGATATGACTAAATCCGGTAGTAAACAAACGCAAGTGTTTGACCAGTAATATCTGACGAGTTTATCAGAAAATGTTTAACGCTACTTTCGAAAAAGGACAAAAACTGTGCAAAAGGTTTGATTCTGATCTCATCCACATTTGCCATACCGTGGTAGCAACATATCATCTACTGAAAACATAAACATAGGTAAAACATGGGCCGCTATTGACAGGTTATCCATCATATGGAAATCTTTTTTAACTCTTGATTGCTTTCATTGTAGGATTCTTTTCGTTTTTGTTTTTTTTACAAAGTGTCATATATGAATAAAGTGTTGCTGCCGACACTAGAATTGGAGCACTGATCGCCAGAGAATAAATAAATTCATTTGATATAAATAAAGTTACCGTGCTGCTACTATCAGGTGCACACTGTGTTTTAAGCGACTCCGTATTTTCTTAGAAGCGCGTGTATTACGGATAAGCGTAATCTTTAGTTTATCTCTATTTCTGTTTCCTTAATGTATTTATTTTTTTTGTAATTAAATACATATGATATCGCTTAATTTTTCTTCTATTATTTACATTATGTACATGTAACGTTACAAAACAGTTTTTTTTTTAATATTACCGGCGAGCTTTGGACTTATTTTAAATATTTCATTTTGATAAAAGATTAACTCTTTGCCAAGCAAATTTTCCCCACGGCTGTATAAAAAGTTTTTGGTATTTTTTACCTGTATGATGGGATATTTCAAAGTTAACTATCTATTCACCTCAGAACTCGTTTTATTCAAATAAAGTACTATTATTATTGTAATCTTGGTTCTTCTGCTCAGTTGTAATGAACTAACCATTAAGTTTTGTACTTTGTTTGGGTGTGGTGGGAGAGTCAGGGTGAGAGGCTCAAAGTTGGCAAAGAGTTAGATCAAAATTGAATATTGATAAAAACTTTACTTGGTTGTGTATTTAGTGTTGAGAAAAGAGTGATAAAACAAAACATTATTCATAATGCTACTCACAAACTTACCATGAAAGTACGTACACAATTTTTTATGAAATTTTAATGCAAAATTAAAATTAAATATTCATCTGCCTAATTTGATATGACCAAAATGAATTTATAACATAATTGTTCGTAAACTTTGATTTGTGTATGTACTTTTAATTTAATGACTAATTTAAAGTGTATATTTCTTTTCTTTTTTTAGGTAAGTGGTTACACATAATTTTAATTCTGAAAGTGACAAATTATCAAGGTAAGAAATGTATTTATCCTGATATCTTTCCAACAGATCGATTAAACCTTTTCCTCTATAAGATAATCATTTGTGGGTCTGTGTGTAGTATGGTCAGTTCTGATCATTTGTGTGTGCCTATGTTTGTGTATAGGGGTTAGGTATGGCAAGAACATAAACAAATAATTAAATATATATTTTAAAAATTCCAGAGTATTTGAATTGAAAAAAAACTATATATATATATATATATATATATATATATAATATATATATATATATATATATATATATATTACGCAGCATATTTTCTTGGTTGAACTGTGCAGACGTTTTGCGTCTGCAATGTTTGTTCATAATCTTTTCTAGTTGCCGAATAGATGATATTATATCAGGCTGGAATTGGCTGATGTATTTGCTATAACTTATCTGCTCCCAATTACTGTCTGTCCCTTCAGGGGACATCATCAGGGAGAAATGTATATATATATATATATATATATATATATATATATATATATATATATATATATATTCTTTCTGTGTGACATTTATGAGGAATCACTCACCCATTCTCTTCTCTGTCAATCATTGTAACAAAGAGAATGAAAAGATATAGAAATTGAAGGATGGTGAAGCATGAAAAACAATAATCCTCACCAAAAAAAAAAAAATGTCATACTTTGCTGAATCATATTTTGTTATTATAAAAAAGCAATGAAGCAATTTGAAGATATATGAATAAATTATCTTGTTAAAAATATGATTCTGTCACAAAATGTTAATCTAATAATGACATGTTTGAAGGAAATGTTGAGAGAAACGAACCTGCATTTATTGTATACTGTAGTTTTGAATATATCACCTAAGGTACATGTAGATAAAAAAAAAAAGGTTTTGATTTTTTTTACTGTTTTCCTTATCTTTATTGTGGCATGTAAAAACGCGACGTTTCGACCGCAGTATCCTCCGGCCTTGTTCGGGTGTTCCTTGTCTATCTGAACATCGCAATGAGCCCACCTTTGAAACCACTTTTAATAATTTGACTGTGATCAAACAAGGCATCGAAGAACTTTTGATGATCTCATTCAAATAATGACGTCATTATCAATCCAAGATGCATCACGATCATAAAAAAATTGTTCACAGACACACACACACACACACACGCACACACACACACACACACACACACATATATATATATATATATATATATATATATATATATATATATATATATTGGGGATAATATTGGAGCTATATTTCCAAGTAGATAGTGCTCAATATCATTAGTAGAGCATTTATATTTGAATTAAAGTAGCGTAGCCATGAAGTTAACACCTGGAAATAGAAAACTTAATTCTTACTGAACAATCAAATAGATGGCCCTGTACCAGACTCGGTTTTGTCAGAATAAATTGATGATTAAACGTTAAAATAGAACTGAACGTCATAGACAAATTTAAGTATGATCTCACAATATCCATTCGTACATACTATTCGAGTTATATGTGTATACGTGTTAATACTAACACATACATTTGTAAGTAAAAAATGTTTCATACTCGCTCACAATTAGGAATACACACTGTGTAAAAAAAAATTTGATGAAGACATAATAAAAAAAAATTACAAGACGTGAACCGGAAAATCCAATGGCATCATTCATTTTCCGATATTTTCTATTTTTTTAAAGTAATTTAGTTTAAAAACAATTTTATTTAGCCTTTTCAATGATTGCTTCCCATATCGTGTTACTACTCAAGAGATCACAGCAGCTCAACATATGAGATGTCGTCTCTTCCAATGTCCTTCCCTATCTATTATTTTAACTTTACCCCACAAAGGTAGATGATTGCCCTTTACTCTCGATATATTCTATATATTTATTTCTATATTTATTGCCATACGCAGCTTTTCTATTTCCCTTCGCATGTTCTTCTAATCTTACTTTACTTACCACAATAAATTTGAGGTCAGCAGTCCGAAAAATCAAAATTATACCCACCAAGCCTCACCTCAAAAATTCAGGCAAATAAGAAAATGTTATAGAATTTATCTCACGAGGCATAGTCAGAATTGTTGGAATGCACGAGAAGCAATTATTGTCATAATACTTTGAATGACGCTTTGTTTTACTCAACGTCTTTAAATCAATGTGTCAACTTGATTTTGAGTTGTTTTCTAATATCACTCAAGGTAATACTTGAAACTATTGATCAAAATTTCTTGTCAAATTCTGTCTGCTTAAGATACAAATCTATACATGCAAACGCTAGGAAATAGAAATAGGAACTGAATTCTTTTTTTTCATATATAACTAAATTTCATTTACAATAAAAGGAAAAATTATATAAGGAAAATAGTTATTATAAAAGGATATATATATATATAGATGATGGAGCATAGGAAACGAGAAAATCAATTATTTTTTAAAATCTAATACCGTATTATTCCGATCTTTGAGAGCATATATATATATATATATATATATATATATATATATATATATATATATATACTCAGAGAGAGAGAGAGAGAGAGAGAGAGAGAGACACACACACACACACACACACACACACCACACATATATATATATATATATATATATATATATATATATATGTGCTCTCACAGATCAAAATAATATGGTATTAAATAAAAAGAACTGATTTTTGTTACCATTGGTTTCAAACCAGCGCATTAGCCACATCCTCAACACAAGCGTCTTGGAAAAATGTTTTTCTTGGGAAATTCGTCTTCGGTACAAGCGGCTAATACGCTGATTGCAAACCAATAGAAACAAACGCCTTTACTTGTATAGTACACCATAACAAAGAAATATTGCTCTTACACCATTATTTTTCATTTCTTCAATACAATATATATAATATATATATATATATATATATATATATATATAGAGAGAGAGAGAGAGAGAGAGAGAGAAAGATAGAAAGAGAGAGATAAATAATGAATATATATATTTAGTATATATTTATTTGTATGGAAACAAATCTGGTTCCATGCTATCCAAACTTAATTGTTTGATGAAGCCCTTATTTCAGGGTTTATTTGCTGATATCTACAATTATCGGCCATTATGCAAATAAAAGTGTCCATCTTTCATACCGGCTAATGCCTTGTTAATGCTATTTCTTATATATAATCATAGTCTTGTATATAGTGAATTTTAAAAAATGTTTTTAAGTTCACGTATTTAAACTTTCTGTCTGGGGATAAAATGATTTAAAATGGCTGCTTTTCAGCTTTAAATGTTTGGATGGACAATTTTAAAATCATTTATAACAAAATCTTTTAACAATGTTGAGTAGTCAGTTTTACATTGTGATATTTAATCATTTTATCCTAAGTAGTTTCCTTTTCTTCTAAAAGAAACTGTCAAGCCATTCCCTTTCTGCTACAAAGACCTGATACACTCCAAATCGATATAACACTTATAGCAAAAACATACTATTCACCTCAATTGCAACATTATGATGTGGGCGGAAATTTGACACAGGGAAACTATGAAGAACGTTCGGTGACTGTGATGAACAAAAAGGAAACGTTCAACCACGGATAGAAATATCTACTTTTCTTTCTTTTTTTTTTTCGTCTTAAATTATTATTAGTCAATGATTTAACTTTATGAATATAAAACCAGCCATAAAAGAGAACGTAGAAATCTCTAAGAAGAAAGAGAAAATTATTATCAAAAAGTCAAGTAAAAAGACTCAGACTTAAATGCATTAGCAGTAATTCAAAATGGCAGTGTATTTGTCAACCATCACAGTTGGATATCCGCACTTTTACCACGAACAGGATATGACACAAGATAACACTTTAAACGATATACAGCTGGCTTGAAGGATACATAGATTGATAAGATAGATATTTCGGAAAAAATATCCCTTCGTCAGAAGATTTCTGAAAGCAGAATGAACAGATCCTAGCCACAGGTTAACAGCGCCAGGACCCCTGCTTTCAGAAATCTTCTGACGAAGGGATTTTTATCCCAAAATATTAAGAATAAATCAAAGGTAAACGAACAACATCATAGTTACCTAATTTTTCTTTACACTTGCATTGTGATAGCCTTCAAAACCAGTCACCAAACCATTTATATGCCTCTCTCTCTCTCTCTCACACATACTCTCTCTCCTTCCCTCCCTCTCTGTGTGTGTATACAAACACAATTAACATTTTAGTGATAAATAGATTTCTATTTGTTTCTATATAACTTTCTTTTACTTCATACTTTTTCTAATATGCCTTGATTTGCACCTTTCATTTTATTTATTTGTTTATATTAAAAATCTAAATGCTAAGAAGAGATTTCGTCTTAAAACATTTTCCAAGCACGTGAAACGTAGGCAAAACTTTTGCGAAAGCATTGTTGGTCAGTCTTTTGTTGTCTCGTAACCGCTGAAATGTCAGTATCTACTGGAAGGGCACAAGCGTACTTGTGTATATGTATGTGCAAGCGTGCGTGCACTGTAGTGACTTTCACTTCGTTGGTCTATCGGAGTCCTGGAGGCATAGCTGATATGACTGGCGTATGCAACAGAAAGAGACCAATATTCAAGAGCCATCAGTACAATTCAAAATGCCTACTTATTGTTCCAACAGCAGGAGTCGCCAACTGCTCACAGCAGTTTTGTGTACACTGGCTTACTTTCTAGTCGACAGTTTGTGGAGAACGCATACACCGGATGTTTCTCTGTTTGGCTCTGTGTGACCTTGGAGAAGGGAATCACTTTCTTATTCTTTCCCGGAGCTCAAATATACATTTAACCGCACGCCTTTACGCAGTAGAGTAAACATTAGGTGAATATATTTAGGTAACCATTTATACGCACAGACTTGGATAAACTGAAGGTTATGACAGAAATCAACATAACTTGTTACTGAGAATCTTTGGACATACGTTACCTTGTCAAAATATCAAGGTAACTCCAGTGGCGAAATTTACGTAGGGAAATGACGCATATACAAGAGGTTTATGTTCAAGTCACGCGGAAAGTACAGAATACTATCAGATCAACGAAGTTAATCAGCAATGAGTCTACTCATGGGTGACCCCCAGATAATGTAAGAAACCTGAGTCCTGTGCGCCAGACGATGCAAAGCTATATATATATATATATATATATATATATATATATATATATATATATAGTAGGCGAGGGCCGGTATCGAAGTCGGAAACTTGTAGTATGACTGCATTATAGGTGTATTATATATATATATGCAGTAATACCCCAAGTTTCCGAGTTCGATACTGGCCCTCGCCTACTCAGCGTATGATTAGCACAGCTTCTGTGCGGTAACGTGAGGAGTTTACGATAGGTATAGCGCTCCACCCCAGATGCATAAAATAATCTCCTTGATCTAGCGCTAGCAAAAAGGAATTTCACTCTGTCGCTGCCCGGCTGATACCCACAATATGCAACTCCTCCTACTTTTCTTTTCTTTTTTTACTTTTTACACTTAAAAGGCTGAAGGAAATTCCATATTTATTTATTCATTCATTTATTTTGAAGAAAAATAGGGTCTGTTGGCTTTGAACGTCCATGACAAAAGAGGGCGAAAAAGAAGGATGGACATTTTTTGCGCCTTCTGGTGGCAGGAGCATTAATTCTTGTATTAACATAATCTAGTATAATCCCTCATCGTCTTTTTTTCTTTACTGGCAGAGATATTCATTTGCTTGAGTAAAAAAATAAAACAATGAAAGAGGATTAAACTGAAATGAATGTGTAATAGATGAGCGGCAAAATCAGGAGATAGTGTTAATGGAAGCGGCGATTTGACCTACATAGTCCAAGTTTTAATGCAGTCAGCATTAACACATAATAATGATTAGTTTCCTTTTATTTTCTCTCGCCATAATGCACTATGTTACTACGTAATTATTAACCTAAAAGAAATGGCTGATGTCTAATAATTGCTATTCATTATGTCACAAGGTATATAGATATCTAGCCCTGTCGGCTTGGGTTGTATAATATGCCGACTGCACCCCTACAGAGTGGTAAAATCTCCCCAATGGGCCACCTGCTAAGCGTGGGTGGCGACCCGTGATGCTTAAGAACGAGTTCCTGGTGGCTGAGCACTCCATGACATGCAACACTCCACTTTGCCCGTTATTTGACTAGACGTTTGATCGGAGAGCCCCGGTCACTTGGTTGGTCACATCAAGCCCAAGCACATATGATTGTTCCGACCCTGTTGCCCTTATGACAACTTCTAAACCTTTTTATCATATATGAGCTAGAAAGTGATGGTTGAGGGTCTTAGTGTCCTTGGTATAATGTTAAAATGCATCTAGTAATGAAGTACCAATTCTGGAGCTCTGCGGAGTGTGAAGTACCTCTTTATCACCATTACTTTCTGACCCACTCTGACCCGGAATGGTAGTACTTGTTTGGGTCCCATCTATGGATTGAACTGATCAAAAGGCGTTTTTTTTTAAGTGTTTAAAAATTGAGTTAAAAAATTGAATAGCCGACATGAATTAATCAAATAGCGTCTTCGGCATAAAAGTTGACACGACATAAAATCCAACTATCCATCCAACATAGATATCTATTACGGACAAGTCACACTGAAAGCACCGTTTCCCGCAAAATCACCGAAGTTAAGTAGTGATGAACCTGTTTAATACTTAATTGGGTCACCACTTAAGCAATAGCAGGTACTGTAAGTAACCCGAGCCCTTTGTTTATCAAAATGTCTTGATTCGGTCTTATATGGCCAGAACAGGGTTGATATGCCGTAAAAAACAATACCAAACCATATAGATGTCTATTGTGCATGATATATATTGTTTGAGTTAAACGGCATATCAACTCATCTAGGGCTATCTTATGCCCAGGGCTTAGGAAATTTATTATTTCTACATAAATGTAGAAAGAACAAATTTCCTAAGCTCTAGGCATAAAATAGTCCATTTTTCTATGTAGTTTTTTTACACACTTATATAGAAAACATTACTATCTAATAAAAATAATTTACACACATTAAGTATTTCTATATAATGATAATTATACATTTTCAAGTATTACCATAGTTGTATGGTAGAAAATAACTAATAATAATCCTTAGTAAAGAATTACAGCTTCAAGTATACAATAACTTAGTTATATGGCATCAAGTATACGTATCAAATATAAATAATTCTTAAACAGATTTATTTGACCTAAAGATGGGATTCTAACAAGTACTACCGCTCCAGGTCAGGGTAACTAGGATTAATTTCAATGAAGGAGTTTTACACTGATATTTATTGGATTCTCACCATCAGATGCAGTTCAGTGTCATAGACGGCGTCCCCTGTTTGAGGAGGTCTCACCCCTTTGCAGATAGTACAGTTAGCGTATTCTAAACCCCACTGACAAGGTGGGCAGGATATAGGGTATTTTTCGTTTTAGGTGAAACTTGTCAATTTATGCGCATGTATGCAGATATACAAAAATGTGTGCATCTATTCATATGCACACATTGAAAACTGATCTTTTGACAGTTACAAATGAAACATTTGATCGAATGAGAAATTGCTTATGATATATCTAACTCTATATTCAAATATCTGCATGAACAGATCATAAAGTTTGGCTTTGCAAATTCTTTTAATATTTTATTAGACTTTTCAATGAATGTTATGTTATGTTATTCGATACATATAGACAAATAGATAGGAAATATCTTTATAGATTATTCATGTAGACAAATATTGATGTGTTTGTGTGATGTATAGTTTTTAAGACATGAAATGTGCATTGGCTATAATTCTTGAAAAAAGACTGATTTCTCTTTATTTTTTCATCCTACAGTGTATATCTGAAGTGTGATAAAAAGGTATCACTTCGGAAGCCTTTTTTATTTAAAGTGAGTTGCTTATTTAATAAAATTATGATGACAAGACATTTACACATCTAGATTCTTGGAAAACATGCTGGTACAACCATAAAGAGGTCTTCTCATATTCCTGATATGAAGAAATTTAATTGTCGAAAGTTAGATGAAGAGAGAGAGAGAGAGAGAGAGGGGGGGATAGTAGACCAAGAAACTGGGTGAAGCGTAATGAGAAGAATAACAGAAAGGGCTTCAGAGAATGCTCTGCTTGAAGGAAAAATCTCTATCCTGGAATTCAAAATTTGGGAGAGTCTGCTAAATAGGAGTTGATAACAAGATAGCGTCACCTATTTGGATATCTTTTTGCCACCTTGCCCTCGATTAGCATGTTTTTAATGTGTTCCTTGGATGCTGACTAAATTAAAAGAAAAAGAAACGAAATGAGACAATTTGACTGAGACAGATAAATGAGATAATAGTTTGTTGAAACTTAAAGTAACAGCTAATATTTAGCAAAAACACAGCATTATGTTGTACGATATTGTTCATACAAGCAACTTTTCATGTTTCCTAAATTGGAAATTACTCTCAAAGGTAATCTTTCAGAACGTGGAGAATATTAAAAGTGACACAACAGTTGTACAGTTTCACAGCAAAAAGAATTGGAAGGTACATTGACCAATTAAAAATATGTTGCAATACGTATGTTAAGGGTAGTATTTTGAAGAAAATTAACATTTAATTCATTATTTATGTCTATCTTTTTATATTTGCTCTACACTTTTATGTATAGAGCATTGTAATAATTTTACTGGTTTAGCAAGCGTTTTAAGTCTTATCTCAAAGTGAGTTTACCAACTTAATTGAATATATATATATATATATATATATATATATATATATATATATATATATATATATGTGTGTGTGTGTGTGTGTGTGTGTGTGTGTGTACATGTATATATATAAGACGGATGTATAAAAGATATTTATATATAAGATATAAGAGATATGTATGATATATGATTTGAGATATATGTATATAAGTTATGTATGTACAATCTATATAAGATGTATGTATATAAGATATGTATGTATAATATATATAAGATGTATGTATAATATATATAAGATGCATGTATATAACATATATAAGATGCATGTATATAATATATGCATGAATAATATATATAATATCTATGTATAATATATATAAGATACATTTATATAAGATATGTACGTATAATATACATGATATGTATGTGTAATATATATAAGATGTATGTATATAAGATATATATGTTTAATATATATATAATATGTATGTATAATATATATAAGATGCATGTACATAAGATATGTATGTATAATATATATAAAATGCATGTATATAAGATATGTATGTATAATATGCATAATATGTATGTATAATATAGATAAGATGTATGTATATAAGATGTATGTATAATATACATGATATGTATTTTTAATATATGTATAATATATGTATGTATGATATACAAGATATGTATGTATGATATATATAAGATGAATGTATATAAGATATGTATGTATAATATATACAAGATTAATGCATATAAGATATTTATGGTATGTATAAGATGCATATATATATATATATGTATACACACACAAACACACACACACACATATATATATGTGTGTGTGTGTGTGTGTGTGTGTGTGTGTGTGTGTGTGTGTGTGTATCTATATATAAGATGTAAAGTACACATATATGTGAGATTTTCTTTTGAGATAGGTTTCAATTTGCAATCATACCAAAACAATAAAAAGACTAAATACTTTTGTGTTCAGACTTTTTTAAACAAATGCTCCACTCCACAAATGAACATAAGTGATACTATGAGACAATGTACTTGTGTGAATTTCTGTTTTCATTATACTCGTTACAATACAATTTATTCTTAATTTCTCATTTTAGAATTTTATTTTTTTAATGACTTATAAAAGCCATCAACAAAATTAATCCCGCAATATATATATATATATATATATATATATATATATTATATATATATTCTTTGGTGCGGTACCAAGTTTCTTGGTACAAGGTGATTCTAGGTGGGTCCTAATTCTCTACCAGTAGTTTGTTGTAGAGTTCAGGTTCCGTATGAGAGCTCAATGTTTAATTATTGTAAACAGAGCAAAGTTATTTGGGAATAAAAAGGCTTTAAATACCATGGGTATCGTGGTTATGGACCATTTCCACTCGCGAGTATGCACTGATATATTTTATTTATTTAGACAGGCACAAGGCCAAACTCATTTTATATTCATACATTTCACCTCCCTCATTCAGGGGTGGTCATATTGCATTCTTTCTTTTCAAGTGTCTTTTTTATTGGTGGAAATTTTTTTTTTTTTTCCTTGGTTGGCGGTGTTTTTTTTAAATTGTCTGCTAGTCTCTTTGGTAAATTCCTAAGTTTATTTTGACTGACCAACAGGATTTTAATTTATGGTCTAGATGTCGTTTCGCTCTAATTGGGTTAAGTGGGAAGCAGGGAAGGTATGTCTTTTTTCTCAGCGGGTGGGGGTATCTGAGTTTATTTTATTACTGTTACTAGCCTCTTATCTTTCTTGGGGTATCTAGTGTGTATCATTTATTAAAGCATGTTTTTCCATACTTTGCTATTTATATTCTTACACTTATATCTATGCGCTCTTTACTTATATTTTGTATTTTATGTTCATATATGAACCTCTTTCATTCTATTACTTCGATTTTCATCTTTACATCTTTTTATTTATTTTAATTTATTTTATTTTATTGTTTAATTTTATCCTTTAGTACTATCCTTATCTACGATGCTTCTATAAAGTGTCTATTTTAGTTTATTTATTTATTCATATATTTTCTTTATCTATTTAGAGGGGCTTTATTTAAGTAAATTATAGTCATAGGTTTTTCTTACTTTTTTTTTTTTCCTTTAAATCGAGAAGGGTTCTAGCATCTTTATCTTATTAATCCTATATTTTAAAATATTTTAATTTGTTATAGTGTTTGCATTTCGTTACTCCCTCTTTTTATTAATTTTAATATTTGTATCCTTAAGTAATATCCTTATCTTTTTGTTTGTTTAATTTGTTTTAATTTTATTAATTGTCTACTTAAGTAATATTCTTCTTTATACAGTTTCTTTAAGGGGTCTTTTTTATTTTTTATATAGTTATTTGTTTATTCATATTTTTATTTTTATTTTTTATTTATTTAAAAAAAAAATTATTTTTCTTATTTTTTTATCTCTTTAGGGGCTTCATTTATGTAAAAGTATATTCATAAAATTCACTTACTTTTTGTATTTTCTTTTTTTCTCTTTTTTCCTATCGAGAAAAGTCCTAGCGGTACTTCCAAGTGTATGTTTGTCTTATTCGTCTCATATTTTAAATTTTAAATTTGTTTTTGAATCTGCATTTCGTTATTATTTCTTCTCGTTGGTTTAGAAGTTTGTCTCTACCTTTAAATTTTATGATTTGTATTTTTTCCTCCAGACATAGTTTGCACCTTCCACTCCAACTTCTCGGTGTTGCTGATTTTTTTATAAGTTTCCACGTAATTTGTGGGTTTAGTCCCTTTTCCTTTAGTCTCCAGAATGTTTTTGATAATGCGGTCTGGTTCCTTAGGGACTCTTGAGTGAATGAGTGCCTATGGTTGTATAGTCTTTGCTTCCAGTTTCCCGCGCTAACGAATATAAACATAGGAAAATACTTCCTAAAAATGATAGACAAGCACTTCAACCAGAACAATCCCCTAAGTAAGATATTCAATAGAAAAACACTAAAAATCAGCTATTCCTGCACTAACAACATCGCAAAAATTATGAACAACCACAACATAAACACACTAGAGAAACACCAGAAAGGCAAAGAAACAAACAACAACAAAAAATGCAACTGCAGGGCCAAAAACAACTGCCCAGTTGCAGGGGAATGTAATTCCGAGAATGTGGTCTACCAAGCGACCATTTTCCCAAAGGAAAACGAAACAGACAAAAAAATATATATCGGAATATCCGCGGGAAACTGGAAGCAAAAAAAAAATTTCCACCAATAAAAAAGACACTTGAAAAGAAAGAATGCAATATGACCACCCCTGAATGAGGGAGGTGAAATGTATGAATATAAAATAAGTTTGGCCATGTTCCTGTCTAAATAAAATATATCAGTGGTCTGAAGAAGCTCGTGAGCATACTCGCGAGTGGAAATGGTCCATAACCACGATACCCATGGTATTTAAGGCCTTTTTATTCCCAAATATATATATATATATATATATATATATATATGATGGACTTTCCCGTCGATCGGCGTATGAGTGACCATACAATGAACATCCACACAGTGATTTGTTTATAGTGGTGAAGGCTTGTGTTGGACCATCCACACTTTTTGGCACAGTCGATAAGAAGGAATTGGTGCATCAAGGGTTGCCACAAACCCAATCAACGACCGAGCTCAGGAATTTTGAATTCAGAGTTATCCCTCTCCTAGACTGGTTACCTACCCACGGCTGAAGGGCCCAGTCTACCTTACTATTTAACCCATAGCTGGAGGGAGAATATATGGATTCATACCTTTCCCAAGGGTATTAGCGCTATGTGAAATGTCAACAGCTTTGTCTAGGAATTGAACTCAAATCGACGAGTCCATTTTCCACGACTCTAACCACTAGCCCACGCGCCTCCATATATATAAATAAATGAATGAATATATGAATTAATATATATATATATATATATATATATATATATATATTCATTCACTTAGTTATTGTTAAAAAGAAATTTTTCCAACTTACTGCTATATCCAGATCATGCCAAAGAATAAAAGGTGTCAATACCGTGTATATCTCATCAAAACGACCACTCTGCACACTGTTGGCTCCAGTATCAGCCAATCTGGTGCGCATAAACCAAGGTATACGTTGGCAAAACTTGTTTAGCTGCTAGCATTTAGACAGATGGGTGGCACTCTTGGAATTATCGTCCTCGTGTGTCCTAGCTGGTGAGGGGACTATTATGTTGAAATACCCTCATTGCCTTATGAACTAGTCATACCATATCTGAAGATGCCACCCAGCGCCCTTTAAATTGAAAAGACGCATTTCAAACACATTTATGTTCACTTGTCCATTGAACTGTAAATGTAAAGCATAATGTGTGATAATAAATTTCATTATCATCAAAACCGCCTCAAAGCTGAAGTAAGTAATCAAGTCTTTTCTGCAGGCTGATTTACAAAATTATTCTTTTCGACCGCCAAAAATATTTTTTCGCTTTATTTCTACATCACATGAAATATAAATAAAACACCCTCCAGGTGGTGTAAAAATAATTTTTTGGAAAGATATTACCTGAGGCGTGGAATTAATCAAATAATTATTTTGAATATTTAACACATAAATTTTACACAAAATCGTAGGTATTTAGTTATTTTTAAACTTTTTAGTTAACTTCTTCCTACTGAAATAAAAGTGCGTGAGTAAAAGATAATTTTAAAACATAATTACTATATAATACTGTATTTATTAAAATTTGTTTTAAAAAACAATGTTGACCGTTTAATGTTGCATACTAAAATTCTACCTATTAAGGATTTTGAATATAAATTAAATACTCATTGATAAACTTACACAATTCCTGAGGGTTTGTAACGTAAGCAGTGACGTAATTTTGGTTACAGACAGAGAGACAACGAATCTTCATTATTAATAGATAATCAAATCAAGGTTCTTAAAGTATTATTATTGTTGTAAATTCATTCGTGAGTTATAAAAAAGTAAGTAACAGTTCGGTCATTGTGTAAAGACAATGAAGTATTGGTTCCGCAATTGTTATTAGTCAATAAATACAGGACTCTATCACACGCGGGAGTCAACAATCGGATTGGAGTCTTGGGTTGAATTTATTAGTTACCTTCGCGCTCAATTGTGAGAGTCATAATTAATTTAAATATTTTTTTTTTTAAGTGATAAATTACTATTTCTCTATCTCCGACGTATACCCAATAAAATAAATGTTATAATCTGGCTCATGAGTTTTAAGAAATCGGAAATACCAGTTTCGACATTGTGTAATGAAAACGGAAGTATCAGTTCTGCTATTTGTTATTTGTCAAAGACGGTCTCTCTCTCTCTCTCTCTCTCTCTCTCTCTCTCTCTCTCTCTCTCTCTCTCTCTCTCTCTCTCTCTCTCTCTCTCTCTCTCTCTCTCTCTCTCTCTCTCTCTCTCTCTCTCTCTCTCTCTCTCTCTCTCTCTCTCTCTCTCTCTCTCTCTCTCTCGTTTTGGTATGATGCAAATTGAAACCTATCTCAAAAGAAAATCTCACATATATGTGTACTTTACATCTTATATACAGATACACACAAACACACACACACACATGTATATATATATATGTGTGTGTGTGTGTGTGTGTGTGTGTGTGTTTGTGTGTGTGGGTGTATCTATATATATATGCATTTATATCTTATATAAATGCATCTTATACATACCATAAATATCTTATATGCATTAATCTTGTATATATTATACATACATATCTTATATACATTCATCTTATATATATTATACATATTTATCTTGTATATTATACATGCATATCTTATACATATATTATAAATACATATCATGTATATTATACATACATCTTATATACATACATCTTATATATATTATACATACATATTATGCATATTATACATATATATCTTATATACATGCATTTTATATATATTATACATACATATCTTATGTACATGCCTCTTATATATATTATACTTACATATTATATATATTAAACATATATATCTGATATACATACATCTTGTATATATTACACATACATATCATGTATATTATACGTAAATGTAGTAAATAATTATGTACTATCTTGAAAATTGAAGAAGTCAGTTTTATTTCCTTGAAACATCTTCTAGCGAATGTCTCATTTCCACTTAGTAATTTCATTTTTATTTATGCTTCTTATTTGGCTTCGGTTGTTTGTCTATGTGAGCTTTACGTTTCAATCATAAGGAGAAACAGCCGATTGCTAGAGTTGAAAACGAGGTCACTCTTCTGTTTAAAGAACAGAGATAATATATATATATATATATATATATATATATATATATAGATAGATAGATAGATAGATAGATAGATAGATAAAATGATTTGAAAACACACAATGCTGTTAAAATGAAAATATTTTATATCATATTCATAGCTAATATTGAAAAATATTTTCGATTTATAAAAATCATCATCAGAGCTTGATGAAAGAGAAGCTGAACTCATCGAAAGAGAAGCTGAAAATAATTTGAATTCAAAACGAAAAGCGTACAAGTCATGCGACCGTTTCTTATATATATATATATATATATATATATATATGTATATATATATATATATATATATATATATATATATTCCTATAGTTCCTCATGAAATTTCCGACTTGATGCTCTCGAACTTACCTTGTAAATCAATAGATATTTTTCAATAACAATCTTGATTCAGTTTTGTTCTATTTTCAGTTTTTGTCGATTGTACTTTAAAGCACTTTAACATATTTCGAAAAATTCGCATACGACATCAAGACTCCATCAATTTATATATAGGTTTAATCCGTTCTCCCACCCACCTACTATATATCTATCTTTTTTCTCTTTCCATATACATACGCAAATATATTACTCTATGAATATGTATGTGTGTATGTGTAATTCTCCATATACATATGTATGTGTCACTATACAAATGGTTGGCGAATTTGAACAAATTAAACAATGTGTTCATTTGTCAAGTCACCAATCATTTCTCATGTCTCAACAAATATTTCAGACTCTACATAAATCACTCCATCAGGAACAAACTTGATTTTCTAGCAGTCTTTCATTCTTTGAAGTCAATTATTGACTGAATTTCTCCGAATTAGTAGCACTTATAGTATATATATATATATATATATATATATATATATATATATATATATATACATAGGAGCTGATGGTAGGTGTGGCGCTCCACCTCAGACGACAATACAATCTCCTTGGTCTAGCGCTAGTGAAAAGGGGATAGACTCCCTCGCTGCATGGCTGATACCGACATTAGGCCACCCCGACGAATATATATATATATATATATATATATATATATATATATATATATATATATATATATATATAAAGTTGTAGAAGGTTTTTCGTGTATGCTTTACTTGTTTGTTATAAAAATGAAAAAAAAAATACTGTTTTTTCTAAGCATGAATATGTGATTGTCGGTGTTCAAACTACTAAGGAGGATTACTGAGGGATTTAATATTTTAAATAAACGTTGACATTCAGTTTGACATAAACCAATTTTACCCATCTATCACGGAAGACTTACTCAACAAATCCTTACATTTGGCTCAACTTTATATCAATATAAATGACGATGATATCAAAATTATCAAACATTGCCAACAGTCTTTTATATATTACGATAACTCTATTTGGGGTAAGAAAAGCACCAACAATTTATTTGATGTTAGTATGGGAAGTTTTTGCGGCGCTGAGACTTGCGAAATTGTAGGAATATTCCTACTTTCGGAAATAGCTCAAGATTTCAATAAAGAAAATTTTGGAATTTATCGTGATACCGGTTTGCTATATTTAAATGATAATAATAACCGTAATATAGATTGTGCAAGGAAAAAATTAATAAAAACTTTCAAAAATTATAATTTAAAATTAGACATAAAGTCTAATTTGAAAACAGTTAATTTCCTGGACGTAACTTTCGACCTAAACAAAGGGACGTGGAAACCGTACAGGAAAGAAAATAATACACCAATATATATTAACATAAAATCAGACCATCCTCCAACAATTACTAAACACATTCACAAGTCTATAGAACATAGACTCGCCACTAATTCCACCAATGTCGATATATTCAACAAATCAAAAACGATATATGAAAACGCCCTAAAAAACAGTGGATTATAGTGGCAGATCAAGGAAAAAACGGGCAGAACACCTACAGTAAAATGGGAAATAATTAAAAAAAGCCCAGGCATACAAAGGCGGACAACGTTGCGATCTTTGCTTAGAAGAAAAGTTGTGCATATTACAAAATGCAAGCAATAACTTGTTAAATAAGAGAAGTGAACACGTTTCGAAATGTAGGCATTTAAACAAATTTTTACTGTGTCACTTACCACCTGACCCTAATTGATCCCTCAATTTTCGCTCTCCTTTTATTTATTTATTAAAAATAAAAAAATAAAAAAATAAAAAATTCATCTGAACACCGCGTGCATTAACACCAATGCAAGTTTGTTTGATTATAATGTTTTTTAAATACAAATTTAACGTCATGACATTACATCACGTGAATACAATCCACGTCACATAAACGTTAAACAAGCCACAGTTTAAAAAAACAATTTTTAGCTTTACATTTCCCATCGCGTGAAAAACGCTGCATATAAACGCTAAACAATTTGATTTTTACCATTTCACGACTGGTTTTTCTCGTAGGACAGATCCAGGACCCCAATCCCAAGTTTTTTATAAAAACCCCCGTATCACTCTAAGGTTTTTTCCTGGAAAGTCAAATTTTTTAGCAACCCAACCCGTCCGGCCTACAGAACCCCAAATTTTTTATACCGACAACCCACTAAGGACACCCACTCCCGTATTAGAGCACTGACCGGCTTGCTTTCAAACAAAGTACGGAAGACAGTCGGCAGGCTAATATACTAGCTAAGGGAAAGGGGGTAACCAAAATGACCCACAAATTTTGTTTTCTGTTTACATATATTTTCAGTTTCTTGGGTTTTTCTGGTTTTATTTTTTCCCACCCCCTCCATCGCCAAATCATCCAAACGAATATGGGGACGAATTTTTAAATAGGTTAGATGCATAGAGTGAATGAGGTATTTTGGTGGAAGAGAGCTGCGTAAGGAGAGAATGCAAGAATTTTATTTTATTTTTGAATGAATCGGTCGGCGATTGAACCTAGCTAGATAGATCAGTGTAGTTGTATGACCAGTTTTATAACCCACCCCCAAAAAACAAACTTCCGGCTATATGCCGAGTCGTGTTCACACTCGATGTACTTCATTTTAAATAAATAAAAGTTTATTTGGAATGAGTGCACGAGTGTGCTCACTTCAAATATACATTTCACGACTGGTTTTTGACATCTCAACCACTTCTCATCTGATGATTGGACTACCAAGAAACTTTAAGTTATGAGTGTGAAATCATAATATCAACATTAATTATAAATCTGCTCTGCTTTATTAGCATTGAGCACCTTTCCATGCAAACACTTTTCTCATTTTTTTCATTCACTATTCATTATATATATATATATATATATATATATATATATATATATATATATATATATATATATCTGCATGCAAATATGATTAGTATATATATATATATATATATATATATATATATATATATATATATATATATATACCTTGTCATATGAGTTTAAGTCGTTCAGCTAGTAAGTTGATTCCATCGGATATCAAATAAATTTTCCCATTGAAATAAACAGAAACGACATTAATCTCTTCACGCCACCACCACAAAACACCCTAATTTTCTTAACGTTTTTTCAATAAGAATAGTACTGTATAAAACCTAATAAAATGGAATGTGATGAATTAAGTGTTTAAATATGTTTTAATGTTTATTCTTTTATAAATAATATTTTTCTTTGGCATAATAAAAGTTTTTAGTGAAATTGTTAACATAAGCGTATCTGAAGCTTGCTCGTACCCCAAATATATATATATATATATATAAATATATATATATATATATATAGAGAGAGAGAGAGAGAGAGAGAGAGAAAGAGAGAGACAGAGAGAGAGGGAGAGGGGGAGAAAGAGAGAGAGAAAGAGAGAGAGAGCGAGAGAGAGATGGGTTAGTGGGTTGTATATATACATATGTGTATATGTATATGTGGACATTTACCCAACCCGTTCGCTTTGGTTAGGATGTGGCACAAGGTCGCAGAAATGGGGCATCCAGTGAGGATTAAGCTCGTTATTCAGTAGAAATTATATATATATATATATATATATAATATATATATATATATATATATATCCCTAGACGACTACGTCAATGCTTATATTTCTATCAACTGTTTATGTGTAATTTGAAGCGGTGTTTGAGGTGAACGTATACTACTTGTGATATCATTCCCGCATGGAAAGGAAAATACTCTATCAACCACTCCAGAATCTATCAGCTTTACCTTTCCCTTTCATTTCCCCCCCTCTCTCTCTCTCTCTCTCTCTCTCTCTCTCTCTCTCTCTCTCTCTCTCTCTCTCTCTCTCTCTCTCTCTCTCAAGTAGTTTTACCTCGTCCATCTCCCGTCGTGTCTTTCGTTAATTCTTTTAGCTTTACCTTCTCTTTTTTTCAGATGTGATTCTTCTTTTCTTTCATTTACATCTTGTGTTTGCTTCTCTTTTCTTTTAGTTCTTACATGAATTCCTTAGTTCTCACTTTGTTTATGTTTCGCATTTTCTCTCTCTTCTCACCTGTCTTATTGCGTCAATGTCAGGTGAAATGAAAACACACACAGAGAGGTACTTGGCAATCGTTATCTTGTTCGGGCACTTTCGGAGACAATTTATTCTCCCGCTCGTCGAAGCGCTACTTTCGTGACATTATGGATTCGAAAGAGACATCACTCGAATATCTCAAGAAATGGCTCCTCTTCCCAGACTCGCACCGCCCCCCTCACCCGCATCGTTCATGGTTATGAATTGAACAAATGCGTGGCTAAGTGAGGGACCAAAAGCCTGGCTAAGTGGAGACGGAAACGGACAAGAAGACATTAGTCTATTCCAGACATTTCGTTCGAAAGTCGACGCGTGCACTTATTTTTCATCAACTTTGTGCGAGTGTGTTTCGTTAAAACGGTCAGTATTTTGTAGCTAGATTTCCACTCAGCTCTCGTTTCCTTGGTTAGTTTCCATGATATAATCGGTAATAAATCAGACTTTTAGCAAAAAATATAATTCAAGACATTTTCTTCTTTTTTTTAGGGGGGTGGGGAGATTTTATAGATAAATTGTCATAGAATAGTATAAAATCGTTCATAATTCAGACGGACACGACCAGACATGTCAAATCCTGCAACAGGCTGTTTGTATTTCACATCTAACTATTCTCTCTCCAGCTGCGGGTAAATAACTTTGGTCAGGCAACCAGCCTAGGAGAAGGAAAAATCTGAATCCAAACCTGTTAAACTCCGCTTAAGAAATTGAACTTGTGTCACATCCTACTCGTGCGGAGCGGCTGGTACATACATACATACATACATACAAACACACACACACACAAACACACACACACACACACACATATATATATATATATATATATATATATATATATATATATATATATTATCTACAGAATCACGCTTTTATATATTCTGATCTAAGGAGTAAATAATGTTGTTATACATTTTAATGTACGAAGTAACGAAATGAGAAATTGAGTTCAAATTCCTGTTTAAGCACATTCTAATCAGTACGTACCAATTACAATATTAGGGAATACATGAATCCATTTCTTGCTGTGGAGAAATGCAAATTTTCCAGTGTCCCGTCTCCAGCGTGTAATCACGTTTGACGGCGTTAAACATCTGCAAGGAGATATTCTCTTTACAAAGAGAAAGTTGGGCCAAAAACACAAATCAATGAGGAATATTTTAAAGGCCGTGATTGAAAATAATTCACAATCCTTGATAGGAGAACCAACAACAAAATTAGATCCGAATTATCGACGCCTGCATGAATAAAAACCACTGGTATTAACAGGGTCTCTGTTTGCATAATATCATTAGATGTTATACGAAGGTTGATTGAAATGGATTTGATAGAACAGAAAGGGAGATCTTTAAAACGGCTGGATGTGAACGAGATGATGAAGCATCAGCGGATATCAATCAGGTGGTTAGTTTTACTCAAGCCTTGTTTGGTTATTTAATACCGAAGTCAGTTTTTTCTCAAGCAGTTGTATGGTTTCAAGTAACTAATGGGAGTTAATATTTGTAAATAAATTGGCAAAAAATTAATTTATGGAATGACTTGATGAATTCGGATAGGTATTCCACAGAAAATTGTGCAAAAGATTAAAAGTTTATTATGCTGACAATTAGTATATATAAAAACCAGAATGTAACCTGAAAATAAGACGCGTAATATTCTCTGAGACTTTGAGATACAAATGAAACTCTCAATCCAGGACAGAAAATACAGACCTAGTATTAATAATAATAATAATAATAATAATAATAATAATAATAATAATAATAATAAATTATAAGCTAGTGGATTTTGGCGCTCTACCGGAGCATAGAGTAAAAATATGAAAAAGAAAAACAATGAAAAGATAAACAAATAAAAAGATAAACAAATATTAGGCTCATGGTCGAAATCTGAAAAAACTGTGAAACGTGAAATGTTTCGGTGATACCAATTGTAGTTAAGCGAGTTCCCATGGCATAGTATGTATCGTTCTGGACTGCAACATCGTAATAAGCGAGTTCGAAATCCAGTCGCGCTACTACGATCCCTTTCGGGCATACTCTTGAGAAATGATTGAAATCCTTCATCCCCAACTATGGATTAGATAGTACCACTTCTACAAGGATAGATTTTTCATTAAATAACCCATGAAAATTGATATGCCATTAAAGAAAACCAACCGAACCAAAGCAATTGTAGTTGGTGGCCTGAGAATGACACAAAGTTCTGGTAAAGAGATTTAAAGTACTAGAAATCAGATGGAGAATCGAAACCATTCAGACCATAGCACTGTTAATATCGCCGATAATACTTAGAAGTGTCCTGAAGATGTGAGATGATTTGCAGTCACTCAGACTCCAGAGATAATCCACCAGTTTCAACTAGTGTGAAAAACTCGCATAGAGTGATGATGATAATAATTTATTTGCCCACTGTCATATGGTTTCAAATATCTATATCTAATGTCAATAATTCTCACACTGTAATTAAAGTTTTCCTATCTAAATACGATTAATTTTTAAGCGGATCTTTTTCACTCATAACAGGTAATACCAATCAGAGTAGACACGGTGTGATGGCAATGAGATAGGGACTTCAGCCTGGCCACTGGATGTAGTTACATCTCATAACCAGCACACAATGGATCAAGAATGACTTGGTCTATAAAAACCTCATTTAAAATATCTAAACTATTAGTAACGTATGATAAACAATTAGATCACATGCATTAACAGAACAAATGTTATGCTATTGCCTGATGATGTCCTTCTTTATGTTGCAACAATGTTATTGGTAATTTCATATCAATTAATTAATAAAGAATGTTTATTGAAGGCTATCTATCTAACGCCTCCCGTGTGGTGTAATGGTTAGCAATTTAGTCTCAGAAATCCGTTACTATTGAAAAGTGCGTTCGATCATCGCTGTATGCCTCACACTTCTGACCTTGTGTTAAATCCTACCTGGAAGGTAGATATTTCTTTAAGCAAAACTATCTATATGCCCGGTTGTTTATCTTTCTATTTAAAAACCAAATCACAAACAGAGGAAAACTTTATTGAAATTCGTTGATTTGTTTCAGGAAGTTTCTAAAAAATCGCAATAATTCGACTGATTAAATCTTATTTTCTATGTATATTTCTAAATTATTTTTTATTATTTTTAAAAAAATAAAATCAGTGATTGAACAAACTGACATTGGAATTCTCGCCAGATGAGCTAGAACCCCGGTTCAAAACACACTCGAACAGATTCGGATTATTAGCCCCACCCTTTTTCTCTCTTAGTGATGTGTGCATATTTCTCACTGTATAAAAGATTATGGCACCCTCCTCCTCTTCCTTCAACGCCACCTCTCCCCTCCCTACAAACATGCAGAGAGAAGAAAAAACACTTGATCAACTGCTCACACATGCGTGCTCTATTAGCATTCACCCATACACAAAGTTCTTTTCTCACGTACTTAGAAGCACTCGACATAAATTTAAACACATTTGTCAGTGCTGCTAGGCGACGAATATGTTGGAATAGACAGCAAATTCGACACTGAGAGATCATATTTCATTAATTCCCAACGTTTTCTCTAGCCATTTCGCAATAAGTGAATATTAAGTGAGCCGTTGCCCAAGAAATTATCATAACTTTTACTTCCACTACTAATATTAATGGTGTCATCTTATTTATTGTTCATACGCATGGTACTTCAGTTTCGGTGGATGAGGCTTCTTGCTTTTCTCACCCCTCTGTCTTCCTCGTGCTAATTTAAAGTATTATTCGCCAATTACTACCCGAGGCTAAGCGACAGCGCGTCTCTTCATATTCTTAGATGCATTCCCAGTGTCTGTACAGTGTAGAGCACCGGTTCTCAATCTTGTTTACCCTATGGACGCCCATGTATGCAATTTTCCTCCGGTGAATGCCTGCCCTGTCGACGGGACTTAGAATAAGCTGACCGAATCCCCCCACCCAGAGGAGACCCACTCAAAAGTAGGGGTCTCCTGGGTATGACAATAAGTTGCATATGATGGTTAGGCTCCCGTCCTGAAGAACTGGTGGATTGTGGAATGACCATTCACTGCTATTAACCCCACTAATTTAGTGAGGTAGATACTCTTAGGTTCATATCTATGGGTCAAATAGATCTATATAAATCATTTGTATTCGATATTACTATCTCCAAAACCTCTTAAGAAGTAACTACACAAATAATGAAGGCGATTCCATAACCCCTGATAATAAAATACATCTAGACGGGTTGACATACCATTAAAATCCATTAATCTGGTGGATCCCCATAGCCATTTGATGGCTAGATATAATGAGGAATATTATAGAAAATAAACATATTTTTTGTATTGTAGACGTATAACTAATTTATTGTACATAAGTAAAGAGTAATGGTAAGTAGATAACTCTAACTAAATTCTATGGAAAATGGAAGTGCACTAGTAAATGTGTCATAGATATACAAGAACATGCTCATTTTTTTAAAAAGGATACTTATTTAGTGCTACTTTATTCAATGCGACCTTGTGGTTGATGCTGTTCTTCCAGTTTTAGAATATTCGGGTCCAACGTTATCAATGATAATCACCTCCTTGTACAATTTCGAATAGGTGACGAGCTTTTTATAGTAAGTTAGATACATGAATGAAACCAGATTCAACAAGTTATGGTGAAGAAAAAAACAGTAATACACTTCCACATTTGACCCTTACTTAGGCTAGACGAGTGGTCAAAGAGGCCCTCTCCGACCAATAGGCTAGTCATGTCAAGCCCTAGCACCTATATGATTGCCCCAACACTATTTCCCTTATGGCAAGTCCGAACCCTTTTTATCATATGTGCTAGAAGGTGGTGGCTGATGGTCTTCAAGTTCTGGGAACGACGTTAAACTATGATGGGGAGGTTTCAGTTCTGGAGGTCTGGGGAATGTGGAGTACCCCTTCATCCACTCTGATCCGTAGTGGTAGTACCTGTTAGGGTCTCATCTATGGGTTAAATAGAAAAATGTGTTTATAAAATAAAATTGAGTATTCATTAAGAATAAATATATTTCAAAACTATGTCAGCATTAAATAACCCAGCGAGGTTGATATGCCCTAAAACAAAACAAAACAAATAAAAACAAACACACTTCCAACGTAGTGGATATTTTTAGTAGTGTCATTACTTTTTAAAATATTAAGAAACATATTTATTTTGTGCAATAAGTAAAATGTTTTCATTGACCACTAAAATACTATCGTTAAACTTCAATTTACTATTTTCCTTTTGTGGACTTACCAAAAATTTTATATGGACCTCCAAGAGCCATATGGACCTCAGTTGAGAATCAATGGCATAGAACAGTGTATTTTTATTGTTTACTCTCAAACTTAGTTATTGTCTTACAAAGGAACTCTAACCTATAGTCTAATAATTATATAGTTATATCATTTCTATTTTTCATCCAGCTGTTAAAGCTGCTATTAATTCAGAATATTTTACCTTTCTGAACTTTTTTTTTGTTTCCTTTATTATAGCAGGCGTGTTTATCGCAGAAAATATATTTGCGGAGGCACCATAACGTAGAATAAAGGTCAGCTATCAAGCCGAGCAAACCGTTATTACTGTAATTAATTCGACGCTCACAGAGTGGCCTATATTTATTGCTATTCCAGTGAGTGGGGATTAGAATACGATGAATGTATCCCCTGCAGAGGTGTAAAACAGGGGGTGTACTGGGTATTGCACTAAACTGCATCTGATAGTGAGGCCCCAGTTCAAGGAATCTGGGGAGTTTGGTGTATCCCTTCGTCGCTATTACTCTCAGGTTCACTGTGAATCGGAGTAGTAGTACCATCTGTGGGTCAAATAGATGGTTAAACATTATTCTTATTCGATTGGACCGTGTGCAAAAAACTCTTAAGGAAACTACACAAAAAATGTAGATGTAAATATTCAATGAACACGATGCCCTAACATCTCGGCATAAAATTAACCTAGACGGGTTGCAATGCCGTTAAAATCAGTTAATTAATCAATCAATCTACATTTATATATATTTACCGACCTCCTCGCACGAGTAGGATGCGACACAATGTCAATTTTAAGCGGTTTTAACGGGTTTGAATTCAGAGTTTTTTTTCACTTAGAATGGTCGCCTAACCAAGATTAAATTGTTCAGCCTGCCCTACTATTTACCGATAGCGGAAGAGAGAATAGTTGGATGCATACCTTTCCCAAGTGTATTAGCTCTATGTCAATTTCAAGCAGCCTGGTCCAAGATTTGAACTTGTGTAAACGTGTCCATTTCCTATGATGATAACCATTACACCAGAACATTTATAGATTTGAAATCGTTACATATTTCCATTCATGCCATAAATCAGTTTTCACGTTGAGATAAAATAAGGATTTTAAATGCTGATTTTATAGGGAGGTGGGTAGTCCTGGTGCTCTTAGAACATTGACTCAAGATAATCCTTCTCTTTACTGAGTTGTGTTAGGCTGTATTTAGCTAAGCTAGGTAAATATCAACATTTCACATAATATAAGCAGCCAAGTACAACTTCCCTCTTTCGTAGTTCGTGATGATTTAAGAGAGTTGCTAAAGATGGGCTCTTTCATGTTTTATTGGTAAAACGAAGAACAGCACAGTCGGGTCTGATCACCTATTGAGTTGATTTTCTATATCCTTTATATTTTGACACTTTGTTTGGAACTTATTCTCCATAAATCTGAGGAACATTCTTTAGAAGTCTTTGAGAATGATGTGATGTTCTTAGTAACATTCTCTTTGTTACTACATTTCTTGGTCGTTTCATGACATCAGTGTTTTTTTCTTAGATCGTTCCTTTTATAGCAGTGATTTATCATTACCAATACTTACATTTATATTACTCCAACTATATCATATTATTAGACGTTCTAAAAGTTACGTAATAAATTGTCTTAGATCTGAAAGTCAGACTAAAATATATTGCTTCGTTACGTTTTCTTTTAAAGTGTATATATACATAATGTTAGTGTGTTCTTTCAAACAAAACCTAACATCTTTTCTGTATTATCTGACTCTTTGTGAGGTTTTAACATCATAAATAAGTGGTATTTCTTCTGAGGGTAGAGTGACAACAAGCCACATAAACTTTTCAGGACTTCCCTGTGTATTCTAGCGGATCTCAGTAGTGCTGCGGTCTGTACAGTCTCTATCCTTCTTGGATATCCACTTCCCCAGTGTCTTTTTTATGTTTTTCGGGATTGTTCTTAGGGCTCAAACTATGTTTGTTATTACTGTCACCTTCATGTTTCACAGTATTTTAGTTCTCTGGCAAGGTGCAGGTATTTATTCTGTTTTTCGTTTTTCTATTTGTATTTTTTGTTGACAACAAATAGTTCTCTCTTGGCCGGAACTGGGTGATCCGATTTTGTTTCAAAAACCCAGAGAATGTTGTTTTATTATCCCAGATAGATTCTGATATATATATATATATATATATATATATATATATATATATATATATATAGAGAGAGAGAGAGAGAGAGAAGAGAGAGAGAGAGGGGGGGGAGAGAGTGAGAGAGAGACGGGTGGTAAAATATGCAAATAATTCCGACGGATTCATTTTGAAAATATTTCTATCGCTGTATAAACAACACTTCATTCATCCAAGTCTCCTGATAAAGATTTAGATAAAACGAAACATTTTAACGTCGACATCACCATCTAAAATGAATTTTCTTTTTGGAATACTTTGTTTTCTTCCCACACGCTCTCTCTCTCTCTCTCTCTCTCTCTCTCTCTCTCTCTCTCTCTCTCTCTCTCTCTCTCTCTCTCTGCCCATATAGTCTATTCTCTTAGTCATCTATTTAGCTTTTACATAATTAGTTCACTATAAATTAGTTGTTATTTTCAGCTGCTATTAATAATTATTCCGATTCTCTTTTTAGGTTCCCTATACGTAAACATGTCCCAGATCTTAGTTTCTTTTTTCTTTTGAATTGTCCATAGAGTTGTTTTTCTTTGCATTTTTGTATTCTCGATTTAATAAGTCCTGTTTTCTTGTCTCTGCTTGTGTTATTTTTGTTGTTGCTGTTATCAACTGTTGTAATTAATCTCATTGCTTTTGTTTGTATACTTTCTGAGCCCCAGAATTGCCGCCTCAACACATTCCTCAATGATGGCGAGTCATCTTCATCTTTTTCTACTTGCAATAGATAGTGTGCCCACGTCATATTGTAGGTGTAAGGCCTTGTGCGACATCATTAGATTTTGTATTCGTTACCTATTTTATTTAATTTTCAGCTTTACTTTCGATTTCTTAAAATTCTTCAGCTGGTCTTTACCCAACATCTTGGGTGAGGTAAGGTAATGATTATATGTACTCTATATAGGAAATATTCATGATGCCACGAGAAATTATATATAGCCATCCACATACAGTCCTGTTTCGACGTATCACGTCTCATCAGTGCGGCTAGACATGCAAGACTATTTCAGACCGGGATATATATATATATATATATATATATATATATATATATATATATATATATATATATATGAGGAAAAGGGGGTTGGAATGAATCCGACAGAATGAGGTAAAATATAAGGATTATTATATATATTTTATATTATATATATATATATGTACTTTCGTGTGTTGGTCTATATATGTATACTCATGCTTATTTATGTGTATGTATGTGCGTTTATGTATATGTATGTTTATGTATATGTATATTTATGTTTATATGTATTCACGCATGAGGTTGCATATGTATGTGTATTTTATATGTATATGTAAAAATGATTGCTCATAGCATCATGGATTTTACAAAGAATATGAGGTCTTTTTTATATTCATCTTAAACTGTGATAATTCCTTGATAATTCAAAGTTTGTGAGAATGAAAAAAAGAAACAACTATAGATTTATGCGCCTCGAACTGAAACCCACTCTCTTTGCTAGAACTTAGTGATAAAAACAGATCATTGATGAATTTTTGCTTATGTGTAAATTAGGAGTTATTCATTGAATGCATTGAGGGGTTAATCTCTATGCCGAGTATGCCGAGAAAAATGTTGACGGTACAGGTAATCTCATTAGCTTTTGCTTTATCTTTTGTGATGTCTCTGTATTTCTTGGCAACAGTTTCTATGGAAATTTCTTTAATTAGAGGCAACATTTTTAGACTGAGCGCCCACGGACATATGTAATTTTATATCGCATATGTGTATTTGTGAACACGCGCACGCACCCACACACACACACACGCACACACACACACACACACACATATATATATATATATATATATATATATATATATATATGAGATCGTGTAAACATTACAACTTAACTCTTTGCCTACCTAACCGCTAACAGCGGCTCTCCCATCACTGCGTTTCTACCGTAAGCCGCTGGGAAAAACTGATGGTTAGTTCATTATAGATTCATAATCAGTAACCTGACACATAGTAATTCGTTGAGTGTATTATTTTTTTTTAATCTAAAATTTTTAGTATATACGGTTTGATGTATTGTATTATAATTTCTGAATTCCGTGCATCAACAAGGAAGGAAATTTTAAAATTTTGAAAAAAATAATATTTGTTGAGTAAAAAATGTTTTTTTCTTCATTAGGCTCACGACTTATTGATCTAGCTTAGATAAATATGAAGCATTAATGTATAAGTATCAGGACCATTGGATATACCCCGGTATGATAATTTAATTATTACAACGTTTGATAGGCTTACTTAAGAGCTATTGCCAAATAATTCATTATGTAAAAAGTATAATAATCTTGATGTAATTCTCTCTCTCTCTCTCTCTCTCTCTCTCTCTCTCTCTCTCTCTCTCATCTATCTATCTATCTATCTATCTCTATCTCTATCTCTCTCTATCTCTCTCTCACACATACACACACACACACAATCTTTTCGTTCTCTCGTTCTTTTCATCTTTTCATTATATTCGATCGAAACAGAATAGCGTTATTGATTTCGCGTTTTTAGCTCCTCTCTCTATCTTTCTCCTACTCTCTTTCTTTCTTTCTGATATTTTTTCTGTGTAGCATGTACTTTCTTTCTTTATAATAAAAACGGAATGATCCATTGTTTAGTTGAGAATTCGGCGGATAAGCAACACCAAATAATCAGCATTTACATTTTAACTTTCATCTTGGACGATTTGGAGGTTATTGCAAGATGATAACGGATGGAAGATTAAGAAACACCAGTATTATCAATGTGTAATAATCTGCAAACAACCATGACATTAGTTATTACTATCAATGAATTCTGATGATGATATGTCTTTAGCGAACCATGTCAATCTGATTATCCATACTGTCTTCTTTTTTTTTCATATCGTCGAATTTCATCCAAAACCTTAAGAACCCACAAACAAACAAACACACACACACACACACACACACACACTCTGTGTACGGAATATTTTTACATTTTTCCTATTATTATTATTATCATTATTTCAATTTCATCTGATTATTTTAATAATAATAATAGCGTAATCCGTATACATTTTGATAAACTGACCGAAACACATGTGTAAGTGATATCGATTAAAGTGATATCGATTAAATTCATTTTATCCATCTATGTTTCTGTTCTTTACTCATTTTTCCTCAAATATATATATATATATATAAGTGTGTGTGTGTGTGTGTGGATATATATGTAAGAGTGTATATATTTATTTACCTGACCTCCACCTTGGCCGGATTAACACAAGGTCTTTTTACGTGATGTTTTTTGGTGGGGATGGGAGGCATCCAGCGTGATCAAACTCGCTATTCAGTAGTAATGGATGTACGAGACTAGTTTGCTAACTATAATACCACGATGGGACGCCCTGGAAATATGTATCTGTCTGTATGAATCTGTAAGTAAATATATATATATATATATATATATATATATATATATATATATATATATATATATATATATATATATATATATATATATATATATGCTTAGAATTTAAAAATAAAATTTATTTTATTTTTAAACACAAAATACGCATTTTTAAACATTTTTAAAAAAATGTCCGGTAATGAGCGAGAGCGTTCTGTGCCTCGGGATCTATGATATTTTTATTTCGTTTTTCCATTTACTCTTTTCTATAAACTTTTCTTCATATTGTCGGATTAATATCCATTTTACCTTTTCATACTGTCCATAGAAAAAAACAAAAAACAAAATTGGAATCATTCAAATCATATGACCGGAGGCTTATATTTGAATATAACAAGGATCCCGAAACTTTACACCTTCATCTATTACACTGTCGGACTTGTTATATTTCTTAACTTCTTTTGTAGCCGGAACATTTTCCTGAACTTTTTGAAACTTTTACTGCAAACTCTTTTGAGTTTTTTCATTAATAAAAATGTTTAGAATTTAAAAATAAAATTTATTTTATTTTTAAACACAAAATACGCATTTTTAAACATATTTTAAAAAATTTCCGGTAATGAGCGAGAGCGTTCTGCGCCTCGGGATCTATGATATTTTTATTTCGTTTTTCCATTTGCTTTGAAAAAGACCTCTTCATAGGGTCGAAACAAACGTTTGTCAGCAAAACATATAACATTTTGTTGTTTCTTTTCTATAAAGTTTTCTCCATATATATATATATATGTACATATAGGTGTGCATGAATGTGTGCGTATGAATGTGTGTATATGTGTGTGTATATGAATGTGCATATTTGTGTATATGTAGTGTATATGCGAATCATCATGCGTTCCCAGTTATATATATATATATATATATATATATATATATATATATATATATATATATATATATATATATATAATTGTCGGTTATCGTTTAGAGAAACCTATGGTGATATGATCATAAATTCATGGTGGACATATTTCTGGAGGCATAATCATAACCAGTACGTAAGTACTTTTATCCGTTTAAATATCACTTCTCCGACGTCGAATTCTTAACCAGGCACTCAGCAACACTATGGCTACCCGATGTTACATAATATTTCAAACATGATGCCAATATCAAATCGAGACCTAATAATGTGCCCCCTGATAAATATTGAGATGAGTAGGTAGATCAGTTAGGGGGTAAGTAGAAACAGTTAGATACTCGTCTATTTTATAAGTATCGTCTAGAAAATATATTCTTTGTAGAAATCTTTCTTCTTTTATTTTCGAAGGTGAATGAAATTTAGTTTTTTTCTGTGTAACGAGCGATACTTTCATTGTATGATCTGGTCACTAGTTTAATATTAAAATATGTAAGAGAATTGGGATATTTCTTTTACTGAATAGAATAATTAAATGTAACGAAAAATAGATTTTAACTGAAGAGAGAAACAGACAGACATTGGTTAGTTCCGAGTGTTCATTACAAGTAGTAAGTCAGAGAGTCGGGTGATAGTGGAAATGAATGTGAGAGGTAAACTAAAAGAAATAAAGAAAGAAAGAGAAACATATGGAAAGGACTGAGAGAGGTACGAGAAAGAAAGAAATAATGAAAGAAAGAAAGTGGGAAAATAAGCGAAAAGTGATTAAAGAAGTACATTTTTAGAGAAGAGTTTTTTTCAGAGAGTATGTATTTACTCCTTCTATCACAGGAGGGATGTGACACAAGGTCAATTTTTATACCGAGTTTTAACTGGTTTGTATTTAGGGGTTTCCTTCTCCTACACTGGTTGCCTTACCAAGGCTAAGGAACCCAATCTGTCCTGCTATTTACCCATAAAATGTAAAGTAGGCGTAGTGGCTTATTGTCTGTACCTTCTCGGTGGCACTGGTGATATTTATGATTAGGGAGCAATGATATGCAGAGCAATATCCGAATATTTGAACTCTAAAATAAAATAAAGACGTATCGATACAGGCTCACCGGAGAATTATATATATACATATATATATATAATATATATATATATATATATATATATATATATGAGTTAAGAGTAAGGAAATGAATCCAACGGTAACACACACAATATACTCAGTTAAGTTCTCCACTAAGTGTGCGTAACTGAAAACCAGGTGTTCCTGAAGTACATAACCTATAACTGTCGTTTTGTTAAATTTTCTCACTTTCCAGCGGACAATTATATAGACGAGAGAGGATAGTGTTTGTCCTTCTATATATATATGAATCGATCAGCCAAAATGTGGTAACACCATCTCAAACATAGAAGTGCCTTTCAGTTATCCGAACAAAACTTGAAAATTTGCTGACTCTTCTCAAAGATATTAGACAATACTCTTAATTTCTTTTCATTTGCTTCCTGTTGTACAATTTCATGTTTACTAGTGGGTTAATTTCCGTTGTTGAAACTTAAGTCTGTTATGATCAATTTCTTAGATCAATGATCAATAACCACCAAGACAGCAAAGACGTTGCAAACATATAAGTAAATTACTCGTGCATATATATATATATCTTTGCCTACTTTAAACCGCTTACAGCATCTCACCCAAGTAAAGTAAAAAGACTCGTGGTTAGTTCATTATAATTGAGCAGAAGGATTCAGATTACAATAATAACAGGTATTTATTTGAATAGAATGAGCTCTGAGGTAAATAGATAGTGAACTTTGAAATATCCCATCGTAAAGGTAAAAAATACCAAAGAAAATTTGGTACAGCGATGGGGAAAATTTGATAGGCAAATACACCCACACCACACCCACACCCACACTCACGCACACGCGCACGCACACACACACACACATATATATATATATATATATATATATATATATATATATATGAGAGAGAGAGTTTCATATTTTGCTTGAAGCATTGTGTGTGTTTTGGTTTGGCGGTTGGTTTTGAAGGCTATCACAATGAAAGTGTAAAGAAAAATGAGCTAACTAGGATGTCGTTCATTTACCTTTGACTTTATTTTCTTAATATTTTGGGATGAAGAATCCCTTCATCCAATATCTGAAAGCTTGAAGCCCTCTAGGGAGATGATGGCTGCTGTCCCAACCTATTCCGTTGTAGTTTATAAATGTGCGTGTTTGTGAAAATCGTTAGATGCATTTTCCACTGCACCACTTGAGCCTAAAGGAGCAAATTAACAGTAAAAGCTTTTGTTTACTTATTTACTCCTCGTAATACCTGTGGCATCCACGAGCCTTCTAAGAAGGTTAAAAAAATGTAAAGCTTACAACAGTATAATCATCGAAGAACGAGGCGTGTTGGCTTGTATATCTGTCAAATATTAAACTCTCCATGACATTCTAAGGAGATTTTTCTCTTCAAAATAGAAAAAAATCGTTCATGAGTAGGCAGAAACCGGTGTAGAAGGATATAGAGAATTTCGTTGGAGTGTCAATAAATTGAGAGAGAGAGGGGGAGAGAGGGAGAGAGAGAACGCAAAATCTAGTGCTAATAGTGTGTGCGCACTTTAAAGTACCCGAGCAAACGGGAGTGAAACTATGTAGATTGCCGTCACAGTGGCGTCTTCGTTGATGGTGGCGAGAGGTGATTATTAGGCTGATCCTGTCACAAGTAGCTATGTTGAGTTTTGTTTGATTTTGTTTTATGTTCCGCAGACAGCATCCGTACGATGTTTTTTAACGGAAAGGAATTTAAAAAAAGGGCCATGTTGCGAGAAAGAGAACTGGATGAAGAATGGTGGAAATAAGAGAGAGAGAGAGAGAGAGTGAGTGAGAGAGAGAGAGAGAGAGAGAAACGAGGCGAGAATCCTATATGAAAAGAAATGATCAAGTTAAAAATAAAAATTCTTGAAATGAAATAATGAATGAAACAACAGCGAAAAGACAGAAAGAAGCGCGCTAAGCGTAACGTTTAATGGAATCAGCGACCAGCGTTAAGATCCTGGACAAAGCTGTCTGCATTTTACTTCGCCCTTGAAAAAGGCATTAACCCATGTGTTCTCCTTCCAGATATGGGTAAATAGTTTGGTAGACTGGGTTATTTAGCCTTGTTTAGCTCAGTCGGTAAAGTATTCGGCTCAGAACCACAAGGTTCTATGTTCAATACCGGTCATCGCCAACTCAGCTTGGCTCTGTGCGGTAAAGTGGGGAGCTGATAGTAGGTGTGGCGCTCCACCTCAAATGCAAAAATGATCTCCTGGTTTAGCGCTAGCGAAAAGGAGATAGACTTCCTCGCTGTCCGGCTGATACCGACAATAAGCCACTCCGTCTACTTTACCTTACTTTATGGAACCAGTCTAAGAAAAGGAAAACTGAATTCAAACCTGGAACACTACGTTTAAAGATTGATCTTGTGTCACATCCTGCATATGGTGGAGGTTTTGGATAAATACAAACTTCAAAGGAAAAAAATGCGTTTATAAATGTAAATAGTAGTACAAATCCGAATTAAAGTGAACCTTGGAGTAATAGAAATGAATTGGTACTCCACACATCTAGCGTGAAGTACCCCTATGTGAGTTGTGTGATACAGGGTATAACTTATTCTACTGTACAAAAATAAGACGTGAGTGAATAAAAAATCCCTAGCTGTAGTACCCGGATAAAAAGTGAAGAATTTCATCATAGATGAACTAGATGCAATTTAGTGTTTAATACATGACCTCCAATTGTTCGGTTTGGGGGGTGACTTGCCCCTTTGTGGTAGGTACAGTCAGCTTGTTCTGACAGGGCGTTAAAAAAATGAAAACTAATTTTAGGGTGAAAATTAGAATTTTTTTTCTCGGTGGAAAAATGTTGGGGAAACAACGGCTTTTCAAATAAAAATGAAGTCTCGTTTTTTTATTTTTTATTTTTTTATCTTATTTATTTATTTATTTATTTGCTTAGATTGAAGTCTTTAAAGATAAATTCACATGTTGAATAGTTTTAATTCTTGATCATCCATATATTCAAGTTTATTCGTATTTTCAAATTCGAATTCTTTCCTATGTCTGTAATTAGATGAATGTCCCTGAGTTCCACATTTTATAATTCCTTTCTTTATGTGCCATACTCAATCAAAGAAATTTATCCGGAAGCTTTACTTATCATATTATTCGACTGTAAATCTGTCATAAGAAATTCCTTCCGATATCAGTTCAACGCAGCTCTTTTATCTCAAATCTACATTTCCGCATTTAATCATTTCTACTATTCAAAGATAAATGCGTATTTAATTCTAGATTTAAACAGAGACCACAGAAGAATTCAAAGGATATTATCACCCACTCTCAGTAGTATTGCTTTTGGTTAGTATTGATGTTTCGCTGAGGCCTCAAAAGAGAACATCTTCATAAGATTTGGAGAATATAGCGTATCACAAAACTGTGTGTACGCTTCGTTTTCATTTTAAAGGAGTGTTGTATATATATTGGTTGTTTGGATGGATTTTACGGCATGTCAACCCTTGTTGGGTTATTTTATGCAGAAGACGTTTTGTTTTATTCATTCTTGTTGGGTTTTCAATTTTTTTAAAACTCCGGGTCTGAGTTGACCTGGGAATAATAGCTATGAAAGGGGTACTCCACACTACCCAGAGATCCAGAACCGGTACCTTACTACTAGACGCATTTTAACGTTATACCTAGGACACTTATATCCTCAGTCACCGTCTACTAGCACATATAACATAAAACGGGTTGGGGGTTTGCTACAAGGGCAAATAGGGTCGGGAAAATCATATAGGGACTAGAGATTGGTGTAACTATCTTCTCCAACCACCCTTATAGCCCAAGTAAGGGCCAAAGTGGAGTGTTGTATGGGCTGCTGTATATTTGATTTAATAATTTTGTCACCAAGGTGGATATTATGTTTAAATAGATATGTTCTATTAATCATGAGACCAATAAGAAATATTAGGTCGAGCTAAAAAATGTTTAATCAACTGTATATTATGATATATTTTGCTTGAAGGCTCACGTTGCGTAACGGTTATCCTCGTATGAAGTGGATTCGACTACCCGAGTACAAATTTTGAATGAGGCTGTTTGCATTTCACATAGATTTATCATTTATGGGAAAGTTAAGAATCCAACTATTCTCCCTCCAGCTATAGGTAAATATTAGGGCAGACTAAACTATTTAACCTTGATATGTCAACCGACCTAGAAGGGAAACTCTAAATTCAAACCAGTTGTATACCTGGAAAAGGATTGTCTCCGTTGGGGTATTCCTGTCCAAAACATGATACATAAATAGCCTCCCTCGCTACTCAAACCGATTACGGGGCTAGTGAGAGATATTTTGATGTGATATTATTTATCCATATATTTCCAAAGAAATTATTTAACTGTGAATTATTTGAGAAACATGACATGGTTAGGTAAATACATGTATACTTCTTTGTATGTAGGCATTTACTCAACCTTGCGCCACAGACAGGATCCGACACAACGTTAATTTTTAAACGGAGTACAGCTGGTTTCAATTTTCCTTCTTCTAAATTGGATGTCTTACCAAGGCTAAAGAATCCAGTCTGTCCTATTTACTCATTGCCGAGGGAGAAAAATAGTGTCATGCCTTTTTCAAGAGTATTATCGCGATGTGAAATGCAAACAGTTTCATTCAGGTTTTGAACTTGGATCGCCAATTTCATGTCCTTCAATAATAACCGTTACAGTAAGTGTGCCTTCTTGGTGTATTTTATCTTCATTGAATAGTGCCTATTGGAAGAAGTTTTGTGGCAACTTTCTTATTAAGTAAAGTGGTTATTAGAAAGTGGTTTACTCAAAAGGTAAACATCGCTCAGAGGCATTTGGAGTGCAAGGGAAAGTATGTTCCTGCCTTTTACAAGAGCCTTTGTGTGAAGTAGATATAAGCAAACTTAGCTGTTATTCTACCCCTTCCTTTCTGTATTGTTTGATTGGCTTTAACGGCATGTCAGTCAATCTGAGGTTATTTTTTGCCTGAAGGTTAGGGAATTGGTCTTATTGTACATTCATATTTAAATTTTCGTGTAGTTTTGGTACACGGTTATATGATACTAAGTATTCCTATCTAATACAAATATTTACAAACAGATGTATTGACCCAGAGATGGGACCATAACCGTTATTACCACTCTGAGTCAGAGTGGACCTGAGAGTAATGGAAATTAAGTTGTATTCTACACTCCCCAAATTTCACTAATAGGTGTAGTTTAGTGTTATACCCAGAAACCCTTGGGCTGGAGGCTTACCCCATCTATAGAGGATACATTCATCGTATACTAAGCCCCGACGACAGGGGAATTTTGTGTGTTGAGAACCATCACTCTATACACGTGCATATATATATATATATATATATATATATATATATATAGTCATTCGCATACAGTCGTGTTTCGCCGTTTGGCACGGCTCATCAGTGTAACTAGACAAGGCAGACTGCTTCAGGTCGGGAGCAAAACCCGATCGATATGTCCTCAGTCAGAGTTCTTATCTCCACGCCATCAACACACCCACTTTTTAGAAAAGGAGTTTATTTATATAAACATATTAGGCCACTAAGAAGTGCTCTATCTGTTTTAAGGAGACATATGCGGGTTTGGTTTTATGTAAGGATTGAAATATCGAATCATGCATATCCAGCGACATTTGTAGGAAAATTAGATCTGTGCCTTTTACAAGAGTTTTCGTGCGAATATACACCACCTTAGCCGTAATCTTAACTCTTCCTTTTCTATGTTGAGAACCGTTATATCATTCTATATACGCACATATATATAGAATTGTTTTTATGTAAGGATTGTTTTAATTTTGATACAAGTGCTTCTGCTGGACTGAATTATCGTTTGCTTCAGTTGTTAGATCTTGCCTTCAGCTTCACAAACGGCGCTGTACTTGCAAATAAAGAGCCTCAGAGAAACAGAAGACAGTATGGTGTGAAAGGGAGAGTATGTGAAGTTGGACTTTCTTTCTTTCTGACTACTCAAGGTCTTGTAGTTAAGAATAAATCTATCCAAATTATGTACGCTTGGTATCAACTGGCTTAAGTTAGATAATTATGCATATTGTTTCGAAACTTGTAGGCTAGCTTCACCTTGATATGAACCTAGGCTAATTGCTCAATAAAAGACCAAATATACTTAAATGGTATGCACACGGATAAATGACTGAATGCGTTCTTTGAAAATGTCTGAATTCAGTTGAAAGTATTGCTTGCATCCGATATATATATACACCATATATATATATATATATATATATATATATATATATATGTGTGTGTGTGTGTGTGTGTGTGTGTTGTGTGTGTGTGTGTGTGTGGTAGTTGATAGCGTGCCACTAACAGATGTGCCGAGCACATGTAAATAACTTCCGTGTGTCATTTGTAATGCACCGGGACCCCTAAAAGCTGCACACGGAATATAAGAGAAGATAATAAAAAGAAGTAAGTATAATAAAGGAATCTTACCGCCGGGGTGCAACTTAAATCGACTTCGTTTTTTTATCTTTGCTTTAGAGTTCTCAAAAAAAAAAAGATTCGTTTGTTTCTGAATAGTTACGTTGGGTCTAGATTACGTTTCGTTGCGTGTGATTCACGAAAGTGTAAAAAGGTTGAGAGTAGTTGTAAAACGGATAAAAAAAATTGTGTAAAATTGAAAGAAAAATAATGAAAGAAAAAAATGGCGACACAAAATGTCAAATAAGTTTGATACGTGATAAGATGAAGATAGGTACAGAGAAATGTAAGGAGTTGAAAGAAGAAGAAAAAAATGACTGCGTTTAAAGAAGGAGAGGGAGAAGGAGAAGATTGCCATAATTTTTTGAAAAGCGCGGAGAGATAGATAAGAATATGTCGGGTGATTGAAAGATATCGTGCGTCACAATTGTGGTAGTCAGCCAAACTCACGCGAGATAATGGACTTGAAAAATGGGAAATAAAATATAAAATGAGATAGATTTCAGATATATCAAAAAGAGAGAAGACGAAAATCATCGGTCGGAAGGGAAGGAAATATATATAGATCAGAAGAATACACGAGCCAATAAGCGGGAAAATAGGGGAAAAAATGTTTAAACGGGAAAGTGACAAAAAAAAAAAAAAAAAAAAAAACAGTATAAGTTTCTGCGACAAAGAAAGCAATACAATGAGAGAAAATAATAAAAATACAATGATTTTCATGAGAATTTCTTTGGTGAAAAGTATGAGTGTCGTAGAAAGAATTCATAAGTTTCGTTAGAGACGAAAATTAGCAAAAAACATGATGGGAATGATTTTTATTTTAATCATTTACTTAGTTTAGCTTAGTTTGGCATAAAGAAAATAAGTACCGGGCGTGTCTCCGTTGCATAGTGGTTAACGTACTGGACTGTGACATCGTAGTTCTTCATAAGTAAGTAGAAAAAAAGGTTCTTCTTAAGACTCACTGCGGCATTGTAGTAAGTGAGTTCGAATTCCAGTCGTGCTATTACTTTCACTTTCTAATACACTTATGAAAGATATGAAGACCCTCATCCCCTAGCAATGGATAAAATAGTACCACTACTGTTTTTCAACAAGGATGGCTTTGCATTGAATAACCCCTGAGGGTTGGTATGCCATTAAACAAAGAAACAAAACTAA
>CM042139.1:77002129-77044629 GCA_023376005.1 Doryteuthis pealeii
AACAACGAAAATTCTATTAAAGACCTCATGTTATACGTCTCTTTTCTCTCTTATAACAAATTCCCTTGTGTAAGTCAAATTCTGGCTAATTCGATTGTATTAACCAGTGTGATCTATCGAATAAGTCAGCGATTTTGTTGTGTTTCCCTTGAAAAATACAGTCTTATTAACAACCTAGACACCATCAGAAAAAAACATATTTCAAGTGACTGCAGTAATGTACCTAGGGGGTTTTGTATTGGGTATTTAACGTGCCAAATACTAATCTCGCTTGCTGCTTGGCGTTAAGCGCTGGCTTATTTACTACTGCATCATTTTTTGGGGTGGGGGGCAGTACTTTTTCCTCCTCCTCCTCTTCCTTCCGTTCTTACCCCCTCTTTCTACCTTTACCACTTCATTCGACAGCGTCGCTGTTCCAATGCTTGGTGGTTGCCTCTGTTGCCTTGTAAGTCCCTATGGCGTCAAAGGAACGTAAGCCTGTTAATGAAAGAATTTTTGGCACTAGTTGTTATCAGACAAACCCCAGTTCTTATTTACCACCCTAACTTCACCACCCCGCTCCGAACACCCATTGTTTTGTACCTACCTTTCGTGATAAATAGATGTTGTGGGTTTGCAGAGAGAACTGAACTTGGACGCGAGTGGCTATAGTGAGTGGTAGATAAAACAGCACGCATGCGCAGAACACGAACGAATAAAAAAAATCATAGTGTAAATAACAAATAACAAAACGCAGTTACGTACAGACTTTTGTATTTACATTTGGCTTATCTAATGAATTTAACAATGTCTGCGAAATGCTAATATTTATTACGCTCAGAATATCAGATTTTACAAGTATATGTCTTGTCTATTTTCTATACTTAGCATCTACTTGCAAAATTACATGTAATGATAACACTTAATAATAACACGACTTGTAAAACCAGAAGTAATGATGGCACAAGACACTTGAATAGTAATTTTCACCATGACTAGTTAACATCACAACATGACAGCACCCGGTTTGTTTGTTTGTTTGTTTTGTTTTACGGCATATCAACCACGACGGGTCATTTAATGCTGGCAAAGTTTTGAAAGATTTGAAGCGATAGATCCTTTTGTAAACAAATTTTCTATTTAACTCATAGATGCGATCCTAACAGGTACTACCAGAGTGGATCTTGGAGCAATGTCGATAAAGGGGTGCTACACATTATCCAGACCTTTAGAACTTGAACCTCAATATCAGATGGAGTTTAACCTCATACCCAGGATATGAAAACCCTCAGCCACCGACTTCTAACACCCATATGATAAAAAGGATTGGAGCTTGCCATAAGGGCAATAGGGCTGGAGCAATCATAGCAGCAGCCAGTATGCTCTATGCAAAATGCCTGATCTATGAAAAGCTTCTCCAGTTTCAAGAATTAATTCTGTGGGTACAATGTTCAGTCAACTTAAGACAATGCGAATAAAAAAAGGAATTTATTTCTCCTTATTTTTCATTAGTATTTTTTTTTCATTTTAATATCAGTTGCTTTCATTACAGCTACCTAGTACCTTTAATCTACGGTCAGTATAACCAATTCCGCTAAAGGAAAATATGCTTTGATTGATTGATTTTATTGATATGAAGTGTTGATAGGCAATTCAGTGTTGGTACATTTGGTTAATCATAGGCTTGTCAACTATATCCTTGTGTCACACTTGCGTTTGAGTGTGTATATTTGTAATCAAACTGTCTGGGGTTATTTTATGCATTGAGGTTGGGTAATGGCGTTAATTGTACGTTTCTATTTACATGTCTTGTGCAGTTGTTTATTAAAAAGAGTTTTTGCACACGGTCCTATTATGTGTATTTACTTCTGTGTGATACTTTAATAATAATAATAGTAATAATAATAATAATTTATCAGATATATTTGTCTCATAAATGGGACCCAAACCAGTACGACCACTCCGGGTCAGACTAGATCTGGTAGTAATGGCAATGAAGGTGAACTCCACACTCGTCAGAACTGGAGCTTCCCCATCAGAGATAGTTCACTGTTCTACCAAGGATTCCCGTTTTTTACTGGCTAGGTTCTTACCCCTCTCTAGAGGATACAGTCAGGGTATTCTATGCTTCAACGACAGGGTTGGGAATATGGTCTCAGTGAAACTATCTCGCATCAATTTCCCGTCGGGAAGGCTGTTTACTGCTTGAGCTATAATAGTTTTTAATTTGACAAAACATCCAATCTTTCCATGTAAACAACTTTATTTCCCCCGATTGCATAACGCTGTTTGATTGTATTGTTTTGACGTACACTTTAAGTATTATTAAAAGTAATATTATCTTAAATTCGTGTCTCGCGAAAAGCTTGGGTTTTCTTCTTTTTTTTTCTTTTTTTTTGGTGGGGGTATTTAATTCGCACTCTTTACCCTCTTCCGTAGAATGATATTCTGAGTAGTTCCAATGAAAAGCAAATAAAATTAAGACGAAATAAATATTAGTCAAAAATTGATAATGGTTGACAATGCTTCATTTGATAAAATATTCAACACAAACTGCTCGTTGTGACCTCTAACTAATTCAATATATACAGTTTTAAGTCGCATAACGTTCGAGTAAACAACATCTTATACGTTCGCTGTTAACAAAAAAAAACACGCACCGAGTTAGCAGTTTACAAAGTGTATTTTTCTTTTACTTAATTATACATGTTTAGCAATTAGTTGTTGTTTTTTTAGTTTGTATTTTTGGTTTAAAAATGAGAAAAATACTATGTCCAACCGCCATGTCATGGGACTATGAATACAATGACCGTATCCTCTAAAAATAGGTAAGATCACTCACCCCCCCCCAAAAAATGGTTTCCTGGGTATGACATTGAACTGCATCTCGTAATGAGGCTCCATTTCTGGCGATCGGGGGATTTTAGACTATCCCTTCATTGCCATTTCTACCAGGTCCACTATGAACCGAAGTGATAGTACCTGTTAAAGTTCCATCTGTGGGTCAAATAGATATGTTTGCAAATTATTTGTATTAGATAGGAATATTTGATATCATATAAACTTGAGCAAAACGAAATCGTAAGAAACTACAGAAAATAATGTAGATATAAATGTATTAAATAAACATACAAAGAAAGAAATTCCCTGACCTCTCTGTATAAAATAACCCTGAGGGGTCGACATGCTGTTAAAATCAATCATTCACAGTATCAGTTATACAACGTCCGCAGTTTTAGAACGTATCTTAAGTGTTATGCAACGCACGTTTGTATATAAAAGTAAATGTATCTTATATTTGGAATAAGATCGCAAGTATGGGTCACCTCGTAAGAGTTGAACCGAAAACTTAATAGAAAGACTAGCTTGTTGGCCTTTTATTTGGATTGGATTTATATCCTTAAAAGTTGTCTTTTGAGGATTCGATAGTTTTCGATACCACAGAAAACGACACCACCATTCGATTTGACAGTGTTCGATTGAGTTAACTCAATAACGTGGTAATGCGACACGAAATAGTTTTAAATTGACTAGTGTATATATATATATATATTATATATATATATATATATATATATATATATATATATATATATAGAGAGAGAGAGAGAGAGAGAGAGAGATCTGGATAGTCAACATTTTCCCCATGCAAAGAACTCGATCACGATTGTCACCAACGAACATCAGGTATTCAGAATTTTGTATAGTAAATGTTTGCAAGAAGAGCCAATTAAGTTGTGAAAAGCCACGGTAGAGTGTGTCGTGCCAGTGCAATGCTCTCCCACATGCTGATCTTGTGAATGATGTTTCGTGCTGTCTAGTGATTGGGGAAATGAAGAATCCTCTGATCGAAGTCAAAATTGAAGGAATGTTTTGATTAACAGTATCAGACGGCAACTCTTGTAGATAGAACAAGCCGCGAACCCACCGAATGTTATTCAGCGTTCGTCTTGTAAATGGAGTGATAACCAACTTTCGTAGAGGTTTTAAGATTGAATGAGGAAAATAGGCGGCAAGACGACTAGAAAGTAGTAAAAAGCAATGAGGCGAAGTAGGGTGCTGACTCGTTTTCCTCTCTCCCTTTCTCTCTCTTTCTCTCTCCCTCTCTCTCTCCCCCCTCTCTCTCTCTCTCTCTCTCTCTGCCCCTCCCTCCCTCTCTCCCTTTCTCTTACTCAAGTGATAAAAACAATATTTCTACATATACAGCTTGTGTACATGCCTCACAATATTCACTCTATTTGTTCATGTGAGTGTCAGATGCAATATGTACTTCTGTTCGCTGTGTATCATATTTCAACTTAGTGATTTACTCATCTCTGCCGTAGATAGGTCATTTATAAACAGTGAGGATATAAATATAATTGGATACTCTGGTCTGTCAAATTCAGACGCGAACAAGAACCCCTATTTTTAATAGGCCTTTTCGGGATGGGTTAATTAGTATGCAGATATTTCTCTATATGCATTTAAGTATTTTGCGTTTTTTTTTGTTGTTGTTGTTTTTTGTTTTGTTCGTTTTTTTTTTTTTATACGCATCCAGATCTTTATTTATAAACGAGCATTTAGGTCGTCTTGCTTTTGAGGGGTTTTTTTTGCGGTTGATTTTTTTAAATTGTGCATTCAGGTCTTTTTGGAGGTTTTAAAATACTCATGCAGGACTTCTGTTTCGTTTAATAAATATTCGGCCATTTTAAAATTAGTTTTAAGATATTTTTTTTAATCAATACTCAGGCCTTGTTAATTTTGTTTTTACATTCGTATGTAAGTCTTTTTTTTTTTTTTAATACATTCGGATTTGTTTTTGTTATTTTGTTTCATAGTGATTCACATCTTTCTTTATATTTTTAAAAGGAATTTAAGTTTTCCATTGAGTTTTACATAAGCATTCAGGTCTCCTTTTGTTTTTAATAAACATTCAGGTATCTCCTTTTTTTTAATCGGCTATTGTTAGTTGGTATTCAGGTCATTTTCGTTCATAAGGATTCAGGTATTTTTAATAGGCATTCTTGTCCTTTTTTGATAGGCCGTTTCTTTGTTGTTGTTCTTTTAAATTTTCTAATCGGCATTCAAGTGTTTTTTTCTTCTTTATTATAGGTATTCAGGTCTTTCTTAGTATCTTTAAAGGGCATTCGAATTTTTTCACCCCACCCCCCACCTCCCACCCCACAAAAAAAACCTGAATACGTGTAAAAAAATGATTCAGATATTTTAATACGCACTGTAGTCTTTTTTTAACTTTCTTTTTCTTTTCTTTTTCTGACAAGCATTCAGGTTGGTTTTTTTTTATTTCCCTTTCAATATGCACTCAGGCATTTTTAATGCACATTCAGCTCGTTTTCTTAGTTAGATACGCATCAATGTCCAGAAGTTTTAAATGAGAGCTCATAGAATTTTATCTGTAAAAAAATAAAAGTAATAATTTTTTGCGCATATCACGATCTATTACTTGTAATGAGATATCGTGGTCTGATTAATACAAACGTTATCTGTAATCCACAAGAAACGTTATGTAATATGCATCTAAAGTGCATTTCAATACAACTTAAGAACGAGAAAAGATACAGAATTACTGCTTTTGTATTTTTTCACTAAGGCAAATGACGTACGGCTATTTTTGTAAATGTCTACCGGAATACCTTCCCAACAGTCATAGATACTCTTTATCTAAAGAGACTACGATCTCAGACTAATATTGAACGGCACATTTGCACACATTATACAGTCAGGAAATGAGAATGCAATTCCATGGCCAAAGAGAGGCCCCGCATTTTCTCTTCTGGGTATTCAAGGTGCGTTCAAGCACCTCTTTATAAAACGCTACAACTTATTTCCAATTTCCAAGTGCGCCTGCATGGTCCTTTATATGAAAGGCATCTATTATTTCCTCTTCAACTGCTAAGGAAATGCTGAGCACAATAACAGACCGCTTTCCTTTTAGTACCGACTTTGTCATGAGATAAGTGCCAGTAATGAACTTCTGAAGAGGTCGCTTACATCTAATTCGAACGAATCGATGTAGAGGTTAATCAGACCTCTTTCTTAAAAGCGATCAAGACCGCTATTTTACAAGAACCATTTTGCAAGTGAGAGTTCGGTCCATTCATAATGTGTGTGTATTGAAGTAACGATTATACTTCTATTCTTATTCCGACGAAACTGACAGTGAGTTTATTCTGTCCACTCTCGTTTAATTGGTTCATATTAAATACTATTAAATATTACTTTGTGAATCAGGCCGAAATATTTGCAAATATATAAATTTTGAGTGGCAATTCGTTTTACAGAAAATAGAAAAAAAAATGTTGAAAATTACCCAAAATACCATTTTCCTTACATAATCTGTCAAAGACTTAATTATGCTTACATATATCTAATCGTTACCCAGGGAAAACAGCACATCATAGCAAGAATTTCATTAGAGCAATAGACACTAGGTTTGAGTATAAAACAAATTACAGTCAAATTTATTATATTACATAAAATGTTTACTTTTCTTGACGCTACGTCGTCTCGGTGGGGCTTAGAATACATTGATTGTATCCCCTGCAGAGGAGTAAGGTTTCCCCAAAAAGGGATGTCCTGTGCATGACACTGAACTGTATCTGATGGTGACGCTTAAGTTTTGGAAATTTGGGGCATATGGAGTATCTCTTTATTGATATTTCTCCCGCGTACACTCAGTTCCCTATGGATAATTCCTGTTTTGATCCCATCTATGGGTCGAATAGATATGTTTTTAAATTATTCGTATTCGGTAGTACCGCGTGAATAAGCAATTAAGAAGCAACACATACTATCCATATTTAAAATCTGTGTTAGCGTTATCCAAGCAAATTAATTAATCGCTGTTTTCTATATTTTACAACATAACCATTAATGCCCAGAAAAAGGGCAAGCTAGTCTCACAATTACATTACTAATGAATAGCAAGTTCGATCCTCGCTGGATGCTCCAGACTTGCGACCTTATGTCACACCCTAACCGTTGCAAACGGGTTGTGTAATGGCGTCCTCTTATGGTGTAATGGATTGCAAGTTAGTCTTGCAGATCCATTTCTACTGAATAGCGAGTTCGATTCTCGCTGGATGCTACAGATTTGTGAATTTATGTCACAACCGTTGCAAACAGGTTGTGTAATAAGGTCCCGTCTTAGCGTAATGGTTAGTAAGCTAGCCTCGTAGATCCATTACTACTGAACAGCGAGTTTAATTCTCGCTCGATGCACCATACGTGCGACATTGTATCACATCCCACCCGTGGCGAACAGGTTAGGTAAATAACTACAGTACATGAACACCATTTGTGTTACATAATTTATTGAATGGTAATTTGAGGGGGGTCTTCCTTGTGCCAGATGTCAATATCTTATCAAGGAAATTCTCAACTTAACAATTGACCTGCTATGGGTTAAACAGTACCACTATTTTTATTAAAGGATGGCTTTGGCATTAAATAACCCACGAAGGTTTATATGCCATTAAACAAATTAACTAAACCAATTAAAATGGGCAGCTCATACGATAGGAACCCGAGAGGACCGGGGGTCGTTTAGTAAAATATTAAAGATAAAGAGATTAGACATATCTGAAAATAACGCCTGCGATTGGCCTCTAGGCGTCAATTCCATATCTTCTCATTGCTCTGAAATTATTATGTATTCCTCCGAAGAAATCACTGAATTCCCTACCACGCGAAAAATAGATACTGATCAGCAATGGATGGAGATATTTTAACAATAACGGGGTATTTCCAGGTCGCAGCATATATACACTTTAATAGACAAGTCCACTAATAACAGGTTTTGCGCTTCTTCTCTGAATGGAACATCGTTATAACGAAGCTTGATATTGTTGCAAAAACATGCTAAAATGACAAAGAAAAAACAAATCCGACTTTTTTCTTGCTTCTCCATTCTGGAATGTTCTGTTTAAATTTGAACCTCCTTCGAAGAAACTATCTAGTTAATTTGTAGGCGCATACAAAATAAAGCAATCAGATACACATATTTGATTTCCCATAACGTTCGGGAGTGTTGGCTTGTGTTATCGCGTATCACTCATGTATTATATATATATATATATATATATATATATATATATATATATATATATATTAAAGAAAACTTCTGTATGCCTGTCTGTACAACTGCCTTATTCTGCTCCTCTCATTACGACTACATAAGATATAGATTAATGGAAGTGGGAATGGACGCCTGGGTGTGGATCAGGTCAACCCTCATCGTTAGAGATTTAAATGTATTTTCAATGTCCATGTAGAGAATTTGGCTAAAATCTCAAAGCTTTGAATTTTATTGATTTGTCTCTTCTTATCATATACAGTCAATGACGAAATCATTCGTACATCCATGAATATTGAATATTTTTACCCATTTCTCAGAATTTAATACCAGTATAGTGCAAGCCATTTTATATGTTATTAAATACAAGAAAAAGGATTATAAAACTCTATTTTGAGAAGGATAGGTTGAATTTACTAAATATGAGAAGAAAAGTAGACAAAAAAGGAAAAGACAAGATTGTTCGTACAGAATGAAACATTGGAATTCTAACAATATTAATTGTCAATAGCATGACCTCTCATCTTTATAACTTAATGCAATCGTTTTCCAATGTTTCGATGAGATTTGAACAATCTTTCTGTGATTTTCTTCCATTCTTCAATGGTTACACGCTCTAATTCCTGAAGGATTTTGGTGACCTACAATTTATTCGAACCTACAATTCTTGCCATAGATTTTCAATAGGATTCAAGTCAGAACTCATTGGAGGTCTTGACAGAACTGTAATCATCTTTCTCTGTTTGGGATCATTATGTTGCTGGAAAGTAAATCTTCTACTTAGTTCAATACTTTTCACTGATAGTTGTAGATTCAGAATTTCGATATAGTCTTCAGATTTCATTATTCCCCTTATTGCAATTAATAGTCCAGCCCCCCTTGAGCTAAAACAATCCTAAAACATCATCGAGCCACATATTGGCACTGTCTTCTTTGAAAAAAAACCTCACGTTTCTTCCACCAAATCTTCTGAACATCATTATGTCCAAAAAGCTTGATTTCTGTTTCATCACGCCATATTACTTGTTCCCAAAAGCAATTTTCTTTGTCCCAGAACATTTTTAGAAAAATTAAACCGAGCCATATTGTGACATAGTTTGTGAACAGGGATTCGTTGTGATTGCTTTCCATTTATATTTCAACAACGTTGTAATGAGCGAGTACTTACGCATCGTATCCAAACTTTTGGTGATGTCTTTCAAAACAAAACTTTGGTTTATATTAGCATTGCGACACAGCCTTCGTGTAGTTCCCGTTGACGAGTTGTTTTTTCCACTCCCAGGCAAATTCTCTGTCGTGGTAAACTTTAAACTTCTCTATTACGGACTGTACCGTAGATGTAGGGATAGCTAACCAGCTTGAAATAGTGATGTAACTATTTCCCAACTTGTGGAAGTTAATAATCTTCTTTCTCAACGCTAAGCTCATTTGCCTACCCCATCGTGTATTTAACGTAATAATAACAATGGAGACCCTCTATGCACTACTTGATGTTCTTTGTTTGAATCATCACAAATATTCTTCTGAATAAATAGTCTACAAGGCTTCACCGATAAAATAATTATTTAAATTACTTATACTTACACTAACCAATAAATTTAAAACGATATTTTCTACTGTACAAATAATCTTGTCTTCCAATTTTGTATAATTCGCCTGCCAAATGTGTTGTATCTAACCTATTGTTCTGAAAATTGAATATTATATTTATTTGTTGGTGCTTATTAGCATCTAAAAACCTGGCATCATACATGCATTAGATTCTGAGAAATTGGCAGAAATATTCATAATTGGTGGGTATACGAATAATTCCGTCGTTGACTGTAGGTGCTAGAGTTTGATGTGACCCGCTGATTGATCAGAGATGGCCTCTTTGACCGTCCGACTTGCTTAAAAGTCAGAGTGGAATTTTGAAAGTTATGGACTACTTAGCTACCAGGATTACGTCCTTAAGCATCACATGTCACCATCCAAGGCCAACATTGAACCCTATCGGGGGGTATTACCCCTCTGAAGAGGTGCACCTAGCGTATTCAACAGCCCCGGCCGAAATTGCGAGTTTATATATACATACATACGTGTATGTGTATGAGTGTAAGATGCGTGAACCAGATAAAGGACATCATAGCGTGATTCTTTGTTAAAGCAATGTACCTAAAATTATCCAACTCTGGTGTCTTACCCCTCTGCAGAGAGACGCAGTCAGCGTATTCTAAGCCCCGCCGACAGGACGGTCCATTTAAAGTGTATATACACTTGATATTTTGATTGTTTGAGTTTTTCTGATACTTAAGTTTCCATGTAAGAATCGAAGAAAATAAGGATAAAACAGAACATCTCGAGATCATGTTCGTTAAAAAGAAATCACTAGGCGATCTGAGAAAACTCCAGGTAACTCTTGAAAAGTGTTAAATGTCGACATTGTGCTCCGGTAGGAAATGTCTTCATCTACTAGATAATGCCTGGTAATCAATGAATTAGGCTGAATAGTTCCGTGATAGGTTATGTGGCAATGGAATGACAAATAGCACCGGATGGAAATAACCGACTGAAATCAAATGGAAGAGAAAAATGATCTTCATTTCTTGGAGACGGCGTCGTATATTTTCCGGTCACTAATCTTCAGGACGACATGTGTATATCATATCATATAGAAAGTCGTATCTTATTTCACGTCATGACAGATTAGGAATCTGCACATTGCCTTTAAATCAGTGTAGAAAGCAAAACTCTTTAATCATTTGGACTTTTCCCTGGGGGATCTTGAGCGCGATACCAGCACAGTCAAGAAAGCACAGCAACTTATTTCTGGCTGTATAATATTCATTAAATTCCGTCGAGTATTGCGGATTTTAAAAGTATTACTGAATTTATCTAAAGAGTTTCATTTACTAAATATAAGTTAGTTTGACACACTCCCAGAAGGTGTGACATCTACTGAGAATCAAACTCACTAACAATGACCTGCGAGAAGAGCTCACTAACCCACCGGGACTTAGAATACGCTATATGTATCACTCTCAGGGAAGTAGGGCTCTATAAACAAAAAAGGGTGCCCTAGGTATGACATTAAACTTCATCTGGTGGTGAGACTGCCATTATTCTCAGGTCCACTCAGATCCGGGGAGGTAATACAAGTTAGGGTCCCATCTATGTGCCAAATAGGTCTGTTTAAAAATTCTTTGTATTAGATAGGAAGAGTTGATACTATATAACTGTGTACTTATTAAAGGCAGGCATATGTACAACAAACGCAACAGTGTTGCCAATAGCCGGACGAACAGTTTTCCTGCGTTGTATGTGGTTTGAAGACCGTACATTTGGGATTACCTTCGTACTTTTAAAAATGTGCATCAAATATTTACTTTTGGAGAATATTTGAAACGATTTTAATGCTCATTTTTTATCTTTAAAATCAAATCTCAACATTCTAATTTTTTAGGGATGGGGATGATAAATGATTCACTGTCGTATGTTCACCTTTGCAGTTTTAATCAAAACATTTAAACTAGTGAGCTATCTGATCTTTCGAACTGTCTTCGCATTTGGTTATTCTCAGTTATTTTTATAACTAATTTTCCCACTGACCCCAAAAAGAAGAAAAAATTCTCCTTGTTCATGCTTCCCAGTTTGTTCAAAAACGATGAATTTTAAAATTGCTTTAAATCGTACTACTTTTAGATTTTAATCGAGGGAATTAATTTGATACTCTTAACATTCCTCTCCCTATTATAAATTAAGAATTAGTTCTTCTGTTCACCTGTCTGGGCATTAACCTGGAACATTCTTTTAATCTGATTTTATGTTTTTTTTTATTGGTAATCTGCAGCCTTTTTGAAAATTATTCCATTCATTCGACTCATAAAACACATTTGGTAATGCAACAGTCTAATTGTTTCAACTGATTTTCACTTTTTACAAGAATAACTCACAGTTCCATTAGTCTAAAAGACTAGTTCGCTATTTAAATCTTCGTTATTAGCTTCGAATTCATTAAAGTTCCAACATTTTTCATTTTTACTGATCCAGCCACAGCGAGAATATTCATATCCCGGAGCAATGGTTGTATGGTTCAAAAAAAGGTTAAGTCCTTTCTCTAAATTCGATTTGATATTGTTGATAGAGGATAACAATTTAATTAAGGGAAGAACAATCACCCGGTTGCATTAAATTTTCAATGTATTTCATTGTAATAATAATACCATCTATCGATCACATTCAAATCTCACACACACAAGCATATTGTTTCTTAATTCAGATTCTTTCTAATCATAAACAGGACTTAAGGCAATGACATGTATATTTATATTATTCTGAATCTCTAAGAAATACAACAATTAGTACTGGTTCAGAAGTTAGCATTGACAATTTATATCATATATGCGTCGATGCGTGCGTGAATACCTATTTTGATTCTATTTGTATTATATCCCTTTTTTTGTATTAGAAAATAAGCATATGGTTTACATTTTCGATCGGCCATTTTATTTTTTAAAGATGATCTAAAATGCTATTCTGTAAGGCAATTAAAAGAAAAAAAGTTGCTGGTTCTATTTTCTTTAAGAGGAGAAATAAAGAAAGAAAAAGAATGCAGCCATGCATTCCTTTTTCACAGTTTAATTTAATTAAATATTATTGAAAGCAATTTTCTCGTGTCTTCGTGATAATTCAACAAGACACGCGTGTCTTGAATAAATTGTTAGAGAAGAAGAAAGGTTATAAAATTGTTTTTCTACACGTAAAAGGATAAGGCTGGCAGTACAAAACCATGTTTTGTATTTTTGTTTTTAATTAGGAAAAATATGTTATTTTGATAAATATCCTATATTCGTACTTTACCTTTAATATCTTATTCCATGCATGGATCTCGTAATAAATTGCCATGTTATTTACATACGAATAGACATTTATCTCATTCTTTCTGTCTTCTTGTTTCTTTTCTTCTTATAACTCGTTATACTTTAGTTTCCTTCTTTAGCTACTTGTTATTCTTTCTCACTTTTTTTTTGCAATATCTTTTTCTTCCCACGCTTTGTTTTGTCTTTTCTACAGTTGTTTACAAGTTAAGTAAATAACAACACACATGAAACCAAGAGCGATCGATAATAGAGAAAAGGATAAGTTTTAAATGCTTTATTTAGGTTTCTGCAAAACAATTTGCTATTCCTAGCTCAACTGGGGGGGAGAGGTCCCCGTGTCATAGTAGCTAACGTGTTAGACTACGAAATTGTCGTAAGAGAGTTCGAACTCCAGTCGCGCTATCTTGATCACGGACTAACACCCTTGGGAAAGGTACGAAACCTCTTACCTCCCAGATATGGGTTAAATAGTACTACTATTCTACTTCTACAATGATAGGTTTGACATTAAATAATCCATGAAGGTTGATAAGCTATTAAACAAAAAACAACCAAAAAGAACGGTCAAGTGACGCTGAAAGCTTCGGTTCCTGCTAGATTGCAGAAGTTAAGCAGTGCTGAGCTTGTTCGATACTTAATTGTGTGGCCACTTAAGCAACAGTATGTAATGTAATCAACCTGCATTCTTTGTTTATCAAAATGACTTCGGCATTAAATGATCCTAAGATAGTTGATATGCCATAAAGCAAAACAACCAATCAAACAAACCAAACTTAGTTTAACTGGCAACAGCAACTGAGGTATTAAACTGGAAATCACATGTAAAGGAGACATTAGTTTGAATATCACCGAGGGTTTATCCTTTGGCATTTTCGAACAATGCTGTTTCTTGTCGTAGAATAATGAGCCAAATGAGATGGAAATAAAAGAAAGAAACTACTACGTAACTTAGTATTATTTCTCTCATTTTCTCATGTTTTTTTTGCTACGCTTTCTTTCTTTCTTTCTTTCTTTCTAATTACCTATAAGTTTAATAATAACAACAACACAAACCATGGAACCAAGAGCAATTGATAATAGAGTAAAGGATACGTTTTGAAAAGAATCACAAAGATAAAGGAGACATGAGTTCGAATCTCAGCGAGAGATTCTCCTTTGATATTTAACCACCTTCCTGTTTCTTGTAGAATAACGGGCCGAGTGGGTTGAACGAAAAGAAAAAACAAACAACAAAAATCAAGATTAAAGAAAATCCTATTTATATCATAGTTTGACTCATGAAGATGTTATTCTTAACTTTATCTATCAATTTTCATTTCTGTCTTTCAGATTTTAGAATATCAACTAAGACTAATATGATTCTTTCTGGTCATTTTCCCCCGAAATCGCTTTTAACTGGAGCTGATCCCACTGGCACTGAGTTTATCCAAAACTTCAGAAAGAAAATCGATAATCGCACCCCGTTGCATGAACTATCTCCACTTAGAGATTCGTTATAACGTTAAACAGATAAAGATCGATTATTTTTTTACTCAGTGCGATTTTTAATCAGTGAAAACTCGAACTCCCTGGGTTAATTCATTGAATGAAAAGAAAGAAAGAAAGAGAGAAAGTTAAAATATCGTTTTAAAATGGGGGAAAATCCTATATAAGGCGGTGATCATCATGCCTGTTGTGGTGCCACTGAATTCATGATGTCGTTATGAGTGCCTGAATTGTTTAACGCATGACAGGGCTTAATTCAGAATTGGGAATACGTGACCTAGCCTGATCCGGTCGGTGGTTTTGCATACCATCTGTGTTTTTCCTAATCCTAGGGTGGCGCGTGGTGTAATGGTTACTGTCGCAGGAAATTCCTCGGTTATAACGAGTTAAAATCCTGGACGAGTTTGTTTGCATTTTTACATAGCGCTAATACCATTGCAAAATGTATGAATCCAAATATTCTCCCTCCAGCTCTGTATAATTTGTAGTGTAGATAAAAAATAAAGACTCTTAAAGAGTAATTAAAATCTAGAGCATATACAGGTGTTAAAGGTTACAGTCTTCTGAAACCAATTCTGCTCAGTTTTACGTTTCGTGCCAGGTGTTATAAGTGTCGAAAAAGTGTTGATATACCGCAAATTTTGAATCCTGGGTGGACACATGAAGGGAAATATTTGGTATAGCACTTGATGAATTAAGTTTTGAATTTTGAATTTTAAATTAAAGTACTTTGAATGTCTAATTAAGAGACATATACAGTATCTGTGGGGGCGCATGATGTAATGATTACTCTCGGGGGAAATGCACACGGCGAGACTAGTTCAAATCCTGGACGAGACTGTTTGCATTTCACATAGTACTAATACAGTTGGCAAATATATGAATCTAACTATACACTTCCCAGATATGGGTAAATAGTAGGGCAGACTGGACTCTTTAACCGTGGTTAGGCAACCAGTCTAGGAGAAGGGAAATTCTGAATTCAAACCTGTTAAACACTGCATAAGAAATTGACCTTGTGTCACACCCTGCGGAGGTGTTGGTAAATATATATATATATACTAGGTTGAGTAAAAGTTTTGCTATATTTTGATAACATGAGACACAATTCGGTAGCTCCGGATGCTTTTGTCAAATTCGTGAATGTGACAAACCATACTGGACTGTGAGATGCCGAGCTCGTCCTATACTCTCTGATTTGCCTCTCTGGATTAAAACACGGCCTCAGAATCCACGGTCACCTAATTGACCTTGCCTTATCATTGAAGGATATATCTTGAACCATCTGGTTAATGTACTGGGATCAACTGAACCTTCACTTTTGCACAATAAATATTTTCGTTGGGCTTCGGCAGCAATATCGCACAATTCAAACTTGTAAAGCCTAAGCATTTTAATGATTTGTTAACAATTATAGCTTCAGATTACTATTCTAATATATTTCATTTCTGTATTCACAGCAGGTTAATAAATACAGCAGGAATAGTTGCATGATATCCGAAACTGCAACAATGGCACATTTTTACGTGATTGTCATTAGGAAAATGATTTTCAACCCAATTTACAAATTGATTATAATAGTGTGGGCGTTTGTCTTCATAACTGTTAAATGTTGAATATAGATGACTTTTGATCATTATTTATTTGTATACAATTATCTATATAAACTCTATGAATATGATGCGATATCTTCGTCCTCTGAGAGAGTCTTTATTCAATTAATACTCTTTCTAGAAATAAAGAGAGATGAACAGTATGCAAATTTCCTTTTTTTGAGAAAAATCAAATCGGAATATTGGCTCTCTCTGTTTTTGAAAAAGAGAATTATATTACTTTCAAAGTTTTTATTAGCATCTATCTATCTATCTATCTATCTACCTATATATATATATATATATATATAATGAATCTTTTTATCTATAAATATATTATATCTATATAACTACATGACAATATAATATATATATAATATATGAATCTTTTTATCTATAAATACATTATATCTATATAACTATATAACAATATGACATATATATATATAACATATGAATCTATTTATTTATGAATACAATATATCTATATAACTATGTGAAAATATATCAGTTGCACGAAAAAATGTTCCAACTGAACACCGGTTTTTAACTGTTTATTAGATCTCTTGCTTTAGAGTAAGTAAATAAATAGATAAATTACGCGGTGAAATTTTATACCCATCTCTTACTATTACCCGTATCTAATTTCCATTTTTCTCTTTCATTGATTCACTCGCCCGTCCCATCTATTTCTTTCTTCGAGGTCCTTTTTATCAAATCTCATTCGAGCGTGACTTTGCTCTTCTCTTTGTACCTATCGTCGTTTTCTATGCGATTTGCATAAGCAGTACAAAGTTTTGCATTTGAAATCACCGCCTTTCACAATCAGGGGATATGAGTTTCCAATGTGGACAACTTCACAATACAGAGAACAATAAAACCAGCCAGAGGCAATCCCAGTGTAACAAATAAAGACGTACGTCTCAAAAGATCTACAATATATGAGAAGAAAGAGCGAAAGCAATTATAAACTTAGGTTTAATAAGCGTGTTTTGTGGCAGTTATCGCGTAAATTACTGACCATTACTAATTATCATATAAAAGGAAAGTTAATAAATGTGCCGTCAATCAAACATAGCAGAGATATATTACCTGAAGCAATAATAATTTAAACTTATAGAAAGCCTGACTGAAACAATTAGCTTTGACGGATAATCCACACAGCTTTAAGCAAATATAATATTGCAAATGAGAAGCGTGGTTCAAAAGAATTAGAGATGAAATACAAATCAAGACTCATGTCAATAACAGAAATAGAGAAATGCTGAACGGTTATTTCTTATGTTATTAATCAATTCAAACTGAATAGTCGTTTCCGTTGTGTAGTAGCTAATGTGCTGGACAAACATGCGTTTTTATTCTATTGGTAACCACAGGGATTTTGGTGTCTATTTCTGTGTTCAATGGAATATCAACATTCGTGGTTTATTCAATGCCAAAGCCATTCTAGTAGAAAGGTAATAGTCGTACGATTTGATTCATAGCTGGGACATTAGAAGTTTCGTACCTTTCCCAAGAACATTAATTCGAATGGGAACGTAATAGCGCGATTTGAGCTAGGATGTTGCAGTTCAGCACGTTGACTATTACGCCGGTGACTATAGTTCAAGTCTTTGTTCTGTTATAAAAGACCATTGTTATTAGGTTGTTTTTATTTTTTGTTTGTTTGTTTTTTTTTTCGTTTTTTTTTTCAGATTTAGGTTAATACTCCTCCTGATAGTCTGGAAAATAATATATATATATATATATATATATATATATATATATATATATATATATATGAGGTAAAATATAAGGAATGACAGAACAAATCTCAGACGGAAATGTGTAGTATATTTCGCGGGAGTTTTGAACTCGGCTTCTTCAGCTTGTATTAAATTATTCGGATCATATAAGTGTTTTATAGAGGGGGAAGTAGGTAGGTGGGTAAGTTTTGTGGTGAGGTAAAGTTTTGATTGGTTATAGGGGACATCTTTGGGGGGATGTGAAGGAAATCAAATGGGAAGAGAGTTGAGGGAGGTAGGTAGAAAAAATGAATGGTGAGAAATACCTGATAGGGGAGTAGCCTTTCTTGGAGAGAGATTTGTGTTGAGGAAGTAGAAAATGGGAGCAATAAAGGGGGGGGTAGATGACCATGAAATCAAAATCAAACCTGTTTGTTAGTATGTGGGTTATGGCCAAGTAGGTCACCAAATTGAGGGTCATCAGGGGAGGTTAGGTTAATTGGGGGTGGGAAAGAGGGTGGATATAAAAGTATATATATCCATATGAACACATATATAGATACATACACACATACATACACATACACAAGCATCTATATACATAAAGACATAGATACATGGGAATATACACATATACATATATAAACACATACACATGCACACATACATAAATATATAAAAACATGAATATATACGTACATGAGTACATATACATATAAAATACACATACATATGCAACCTCATGCGTGAATACATATAAACATAAATATACATATACATAAACATACATATACACAAACGTACATAAATACACATAAATAAACATGAGTATACATATACAGACCAAAACACGAAAGTACATATATATATAATATAAAATATATATAATAATCCTTATATTTTACCTCATTCTGTCGGATTCATTCCAACCCCCTTTTCCTCATATATATATATATATATATATATATATATATATATATATATATATATATCGCTATTAATAAAGTATTTGGATAAATTTGCTATATTTTTTCCTCTACCAGAATAAGTAGGGAAATATCTTATTCTCTACAAAATTGTTCAAAATAAAAAAATATTTGTGATTTTTGGACTGGCCTACTAGGAATATTTTAACAAAATCCACGTGCTGAGAAGAGATTCACAATCAAATAATGGTGTAGTTTTAAGTGTGCCGGGCCCACGACCCAGTGTCTCGATTGGGAGGCCAGATCACAGGGCTCTAGGCCAGACCCACGACACAGTGTCTCGATTGGGAGGTCAGATCACAGGGCTACAGGCGAGACCCACGACCCAGTGTCTCGATTGGGAGGCCAGATCACAGGGCTACAGGCCAGATATCTGCCAGAGAAAAATTCTGTTAACCACTAATTCTGTCCCCGAGTGGAACTTATTTTTCGTCCTGATATTGGCTTTGTTCTTTCTCGAGTGTCTCGCAATTTACTACCTATTCGATTTGTGTCTGATGTGGCCGTATTTATATATATATATATATATATATATATATATATATATATATATATGAGGAAAAGGGGGTTGGAATGAATCCGACATAATGAGGTAAAATAAGGAATGAAAGAACAAAACTCAGACAAAAATGTGTAGTATATTTCGCTGGAGGATTGTTCTTTCATTCCTTATTTTACCTCATATATATATATATATATATATATATATATGTGTGTGTGTGTGTGTGTGTGTGTGTGTGTGTGTGTGTGATATGAAATCAACAAACGACAGAAAGGGTAGCTCACCGTGGTGTAATGGCTAGCATGCTAGTCTCTCAAATCCATAACTACTGAATAGAGAGTTCTATCTTCGCTAGATGATCCATACTTGAGATCTTGTGTCACATCCAACCCATGGTGAGCGAATCGGGTAAATACTTACAGGGTGCAACAGAGATACATATCACATTTCTAACTGTTACCTGTGTAAACAAGTGAACTTAGGCAAGTGACAATACCATTGCTTTTTAAGATAGTATCTGTTATGATCATAGTTTGGACCGGTGCACCCAATGCGTTTGCAATTGAAATGTTTTTATAAGTTGGTTCGATGGTTGGGTTTTACGGCATGTCAACCCTTTATAATAAAGGCAATCAAAGGGTATTCCACATTCTCCAAAATTCCAGAATTGGAACTTCACCACTGCAGTTTAACGTCATACCCAAAGCATTAAGACCCTCAGCAACCGCCTTCTAGCACATAATAAAAAGGGTCGAGGGTTGTTATATGAGTAATACGTTCTGGATAATCATATAGGTGCTTATGGTTGATGTGCCCAGCCGATTGATCGAAAAGGAGTCTCTCCGACCGACCGTCAAGCTCAAGTAAGGGCCAAAGTGAAATGTTGCATGTCATGGATCACAGATTGATACCCACGGCCGACAAGAGCCTTCATGCGGGGATCTGACCCCTCTTTAGAGGTGTAATCGGCTTATTCTACAGGCCCAGCCGACAGGATGATTTTTTAAAAAGATTGGTGAAATTGTAATTTGTACACAGAGCTTTAGTGCTAATTTTATGTTACGTCGAAATGGTGCTATTTTGGATTGAATTTTCAACCCATAACAGTATAGATGTGGGAGGTTTTTCTTCTACACCTTATATACGAGGGTGAGTCAAAAAGTAATGTCATTTTGTTTGAGCCCCTTTTTCACTACAGATTTCACTTCCTCCTCACGGGAATAATGTTTGCATCATCTCTTCGACCCCATGAAAGAGCGTTTGAGAGGCAAATAGTATTCCAGTGACGAAGAAGTGAAATCTGTGGGGAAAAAGTAGCTCAAAGTACAGTCAACAGAATTTTACGGGGCAGGGATACATGCTCTAATTCGAAGGTGAAACATTGCTATTGAGAGAAGCGGGGACTATGTGGAGGAGTAGGAATGTGATCCACAGAGGACCTGCTTCCTTTTGATGTATAATACATGTTCCTGTGTTGGTAATTATACATGTCCTAAACAAAATGGCATTACTTTTTGACACAATCTCGTATATTTTCACTACGTTCATATTTGCCAAAGAACGGTCAGTTTGATATGGGAATATTTAAAAGAATGGGTTATTTCCTATAGCTCCAACATAAACAAATGGGAACCACTCTTGACTGATACATTATTTGTTTATTTATTGATCTACTTGGAAAAAAGAAGACGGGGTTAGGGTTAGGGTTTAGGGTTAGAGTTAGGGGTAAGGGGTAGGGTTAGGGTTTAGGGTTAGTTTAATGGGAAAATGAATAAATACTTTATCAGTCAAAAGTGGTTCCCCTTTGTTTATGTTGGAGTTATAGGAAATAACCAAATAATGTAATTAGGTGAAGATGTGTAATATAAGATCGGTTATTTTCCTGTTTCTATAGACGAGCACTCACTCAAGTGAATAGTACTGAAAATAATTTATATTAAAGTATAAAGTATAAAAATGTTTTGTTGTTGTATTGAACGGAAAGCAATATGTAATTAGATTGACATTAAAAATAATGCAACAACAATGACAAAACACGTGCCAAATAGAATGTAAACAATGAGAATGGAGAGTTGCAAGACAAAAAAAATGAAGATTCTTAAAGAGTAATTAAAAATTTAGAGCATATACTGATGTTAAAGGTTACACTCTTCTGAAATAAGAAGTACTTTGAATGTCTAATTAAGAGACATATACAGTATCTGTGGATGCGCATGGTGTAATGATTACTCTCAGGGGAAATGTACATGGCGAGACTAGTTCAAATCCTGGACGAGGCTGTTTGCATTTCACATAGCACTAATACCGTTGGGAAAGATTTTAATTTAACTATTCTCTCCCAGCTGTGGGTAAATATTATGGCAGACTGGGCTCTTTAACTGTGGTTAGGTAACCAGTCTAGTAAAGGGATATCTCTGAATTCAAACCTGTTAAACTCTGATTAGGAAATTGACCTTGTGTCACATCCTAATTGTGCGGATGGATTGGTAAACATGAATACAATATCTTTAAAAAGTTTGGTTGATTTCATGTCATGTCAACTCTTATTGGATTATTCAATACCGTATTCGGTAAAAAAAGAATTTGTTTTTGTTTTTCATGTGTTTGTGTTTTGTTTTTGTTTTTTGTAAGCAGTATAGTTTCAAATAAGTAATAATAAATCAATTAAAACAATTATAGCTTCAAGTAACAATATATTTATATACTTTCAAGAATATATATATATATATATATATATATATATATATATATATATATATATATTAATGTTGATGATACAGCTTGCTATACACACACACACACAGACACACACATATATATATATATATATATATATATATATATATATATATATATATATATATATGATGTTGACGATATAGTTTGCTGTAAGTAAAGAATGCACAATATCATGAATAGAGTATACATACCTAAGTTAGGGTAGCATAAACATAAAGTCAACGGCGCTTTGTAACTGTTATTTTCTCGCTTCTCCGATTTTCAAGCCAATGTTTTGAAAATTGCAATGCCAAGAAACTGAGTTACCATACACACACACACACACACACATATATATATATATATATATATATGTGTGTGTGTGTGTGTGTGTGTGTGTGTGTGTGGTTGTGTGTGTGTTTTGTGTGTGTGTGTGTGTGTGTCTGTCTGTCTGTCTGTCTGTCTGTGGGTGTCTATTGAGATGTAATGGTTACTAAGCTAGGCTAACAGACCATTACTAAGGTGGATTCACATTGGTCTTGTACCACAACTAAGCTCATATTCTTTTTATTGTTCTTACTGTATGGATGGGTGAATAGTATGGATAATTTAGCCTTGGTTAGGCAACTCGTACAAGAGAAGGAAAACTTTGAATTCTTGGTCCAACCAAAGGAAAAATTGCTTTTTTTATGTGGAGTGGAAGAAAAAAGAACTTGATAAAACACTCCAATGTGTTACCTTTCGAGGTGAATTCGTGAAATAGCGTGTTCATTCAGATACAGGCAAATGCACACACACACACACACACACACACACACACAACATATATATATATATATATATATATATATATATATATATATTCATTTATATGGATCTATGTCAGAGATAATGCAGGAAAAATCGTAATTCAGATTGCATATCCAAAACTGACATGGAGATAAATGCTTCAGGGAATGATTTCGTTCTCTCTAATTTTGTCCCAACTTTTGCAATTATTATTGACATTTTCCCCGTAATCATCAAAACTATGGATATCGGTTATTCATGTGATTTCACATCACATCTAGACCAAACCTCTCATCAAAATTCTGAATCCATCCAAAAAAAATGAGATATACTTATATCTGCATTTATCATTTTTCTCTCCATGAGACTTTTTCACAATCGCCTAATCTGGTAGTTCACTGCAGGCTGACTGGCCGCAAGTATCCTCAGATCGCCAGCACACTTGTAAGCATTCTAGCTGATTTTAACAATGCCGTTGTTTGGATTGACTCGATCCGTCCTCGGATTTGACATTCCTCCAGACTCTTTTCCAAACCCTTGGGGGCCGTTCCAAGAGCACCAATTACAATTGGTACGACCTTCACCTTTATGTTCCACAATGTTTTAAGCTATCTGACAGGTCCAATTATTTGTCTATCTTTTCATTTTTTCTTAACTTTCATGGGACGGCAAAATCCACGATATGACATATTTTCTTCTTGTTATTTAACACTAAGTCTGGTCTCCTAGCCAGGTTTAGGTGATCAGTCTGTATCTCAAAGAATCTTATGCATCTTATTCTCGATGACGGGTTTGTGCATATACCATTTAGTAGCATGGTAAAAATTGAATTTCTTGCATAATTCACAGTGGATCCCCTTTCCTACCCAGTCGATTTGTGCTCTCTTTGTGCTAGTTTGCTGCATTCACTTATAATATGATTAACCTTTTCGTTTTTTGTTGCGGCATATCAATTTTTGCTTTGATATAGTTTGCTGTTGTGGCATTGTCTTGTGCAGCAATTATGAGAGATTCAATTTCTCTGTCATTTATAGGTCTTCTCATGTGCGATCTCTGCAGGTTGTCGCTTGAGGTATCCAGAGAGGTGTTTTTCTTCTCATTTATGTTTTCTAGTTTCTTGTCCGCAGGTTGCAATTGCGTTTTTCTGGCTACTGCTATTAGTCTTTCCCTACTTTTATTAGTGTATTCAAGTGATATAATTGTTGCATATACACAATCTTTAATGTTGGTGAGACCTCTTCTCACTTTTTTTCTCGGAATATATAGTCAGTCTCTGTCGTCTCACGAGTGTAATGCCTTGTGCATTGTCATAAGTTTCCTTGTCCTTTGATCTATCTGTCGAATTTTCTCTTGTCCATTTCAAGAATGGCCCAGAGTATCTTACATGAGATACAGCTCTGGTGATTATTCCCTTGATGAGATTTCTGTTGCAGAGTTTGGATTTCCTGAGGTATTATTTTCTTACCGTTTCTTTCATTTCTATTAGTTTGATGGCGCCCACTTCCAATATTCCCAAGTATTTGTAATTCTTCTACATTTATCATTATTACTTCTTTTTGAGTTTTCACATCAGCATTAGCTGATGGTCTTTCACAGCAGCAAGTCTCCTAAGGTCTCCATGACTCTTCTGAGTGTTCTGAATGGTATCAATCCTTCCTCTGATTTCCAAACTTTCCGAACCCCTTTCCAATCCTTTTGGGACCGTTCCAAGTGCACCAACCACAATTGATATCACTTTGACTTTCATATTCCATAACTTTTTCAGTTCTCTGGCAAGGTCCAGATATTTGTCCATTTTTTCATTTCCTTTAGCTTCACCCTGTGATCAACTGGAACTAACCAGTTGACAAGTTCTTTGTTTTTTGTTAATCATCACTAGGTCTGGTCTTCTTGCTGGGATAAGGTGATCCGTTTTTATTTCAAAGTCCCAGAGAATGCGTTTCGTTCTCAAAAACAGATTCTGCATATACCATTTTGTTGTATGGTCAAAATTAAAGTTTTTGCATAGTTCCCAGTGAATCACCTTCCCAACCCAGTCGTGTCTAGTTGTGTACTCCCTTTGTGCTAGTTTCTTACATTCGCATAATACATGGTTTACAGTCTCATCTCTATTACCGCATAATGTACATTTACTATTTTGTTGGGTCTTATCAATTCTTTATTTTTTCTTTCAATTTTTGATTCGATATAGTTGTCCTTATGGCATTATTCTGTGCAGCAATTATTAGTGATTCAGTTTCTCTTTTAAAGTTTCCTTTTCTTAACCACATCTAGGTTTTTCCATGTGCAACCTCTCCGGTTTGTCGTTTGAAGTGTCCATATAATTGTTTTTCTTCCCATTTTTGTTTTCTAGTCTTTGTTGTTTTTCTGTTTGTCCATATGCCACATCTACTATTGTTGGCCGCCATAAGTAATCTGTCTTTGAGTTGTTGGATTGTGGTTTCTACGCAGTCCTCTATGTTGACAAGACCTCTTTCCCCCTTCCTTTTTTGACACAAAAAATCTATCTATCATCTCTGGGGTGGAGAGCCTTGTGCATGGTCATTAATTTTCTCGTCCTTTAGTCAATCTGTCTGAGTTCTTATTTTGTCCCTTTTAAGAATGGTCCTGGGTATCTTATAATGGAGACAGCCCAGGTATTGATTCCTTTGTTCAGATTTCTGCTGTTAAGTTTGGTTTCTAGAAGTTTTCTAGTTCTCCTGAGATATTCTTTTTTAACTTTTCCTTTCATTTCTGCTTGCTTAATATTGTCTGCTTCTAAAATTCCTAAGTATGTGTAACTTTCATTTTCCTTAAGTGATTGTATAGTGTCCTGATTGGGTAGTTGTATTCCGTCCATTAATTTTCTTTCACCCCGTTTTATTACTAGCATATCACATTTTTCAATTCCAAATTCCATTCCTATATCTTGGCTATATATTCTAATAGTTTGTACTAGGGTTTCTAATTCTTTTTCACCTTTTGCAAAATGTTTTATGTCATCCATGTACATAAGATGATTTATCTTTTCTTGTGAGTTAGTGAATTTGTATACCCCTGTACATTTTTAAGTATATGATTGAGTGGCATAATTGCTATAATAAACAGTAGTGGTGATAACGAGTCTCCTTGGAAGATACCTCTTTGTATTTTTACTTCTGCCAGGGATTGTTTTCTAGCTTTCAATTGAACTCGCCAGTTTTCCATGGCTTTTTCTATGAAGTTTATGATGTTGTTGGAAATTTTGTACATTTTTAGACATTTTAAAATCCAGGTATGTGGGACCATGTCATCGGCTTTTCTTTAATCGATCCACACCGTTGCAATATTTTTCCGGCTATTTTTTACTTCTTTAAGAATGTATTGGTCTATATACAGTAAATCGTTTGTTCCTCTTTTTCCCTTGCGGCATCCTTTCTGTTCTTCTTGGAATAGTTTCCGCCAATTGAGTGAAAAGTATATTTCTTCTTTTATAACAGCAGTCAATATCTTCCACATCATGGGTAGACAAGTTATTGGTCTATAATTGCTGGGGATGTTCCTTTCTGTGGGTCTTTCTGGATAAGGGTAGTTATCCCTTGTGTCATCCATTCAGGTACTTCTGTTTCTTGTAGACATCTGTTCAGTTCCTGGGCCATTCTTTTGTGGATAGAAGTACATTTTTTGAACCAGAATCCATGTATACCATCATGTTCTGGTGTTTTCCAATTTGGTACTTTCTTGAGTACTGATTTGAGCGTAATTATATGAACACTTGCTACAGGTCCTTCCTCAATTTCTATCAGTTCATTCTTAATATAACTTATACATTTCGATTTCATATTGTGTTCTTTCCTCTTCCATATATCACTCCAAAATTTTTCTGCTTCTGTTGCATTTGGGTGTTCACCCGTGTTTGGTTTTGATCCATTAATTTGTTCATAAAATTAATTTTCATTGTTTTGGAAGGTCCTATTTTGTTTGTACTGTTTAGTTCTTTCTCGGTATCTTTTGAGTCTTCCTTCTATAGCCGATATCTTTTGATTTACTTCTTCCATCTTAATTTGCTGTTGTCTTTCAACCTTTTTAGCTAAATGTGTGTTTGTGTTTTTGTTTAAAGTATTTTTTGTTATTTTATTATTATTATTATTATTATTATTTCTTTTTTTACATTTATACATTTCTAAAATCTATAGACAATCTTGTGCATATATGGTTTCTGCATGATCGTATGTTTTGACAGCAGAAATGTATACATACTGTGCAATCTTTTAAAAGTACATCGTTTTGAATAACAGATGGTATACATTTCCTGTAACTTTGAAAAGGGAGAAAAGAAATGCCACCTGTCGTTTTAAAAATACTCTTTTGACTGAATAAAAATAGTGCAAGTTAGAATCATGTTATCGCTTTAATTATTACAAGATGCAGTAAACGTCTACATCGGATAAGCTTTTATCTCGATCCACTGCGGTACCCAGACCTTTTTCAAAATGTGCAAGACATGGGACTGTACTTTAACTCATCAATGGTGAGACTTTAATTATATATATATATATATATATATATATATATATATATATATATATATATTATATATATATGAAAGGTAAAAATGGCTATTGAATCCGACAATATGTAAGAAAGTTTTATAGAAAAAACAACAAGATGTTACAAATTTTTGCTGACAGAAATCTGTTTCGACATTATGAATATGTCTTTATCAAAGCAACATTTCGTTTTTCCGCTTACAATGTTGGTTTGATAAAGAATATTCATAATGTCGAAACAGATTTCTGTCAGCAAAAATTTTAAACATCTTGTTTTTTCTATAAAACTTTCTATATATATATATATATATATATATATATATATATATATATATATATACAACTCGTATGTGCAATAAGAAATCAAATGCTCTATTTGGGATTCATTTAATTAGAATCCGAAATACACTTAGATTATTAATTATCATATGAGAATATTAAATCCGCCAGAGGTAATTGAAAATAAAACGTCCATAGGTACATTATGACGATCTGATTTTCTATTAATGCTAACATAACTCAACAAAATTTTACTCAGCGTAGCACAATTTTTTAGAAAGAAATAACGATGGTACGATGTAACTGACAGAATTAAGTTAATTCAAACCAAGTTTAAAATATAATGATGTTTGAACATTTGGTGGCCTTAACGTAATGTTAAGTGGAATCGGTGACACGAGTTCAAATCCTGGACGAAGCTGTTTGTGTTTCCGATTGTGCTCATGACCTTGGGAAAGGTATCAGTTCTCCCTCCACCACAGCAGTCTTCTACGACACGCGCACAATACTGAGTTTAAAAAAAACACCTGGTTATTTTGTCGTTCGTGCTTTCTTTTATTCTGTGGTATATACGAACGCACTTCTTTCCCAAAGGTAAGCCATCATTTCTTGTACACTGGTTATCTTACCAAAGCTAAATAGTCTAGTGAATTCAAAACCAACTGTACTCCGCGTATAATTGACCTTGTGCGACATCTTGCTCTTATGTCGAAAGAGTTGGGTAAATACATATCTATGGCGGCCTGGAAGCAAATAAAAAATGACAGACTTGCTATCTAGTCAATTTTTAATGCTTTTTTTATACAATCTTTGTTTGAACCATCTTTCAATGTGAAAATACAGCTCCATCGTTAAACCAAACAAATCTAGACATCGTGAAGCCAATGAATTTTATTAGTAGTATTCAATTGCAAGCTGAGATATGACAAAGTAGATTTTAGTAGAAATTTCCTTCTCTAATTTAATTGACTAATTGAATGGTCCAGAAGATTACAGTGGAATTCTTAGTTAATCTGTTCTTGCTTTATCTGTCCGGAAATGCGATAATAACAGTATCAACGATTATCCATCAAGTCCAACTAATCGTTTCATTGACGGTGTTTTGAGGGTTGGAAAGTTTACGACTCGAATGAATAATCCTATGATTAATTAAATTTTAACTGATAGAAGTTTGGGGGGGGGTTTAGGAGCAGGAGTTGTAGAAATAAATACGTAAACCCGATATCAAACTTTGAGAAGTCAAAAACTTGGAATTCAAGATTTCGATAAATTTCTAAAACAAAAAAAATGAAATTCACCCGACCCCTGTGGACCTCCTATGCTTTTATTCGCCCCGCCAAATATTTAATTCAAACCTCGAGGTCAAATGGACCACTTTGGGAAACCCCGTGCTAGGTGTACGGTGTCTAGAAACTAGTCTACATGATCTGTTAATGCAAACTAGTAATTTAATCCCCTATGAACCTCTATGCTGTTATTTACTACGCAAAATGTTATTCAACTCCAATGGTCTATTATGAACCACTAGAGATGCTTTGCTTTAGAGGTATGTTTATGATTTTCGTTATGTCCACGTCTTGAAATAAGAGATTTCGATAAAACCCTAAAGTCTTTGAATTTAATTTCTGACGCACAGTTATCAATTGTTAAATTACAATTAATTATTCAAGATTTATATAGCAAAATAATCAAGAACTAATGCTTGGGTGATGGGGTAATAAATATGAAGTTTGCTTACCTTATTTGATTTTAGAACTCATTACAAGGCGATCCAAGTCCTCGGGTATTTTTAAGCAACGTAATTTGATATCTGGAATATATCAGATGTCAAATAATAATGGAATATCTTTTCAGTTTTCCATTACTTCTCTCTTTTACAAGCAAAAGCAAAATATATGGCTCACACAAAGAATAAATGATTGATATAATTAAAGTATTTTTATCTCTAAAAAAATAAAAGTAAAAAAAAAGGATAGAAAGGAAGTCATTGTCTTACTTCCTGTAACCGAAACTATACACTGGCGACATCACAATTCCCTCTGTTAATTACGTCACATTCTACATTATTTTATTTTTCATTTAAATATCAATAATTTGAAAAATTATATTATTAGTTATGTTCACCTTATCTACATAATAATAACATGCAATTGTATGTATAGATACAACCAAATAGCGGTTAACAGTGTGAACGAGGTTTGTTTATTGATTTTGAAAAATAAATTAGTATTTGGTTTGGTATTAGTGATTTCTAATTGTTTCATTTTCTCTTATTAAATATGATTTAAAATCCCATCGATAAATCTCAAAAGAAATCCATTAACAAAAAGGAATAATATTTATTTATAGTTCAATGATTCAAATTCATCAATGAAAGCTGCGAGTGATAGGAAGAGGTAGCATCCAAGCTGTTCTATTTTTGATTATACCCAGCCTTTTGCGAATAAGTTTAATGAAATTATTTAATTCTAAATAATATCAAATGCTATATATATATATATATATATATATATATATATATATATATATATACTAGCAAATATATCCACCCTCGGGTGCACGAAACTAAATAAAAATCCAAATAAAATGATTTGAAACAGAGGGGGTATAATCGAAGAATAGAACAACTTTGAAACTAAGTCTTCCATCATTTTCCATCACTCCCTCCTTTTATTGCTGAATTTTCCTAATTTAACTATTTAGAAATTAGGAAGTAAAGAATAAAATTACATTTCTTTATATTAAAGGATTTCTCTTAAGATGAAAAAAACAAACAATTAGAATCAATAATACCAAGCGCATATTAATAAAATTAAACTTTAATATCAATATGCAAATTAGCTTTCCTGTTCACACTGTAACCCGCTATTTTGTTGCATATATAAATACAATTGCATGTTGAATGTAGATGAAGTCAAAAGTATTAATAAGGTATAACAATTGACATGGTGAATGTGACGTCAATAATTAAGGGAATAGTGACTGAGTAGTGATTTAGTTTCGGCTTCAGACAGACAAACACACAATCTCCACTACACATGCATAAATCAGGCGTCAAATTGACTATATCGCAGCTGACTCACCCACTCGGTAAACACCCAGTATTACACACACACACACATACACACACATACATATATATATATATAAGTTAGGACCATATACCTAAATTCAAAATGAAGTCATCTTTCTTTGCGCATATATCATATGAGATTTAATTTGGTGGGAAGCAGCCCTTCTTTTCATAAACAAATTAGAAGCAACCACATTCGACGAGGTGGTGACTTTTATTTAACACATTCAATATATATATATATATAATATATATAATATATATATATATATATATATATATATATATATATAACACTGAATTAATTAATGTTACATTTTCTAAATAACACTCATAAGCTTAATCTACACTTTTAAATCCAAAGAATGTTTTGTTTCGTGTTTGTTAAAAATCATTGATGTGAGCAAAATTCCTAAATTCCACCAAAATCAATTACTTTATTATTTATTCCATTTGTAAAATTAACGAAATGATCTGTATGGTCAACAGGGAACATATCAAAGACACCATCACAAATGTATATTTGTCCTTTTCACAATATTAGGTTTAACTACTGTCAAAATATCCCATCTATCAAACTGTTGTTTACTCCTTTCCCTAAGGAATATATGTGTCCTACTTCTACATAAACCTTGACTCATGTCGGTCTATTTTAAATGATAAGATATCACATCTCCCAGGTGCGTACAAAACAGTATCAAGACTGAAGCTTCATTTTATTAGATAGAAATGAACAATGAATGGGACATTTTTTTCGAAATATTTACTTGAACATTAAACACACATAACCAGCATTTTTTCATTGGCCAAAAAACAAAATTCGAAGCTTCACTTTTCATATACTGTGGAACTTAGCAGTTATACCTCCTCGTCCTCGAATCTGACTGTGGAGATGAATTTCTAGTTTATTAAACAAGTGAGTATGAACGTTGCTTCACTTGCATAACGTAAGGAGGTGCGCTCAGCGTAACGGTCATCATGGAATCAGCGAACCGATTTCAAATTCTGGATGAAGGTGTTTGCGTTTCCCTTTGCGCTCAGACTTTTGGGAAAGGTATGAATTAATCCCCCCCCCAAAAAAAAATATGGGTGAATAGCATGGCAGTATGAATAATTTAGCTTTGGTTAGACAACCATAATACGAGAAGGAAATCTTTGAAATCAAACCAGCTCTGAAAAACTGACCTTATGTCACATCCTCTCCCTGACGTTTTTTTTTTTGTAAATACAAACATAATCCTATGTTTCACAAAAACAAATCGTTCAAAATGTACAGAGACTGGGGCCTTAATTTGTTTTTTGTCTGAGTCGTCTCTACTTTGTCTAGATGTCCAGATATCGACTCTTTATCATAGGTCACTCAGCTGTGTATGAGTCATTATTTAAATTTTATATTAAACAAAATCGATGTTTTTTTATCACACTCTTTATGTATATTTTGCAAAGTACAACTTACAGTTTTTTAACCAATAAAGCTACGCTGATATCCCAAACATCTGTTCATGGCCCTGTCATTGAGACTTATAATACACTGACTGTATCCTCTGCAGAGAGGGAAGACGCCAGTACCCAAATAGGTGTCCTGCGTATAACACTAAACTGCATCTGATGGTGATGCTCCAGTTCTGGAAATCTCGCGTGTGTGGAGTACTGTTTGTTGCCATTACTCCCAGGTCCACTCTGACCCAAAGTGGTAGTAACTATTAAGATTCCATCTATGGGTCAAGTAGATTTAGTAATTGTTTGTATTATGGCATATCAACCCTTTTCAGGTCATTTAATGCCGAATAAATTTTGATATTCAGTTTCTTACAGTACCTCCTGTTGCTTAAATAGTCACCTATCTAATTCCTGAATAGACTCATTGTTGCTTAACGCCGGTAAGCTACATACAATCACCGTGCTTTCCTAATCTGTAGGCATAAAATAACCCTAGAGAAGGTGACATGACACCAGTATCAAGAAACCAATAAAAGCACTGATTACTAACTAAAATCCAGTTGTCGATTTTTAATGGTAAAGTATCAAATTCGAACATTGCATTTTTAATTTATAACCACACATATTAAATCTGAATGTGTAACATTTCTAGAAAATAGAATGCTAGTTTGATTTTTGTTCGCTCAAAGAGAAATTTTCATTTTTTATTTAAAAAAACCCCCACATAATTAAAGCTGCATACTTTTACATATCAAATAGGATTTTTGCAAGTATGGAAAACCTTGAAAATTTCTTAGCAATTTACCACCCATTAGAAAAGTCAGTTATGGCTGTAAAAAAAAATGTTAATCATTTTTTATAAAGTAGAAAGCAACTGAACGAGGAAGAAAAGGACATGGTAATGAGAAGTAAATTGTTGGGATTGCTCCTAGGCACAAAAAAAAAGAATGCTAAAGAAGTTGCATTTGTGGAAATGCTTGGGCGAAAGATATTTGATTTTTATTGAAGTTTAATTACGTGTCAAGTTGAGTTGCCTGTTCCATTAATAACCTAGTTAGAATCTTTATGCAATGTCTGTCCGACACTCGTGCCACCATCTTTTGCCCTGTACACATTTTATACGTGCAGCTGCCCATGAACATCCGCCATATGTAATGTATTTTAGAACACATGTGCCTATGAACATAGTTGGCAGTTATTGCAAGCACGTACGTGAAAATGATTATTGTTCGCTACGCTATAGCAGCGCCGATGCAACGTGGAAAAAGAACCAAAATACAATGAAAAAAATAACATTTCTAAATAATAATAATAATAATAATAATAATAATAATAATAATAATAATAATGAAAGTAAAATAAATAATGCTGGCTTAGATATCTGATGATTTTTGGCTGCAATTCTAAGAAATGTATTTTGGAAAAATAAGGTGGTAGTATTCGTTTTAAAGTTTATTTGTACATTTTATTAAATATTGAATTTGATATTAAAATTCAGCAGAAAATCTTATGGCAGTAATGATACAAATAAAGAATGCAAGAAGAAAAAGCACTAGAAATCGCATAACCATTTTTGATTGGGTCTAATGGCTATGATTCATGCTATGCACGTACGAACAACCTCTGCAAATAATGATCCAAGCAAATGTCATAGCAACTGCCGATTTCAGCACGAAGCAAATATTAGACACAATAAATCAGCAAATTAAACCTACCAAAATGGTTCGACATGGGGTCAAAATAAAGCACTGATATTTGGATTGAGTTCCTAACCATCTCTCAACTGTAATCCCCCTGTTTGGGGAGGCTTAGAATATGCTTACTGTATCTGCTACAGAGGGGATAAGACCTCCCGCCCTCCAAAAAAAAGTGTCCTGGATTAAGACACTAAACTGCCTCTGATCGTGAGGCTCCAGTTCATAAGATCTGAGAATTGTTGGCTCGTTAATTATTTACGACATATCAACCCTTTACGGATCATTTAATGGAAAATCAAGATATTTTGATAAAAAGGTTGGGTTAAATCGAACTTAACGGACCTAATTTCCACCACGTATGTCACCCCGTCGAAATAAAAAAAAATCGGGGAATTAACCAAAGTTGATAAAAATATCCGTGTTGATATATTAATGAATAAAAGATATAATGCCCCTGTTATTTTATTTAAAAACTTTTATATTTTTTCAGGTCAGTTAACTTATCTTTGAGGCGTAACACAGATTCTCAAAGATACGTGGTTCAAAGTTAACTGACCTGAAAAAATGTAAAAGATTTTAAATAAAATAACTGATGCATTATATATTTTATTCATTGATATATCAACACTGAAAATTTCATTAAATTCCATTGATTCCCTGATTTTTGGTATTTTTTTCTTTCAGCAGGGTGACATACGACGGTGGAATTTAGGTCCGTTAAGTTTGATTTAACCAAAGTTTCGATGTTTCAAGTTCTATATTAAATACTTATTCATGGTGAAAATTTCTGTGCAATCCGTTTCATTTAGTAATTCACTATCAAATGAAGTTTAGTGTTATATCCAGGCCTGCCCTTTTTTGGTGGGATACAGTCGGTGTATTCAGAGCGGTCTGAGAAGTATAGAATAGTTCTTCATTTCTATTAATCCCAGGTTCACTCAGACCTGAAGAGGTAGTAAATGTCATGGTCCAAACAATGGGTCAAATAGATCTGTTTAAACATCATTTATATTCGATAGAAATACTTGATGCTATATAATTGCAAATTATTTGAATTAAGAATAGTTACTTGCAACGATGACGAAGTTCAACGCTTCCTCGACGACAAGGCGGTGAGCTGGTGTGACAAGGGTTTGCAAAATTTGCCACTGTGCCTATAAAATGCATCGACCGAAATGGAGATTTTGTAGAAAAATAGATACATGTTCAAACTTTAACTGATGTAAACGTTATTGACAATAAACAAAAACATTTCTTTGATTTCTAAATATTTTGAACCCATACTCTTGCAATTACCCTCGCATAAAGAATTAGTAATATATGAATACTTGGATTATGATACTATAATATAATTATAATAATGATTATATGAATACTTGAAACCATATAATCGTGGGTGAATTAAAGATAATAAGAATAGTTACTTCAAGCTACAGTTGATTACAAATTAAAATCATCATTAATTAGTTGATATTATATAAACTAGCAAAGTTATGCACCTCCCGGATGCAAGTATTTAAGTTTTAATGTAATAAAATATTATATTAAATTAGATTTAATGAACTAAATAAGAATGCAGATAAAATGATTTGAAACAGAGGGGGGCATAATCGAAACATAGAACAACTGAAACTTACTCTTCCATCACTCCCGTCTTTCATTGCTAAATTTTCCTAAATTAACTATTTAGTTAAAATAGTAAGTAAAGAATAAAATTACAGTCATTTTTTCTTGTTAATAGATTTCTTTTTTTTTTTATCTTATTTATTAAGATAAACCGAAACAAATAGAAATTAATAATACTAAGCACATATTTATTAACATCAATTTTTTAATATCAATATGCAAATTAGCATTTCCGTTCACACTGTAAATCCCTATTTTGTTGTCTATATAAATACAATTGCATGTTATTAGTTTGTAAATAAGGCCATTAGTATTAACTAGCAGATATATGCACCCTCCGGGTGCAAGTATTTAATTCTAATGTAATAAAATATTGTATTAAATTAGAAAGGCTAATGAAACTAAATAAGAATACAGATAAAAAGATTTGAAACAGAGGGAGTATAATAAAAGATTTGAAACAGAGGGAGTATAATAAAAGATTTGAAACAGAGGGAGTATAATAAAAAATGGAACGACTGAAACTTACTCTTCCATCACTCTCGTCTTTCATTGTTATTTTTTCTAATTTAAGTATTTAGTGAAAAATAGGAAGTAAAGAATAAAATGACAGTTATTTTTTCTTGTTAATGGATTTCATTTAAGATTCATTGAAGAGATTTTTGCTTATATTCATTAAAATAAAACCAAACAATTAGAAATCAATAATACTAAGCACATATTTATTAAATTCGATTTTTTAATATTAATATGCAAATTAGCCTTCCCGTTCACACTGTAAACAGCTATTTTGTTGTATATATAAATATAATTGCATGTTATCAGTACATAGATATAGTTAACAGTATTAATAATGTAAGATAATTTTATTAATAATTAAGGTTTAGATAAAAATAAAACCATCGAGAATGTGATGAAATTAACTAAGGGAATTGTGACTTGAGTAGTGATATAGTTTCGGTTACAGACAGAAAAACACACAATCTCCATTATAATAAGATAATGTAAAACAATTTTATCAATAATCGGAGTTTAAAAAAAAAACAAAATCATTGAGAATGTTACGTAAATAACAAAGAGATTTATGACTTGAATAATGATATAGTTTCGGTTCCAGAAAGAAAAACACACAATCTCCATTATAATAAGATGCTAGCAGAAATGTCGGCTTTTGTCATTAAATAACCCAACAAAGGTTGACATACCATAAAAAACAACTAAACTCCTCTTACTCAGTGGATATTCATTCATCTATTTATTCATTCATTCAAACTATTCGAATGAGTTTTGTTTCCTTCCAGCTAGACGAACACTCACCTAGGGGAAACAATAACAAGTTCTACCGGAAAGAACCAATAAAATGTCCTGTTTCTACTATCGAGATATCGCTTTAGAATTAATAGTTTCTTCAAGCTTTCCAATAGAAGGTAGATAAATATTAGATGATAAACCTTTTGGTTTCCTATTTGCGTTTGTTCACACGCCAAATGTACAACGGGGATCTTAGTATCTGCTTTCTCTATATATATGTTTATAGAATTGTATGTGTTACTATATCTATAATCATATGAGGGAATGTGTTTTTGGCGTTTTTGTTTAATAAATCCTACATGTTATATAAGGGATAACCTAAACAAATAGTCTAAAAGAAAACAGAACATATCCTATTTGTTTAATATATGAAAGATGTTAGCCGTCAAAGCTAGAATAACCTTCGACTGTATGACGTCAGTATCGTACGTCTTGTTTGCAACAAAAATGGGGGGAATCATTATCACTACACTGATAAATGATTAACTACCTATTTTTGAATAAGGGTATAAGTTTGTATTTACCCAACCCCTCCGCCACCAGCAGGATGTGATACAAAGTCGGTTTTTAAGCTGGATGCAGCTGGTTTGATTTTAGAGTTTTCCTTCTCTTAGACTGGTTAGCTTACCAAAGTTTAAAGAAACATCAGTTTGTCCTACTATCTACCCATAGATAGCCAAAGGAGAACAGGTGGATTCGTGCATTTCCCAAGGGTATTAGCGCAAAGTGTAACACAGCCTTGTCCAGGATTTGAACTAGGGTCCCCAATTCCATGTCTTACGACGATAACCGTTACACAATGCGTGTTCAAAGTTCAAATCCAGGACGAGGATGTTTCATTTCATTTTATGCTTATGACCATATGAAAGACACGAATCCACCTCTTCTCCTACCTCACTCCAGTTATGGTCTCTGTTATCAACCGAGGTCCTGATTGAACCTACAACCTACAGATGATTGTCGTTTAGAACTGTATTAACTCAACCATTATATCGGTTGCGCCATTGTTCTAGCGCCTCCTGAACATGGCCGGAGGGCACATCGGTCGAAACATTTTGTATATAACAATAAAGGTGTGAACAACAGTCCGAAAAATCCAAATAATACAAATTATCAAAAATTGTATTATTTGCATTTTTCGGACTGTTGTACTCATCTTTATTGTTATATACACAATGTGTCGGCCAATGTGCCCTCCGCCTCATTTCAGAAATTCAGAAAATTTTACGTATAGTTGTTTTTAAAAAGCGACAACTGGAAACTTTATCGCACAACTGATACGAATTGTATTTTCGTTGTGGAATCTATATTAGGACATCAACAATTGTATTATTAGTTGCGATATGAATTAAACACATATCAATAATAAAAGCAAGAAAGTAAAATAGAACCGATAGCAAAAGATTGGTCAGCCATATTTATATTCCGCTACACACGAGTCCATTTCCAGCGGAATAGATCCGGAAATTAGGAAAGAAGTAAGACTGAAGGTGGAAAGAACTGTTTGATGCTATACATAGTAGTTGACTTGCAATGTCACCGTTGTTTGAAGTATCAGACAAAGTAAGTCATGCGAAGAAAGCTAATTGGAGATATGTTAAAATACTCAGAAATCAAGCAAAATCAGTACGTGATTGATCACTGCATTCATGTTTGTCGACAGACAATGACTAACAAAGCTTGCTTACTTTGCCGCTTTTGCAGTGATGATATGTCAGTACTGACACTAACGTTATCTATTGGTAAATATACATATTGGTTTTGCAACTTGATGATCGTTTTTTAAATATAACTGTAGGTTTGTATGATAACACGTATATAGATATCATAGAATTCCAATTATATATGAGCAGCCCTGTCGGTGGGTCTCAGAATACGCTGACTTTATCCACTGCAGAGAGGTAATAGCCCCCCCCACACACACACACAAACACTAATGACATTAAACTGCATCTGATGGTGAGGCTTCAGTTATGGGGATCAGGGGATCGTGGAGTACCACTTCATTGTCATTACCCTCGATCTAGTCTGGCCCGGAGTGGTAGTACTTGTTAGAGTCCTATATACGGGTCAAATTAGCGGAGATGCTTAGTGTAATGGTTACCCTCATAGGGAATAGACACGGCGAGACAAGTTCAAATCCTGGATGAGGTCGTTTGCATCTCACATAGCGCTAATACCCTTAGAAAAGGTATGAATCCAAGTATTCTACCTCCAGCTATGGGTAAATAGTAGGGCAGACTGGACTCTTTAATCTTTATTACACAACCAGTCTAGAAGAAGGAAAACTGTGAATTCAATCCAGTTAAACTCCGCTTAAGAAGTTGACCTTGTGTCACATATGTTTAAAAATCATACGTATTCAATAGAAATCCTTGATGCTATATAACCGTTAGTTATTTTATAACCGATATTAAAAATTAAAAAACATATAAGAAACTACACAAAAATGTAAATATAAACATACGCAATTCTCTCACATTTGGGCATAACATAATCCAACACAGTTAACATGCCGCTAAAATCAATCAGTCAACCATGTAAATTATTAGTATCATTAATAGTTACTTGAAGTTATAATTATTTACTAAGGATTATCATTAGTTACTTGAAACCATATAAATGTGTACAAACAAATGACGGTTATTTCCTATAATTCTAACATAAACAAAGGAAGACCATTCTTGACTGATAAATGATTTATTTATTTTCCCATTAAACTAACACTAACCATAAACCCTAACCCTAACCCTAAACCCTAACACTGACCCTAACCCTAACCCCGTCTTCTTTTTTCCTAGTAGATCAATAAATAAATAAATAATTTATCAGTCAAGAGTGTTTGTTTATGTTAGACTTATAGGAAATAACCCAAATGGCTATTGTTAAATAAAAAATAATTCCTTGAAACGATATAATGATTAGCATTAGATAGGAATACTTGGAACTATATAACCGTGTGCAACTTATTTGTATTAGATACATATACTTGATATTATATACCCATCTGCTAAAAAACAACAACTTAAGAACTATATAAAACATGGAAATAGAATCCTTCAATGTGCACAATTCCATAACCTCTAGGGAAAAATAACCCTAGATGTGTTGGCATGCAATGAAAATTAATCTAATAATATGACACCCAGTGAGAATCGAACAGATAATAGGCGCAGTTGCCTGCAAGATTAGCTTGCTAACCAAAAGATGTTTACTAAACTTAGTTTTGGCTACCACTAGAGTGCTGTAGTGTGAGATAGATCGATCTCTTTACTGACGAAATGGCCAGCGAGGTTTCTTCACGGTAGACATCCTACAAGTATTCATATTTATGAGGTGATTGATATAGGAGTAAAATTTAATTTAAGCAAGAAATGGATATTTTCTGTTAAAGCTATAAGAGAATTTCTTCTTGGACTTTTCTTACAAGTCTAAAAGGAAATTGAAATTGTCAAAGTGAAAACTGAAGAGTTAATGAGAAAATGGAAACCCTAACACATCTGCATTTGAAATTGAGCTTTTGGCATGAAATATTGAAGAAATAAGAATAGTATTTATCAGCCCAACCTATTAAGTGGTTTAACTTTGTACAATTTAATAGAGCCATAACGCCCAAGTTAGTAATTCTTCCGATAGAGACAATCTTAAACAGCCGCCTTCTAATAAGAAGAAAGTAAATCTAATTCAAGAAAAATAAAACTCGTTCACTAAAAATGTCTACTGACTATCCTTATATGATTGGCGTAACACAATCTTCCTATACATTTTAGTTCTTCAGAATAAATAGAATCGGTTTAGCTCAGTCGGTAAAGCATCCACCTAGGATCCACAAGGTTCCGGGATCGATACAGGCTCTCGTCAACTCAGCTTATGAGTAACACTGCTTGGATCTGTGTGGTAAAATGAGGAGCTAATTGTAGGTTTGGCGCTCTATACTGACGCAAAAATAATTTCCCTGGTCTAGCACTAGGGAAAAGGGAATAGACTTCTTTGCTGTCAGGCTGATACCGACAACAGGCCACTCGACTTTTTAAAAATAGTTTTCGTTGTTCATACTTTCTCATATTATTTCATCTGTTAGTTTTCTTATCCTATTTTCTAAATTTCGGTTCTTTCTTTCCCCTCTTTTGGTTGCCATCATGTATTCTGAGTTTACTCCCTTTATCATGCTTTCTTTCCTTTAATTGTATGTTTTCTCTAGGTTTTCTCATCCTTTCTTCTTTTTTTCCTATTCATTTATTTATATAGTATACGCCATTTTCTTTCTTTTTCATTTCTCTCTCATCTGAATTTCCTGGCTTGTATACACAAAGATGAATTCACCTTTTTAGCCTGTTAGCAATTAAAATGCTGTAGAGGAATTACCTTTACCTTTTGTGTCATATATGAATTAAGTGTCGCTGTCGACACTAGAGTTTTAACACCAATCGCCAGAGAACGAAAATGGCTGACCTCCATCTGGTAACGGGGGTACAGTGCTGTTTAGATGGGGGGACTTCCGTGATCTCTAGTGATCAAAGTGACTCCGTATTATTCTAGGAAAGACCATTATGTTTCAGATAGGTAATCATCTTATTTTCTGTTCTTATTTTATCAAATTCAGTTGTAACGAAATACATATTATTTTGTTAAGTTGTCTTCAGTTCTTCTATGTTGCAAATGTGACATTATAAAATTTTGTATAAAAATTTAATCATACCACTTTGGTTAGTAGAGCTACAGGTGCCAACGTGAACGTATGGATGGTACGCTTGTTTCTTTGAGGGTGTAGTATCTTTGTATAATATTGATATGGGATATTAACTCAAAAAACACCAGCGGAAGTGAACACTGCTTATTGTATAAATGTTATAATAAATATTAGTATTAGATCCGCCATCTTGTGGTTTACTCATGTACTTATTGAGTGAGTTTTAAGAGTTAATCTGTAAACATCCTTGAGACAAATAGAAGATATTACAGGTGGGTCGTTTTATTTTTATTATCAGTGAAGGATGTTTGTGTGAAATTCTTTTTTAATTTAGAAATTAAATTTTTACCAAGACAGTTCTATTTCATGTTTTAAAAATGTCTATGGAGAATTTATACTTCTTAATCAATGTTTATTAATTATTCATTATGCATCAATTGTATATCAAGTTTATCTAATATTCATTGTGGTTTTGATTTGGTTTATTTGTTTAATGGCATATCAACTTTCGTGAGTTATTCAATGTCCAAGTTATCCTTACAGAAGAATAGTAATGGAGCTATTTCACCCAAAGCTGTAGAGATGGATGGGTTTATACCTTTTAATATGACTGGAGTTCTAACTTGATGAATTCATTTCAATGGAAATTGATACTGAAGTAATTAAATTAATCGATATATATATATATATATATATATATATATATACACGCACATATATATACATATATATATATACACACACACATACACATATATATATATATACCCACACACATGTATATAAACACACAAATACATATATACGCACATATATATATATACATACATACACACACACGCGCGCACACACACACACACACACACACACACACCACACACATATATATATATATATATATATATATATATATATATATATATATATATAATTATATCAAGTTGTGGCTTTTTGAAGTTTTTTTCTTTTTCAACTAACCTTGTCTAAAACGAAGCAACATTTTTCACCCAGAAAGATGAAAAGAATGTATCATAATATACCGACATACTAAAATGTACGCGCATGCGCATGATATCGATAAGTTTGTGCTTCACTGAAGATACTCAAATAACTTGAAGGAAATAATGTTTATCATGTATTCACACATAAATTCAACGCTACATGG
>CM042139.1:77049629-77059629 GCA_023376005.1 Doryteuthis pealeii
TACAGCGGTCAGTCTTATGGAGCATGAAAGGACCCATCACTATTTATTTCCTTGGAAAAATGTGCAACTGTAAACAACGTTTCCCATTAACAACATTTTAGACAATATTCAACTTATTTATTGAATGATCCTCGTATTTACATACAAACTTGTTGCTCTTATGATTGAAAAACATAATCATTTACAACAGAACTGAATTCTAAACATATAATAACAACTGTTATAGCTGTAATTGTTTTAATGGCGACCCGCCGCAATCCCCATAATTTTAGTTCGAGACACTTAACACGTATTAAAGACTGGAACCGCCAATTAGACGGTCAGATTATCTAACATGGCATCTACCTTTGACATAATCCGGAATTCGTGCAAGCAAATTCATTGGAAGCTCAGCAACAAATCCTAAATCCTAATAATACATTAAACTTATAAAATGATGTAAACGGGTCTGGGTGAAGTGCACGGTTCGTGCACGATGAGAGGATGTAGGAGTTTTAAAGTGAACGGCTAATCTAATAATTGCACATAAACATACATGACGGTATTTTGACGTGTATATAGTGCTGTAGTCTTTGCCTTGGCGTATGTGAATTGCATGTACAAGAACAAATTCGGTAGCTCACGCAAAGTTGTTTAATAAGAGGATGAATAGGAATACTGAGTGACCAGTGGTCAGTCTTTATTAGATTGACCGACAGAAAGGCAGGAAGGAATGGTAAGGGGATGGAAAGTAAAATAACTGCAAAGAAAGATGGAGCAAGAAAAAGCGGGAAATTTTAAGGGGAAAGGAAGACGGAAGAAGATTAATAAATGGAAATGTGGACATCAAAATAAGTAAGGAAAATTAAGAGAGAATGAAGATATGAAAAGGGAGAAAAAGTTGTAAGGAAAAGTTAACTAAGTTAATAAGAAACAAATTGAAGAGAAAGTATAAAAATGGAAGAAATAATAGAAGTATATATTTACCCAACCCTTCCGTATGAGTAGAATGGGACACAAGTTCAATTTCTTAAGCGGGGTTTGACTGGTTTAAATTCAGATTCTTCCTTCTCCTATACTGTTTACCTAATCAAGGTTAAAGATGATATTCTGCATTACTATTTACTCATAGCTGGAGTGAGAGTAGTTTGATGCATACCTTTTCCAATCTTATTAGCGCTACGTAAAATTCAAAAAGCCTCGACTAGGATTTGAACTGTCATATTTACGTTAGGATCAGACTTCTCTCTCACAGAGCCGCTGGCAAAGAGAATAATAGATGGTGGTATGATAAAAAGTGTTAGATGTTTACCGGAAGAGCAATTTGAAGAATACGGTTGGGACAATATTATAGTTGCTAGGGCTTGACATAACCAAGTGACTGATTGGATGGGGCTTCTCCGACAACCCGTATTACCCTATTAAGAACCACAGTGGAGTGTTGCATACATATTTGTCCAAGATTTGAACTCGGGTTGATGATTCCATTTCCTACGACGATAATTCTTAGGCTAAACGTTGTTTGAGATTTGTTGGGCCTGTATATAGTAATATTTAAATCTCATCAAGAAAACCCTTTACTATAGCTCAGCTATATTAAAAGTGTTCATACGTAGGAACATGAATAATTCTACAGCCTAATGAAATGTGTATTTACCCTACAGCACCGCTCCAGGTCGATCTTTAAGCGGAGTACATCTGGTTTGAATTCAGAGTTTTCTTTCTCGTAGACAGGTAGCCTTTCTAAGTCTACTCAACTATTTTACGCTATTCTAGTGGAATGGTATTCAGTCAAAACAGATACCATTGGATATTATTTCTTTGCAAAATGTACATTACTGAAGCCCTTTAGCTAAAATCAAATTGGCATCACGCTTGTAAACAAATATAAAAATAAGTATATTTTGACAGCATTTTTCCTTTATACATATTTGGGTGAACACGACAGACATTTCATTTTTAATGTCAGGGTGGAGTTGGTTAATAAGTCCAACTCTACCCGGACATAAAAAAAACTGGCCAAACAACTTGAAAAGATTGGAAAGAAATTCGTCAGACATGAAATATCCGTCATGATTAACCAAACATGTATAAAATATAAAAATGCAAACATGTTTATAGGGGACGTACTTATTTTTGGTTGCATTATATTCAAATTTTAATTTACAGTTTCAATTATATTGGGTTTGGAAATAGTTAATACCTAATAATACCCGTTTTGATTGTATAATGTGCGGTAAAGTGGGGAGCTGATGGTAGGTGGGGTGCTGATACTAACAAAGGGCCACTCCACTTCTAGTAATAATAAAAGTTCTGGTATCTTCGGTGTAGAAGAAAATTAAGTTTTTATTAAAAGTTTTTAGCTGTTTACTTATTGGCCAATAGAGTATCTCCTTCTAGAACGGTTTCCTTTCGAAGGCTAAAGAGCTCAGTCAAACCTCCTGTTTTACCTTTGACCGGGAATTTGAAATAAGCAATAACGAAAAGAAATTGAAATAAAAGGACGGTATCTGAGAATAAGATAGAAGAATGGAACAAATAAAAGATAATAAAAGAAAGAAAGGAACTCGCTGCTTTTGATAAAGAAATAGAAGTAAAAGAAAATCTAAAGAGAAATCAAAATGGACAGAAAGCAATGGAGGGCCGAGACGGGGGAGGCTGGAGTAGGGGGTATTGAAAGTGACTCAGGTTAGAAATCACTGAACGACAGGAAACAGATTGACGAATGTGAACGTATGAACGGAAAGATTTATTTGTCGGGACAGTCTCTTTGCACACAAACTGATGGAAAAGATGGAAACTTGTTCTGAACATTTGAAGACTGAAATAAGTACATCGGCCGATTAAGTGCCTAGGCGGAATATGCATTAGTAAGATGTTGTTATTGTTGTTCTTGTGATTCGGATTAACTCTTTTCCTTCGCATAACATCCTCTTTCTGTTATCCCCCTACCTAAGTAAACGAAGTGGTTGTCTTGCCAAACAGCTGAAAGAATAAAATCTATGATCTAACTTATGGGCTGACAGCAAGGCATTAGCCCTCGCTAATATAAATACCTTCTATTGACTAACTAACAGATTAGTTCCAGGGGTTTCGTCCGACGATCCAGTTTGGTAGTAGTAAATGCCGAAATTAAGTAGTAGAGGATATCAGTAAATTTCCTTTATTTGAATGTTGGTGTCGATGCTGACTCTCATAAATACTTAATAGAATTACTTTTATGGATTTATAGTGAGTTGTCTGTTAACATTTAAGAGAAGTCGTCCTTTCGGTGTAGCTTAAAATACGCAGATTGTATCCCTCGTAGAAGGGTGAGACATCTTTCCCCCTCCCAAAAAGGGATTCTTAGGTATTACATTAAATTGCATATAATGGTGAGGTTCCAATTCTGAAGATCTGAAGAATGTGGAGTTCACTCTGGTCTGTAATGGTAATACCTGTTAGAGTCACAACTATGAGTCAAATACAGTCAAGTATGCGGAATAGCCTGTTGTCGGTACCAGTGAGGGAGTCTATTCCATTTTTACTAATGCAAGACCAAGGAGATTGTTTCCGAGTCTAGGATGGAGCGCCACACCAACCATCAACTCCCCACTTTACTGCACAGATCAAGACGTCCCACTCATGCGCTGAGTTGGCGAGAATCGGTATCAAACTCGAAAAATTGTGGTTACTTGGCGGAGGCTCTATTGACTGAGCTAAAGTAGCCACTAGGTATGTGTGCAAATTATTTGTATTAGGAATATTTGATATAACAATGCGAAAAATCCTAAGAAACTACACAAAAATGGAACTATAAACGTACAATGTACACAATTCCCTAACTTCTAGGAATAAAATAGCTTTGACGGGTTGATATGCCGTCAAGATCAATCAGTTCTTTAAATGAACTAGCAAATATATACACCCTCCGGGTGCAAGTATTTAAGTTTTATTGTAATAAAATATTATATTAAATTAGAAAGGCTAATGAAACTAAATAAGAATGCAGATAAAAAGATTTGAAACAGCAGGGATACACTCGAAAAATAGAACAACTGAAACTTACTCTTCCATCACTCCCATCGTCCATTGCTTAATTTTCCTAATTTAACTATTTAGTTAAAAAAGGAAGTAAAGAATAAAATTACGGTTATTTTTTCTTGTTAATGGATTTCTTTTAAGATTTATCACAGAGATTTTTTCTTATATTCATTAAGACAAAACCACACAATTAGAAATCAATAATACTAATCACATATTCATTAAAATCAAATTTTCAATATCAATATACAAATTAGCCTTCCCGTTCACACTGTAAACTGCTATTTTGTTGTATATATATGTATATATAATTGAATGTTATTAGTATGTTGATATGGCCATCAGTATCAATAATGTTAAACAATTTTATTAAAAATTAAGTTTCAATATAAATCACGGAGAATGTGTCGTAAATAATTAAGGGAATAGTGACTATATTAATATAGTTTCGTTTACAGACAGAAAAACACACAATCGCTATTATAATAAGATGGTTTCATCACCTGATTGAGTTGAAGAGGTATTCTAACTCTCACGCTTTTTGACTGGGTATTTAGTAGCGAAATTACCGACGACTACTATGTCGGTGAAGGCTAATAGTCGAATTGGGGAAGAACACAAAAACACAATTCGTCTTTAGCATTAAGACCACGTTGCTTTGTCTTCGTTCTCTAAAAACTTGGATAACGGACATAACATAATGGCTCAATCCCTTCATCCTAATAGAAACAGGATTCTTCTCGTATCTTTGATTCGTGCTCCTATCACGTGAACATTGATCTCCACATACCCTAGCCACCAAAAGAGAAAAAGTAAGCAGAATTGTGAAATCTGTTGTCTTATATTGGGCTCTACAGGACACATTACACCCACTTCAGAATCGCGTGGTTGACATCGTCCGGCCAATCCCCGTCACCACTTAGATGATGAATTGATGGTGACCTTGGCAAGAACCGATATGGGGTGCTAGATTAAACGTATCTTGTTACAGCTAACGCATTGGAAGATATGTTAAACTACTCGTCTTTCTTCTCACTGCTGTCCTTTTGATAACTTATCTATTCGCGGTCCGATATCATTTACTCATAATGTTACAATTTTATTTGGGTTCGTCAACAAATAACTTACTTGCGAAATATGATATATTTCCTTATAAGCATTGTGAAGCGCTGAGCTGGTTATTTTTCTTGTTCTTTTATGTTTTTACTTTGTTTTACGTATAGTAAACTGGTTAATTGATAGTGACTGTATTTTTACTAAATTCAAAATTTGAGCAAAAAATGTCCCCTTATATCTCTTTATAGTACATTATATATATATATATATATATATATATATATATATGTGTGTGTGTGTGTGTGTGTGTGTGTGTGTGTGCACTTTCACAGAAACTACGTCAGATACAAATATGAAATCACCTCTGTTGGATTTTTTACAATTTCCATTATATATATATATATATATATATATATATATGTAATGAACAAAAATCAATATACACGTACATTTTATAAAATAATTATTTGTTTGTGATGCCACCTTGGACATCTCACTTTTTTTTACTTCTCATATCAACCTTAAATAATAATAATAATAATAATAATAATAATATAATAATAATAATAATCACCGACTGAAAATGAAAGAAAGCGAAAAGATAAACAAATATTTGCCTCACAACTAAGAAAATTGTGAAACACAAAGGTGAAGGTTGTACCAATTGTAATTGGTGTTCTTGGAACGGTCCTCACAGTTCTGGAAAAGAATTTGGGTGAATTAGAAATCAGAGGAAGAATCGAAACCATCCAAACTCCAGCATTGTTAAGATCGGTTAGAATACTCAGAAGAGTCCTGGAGACCTGAGGAGGCTTGTTCTCACTCAGACTCCAGTAAACCACCGACTACGGCAGGTGTGAAAAACTCCATAATAATAATCTTTGCACGGAAAGTATATACTATTCATACAATATTTATATACGGATCAAATTCTGTTAATTTATCCCATAGTTCCTAAAGATTCTTTCTTAAATTATTTTTTTTACCATTATTTCTAGAATGATCCAATTAATCTTATTCTTTTTTTTACAACATTGGAATGTCTGGTAAAATAGAAAACGTGACTCTCAATACATTCAGTGCGAACGTTAATTAATTTAATCATCTGAAACAAGCGAAGACTTCCAACAGTCATCGTATTTATGGGTCACGATGCAAAAGTCTAGAATTTGTTTACATTTAAAACATGCGAAAAAATGCGAATATGTTCGTATATAATTGCAATATTTCGCGGGAATCAGTTTCACTTCAACAACCGTAATACTCTAATGTTTTGTTCTAGCAAATTTTCAGAGGTACAGCCAACCTTTTCAGCGGGGGGGGCGAATTATGTTGAAACATCTGTTTACTGTACTGTCATCAACTACGGCTTCACTTTTTGCACAAGAAATATTTTTGGTTGCTTGCCCAGTTCGAACTCGTAATGCATAAATTCCCAAATATCTGTGTGGCTTTCAAATCACACGCGGAGTGAAGCAATGCACGACGTGACAGTGTACTAAGTATCACGATACTACCAACCGCATATGGAAATGCCCGTCGTTTAATAGTTATCGTCGTATGAAATGAACACTGACAGGCGAGTTCAAATCCACGACGAGGCTGGCAGCATTTAACATAGCGTTAATACCCTTGGGAAATGTAGGCGTCGAACTATTCTCCTTCTAGCTATGGATAAATAATAGGGAGGACTGGGATTTTTAACCATGGCTTGACAATTGGTATAGGAGAAGGCAAACACTGAATTTAAACCTGTTAAACTCCTCTTAGGAAATTGATCTTGTGTCACATACTACTCGTGCGGATGGGTTGGTAAATACATGATATAGCTGGTACCTTCAGTCACGCACATTAGCACGTACCAAAAACAGTTTGACTCGCCCTCATCATCATCATGTCACGCGAGCTGGACGAATATCCATGACAATCTCTCGCCAACCGTTCTCTATCATTCATTGCCCCCTGGAAGGTCCTCTGCGCAGTATCTAGTATCCGTGCAGAGCTGGTTAAAGTATGTTTTGTTTCCATGCCTTGTTTAAGATTGCTTGCAGCATTCTTGTGCAGCTCACATCTAGCTTATTCTCTAGTCGCTTCGTTAGGTTCCAGGTCGTGCAACCGTACCGTAGCACTGATACAACTACGGCTTGGAAAAACTGTCCCTTTAACTCGTCAGTGAGGCCGGATTTCCATATAGCTGACAATCTGTTTATAGAAGACCACGCCTTTCCTATGGGTGTATTAACATCGGTTTCTGTTGATGAGATATTACTGCCTAGGTACGTGAATTGTTTCACCGAATTTAGGATTTTACTATCGAGTGTGGAAAGTTTTATCGGAGTTCACGTATAGGCCGATGTTCCGTGCTGCATTTTCTTGGCTGTGTAACATGGATTCGTCTTGTGTAGGTGTATTTGCAAGAAGTGCCAAATCATCTGCGTAGTCTGCATCCGTGATAGTATTGTGTGTCGCCTGTTTCTTGCTTTTTAAGCCATACCAAGTCAGTTACAATTGCTTCAGTTTAACTCATCGTTTGCCATGACTGATGCTTCAAATTTTAGTTTTCTTTAATGTGTTTAATGTGGTTTTTTTTAAACATTTCCCGTCGTTCTTCCAAAACAAAGTTATTTTTTTCCCTTCTCTCGTGTTGACTTTGATGCAGCTTATATTTCTCAAGCAGATTCTTTTATTTCTAGCAAAACATGTCGAATTACTTGCATTGATTTCCTTTCTTTATTTTTCCATAAAGAATTCTTTATATAAGAAAATTTCAAAAAAAAAAAAAGAAGAAAAAATACATTCATTATCAATTTTTGGTGATAAAAAGAAATCTTTGGGAAAGTAACTTTTCTAAAGGTTGCTCTATTTCCTGTGTGAGATGACCTATCTACTTTGCTTGCTCAAGCCTCTCACTGCTTTTTGTTTTTTCTTTTCGTTTCTTTTCTTTTCTTTTCTTCTTTCTTTTTTGTCCATGTCTGTCAAGCACGTGGCAGATCAAAAGAAACGGCAGTGTAGATATCTCCGTATAGAAACACTCATTGGAGTGCGAAGGTCTTCCTTGACGGTCTGACCAGAAAACTCATTTAATGAGAGAAAAGAGAGAGCAGAACAGGATGAAAGCTCTCTGTGAAGAGGATCCTGGCCCACTTCAGCATAACGAATGCGAAATTGACGAGCAAGCAGCAAAGAAACGGAAGAGTGTAATTCACCTCGTAATTCCATTTAACTTCCAACTGTTTATTACGTATATAATATATATATATATATATATATATATTATATATTATAATATATATATATATATATGGAGTATGGAGTACCACTTCCTCGCCATTAGTCCCAGGTCCACTGATCCGGATTCGTAGTGCATGTTATGGTACCATCTATAGATAAAATGTTTTTGTTTTTTTTAAATGTGTTAAATTCAGTCTAAAAAATAATTGAATACCCAAGAATAGAATAAAACGTCTTCGGCATAAAATAGCCCAAAAGGTTGATATGCTCTAAAATCCAACCAATCAACCAAGTTCCTTCTCATTAATTTTTCAAACCACGTCACTGTTCGTGGAAAGAAGAGGAACATATTACATTCCCGCTTTCATATTTTGTCCACAAATCACACTATACTAATGACAAGGCTAGAAATTCGCTTACTGCATCTCCGGTAGAGGAAATAATGCCCCCTAAAAATCCAGTGTCCTGTATATGCATTTGGTGGTGAGGCTCCAGTTCTGTAGTTCCATGGAGTGTGGAGCGACTATTTATTGTCATTACTTCCAGATCCACTCTGATCTGTTGTGGTAATACACACTGGGGCACCGTCTATGAGTCAAACCGACATGTTTCTATTAGATAGGAATAATTGATACTATATAAATGTGTGCATATTATTTGATAATAGTTATTTGAAGTTATAAGTGTTTACTAAGGATTACCTAAATAGTCGTGTTCCTTAAAAGTATGACCGTTATCATCTTGCAACATCCTCAGGTTAAAAATGAGACCGTCCAAATCGTCCAAGATGAAATACAAAAATGTAAACCCTGATTATTTGGTGTTACTTATCCGCTGAATTATTTCTTATGAGTGTCGTTATCTCAGCTAAATAATGGACCATTCCGTTTTTTATCATAAAGAAAGGAAGGAAAGAAAAGAACATGCTACACAGAAAAAATAAGAAGAAAGAAAGAAAGAAAGAAAGAAAGAGTAAGGGAAATATAGAGAGAGGGGTGAGCACGCGAAGCGATAACGCTAATATGTTTCCATCGAACATAATGAAAAGATGAAAAGAAAGAAAGAAAGACAAAAGAATGATAGAGAGTTTAATCAATATTATTATTCTTTTTACATATACATTGATGTATTTTGCAATAGCTCTTAAGTAAACATATCAAACGTTGTAATAATTAAATTATCACACTTTGGTATATCCACAGGTCCCGCTAGTTATTATTAGTTACTTAAAACTATATAACTGTGTACAACTAAATGATTATTATCAAATAGAAATAGTTACTTGAAACCATATAATTGTGTATAAATTATTAGAATTATATAGGAATACTTAAAACCATACATCTGTGTGGAATTAATTTTTATTAGAAATAATTGATATCAATTGACAATGTGCAAATGAAATCATCATAAAGAAATAAAATCGGTTCAATGGAACATTGAAAATTCAGTTATGGTTTCAATCAAACATTTAGAACTTAATCAATTTTCGACAGTAAATAACCCATAAGGAGTTGATATGCCGTAAGACAAATAAATCAAAACAAGCGTGTCGTTAATTGGGAGTGTGTCTCTGGTTGATTATTTCAACGACATGTGGATTGTGTACAACTAAATGATTATTATCAAATATAAATAGTTACTTGAAACCATATAATTTTATGTAAATTATTGAAATAGATTGAAATACTTGAAACCATACAACTGCGTG
>CM042139.1:77067129-77077129 GCA_023376005.1 Doryteuthis pealeii
AATAATGATGCTCCGAATAATGATTTGCAGCCCACATCTACCATCAGCTCTCTACTTGACCACACAAAGTCGGTAGAGCAACCGAGTTCGGTACCGACCCTCGCCAATTCAGCGTAATCTAGTAACTTGTCTAATTCTCGTTCAAATGGTCTCGGCTTTAACATCATGTGCAGAAACAACACCGAATTCGATGTTCGATGTTGACACGCATTTTCCTTTCCAGTGAATGGCATTTGTATACATGAAAAGAAATAAACAGAAACTATCAAACCTAGAATCGTCAGTTGTTTCTACATATACAGTTAAAATATGAGATTCTTTGCGCGAGAATTGGTAAAGTAATTAGATTCCACGTACATCCGTGCGGCTTTCAAATCTGCACAAAGCGGGTAGCTCCCACCACCACCCGAACTGCTTCGGTCACGTGATGTACACGCCGCAAACTAGAACATACAAAAATATTGCAAAACTTTTGACTCCCTCTAGTACATACGTGTGTGCGGGGGTTCATATAACGATCTTTAAAAAAAACACTGGAACAATACTATGTTCACACGTTATATATATATATATATATATATATATATATATGTGTGTGTGTGTGTGTGTGTGTGTAATTACTTATTTTTTTCTTCTTTTATTGAAGTGTTAAAGAAACATGAGAAATGACGTGCCATCTGAGGGATGAATATGAAGAATAGCATAAACGTTTCATGGCTCGAGGTCATTTCTATCTTAGTCTAGTGGATAAATTTTCGCCATCCCTTATATATACATATATTTATATACATATAACATATATATATGCATATATATGTATACATATAACATATATATATACATATACATACATATAACATATATATACATATAACATATATATATATACATATAACATACATATATACATGTATATATGCATACATATATATATATATACATATATACATATATATATATGCATACATATAACATACATATAACATACATATATATACATGTATATATGCATACATATATACATATATATATATACATATATACATATATATATGCATACATATATGCATATACATACATATACGCACACACATATATACATATACATACACACAACACACACACACACACACACACACATATATATATATATATATATATATATATATATATATATATTACTCTGTTTTAGGTTGATTATTCATTTATTATCGCTATTTCAGTGTGTGGGTGCGTACTTATAACGATAAACAAGGAAAAGTAAATCTCATGAGGAACAGCTACGTACAAATATGTACACACACGCACGCACGCTCGTATACATACATACACCCATACATATTAGTCTCCCTGCCACTGATTATTTATTTATTTATTATTCTACTTCTTCTTCAAAGAACTACAAGAACAACCCAATAGTGAGATCTGGGCCGTTGACCAGAACGGCGCCGGCCCAGCCCTATGCATAACAAAAGTTCTCTCTGGCATTGAGTCAAGTGTTCTCTCTAACCAGCACTCCATCATTGGCTGTCGATTAGCGCGAATGCCTTGAGTACATCCTGCGGACGCCATTAGAAAAATTTCACGTAAACAAGCTACACAAAATAAATATCAGATGGACAAAAGGTGAAACGAGAGGGTAGGGTAGAGATGAAAAAAAAAGTAGGGGGCGGCCAGAAGAATGAATGAAGGATAAATTGATGTCCCTAGAAGAAGAAGAAGAAGAAGAAGAAGAAGAAGAAGAAGAAGAAGAAAGAGAAAGAGTGTTTAAGGGTAAAATTGGAGATGAAAAATTGAAGATATAACTAAGGAGGATATAAAGAGATATGAAAAATGAAAAACGAAAGAGTACAATTTAGGTGAGGAAATTAAATGAAAAAGTGTCATGGAAAAATAAAATTTACATGTGAGGTTAGAAAAAACGAAATATCATTGGAAAAGGGAAGGAAAACTTTGGAAACAGGCCAGGAAAAAATAAATATGACAGTTCTAGAAGGTAAAAAAAACATAAGTTATAATGAGTCAAAGACACTAACGAATAATATGGAAAGGAATAAAAAGGAAACAAAGATTTCGGAAATAAAGGTGGCGAAAAGAATGAATCAAATAAGGAAGGAAAGCTGACAAAAAGAAAGAAAGAAAGAAAAAAAGAAAGAAAAGTGACGAAAAGAAAGAAAGAAAGAAGGAAAGAAAGAAAGAAAGGTGAGGAAAAGAAAGAAAGAAAAGTACCGAAAGGAAAGAAAAGTACCGAAAGGAAAGAAAAGTACCGAAAGGAAAAAGAAAGATGCCGAAAAAAAGATGCACCAAAAGAAAAAAAGAGATGTCGGAAAAAAGAAAAAAGGGAAAGGTGTCGAAAATAAAGAAAGAAAGAAAGAAAGAAAAGAAAGATGCCCGAAACAAGGAAAGAAAAGGCGAAGGAAATAAAGAAATATGACGAAAGTAAAGAAAGATGTCGAAAAAAGGATAGATAACGAAAAGAAAGAAACAAAAATGTGCTGGAAACAAAAAATAAAGGTAGATATGAAAGGGAAATAATGAATAAAGACGGATTAAATAAAGAAACGATCATATACGAAACGGAACTATAAATGACAAAGAATAAATAAATGAAATAATGAAAGGAAGATATATATATATATATATATATATATATATATATATATATATATATATATATATATATATATATATATATATATATATATATATATATATATATATAAAGAAAGAATAGAAAATTAGATAAAACCATACAGTCATTAGGGAAAATAAAATCTGAAAAGGTAAGTTGAAAAAATATGGCACGAAAGCAGTTGTCGTTAAGAACAGGAAGGGAACAGAAAAAAGGAGAAAAAGAAAGAAAGAAAGCAGGTGTGGTAAGAGAGAAATATAGATAGGAAGTTAGGAAAAAAAAAGAAAGTAAGGGGCAGAAAAGAAAGGAAACATGCAATACAGGGAAAATAAAGCACGCGATGCAGTGAACAGTAAAGGGAGAGTGGTAGTAAGAGGTAAGCGGTGTCATGCAAAGTAGGAAGTGGGTGAAGTGTCGGAAAGAATAAATAAATTAAGATAAAAGCGATTAAGAAGAGAGATGCTGTGATAAAAAGAAAAAAGCTTCCTGTCAACATGGCGGCCTTACTTTCGTTTGAAAGCGGTTCCATGACGGTTTAATTACGACGTTTATTTTCTTCTCTACCCACCTACCGCTTATTCGTTGCGTTTTGCTGTTTCTCATTAATGTTCCTTCCAGATCTGGAAAGGTTAAGCCATTCCTCCGATCCTACCTGCATATGCACGCCCACAAAATAATTGCGTCTTCAGTCAGATGTATGCAGTCAACAATTATTCAACCATGAAATGCATATATGCGAATCTACGTTTGAAAAATGGTTAACTAATGGCTATGCTTAACTCATTCTAAAAATATGAAAAGATAATGATTTTGTTATTTTTTGTAGAGCTGATTCTTGTTAAACTATTTAAATACAACATTGTTGATTGCCCTGTCGGTGGTACTTAGTATACACCGACTCTATCCTCTGCAGAGGGGTAAGACAACCACCTTCAAAAATAGGCATATGCAGTGTATGACACAAAACTGCATTTGATACCGAGGTTCCAATTCTAGGAGGAATAACCCTTCATTGCAATTACTTTCAGGCCCACTCTGAACCGGACCTGTTAGAATCCAATCAATAGATCAAATAGATTTGTTTTAAATTATTCGTATTTGATATGACCATTTAAAAGAACTCTAACTAAATAGCTACAGAAAAATGTATTCCCTAATCTCTTGGCAGAAAATAATCCTAGATTGGTTGACATGCCGTTATTATCAGCCAATTTACTCGGTATATATACAGTCATATTTATGATACACTTAGCATTTGGTTGACGTCTATTCGACAGATTGTTTTGTTTTATTTGTTCAACTCCTTATATATATTATCTAATGTCGAAATTTGATTAATTTGTTGATGTTTAATTGTATTTTTAAACAGCAAATAGTCACAAGTATTCGCCTCAGAGAACTTTCGGTACCACGGAATAGTCTCTTTGGCTTAACTCCTTGCCTACCAAATTTCCCTCACGGCTGTACCAAATTTTCCTAGTATTTGGTTCCCTATTGCAAAAGAATCAAGTATCAGTCTCAGGGCGGTTCACAGACAAAACAAAAGCTGGCAAGTGTGTTCACGTTGTGATTTCTCAAGTGACACCGATGAAATTAGAATCCTCACTTTTATCGTATTTCCTTCAGTTCGTCAAGTGACCGGTTTATCAGAATGGTGTTCATTGTTTCTAGTCTCTTGGTCATTGTGCGTTGTTCCACATAAAAACATGTGTAGGGCCATGAACCTTGATTACAATATACCTGGTATTAAAAGTTTATGTCGCATTGTCTTAAAGTTTGATAAATAATTTGATCTGTTTTTCATTTTTGCGACACACTAAACCATACACATTTATAATAACCCAAGACTACAGGTGAAAGTGAAACTCGTCTGGGTATATCTTCTTCCTAGAATTTAGGGAAATGCATACATTTGATGTTTATATTTATATTTTTGCGTAGTTGTTAAGGTTTTGACACACAGTTATGATATAAAATTATTCCCTCTAATACAAATAATTTTCACTCAGATCTATTTAACCGACAGATAAGATATTAAAAAATTATTTAAATTAATTGTTATTCAGTGAACCTGTGATTAATAGCATACAAGGCGTACACCACACTCCCCAGATCTCCAAAACTGGATTTTCATCATTAGATGTAATTTAGTTTCATACCCAGGACACTCTTTTTATGGGGGGAGGTCTTACCCCTCTGCAGTAAATACAGTCAGTGTATTCTAAGCCCCGCCGCCAGGGTAGGTGAATTCAGAGTAACAAATGTTTTCATAAATGTTCCACTCAATATTTATCAGTTGATTTTCAATCAAGGTTGCCAATCCGAAAAATAAGATACAAATCAGTCTTAGTACTTATTAGACCGACCTCGTATGCGTCTCTCAGAATTAGTTTACAGTCTTGGCATATGCAAACCTGCTTACAACTTAGTATGAAAGGCATTTTCTGATACAAGTTTGGCTCTTATTCAAGCAGCATCTAAATTGCTCTAATAGATTTTTTCCATCATTATTTCTCTTGCTTTTTCCTTAAATTGTTCACCAATTGCTGTATTCAGGGAGCACTGCTAGTTTGATGATCTCTGATAAGTACTTTTTTCTTTCAAATTTCACTCTATACAGCGTCTTCCTGGCGCTTTTCTTTTTATATTCTCCATTCTTTACGCAGCACTGGGCGCAGAGAATCACATTCCTGCATATCGATGACGCATAGAGAAAAGATGGCGGCTGTTAGAATATTAAGAATAAAAGAACTAGCCGAAATTTGTCGTAATTAAAGGAAAAATTGGAAGAAACAAAAACAAAAAACGAATAAGTGTGATTGATTTTGCAATTTGAAAACTTTTCACTTTATTTTTCCTTATATTTTTGTTATTCTTTATCCCCCTCCCCTCCTCTACTCATGATATACGCGTTTTCTTCAAGATGTACGCTTTTCTTTGTTTTTCTTTCTTATATCTTAATCTTTCTTGTATTTATTCTTTTGTCCATTTACTTGATACATTGCGGGTCCTAGTGAACAATAGGTAAGATGCAGATACTGTCCTCAGTTGAAAAGATTGTTTCCTTAATTCACTTTGTTAGTACAATTTTTGCTATCTTATAATGTAAATATCCTACATACGCACGAACCAAATATGCCTTTTGAATATTTGTGAACTCTTGATTAGTTGATTTTAACGTCATATAAACTCGTTTAGGGTTATTTAGTGCCCAGAGTTTAGGAAATCGCGTTAATACTTGTTGTTTCTTGAAAGTTTTAGCATACATTTATGATATCAAGTATTTCTACCAAATACAAATAATTTGCATTTAGTTGTATGTCCCATACTTGCGACATTATGTCAGATCTTACCCGTATCGAATGTTTTGGGTAAATACCCACAATCGTATGATTTTAAGTATTCCTATCTAATACTAACAACTATATAGTTTCAAGTAATCATTTTTATTTAATGATAATAATTTCTTTGAATATATGATTTCAAGTAACTAATAATAATAATCCTTACTAAAAAAAATATCATAGTTTCAAGTAACACTTTTAATACAAATAATTTACAGATATATGGTATCATATGAATAATTATGAAACATATCTATCCGACTCATAGTTGGGACCCTACCACTCTGGGTCAGAATGGACCTTGGCATAATGATAATGAAGAATTTCTCTACACTCTCCAGAGCTCCGGACCCACCAACAGATGTAATTTAATGTCATACCCAGGACACCTCTTTTTTGGTGGTCTTCTCAGTCGGTAGAGTGTTCGGCTAGGAGCCACAAGTTTCTTGGTTTTATACCGACCCCCGCCTACTCAACGTATGAGTAGCACAGGGATCTGTGCGGTAAAGTGAGGAGCTGATGGTATGGCGCCCCGCCTCAGATGCTAAAATAATCTCCCTGGTCTAGCTCTAGTGAAAAGGGTATAGACTCCCTCGCTGTCTGGTTCATACCGACATTAGGCCGCCCCGATGAATTTACTTACATCTTTGTAGGGTATACAGACAGTGTATTCTAGGTTGTATCGATAAGGTGTTTTAACTCTTGTGGATATAAATGTTATATTATCTTCATCACACACACATATATATATATATATATATATATATATATATATATTATATACATATATATTTATTTATTTATATATTCACCCATATTGCATATAACAGCCAGTTTCACGCTGTTTTTAAATAAACAACGGTTAGCTGTATGAGTATAAATTTGTTCTTTTGTCTACATTTTGAAATGAGTTCATTCTTTTTATAAAGTCTGGGGGTCTCTAAATCAGATATGTTCTATGTAATGAAGAGAAATACACATATGTTATATTTAACTTGTTAAATGAAACTCCGCAATTCTTTAGTCTATTGTACATAGGACGACCACTCAATAAGGAGGGTCACTATCACCTCGCTGCCTATTGCGTTATTTCAGAAGAGAGTCTATTCTTGCTTATATGGAAAGGTCCCTTCAGATTTGTTGTCAAATTATATAAAGGCTGCACGACCGTTTCGCTAAATATTAAAAAAAGGATGGATATTTTAGGACAAACTTTGTATATGTACAATACCTTGCTCTTGAAAAGTAATTATTTATCCAACCTGATCCTCACGCGTAGGATGTGACACAATGTCACAATTATGGGGCATTCAGTGATCATTGAAATCCCTATTCAGTAATAATGGATCTTCGAGACTAGCTTGCTAACAATTACACCACGATGGCATACCCTTGGCTCTTGTAAATTATGCGTTATTTAATTGTCATCATAAAGCTTATGCTAGCATTTATCAATGCGATTTCTACAACTTGTGGGTTACTGAACTTATTAGAAAAAAGAACTGAATATCATAGACAAGGACATTTTAGTTGGTCGATATTATCTTCATATCAGTATCATGTAAAGTTCTAATTATTCCAGTAACTAGTATTTTGATATGAATAGAAAATTAATCCAGCAATTTCTTATTTAATATGAATAGAAAATTATTCCATGAACAAGTAATTAAATATTGATAGAAAATTATTGCATTAATTAGTAATTTAATATTAATAGAATATTATTCCAGTAACGTAATAATTGTTTATCAACAGAAAATTATTAATAGATATAAAACGATTAAGGATTAAAAAAGAATGACCTAGGAAAATATGTTGATAACTTTAAACCAAAAAGAAAAACAGTAATGCAAGTTACAGAACCGCGTCTGCCCTACTATTTATCCATAACAGAGGGAGAAGAGATGGATTCATGTTTTCCAGGAGCTTTAGTGCATAGTAAATCGCGATTAGCTTCCTCCAGTATTTGAACTTGTTTCGCCGATTCCATTTTATCACTGATGTATTGCTTGATGCCAATACTTTTCCGAAAATTTCTCATATAGCAAACAGACACCCCTTTTTATCATAAAGGTCTGGAAGATACTGGCTAATGGTCAATCACTAGTATTTATAAAGTTAATGAAAATATTTCTACCAATTTATTGATCCACATGAAGTTAATGAAAAATATTTCTATCAATATATTCATACACATGAAATTAATGAAAATTATTTCTATCAATTTATTAATACAAATTAAGTTAATGTAAATTATTTCTAAAACTATATATATATATATATATATATATATATATATATATATATATATATATATATATATATATATGTATGTATGTAAGTTGAAAAGTGGAAATGAATCCGACAATGTGTTGAAAGGATAAATAAATAAAGGAAAGAAAATGTTGAATTAAACCATTTTTATCCATTCAACATTTTCTTTCCTTTATTTATTTATCCTTTCAACATTATATATATATATATATATATATATATATATATATATATATATATATATATATATATATATATATAATATATGTGGCAGTAAATAACCTACATGGTTGATATGCCATTAAATCAAACGACCAACTGTCAATGATATGGATTAAATGAGAATATATACTAGTCAGGATCTTGATATAAATGTGTCAAACCTTTGTTAAATATGGTTTGACGAACTCTTGATAAGATTCTGAAGTTTTTGAAAAGGATAACGCGTAAATAATAATCCTCATTTTACTACCATGATAATCCTAGTAAAAACATCAAAATTACAAAACGCGTTTCTTGAGAAGAGTATAAACATCCCGCTTGAATCATTTTAGCTTTTACGATAATTGCCGCCGATAAAGGCGGGTAGATTCCCGCCAAATTCTCATAGTTGTGAGGTAAACAATTATTGGTTGTTATCAGAAGACAGTGAGGGGGGATAAGGGGACGTAGATGCTTTTCAAACCAGACAAATTCGACAGAATTGGTTCCTAAAAAGATTCAAGATACAATAGAAATGAAACCCTGGGGTCGCCAAAGCTACTCACTCATACATTTCCGGAGATGTGACCGACCTGTATACAATAGAATGACGGCTGATATGAACAGAGTAGACCTACTGGCGTGTACGGAAATCGATCGCTTGAACTGGGTGAGGGTTCAACTTTGGTCGTCACTTGGTTGGATGGATTATTTGCCAGCCCCGCCGTTTTATTGCCAGCTAGATTTTTTGCTTCGTGACCAAACCCCGGCTACTCGCTTAAATGCCACGGCTCATCCTGTAAAAGATTTGGATTTTAAATAATCATAACTGGTTTTGATCGAGTTTACATATGGGTATCTAGGTTATGTGTAATTTGTTGAATGCGTCATGCAATATGATAGTTGAATAACTCTTGGCAGTTGGGAAACTTGTGAACGTACATTTCCAGTTTGATGGTTTTTCCATGTTCCTTAGAAAATTCCAATGATTTTAAACAATGTTCATCACCCTGAAATAACATTGCGATGTCTGGGCTACATTCTATTAAACGGTGCTTGTCGTGTAATGGTTATCGTCGTAGGAAATGGACACGGTGAATCTAGTCCAAATCTTGGACAAAGCAGTTTGCATTTCAAATCTTATTAGGATGGATTTTGTTTGTTTGTCTCTAACCGAAACTATATTACTACTCAAGTCGTGATTACGTTATTTACGTCACAATGTCAATGATTTTATTCTTTTTTAACTTAAACCTCAATTTTTAATAAAATTATTTTACATTATTAATACTGTTGACCATATCTCCATACTAATAACATGAAATTTTATTTATATATACAACAAAATAGCTGTTTACAGAGTGAAAGGAAAGGCTAGTTTGCATATTGATATTAAAAAATTTGATTTTTATAAATATGTGCTTAGTATTATGGATTTTTAATTGTTTGGTTTTATCTTAATAAATATGAGCAAAAATCACGGTGGTAAATCTTCAAAGAAATCCATTAACAAGAAAAAAATAACTGTAATTTTATTAATTACTTCCTA
>CM042139.1:77082129-77134629 GCA_023376005.1 Doryteuthis pealeii
TATGACATTTAACTAAATCCGGTGATGAGTGTTGGAGAGTGTGTGTGGAGTCACCATTTTATTGTCATTACTACTAGGTCCCCTCTGACACTGGATGGTAGTACTTGTTTGGCTCCAATCTATGGTCCAAACATTTCTCTTTAAAGATTATTAGTATAAGATATGACCGTGTACAGAAAACAACTACACAAAAATACCAGTTTTAGCTAATAATACTTGAAACCATAGAACTGTGTGCAAATTATCCGTATTATATATAAATGCTTAATATATAACGGAACAAAAATCGCTGAAGAGACAACCGCACAAAAATTTAGATATAAATATACAATGAACGTGGTTCCCTAACCTCTCGACATAAAATAGCCCTACACTGGTTGACGTGCCTTTAAAATCAAGCAACCATATCATAATCAATTAAACAATTGATCATGATGTGGCTGATTGATTTTAACGGCACGCCAACCAGTGTAGGGCTACTTGCAATACATTCTATCCTTAGAAAACGGGTTGGGTAAATACGTACATCTGCTTATTTGTGTTCTTGTTGATTTACCAGAGATTTGTATACCACAACCGTATCTCAGATTTTACAAACATACAAGATGTGCAAGATAGTATTGAGACTACATTGAACGACAGTATACAAATTACTGTCTCTTTTCACATAATATTCTCAATATCTCATCCCTTAAAGTGGCCTTTTAAGTCACTATCAATAACCTGAACATGTCATAAGTTATAGATCAGTAATGTTGATAGATATTTTTGAAGCTTCGGTGTCTATAATGAAAGCCAGTACAGGTATAAATGCAAACAATATATAAGCTTCCTAAGAATATCTTTTATGAAAATTTTGTTGCATTCAAAGTCATACCCGCCTGAATATATATATATATATATATATATAATATATATATATATATATATAGTATGTGTGTGTGTATTTGTATATGTTTGTGTGTGTTGTGTGTGTGTGTGTGTGTGAGAGAGAGAGAGAGAGAGAGTGTGTATAATCGATACTGGCTCGCGAGAAGAGCAAATGATGAAATATATTTTTGAAAAGCAGACAAAAAGAATTATAAAGAATTATAGAAAGACAAAGTAGAAAGAAACTGACATTTGATAACAAAAAAAAACTTTCATCGAAAGATAGACATTAAAAATGACTTGTAAGTTGACACAACTCCTATCCGTCTCTAGAGATATTTTTTGGTGAAAGTGTTGATGTTTACTGGTTTCAAACTAAAAGAAAAAAAAGACAAAATGAATCTTGTCACAGAAAAGAAGGTAAAAAATAGATTATAAAAGGACTTCATAACTTTATGATTTTAAAAAAAATTCTTATTTAAAAATGTTTATTCATATATATATATATATATATATATATATATATATATATATATATATATATATTTGATCGATTTTTTACGCTTCCATGAAGAACATTGTTCGAGAGAAATATTTTAATGACAACTGTTGAAGTTGGCATCGAATTTTTTGGCAGAACCTTTGTTAGCGCATTGGCGAAGATAACTAGTTTAATGATCTTAACGGATGTCGTTGGCATGACGTTGAATAAGATCACTTGTGACGGTTGAAGGAATGAGTCGCAGAAACATTTTTTTCTTTCTTCTTTTCAAATGCCTTCGAAAGATAATTCTAATCTTGCGTGATGATTCTGCGAATGTCTTTACGTTCTCGTCTGTTTGTAAATGCGTTTGGTTTATTAGAGCGATGCTCTGGGAGCATATTAGCTTTCGAGAATTGACCCTGTCAGATCAAAGTGTATTCTTTGATTCATGGTTAACGTAAAAATCAATGAAACGAGAGCCGAATGCAATAATGAGATCTTTGAAAGTTTGACATGGACACTAAACAAAGATTTCCTTTTCCCAGAACAATACGACGAGAAACTGTTTGATGAATATTTTTGTTGTCGCAATTCCACATTGCTAATCTTTTTAACGAAAGCTTACATACGTTAAAAAAAAAACCTGTAGGCTGGAGCTGTAGAATACGCCGACTGCCCTTCTGCAGAGGAGGGTGTGACCTTCTCCTCAATGGAGCCACCTGTTGGTCGTGAGTAGTGACCCGTGATGCTTAAGGACGGAATTCTAGTGGATGTACTACTCCACTTTGGCTCTTACTCGGGCTAGACGGGCGGTCGGTGAGCACTCCTCCGACCAATCGGCTTGTCACGTCAAGCCCTAGCACCTATTTGATTGTCCCGACCTTATTGCTCTTATGGAAAACCCGCAACCATTTTTATCATATATGTGCTAGAAGACAGTAGCTTGATGTCTTAGTGTCCTAGGTAAGGTGTTAAATTCCATTTAGTGTGAAGTTCCAATTCTGGGGCTCTGTGGAGTGCGGCGTACCCCTTCATTGTCATTACTCACAAGCCCACCCTTACTCGAAGGGGTAGTACCTATGGGCTAAATAGATAGAAATGTGTTTAAAAATTGAATACCCAACAAGAATGCATAAATCATAACTTCTCCAAGTGTTATCAAGTCGTAAAATCCAAATAAGCAACTAGGTGATAAAAACAAATATTAATATTACACAAGGCAGTTTTTCATCATCATCTCCTCTTATCAATGATTCCGTGCTAAATATTAATACGATAGATCGAACATTCCTCGATGAAAAACGCTGATAAAATGTCTCTTAATAATTATATAATTACTGCAGACTTATTAATAAAAGTTTGTAGTTTTTGGTTTGGTCTGGGTTTTTTTTGTGTTTTTGATGGTTTTTTTAGTTTTTTTGTTTAACCCTTTTACTGCGGATATAGTCTCTGAAAGTAGTTTTGACTTCAGAGTTTTCTTTCTCCTAGACCGGTTATCATACCAAGGTTAAAGAGTGCACCCTGTCCTACTATTCACCTATAGCTGGAGGGAGAATTATTGGATTCGTATTTTTCTAAAGGTTATCAGCGTTATGTGAAATTCAAACAGCCGTCTCCAGGATTTGAACTCGTCTCGCTTTGTCAATTTCTCACGTTGGTAACCATTACACCACGTGCCTCACGTTTTTGCCGTTATATCCTTCGACATTTCTGATGTAACTGTCTTATTCGCTATGAGTTGGGGAATTCAAACGGGACCCTTTATTTGATTCACATGAGTATACTGTTTAACAAGAACGAGGAAATCGGTTGGAATTAATCAATGTATATTTACGTAGACTTACTTTTGTTTGAATATCGGAAGCCACAGTTTGAGCTAAGAATGCAAACATCCTGGAAAACAGATTTTGCAGAAGAAAACATGTGCGACCTAATACGTTGGTCGATCAATAAATGCCTATCAACATTTCGGGTGTGTTTTTAGTAAAGATCTTCATTGAAATTCCTTCTCCATTTAATTCACCTTTTTATTCTTTTTAAGCTTTTTGACGTTAACGTCAAAGTAGTTGTCTTTGAACATGTGCATTACAAAAGAGATATTTTCAACTGCCGATCGGTTTCGGGGAAATGTTTTATTTTTCGTTTGATCAAAACAGAAACTCCGATCTTTTGTAGTTTTCCCTCAGAACATTGCCAAGGCGGAATTGTTAATAATATCGCTCTCTTATGCCGTTTAAAATTTCTGACGCGCTCAAAAAGGTATTTTCTAATACGTTCAAAAAGTTTGAATTTCCTTTTTTCTGGCGTGCCTAGAATACCGGGATATTTCACTGCCTGATCCAAGGAAAATGAAAGGAAAAATTCATAATAGTCAATAAGTTGGAATGGGTATTTAGAAAGAAATGAAGAAGAAAGTCACTGGACTGCGACATCGTAGTAAACGAGTTCAAACTCCAGTCGCAAGAAAGGTATGAATTCCTTAAACTAAAACATCATGTTTTAGTAGAAAACAAAACCAACATGCGTGACGAAAACTGCACATACAAATTACGAAGATATTTCTCAAAAATAATTTTAAAAGGTTTTGTAGATTAGTGAATATTCATTTATTTAAGCTGTAGCATGTTCTTTCTGTGTAAAAAAGACTGATTCAAGCTATTCTATATGGACCCATGTCGTTATTTAATGTCTATTGCAGTTATAACTTTTTCTTTTATAATTCTTAAGGTGAGTTGCCATGTCGTAGTGGTTAATGTACTGAACTGCGACATCATAGTCCATTACTCCTGTCGCACTACGATTACTTTCGAAGTGATCTCTTTTGGAAAATGTATGAAGCTCTTCATGCCCAGCAACGGGTTACATAGTACGACTGCTGTACTTCTTCAAGGATAGTTTTGACATTAAATAACCCACAAAGGTTGATATGCCATTAAACAAAAAAGATGAAACCAAACGAAGATTACTGAGCCAAAGTTTAATTTCGAGTGGCAAATATGTGCTTAATGTTATAACTTTTTCTAAGTAAGCATTGATCATCTAATGTTTACTCCATAATAAGCAAGTCTCATTAATTTCTAGACATCATCGTATATACACTCGAGACATCTTGATTGGTTTATGGTAACAAAGATATTTTATGACAGCTTCTTTTATTGATGTGTGCTAGGGCACTCTATAGTCCTATTAAATTGTCATGATTAAATTAGTGCTGATCTACCTCATACAATGATAATTAAGAAACAAATCAGCCACGAAGAAATTACCTTTTACCCATTTATTATTCTTCTCTAAAGAGAAAAGCCAGTGTTTGTGGTTATAAAAAATGTTTTCAATATATGTTCTACGTTTACATCGAAATAAATAGAAAATTGTATTTTCCGAACCGGAAAATGAGATATATTGATCGTTGGGAATATTTAACTATAGGTGAATAGTTTTTTAATTGCGTGGTTAAATATTAATAAAACAGACGAAAGTCTATAGTTGATTGTATTGATTCAAATGTTATATATTCTGATATCTGATTAATTATAAATACATTTCTGTATTGTCTGTCTGTATAGCCGTGACTGTATTTTGCTTTTGATCAGTAAATGTCGAAATCTCGACTGATTTCAGCTGAAGTTCGTGTCACTATGTGCGTATTCATGGTTGTTATTTACTAAGTTTACACAAGTCTGACCCACAAGCCTTAGGAGCCCTGTCGGCTGGGACTATTGAATACGCCGGCTGCACCTCTGAAGAGAGGTAAGACCCACAAATGGTACCACCTGTTGGCCGTGGGTGGCGACCCGTGATGCTTAAGAACGGAATACTGGTGGATAAGCAGTCTAGGAAATGCAATACTCCACTTTGGCTCTTACTTAGTCAGAGAGTTCCCATTTAAAATTAAAATAAAAACGAAATATTAATTGAACCGATTGCCCATGGCGGTTAATCACCTTTCCTTTTATATTCTTCACATTTTGTAGGATTTTCTTAATGTGTTGTCTTCCTCATATATATATATATATATATATATATATATATATATATATATATATATATAATATGTCGTTGTGTCTCCAACGTGAGAAAACTAAATATTTCATAAAAAAGAAGGTCCGCAAAATGGATTATGTTTTTTAAAAGATTTTATTTTATTTTACATGATACGTGTTTCAGATCTTCTGATATCTTGTTCAGGCTTCATGCATATATATATATATATATATATATATATATATATATATATATATATATATATATATATATATATATATATATATATATATATATAATTTCAAATAATGCATCTAAATATGATAGAAATACTTAGAGATTTGAATGTCCCTGGGAAAATTTTCAATTTTAACAATTTCCTCAAAACCCCTAACTCAACAAACTGACATCAAATTCCCAACAAAAGACCTAAAAAAAATTAGACAAAAATAACAGAGGGATAAATCGTTTAGTTTAAACACGAACATTTGACTTCTGTTCTCTATAAATTCCTGTTTAAGGGAAATATTAGAAATATTGAAAAGGATAAAATCAATAACGTAATGCAAAATGAATGCATCTAGCTTCTAGTAAATTGTGTGAATTTCCCTCTGTAGCTTTGTCTGTAAAAGCAAATTATTTTATGCAATATTGAACGACAGATACGATTTTTCGAGAGAGCGAAATTTGGCTAAATGAAAATCATTTTAGCATTAGCAGAATCACAGCGTTTGATTAATATGAGTTTAGTTCGCTCCTAATAAATATTGTAATTGCTATTTCTATGATTTGATCTTTCACACACATCCCTCAAGCTTAGTAAAAGAACTATATTTCGCATGCATCACTCCGAAATACTATGATATTTACATAAGTGAAGATATTTCTCATAATTCCGTCGGTATCACACACGCTTTAAATGTATAAATAATCCTCGGCATTCAATCAAAGTTTTTGAGATCTGGTCGAAATAAATAAGTTTTCTTTCTTATTGAAAATGTAAATATTGCACTGTATATAATTAATTCATTGAATATCATATATTGAGATTTCTTAGGGAATTATAAAAATCCTTGTATATGTCTATAAGCGAGCATACATTGTGGATGTTAAACAACGGAAGTTTCTATGCAATCTTGGACTAATTTTGAAAAAAATGATCGTGCGCCATATTTTATTTAAGAGAAATGATAATGAATTTTATTTTATTCCTTGTATCTTTTCTCACACTAGCCCTAACCGGTGATTTTTTTATTTTGTTTTGATTTTTGTTTGTTTGTTTATTTTTATTTTTTTTTTTTTGGGGGGGGTGCTGGATTCTGAGTGACAGTAAGTACCCTAAGGTCTCCAAAACACTACTAAGTATTCTAGCTGATTTTAACTGCACTCTGGTCTGGTTGATCTCGATTCCTCCTCTGATTTCCAGTTCTCTCGGTCTCTTTTCCAGGCCTTTGAAGAACGGTTCAATCCCTAATCCTAATTATTAGTATGATTATATGTTTTAGTTTTTCCAGCGTTTGTAGGCTTCATGCAAGATGCAACACAACCACAGGTGAGCTTGATCTTGATAATTCTCACACTGGATCAGCAACTTATCATTACATAAAAGAGGATGATTGGAGCAGTGTAACGCCTTCGGTACATTAGATTTGGGATTTTTTGTCTTAGTTCAAACGTTGGTCCACGCGTTGATATGGTCATATCTCGAATTTTATTCAATAATACAATAAATACAAAAATAAAGAAAGAAATATTGGAATATGATATGCTTAGATATTTTTTTGCAATATTAATATTAATCCTTGATACGCATTCTATCCGTTTTGAAGCTCTATACGAAGCTGGATTTTTTTTTTATTTTAGGGTTTTGTTTTGTTCTTTTTTGGGGGGAGGGGTTGGAGGGGTTGCAATCTGATTGCACTACTAACTAATGAGAAACTCCGTTATGGTAACACAAATAAAGTTGGCTGTGGAATAAAGCCTCGTGTCAATTAGGGAATGTATCATTACTCTCTTGTAAGAGCAGGTTGCGTGACGAATATATCTAAAATGTTGCACGTACCCAACCGCCCCGTCACGCGCAAGATGCGATACAAAGACAATTTTTAAGCAGAAGAAAACCTGGTTTGAAATCAGAGTTTTTCCTCTCCTACACCGGTTCTTATACCAAGTTTATGACTATACTTATTACTGATATATGTAAAACTTCTCCGCAGTTTCCGCACTGTTAGTGGGGCTTAGAATACACTGACTGTATCCTCTACAAGGGAGGTGGGTAAGAACCTCCACAAAAAAACGATATCCTGGGTATGACACGAAACTGCATCTGGTGCTGGAGATCTGGGGACTGTGAAGTACCTCTTCATTACTAATACTCAGAGGTCCGCTATAAACCTAAGTGGTGGTACGTGTTAGGGTCCCATTTCTGGTTCGAATATATATATATATATATATATATATATATATAGGGTCATCCACAGACGCATGTTTCGACTTATCAAGTCTCCTCAGTGTGGCTAGACATTTTGTAAGCTACCTACAGCCGGAATTGAAATCCGATCGGTTGGGTGTCAGTCCGGCACCGTAACCATTAGGCTGTCTTCACTTACAGAATGGGAAGGGGATTTTAACTGTTTTAATACACACATCGCTTTGCGTGTAAAGGCCGTCACAAAGTGCTCCATTCCTTAGAAGAGCGTTGCGTTTACGCTTGAGTTGGCGGCCGTCAGCAAGATCCCCCCAGAGTGCTCAACCCTAGGGGATGGGGAGCATATATAGGGTCATCCACAGACACGTGTTTCGACTTATCAAGTCTCCTCAGTGTGGCTAGACATTTTGTAAGCTACCTACAGCCGGAATTGAAATCCGATCGGTTGGGTGTCAGTCCGGCACCGTAATATATATATATGCATATGTATATATATGGAGGGTGTTTGCAAAGTATTTGTATTTGATAGGAATACTTGACATCATATAACCGTGCGCAAAAGTTCTTGAGAAATTACGCACAAAAATGTGAATATAAATCTACAATATGCGCTGTTCCCTAATCTCTAGGCGTAAAATAACCCCTAATAGGTTGACATACCTTTAAGATCAATTACTCAAATATAGATTAATAAATCAATCATCCAGAATGATAACCGTTACGCAACAATCTGAAAAGATATTATAAAAATGTTCAGTATTTGTCCGTGAAAAGTTAACTAAATCCTAATTTCCACAGTCTCCTTCGAAGTAGTTACCTTGGTCGTGTATACAGTAAACGGACAAAATGCACTTTTCTCATAGAATAACAGCAAAAACTATTACTCCATTGGGTTCGAGTTGTTCGGATTCTTCGATCATCTGGGTAATAACTTGTATTTGTGTCTGTCTGTGTGTCTGCCTGCTTAATGGAACATATATCTATATGCACTTCCACACTCACTTATATATAAGTGCATTCTTTAGTACATTTTACGTCTTTTATTTTGAAGTTGTCAGTAACCTTAATTTTCCGCCTCGTTACCATCAATAGCACATCTTGAAGCACTTCCGTTTTTTGGTGGGGAGGGGGGAGTAAATGGCGCAGTATGAATATTCAGTACTTGTCTCAATCACCTCAAATATGAGTGACCCGATCGAAAAGGTGAATCTCTTGGATGAGAAAAGAACCTTCCGACGCCCGATATCTGTGGCTACAATTCTGGAAACACGTTTCATTCATCAAACAAATGTGCCATATATATCATTATTTGTGCCTGTATAAAAATATAAATAAAAAATTCATAATAAAAAAGCACACGTCGGAAGTGCCTTTTCTAGTTCAGTTAAGTCTGTAAAGAAATGACGTTGTATCTTATACTCTTTGACGTTTTCATTAAAAGACCTATTCACTTAGACGATGGGAACGAGTTACTGGTTATTAATCTTATTTAATAATACAATAAATCCAAAAATGAAGAAATACATTTGAAAATACGATATGCCTGATTTTTGCACCTTGTAATATATACAGGGTGTTCGGTATAAATTTGACTGTTTCATAAGGAAAAAGAAAAAGTGCTTGGTAACTATAAACCTTAATGGATTGTAAAGAAATTCAACAGGCATGGGAATTACACTACTTGGTTTCACTCAAGATAACCGCCATTAGCGTCGAACACAGCCTCAATCCTGCTCAATCCTCAATACACATTCTAACAGTTTTTAAGCTCTATTCGAAGGTTGAATTCTTTTTCTTTGAGTTTTTTTAGAGGTGGAGAAGCGGGTGGAATCTGATTGCACTAGTGAATAATGAAAAACTCCATTATGGTAATGTAAATAAAGCTGGCTATGGAATAAAGCCTCGTGTGAACAACGGAGTGTGTCATTACTCTCTTGTAAGACGTTGCGTGATCGATATAGCTAAAAGGTTGTATTTACCCTACTCCTCCGCCACGAACTAGATGCGATACAAGGTCAATTTTTAAGCAGAGTATTTCAGAGTATGTATGTGCCATATAAGTTTTAAAGATAGTATATACGTGCTATATATATTACTCTCTCTGCCTGTATGAAATATTAATATCATTTTAAAACACACACAGACAGTTTGGAAGAGCTTTTCTGGTGCAGTTAAGTCTTTGAAGAAATTATGATTTCTCTTGTAATTTTTGACGTTTATAATAAAAGACCTATTTACTTAGACAATGGCAACGGGTTATTACTTATAAAGTTGGTGTTTTTAGTACTATTCATTAGTATCATTGACTTAAGTATGTGGCAACCAGAAACAGATAACTCGTTAGAATCTGTCTAACATTTTAACCATTACATCCCCATTTCGTTTGAAAGGATTATTTATTCATTTTAATTATCTATATGCTGGGGCCAGTGTAGTTTAGTCGGTAGAACAACCGCCTTGACAATAGGACCCTCAACCTACTTTACTTACTTACATAGTTACATATTACAGACTGGTTTGTGAAGTTTGTTTTAAAATACGTGTAAGCACCAAGATTCTAATACTGATTTTCTAATACCGACAATAGGTCGCCTACTCTCTCTCTCTCTCTCTCTCTCTCTCTCTATATATATATATATATATATATATATATATATATATATATATATATATATTAAGAAGAGAAAAGAGAAATGTCTATCATGGTTTCAATCCAAATGATTATTGCTCTATGTTTTTAATATATTGATCACTTTTGGATTATTTAGATGCTACTGCAACGGAAATGTTAAAGCGGCAATTGGATAGTATATATATATATATAATCGCGTAGATGTAATCAACGGCGCTTGATGACTGACAGTTTCCGCCTATGCGATCTCCAGATCATCTTATAAGCGATAAAGCAAGAGTTGTCTAAGCTAAATGAGATATTTGCTTTATCAGCCAATATTGAGCACTCTTTGTTTATAAATAAAGAAAAACACATAGACACACATATATATGTGTGTGTGTAGCAGGGATCGTCGTAGCAAGTGGACTTGGTTACCCGAGTTCAAATCCTGAATGAGGTTGTTTGCATTTCTCATCGCACTATTATCCCTTGGAAAGTTATGAATCCAACAATTCTCCCTCCAGCTAGACTAAGTAGTAGGGTAGACTGTGTTCTTTAACTTTGCTATGTTAACTGGTCAAGGAGAAAGAAAACTCTGAATTCAAACCATTTGTTGTAGATCTGGCGAGGGATGTCTTACGTCAGGTTATTCCGGACTAAGACACGCTACATGAGTAGCGCTCACATGACCAGATCAGGTTTCCTTACGTGTGTGATAGAGAGAGAGAGAGAGAGAGAGAGAGGGGTGCGATAAATACTGAATACTTAAGTTGATACCTTTTAAGTAATTTTGCTGCTATCTTCTTCTTTTTGACAATTCCTGTTTTTGTTTCTTTTTGCATTTTTTTCCATAAGTTATGTTTCTTGGGGAGTTAAGCAAAAGGATACATTTTAAAGTAAGATCACGTTCCCCTCATCATGCATAAATTTTGTATTTGATTGATTGTAAATAAAGTGTTTCTTTCTTTCTTTTTTGACGACAAGTCTTTCTTTTCATGAGATTTATTTTATATATGTCTCTAATTTATTTTCCTCAAACTAAAAATATCAGAGAAATCTTGTAAAATAATCATTATACTAAACTAGCAAAATAAAAAAAACACCCTCCGGGCGATGTAAAAATAGATTTTTGAAACATATTGCCTGAGGGGTGACAGTTAAAAATTCAATGTCAGCGAGTTTGTACCCTAAGTAAGTAAAATCATCAAATTCATTAAGGATTAAAAAATAAAACAATTTGAAAAGTAAACTTTAAAAAATATTAAAAATATATATAGATATATAATACCAGTCATGTATTTATTAAAACCTGTTTTAAAAAACAATGAGGACTATCTAATGCTGCATTTTCAAATTTTTATTCCATGTTATGACGATTTTGGATAATGTGACGTAAGCAGTGACGTAGTTTTTGTTACAGACAAAAACCGGAAGCGAATCTCCATTATTAATAGATGCTATTATTTGACATCTAATAAGGTTATTGCTAGTTATTCTACAGATTGTAATTTTCGCATAGTTAAACTCAAGTATTTTTCTAAGTTTATAACCTATGTGCACAATGTTATATCCTTGTAAAGAATTAACGACTGATCAATAATAATCTACTATATAGATGGCAATTTCTGTCAGTCTATGTATGAACATTTGGTACCTACACCAGAGAACCGATCAAGATGAAACTTTACGCCTGTTAAGCTCATATTCAGAGACTGGCTAATTGGATTTCAATAAAAATTAATAATGGAACTCCTGGGGACATCTTTACAATAGAGAAGGAAAAAAGACGTTTCAGTGAGAGAGAGGTAATAGGTGATACTTCTTCCGTTAAAAACTCCCACCCCTTCCCATTCTTATGCTTAAGTTTGTTAAATAAGTTTCGAGTTCAAACCTACCCGGCTTATTCACTCTGAATGAAGAAAGCTGGATGAAAGAAGGATGTGAGTTAAACAGCTATTGATATTTGATCTGCCATAGACACACCTAGCAAAGGTTGCTATTGAAAATCCAGTATGGGCAACCAGGATTGCTAGCATTTTCAAAAGCACTCTGAGAACTGCGAATAACCCCACCTTTCCTGAGTATCACCGGGTACTGCAGCTAGTTTATCATAAGATAAGGAGAAAATATCATCACACTGGCACTGAATAGGTTTTTTTTCTAATAATATGTCCTCATATGTCACTAACCTTTGTAAGATTAGATAGTTAAATTTTGCAAATGCATTATTTTTTTAAATCTATCTTATGTTAGAATATCTCTTTCGATGTATTTTGTATGTTTTGAAAGTAATATTAACATTGAGCAGGTAAATATTCTCGTTACTGATCATTTTTTTTAATACTTTTTTTAAATTAATGAAAATCTTTAAATTAAAGTTTTAAATATAAGCATTTAATTATCGGAAATATATTTTAAAGAATGTTTTAATCATCTTTATTGAATATTAAATAATATATTTAAAACATTCATCAAAAAATAAACAGTTTTCATTAAATCCTGCAGTTTACATGGTGCCAATAGCGTCGAAAAAGAGTTAATTTTTGAAAAAAAATCTATAAATATTGTATTCATATTTCATATTAATCATTGCAATTGGGCGTAAAAGATCTACTCAGAATACAATTATAAAGATGACGTACATTTTATTAAAACAGGTTGAGATTTACAAATGTTATCAAAATATTAAGACGTCGCTTGCGTAAAAATTGGCAGATACACTGTGGCGTAGTAGATAACATGCTGGACTGTAACATATTTGTATGTATTTTCCTGACATTGCACCAGGTCCGATTAATACAAGGACCTTTTAACGTGGGCGGCCATACACAATACAAAGTTCATGCAGTGGCCAGTTCAAAATAGTGCGTGACCCTTTTGAGGCACCTCAGGCTCTGGGCATTTAACCCGGCTGTGTCCAGGTGCTGTCCAGTGGACAATCCCCTGGGATCACACGATTTATTTTACTAACTGGTCCGGAAGCCGAAGCCCCTGGACAAAGCGAGTTCTACCTCCGGTCACTCTATTACGTTCACTGTCAGACTAATACCCTTGGGAAAGGTATAAACGCCCTCATTACACCAGATATGGTTTAAATAGTACAACTCTTGTTCTACAAAGATGAATTTGCATTCACTAATCCACAAAGGTTGATATGCCCTTAAACAAAGAAAACATACATTGTGTAAAAATTCTATGTACTAATATTAAGGGCATAATTCATTTTATAATTCAATAAAAACATACTATTTGCTTATTGATCAATAAATTCTAACTTTAATTTTAGCATACAACAATTCTTATATCAAAATGTCTTGACATTGCAGAAGTGAATTATTTTGTCTTTTCCATAACAACCTTCACGAAGTGAAGCTAATCTGTTTCTGGAATAAGAAAACTGTGTAAGATAAATAAAGTAATAATATGATTAAATATGATAGATATCGAAATAGATGTTTCTTCCGTCTATTTAGTTGCTCAGCAGATACAACGTGATAAATCTCCATGATTTATAACTGATTAAAATGACTTAAAACTCCCAAGATAGGAAATATGATTTATAAGCGAATAATTCGACATAGGGGAGATTAAATCCCATATATTAACGAATATATTAATATTCTATTCGTGTACACCAGTGCAAGGCTTAAGACTATCTTACTATTAATACTAACAATTTATAGACAGTTATATGGTTTCAAGTATTCCTATCTAATACAAATAATGTTCAAACATATCTATTGAACTTATAATAGATACTACCACTCTGTTTACCTGTGTACAATAGCAGCGAAATTGTATTTTACACTCTGCATACCTCCAGAATTAATTACATTAGTTTAAAAGGACCACCTTGGCATTCTACACACATATTCAAACGAGTTTTTATATTAGTCAAAGTAGCGCTGAAACTTTTGAAATTGTTATATTAACAAATAATTAATACTTTCTCTCTATAAAACAATATTTTCTTGAAAAATGTAACTTCTTGGGGTCTTATATCAATAACAATTGCTATTGATTAATTGTTAACGGCATATCAACCAATCTAGGGTTATTGTATCCCTAGATGTTAGTGAATCGCGTTCATTGTGTTAATATTAACAGTTTTTATGTAGTTGTTTCTTAAGGGGTTTTTTTCCACACAGTTACATTATATCAAATATTTCTATCTAACACAAATAAATTGTTGCATTTTTCAAGGATTCCTAACTAAAACTAATAATTATATGGTCCCAAGTAATTATTTCCATTTGATAATAATCATTTGTTTGAACACTGTTATATATTCTCAAGTAACGAATAACCATCTGTAGTAAACAATTATTGCTTTAAGTAAGTATTCTTAATAATTTACAGTTATATTATATCAGTTATTCTTATCTAACACTAACAGCTTTAAGCAGATCTATTTGACCCATATATGGGACCTTAGCAAATACTACAACTCCAGTAGAGAGTGGACTTCGTAGAAATGGAAATGGAATCGTACTCCACACTTACCAGATCTCCAAACTGTAGCCTCATCATCAGATACAGTTTACCCAAGACACCCCATTTTCGAGAGGGTCTTATAACTCTGCAAGGGCTACAGGGGCGTATTAATGCCTCTCTAACAAGGTGATAACAATTGCTAGGCATCTTGTAAATTTTAGGAGTCAGCACAGTTAGACTTTATATCGACTTGATTTTTTCCCTCAAACTAGAAGTACATCGGACCTTGCGTTACGTCGATGCCTTTCAACAAAAAAAAAACTGAATCGGTTCCTTACGAGAGGAAATTGAACAGGTCGAGCTGCTAGCTAATGCATGATTAAGTACGAATAGAAGAACTGACTCGTTAGAAAATGCATGTCCATAGGCTTACAGCTGGCAAGGATAATACTTCTCGTTATTCCATTATTCATATGCATGCAGATGAATTCTATCACCAAAGAGGAAGTCTGCGAAACGAGGTTGGCTCGCGTTGAATTACTATTGGCTCAAACCATGACATTACCTGTATGTCCAAAAGGCGATGATTGGTTCACAATTGTGTAGCGGCCATAGTAAATATTATAGATCCCTATGTGTAAGTCAATCATCTGTAATCAATCGGCATTTGGTTTTGGGCTTGTCTCGTGGATAATTCGACGCGAGGCTTTTCACAATACTCTAGGAAATTATAACAGAGCTTTCCAAAGTGTGTTACGATATCGGAGAAGGGCTAGGAAAAGTTTTCCTGTTTCAAGGATACGTGAAAATGTATTGTCTACATATATTGTCGTTGACTTGAAGTTTTATTGAAATACTAGAAGCGGCTACCCGGCGTCGCCTGAGTAGAGGAGGGATCCAAAACAGATACTCTCACAGATTCCTTGCAGGATGGCCCATTAAAATTCCTATGTAAAAAAGACCTTGCATTGATCCGACCTGGTGGGTCTTCAGAAGATAAGTGCACAGACACTCTGACAAGAAAAATTAATGTTTCCTATTTAATATATTGAATGTAAAAAATTAAAAAAAAGAATTCCATGCTGATACTATTCAAATTTTATTTTTAATTATCTTCACGAATATAAATCAAATGTTCATTATTTTTGCTCAAAAAGCAAGATATGGTGACAGTGAGTGTCTGTATATGTATTTACTTTGCTGTTAATTGTTTTTTTTTTGTAGTTTTCCTCCAGATATACATACATACAGACCAATTGCTCTCTTTATATGTATAGATAACACAGCTGTGGTCAAGTAAAGAGATGCTTCTTTTAATATATACAGGTTGATTGTTTTGTTTTACGGCATATCAACCCTCTTTCGAGTCAGATAATACCGAATGAAGTCATTTTGATAAAAAGAGGACTCAGATTGCTTACAGTACTTGTTGTTCTTAAAGTGGTCACCCAATTAAGTATTGAACAGGCACATCACTGCTTAATGTGTGTGTGTGCGTGTGTGTGTGTGTGTGTGTGGCTTATCCAGAGGGAGACACTTACACTGGACTTCACGACAGCCGAATTCAATAAATTGTTTCTGTGTTTACAACAATATAAAATTTAGCTAATAAATTAGTTTAATATATACATTTATCAACCCCTTCGCATGTATTCAAGTTTTAATGTAATATTATATCAAATTAGAGAGACAAAACGTGTTTAAAGAATTCAAATAGAGAGGTATAATCGAAGACGTTAGCTCTTCCTATTTCTCCTGCCTCTCACTGCTAAAAAGTATAATATTACAATTATTCATTTTTATTAAAGGTTTATTTTAAGATTCATCGACGGGATTTTTTCTCATATTTATTAAAATAAAACCACACAAATCGAAATCAACCATACCAAGTAAACATTTATTAAAATCAAGTTTTAAACATCAATATGCAAATCAGCCCTCCCGTTCACACTGTAAACCGATATTTAGTTGTATATAAACATAAATACAGCGATTTTACTGATAATAGAGATTTGAATGAAAATAAAATCATGGAAAAGGTGACGTAAATAACTAAGGGAATTGTGACGTGCGTGGTGACGTATATTCGGTTACAAATAGATAGATACATAATCTGCATTTGGATAAGATGCGTGCATATAAATAATATATAATCGCCGACTTTGAATGATTATTATTCATATGAAATTCATAGAAATTCTGCGAGCCTGATAAAAAGTAGATATTCTGAAAGCCAGAAATTCTAACCGTTCTGTGATGAATTACAATATTGCGTGGCAGAGTCATAGTTAGTCACCAAGAATGATAGTTATGTTGACCACTTTGGCTTTTACAAAACAGACAAACCTGACAAATCTTAAATAAAGATAACAAATATATATATATATATATATATATATATATATATATATATATATATATATATATATATATATATATATATATATATTACCACAGCAAAAGGGTCAAATATATATGTACGAACCTGATAATACCCGTCAATATTACGAGGGTCATTCCAAAGGTAAGGATTTCAAAATGTTTATAAATCAACCAAACTTTTATTGTTCATTGTCAATGATTATTAAAGTTTCAACATGTATCTATTTTCTACATAATCACAATCTCGGTCGAAAAATTTTTGTATGCCTATGTCATACCAGCTCACCAGCATGTCGTTGAGGAAGCGTTAAACCTCAACGTCGTTGCAAGCTCCATACCCTACTTCCGATCGTTTTTGACATTCATGCATGACTCGATATACACTTCTGTTAATTTAGGATGAATTTAATTGGTTTAAAAATATAACAAGAATTTAAGTAAAATTACTAAAAAATAGTAAAGTCGGCGCAGTAGCGTATTGTCGGTATCAACCGAACAGCGAGGGACTCTATGCCCTTTCAACTAGCGTTAGACTAGGGAGATTGTTTTTACGTCTGATGTGGAGCAGCACACATACCATCAGCTCCCCATTTTACAGCACATTTCCAAACAGTGCTACTCATGTGCTGAGTTGGTGAGGGCCGATATCGAATCCGGAACCTTGTGTTACCGAGGCGAATGCTCTCCCGATTAGCTCAGACGGTAGAGCATTCGCCAAAGAATCGCAAGGTTCCGGCTAAGCGCATGAGTAGCACAGCTTGGGTAAACTTATCTCTGCGGTAAAATATATGGAAGCTGGCGGTAGGTGTTGCGCTCCACCTAAGCAAAAACACAATCTCCCATGTCTAGTGCTAGCGAAAAGGAGATGGACTCCCTCGCTGTTCGGCTGATGTCGACAATAGGCCACTCCGCAGAATTTACTTTACCACTAACAAATACTATGTGTGTATTATGTTTTATGTCCTTCGATAGAGATGTGCCAAAACTCCTGTACATGACTAATGGTTTTGCTGGAAGAAAAAGTTTGACTATCCCTGGTCTAGAATATATATTACTTGAGTCGTGTAGTGTTGACGCAGCTGCGTGAGAACATCAAGGCGTAATGTTCCGAAAAGCTGGCGAAATTTACGTTATCCGTCAAAACAATGTACTTGTTCACACACGCATGGCTACTTAAGGGTGGTCTTAGATTTATACCCTGACCACTTTAATTGCTTTATTCAACGCTGTCTGACTTGAGTCTTTACTCATACACAGGTACACATCACGCGAATAAAAAGCGTATAATGTTCTCAGAGCTCTGTCGGCTGGAACTGTAGAATACGTCGACTGCAGTTCTGCAGGGGGGAAAACCCCCTCCACCGATGTTGGCAGTGTGTGGCGATCTGTGATATTTAAGGATGGAATCATGGTGGCTGAGCAGCTTATGACATGCCATTCCACTTTGCCCCTTACTTGGGCTAGACGGGTGGTCGGAGAGACTCCCTCTAATCAATCGGATAGCCACCTCAAGCACTAGTACCCATACGATTGTCCCAGCCGTATTACTCTTATGACAAACCCACGACCCTTTTATTATATATGTGCTAGAATGCGGTGGCTGTGAGAATCTTAGTCTTCTGGATATGACGTTGAAATTGTATCTAGTGGTGTGGATCAAATTCTGGAACTCTGGGGAGTGTGGAGTATCCCTTCATTGCCACTCTGACCTGGAGTGGTAGTAACTGTTAGGGTCCCAACTATGAGTTAAATAGATAAAAAATTCTAAATGTTAAAAGATAATTTTCAATACCCAACAAGAAGGAATAAAATAAACGTCTTCGTCATAGAATAACCCAACAAGGGTTAACCTGCCGTAAAATCCACCTAACCAACCAATTTCACGTCCTGTCTAGGAGACTTCAAATATGCTGATTGCATCCCCAGCGAAGGACTGACAACAGCCTTAAAATTCTGTCCATGGTCTGACATCAAAGTTCATCTAGTAGTGAGGCTCAAGTTCTGGAGATCTGGAGAGTGTGGCGTCACGTTTTCATTTCAATTCCTTCAAATCCACCCCCACCTTAAGTGGTAGTACCTGTTAGAGTCAAATACGTCCGTCTGTGATAATGATTTTTAACTACATCATCATCATCATCATCATCAAGTCGTGCTCGCAGCACACAACATCATTGTATAATTCCCATCTAGCATACAGAAATGCAAATAATGTGCAGAGACTATTTCCTACATGTGCTACCAAAATTAAAGACAGGTCTATTTTCTTTAAATATGTGTCTTCACTTGGCAAATGGTTTAATAGAAATACATTTCCTTTTTATTTGCTGATCAATTTTTGTTTGCTTTATCAATTATCCTCCTTGTTCTTGACTTTTATGATTTGGATTTTCAACTCATTTCCACTCGATGTAGAGACGAGTAAAGATTTCTGAAGCACAAACCATTTGGCATTTTCTATTTCCTGTTGCAAAATATTCGAACAATTCGGATAATTTACACCATTATTTATCAACAAAAGAAATACGTAACGAAAATAGTTTAAGTTTTGTATACAATTTGAGACCTGATTCTTGATGTTTCGTGAAATATCTCATGAGAGGATATATAGCTGTCATGAGAGTCGGCATTGACAAAACCAAGTTCAAATCCCCACTTTAGTTGTTTGTGATTTCTTTGTACCGATGTGCCTGGTAAAGTGATTAAGCTATCTATTTCTCCCACAGCCCTGGATAAAATAAAGCAGACTGGGTTCTCTAACCTTGATGTAGGCAACTAATTTAGTGAGGGGGAGAATCATGTAATCGCCCCAACTGGAAAGATATTATTGACCAGTGTGATACGATTGGGCATATCGCTCCCCATAGATTACTTTATAGAAAGCCCGAGTTCTAAAGTAGACTGAAAAAAAGGCTGTGTGGCAAGGGATTTTATAATGAATGATTTGTTGATCGTCCAAACTACACCCCCACACCCCACATATATATATATATATATATATATATATATATATATATATATATATATATATATACACGAGGATAATCACAAAGGTAAGGTTTCCAAAGCGCTGGGAACACATAGAAACTGTTAGTGCGGCTATTGACAGCATTGCTGTGTTTTTTTTTTTGTGTGTGTGTGTGTGTGTGTTTTTGTGTATCGGTCCCTGCCCACACCACACCTGGCAGGCTAAGACTTGGATTGGCAATCGTTTCTCATGGACCGCTCGATTGACGCTACTACCAAAGTGTTTAACGAGCCACAAATGAACGAGCGGAAAATGTACCGGTGTAGTGACATGTTCATCTGTTGAGTGAAACCATCTTCTGGTTAAATTCTCTTGGATTGCTTTTTTATATACGATGCTTGACTTGAATTTCGGAAAGCCGTATATATATATATATATATATATATATATATATATATATATATATATAAGTCATCCACAGACACATGTTTCGAAGTTTACTTCTCATCAGTGCGGCTCGACTTTTTAACAGCTACCTCTACCCGGGATCGAAACCCGACAGAATTTTCATCTGCCAAGTTCCTTGCGGCTATCAACGGCTGCCAGTCTAGGGGGAACAATTAATTGCTACATACTTTACGGGGGGTATGTTTTTACAATATATATATATATATATATATATATATATATATATATATATATATATAAGTATAGTTGGCTCCCTTTTGTGGACCTTAGTTCGGCTGCACACTATGTTATGTGGTAAATCCGACGATAGAAAAATCTCAATGGTGGCTTCTCTTTCCTTGATGCCCTAAGGACGTGCTAAGTTTACCTAATAGTTACTTCAGCCCTGGTGAAGAAAGAAACCTGCCAGCCTTGTAAATCAGCTTTCTTTTTTCTGGATTCTTTTACTGTGAATTCTGATCACCAGTGATAAATATGCAACTAGTTACACTTAGTAAGGTTTGTTTTTTCTTTTTATATTTCCTTCATTATCTCCGTTATGGTGATTTTGGACCCTTTTCTTTCTATCTGAATATATCAATGTTTCTTCATTAGCTTCTTAAAAAAAAGAATGTCTCTATTTGCCAATAGAATTATTATTCGATCAGAATTTCCTTCTGTTTTCTTCCCACGAAGTCAGCACCAAATTTTCTGTTTAGCATTTTATCTAAAGTATCGGAATATGCTTTTGTATTAAACATTCCCTTTCTTTCCAAATGCTTTTCTATGTTTATTTTTTGTTGGTTTTTTTTTCTGTTTTGTTTGTATTATTTTATTTTTCTTCTTAATCAATCGTTATCTTTTTGTTACTTCTATGCAGTGCAGTTAAGGAAAATCTTTTCAACCTCTTGTTTATTTTTTATTTTTCTTCTTTTTCGGCCATTATTGTTTTTTCATTTATCCGCAATAAAATTCTTAATTTTACTCTTGTTATGTTTCTCATCTTCTGAATTTTTTAGGGCTTCAATATTTGCTCTCTCATCTTTTATTTAAAAAAAATGTTATTGCTATTTCAAAACTTTGTTTATAACTCCTCTGTATGTTTTATCTAATTGGTTCTTTCTCAGTAAATGTGTTTTGTCGTCTTTCTTCTTCGATCCATTCCACTCTATCTTATCGGCTAAGATACATAGGATGGTCACAAAATCCCCAGATATATTTTATTTCATATATCTATGCTGTTCTTTGTTTGTCCTCGGAATTTGATTTCTCTCCGCGTTCTTGGAAATATCTTTCCCATCTTGCTTCATGATTCTTTTTTTTGTGTGTGTGTGTGATTGTCGAATACAAAAGAACGAGCTCTGAAGATCACATTCGAGATTTGTGAGGCGATCTGGAATATGATACTTCAGCTAAATCCGCATCACGCTCACGTGATGCCAGACAACCAGAACATTTTAAGTTTTGTACACGCTCAGTAAAATAAAAAAAGCCTTCTTTTTTCCATAGTTTGTCACGCTTGGTTGGTACTGTTAGTACAATTTGTTTGCGAAATTCTTACTATACCTATTTGTTTTATGTTATGCTTACTAATATGTATATTATAAAGATTCGATTTTTTTACACAAGTTACTCCAAACAAGGTACAGCAAAAACAGCAGATTGTAGTGAAACATTTTGTTTGCTGAATAGTATTAAAACGCTCTAACTTTGGGAAGAAAACAATTTCAATTACAATATGTAGTTTAGTAATAATAGTGTAAGATAGGGGTTCGCGCTCAAATTAATAATAATAGCTTAATGGAAATAACTATTAAATGCTAATTATAGATTGTTGGTTGGTTGTTTTGTTTTACGGCATTTCAACCCTTTAGCTTCATTTAATGCCGAATTAAGTCATTATGATATCAGATTACTTATAGTACCTGTTGTTGCTTAAATCATCACTCATCAAAAATAGTGAATAGACTCTTCGATGCTCAACTTTGGAGATCTTGCGGGAAACAGTGCTTTCAATGGGAACTTGACCGTAATTATAGAGTGATTTCTTTATCTATTTGCAATTAATCATAACTTCTAGAAATAATGTAACGAGCTTTAATGGCCGCCCAGTCGTTTACAAAATAGATATAAAAACGAGTCATTATTTAAACGTATACTTGTCTGGCACAAGATCACCACAATAGAGCACTAATGAGTAGAAGTCAATACACAAAATAATTGCTATGATAGGCAATCAAGATAGAAAAAATCATCAGACAGCAATATAAGTTTGTTTGGGGTTCTTTGTTTAACGGCATGTCAACATTCATGGCCTAACTAATGCCAAAGTCACCATAGTAGAATAACAATAGTGGTACTATTTAACCCATAGCTGCAAGGAGAAGGGTTTATGCTTTTCGCTAGGTAAGTCCGAAAGTGAACCTTATAGTGAAACTGGAGTTCGACCTCGCTTACTGCGAACTGTCGCAGTACAGAACATTAGTCACTACGCCACAGAAACTCCACCACAATATTATAAATATTATATTAGTTTCTGTGCTTATGCCTTCTCTATATTTTATGCAGTGATGAGATATATTATACCATATATTATACGTAGTAAGTGCGTTTTTAAAATAAATGCTAATGTATTTTCTGTACGTACCTCAGTTAATATCAAATAGAAAACTGATATTTAGAATTAAGTATATTTTTAAAATATATTAGTTCACTGTGTTAACAAGCAGCGTATGCAATGACGACGAGCTATGGCACAAGGGAAACTGGTGTCAAATACGAACGCTAGGACAGGATTCCAGCGGAAAGAAAAGAGCTTTCCGTAACGCCGTCGCGATACCAGTTACAACACAGGATGGTATTGTCGTGGCTACGGCCAACGTAACATACGTGCCGATCAGTAGGATAAGACTAACCATTCTCACTACGGTTTAAACCCAGCTAACATTCCCAGTCAGTGGGTTAACAATCTTGACTTACGAGGTTAATTCGTTCCGCTCGTAACTCAATTTCCTCCTATATCAAATCAGTTTTCCCCATTGAAATAAACTGAAATGACATTAATATTTTCTAGCTACACACAAGAAAAACGCCCAAATTTTTGTTATGTTTTTTAAATTAGAAAAATAGCTCACTATTTTATAAAAAACAATATTGAATAGAATGCAATGGATTATGCTCTGTAATATGTTTTAATGTTTATTTTTTATAAATATTTTTCTTTGTTGTAATGAATTTGGAAACTTAAATGTTTTTTAGTGAACTTATTAACATAAGCGTATCTGAAGCTCGCTCGTATATTAAATTTGACCTCACAGCACAAAGCAAAAAGTCGACCCCGAGTGACAGCTCGTAACTCGGAAAATCGTAAGTTGGGACTCTATTGTCAAGGTACCACTATATATATATATATATATATATATATATATATATATATATATATATATATGTGTGTGTGTATAATCGTATTTCCGACACAGGAGGCACTTTTTAACTAACGATATTTAAATAGAGAACACTGATATTGTAAATAGAAAGCGACGAAATAAATATAAGATTTTGCAGAGTCGCAGATTAAGCCGGGTTCTTGTAAAACATGCGTCAAATAGACCAGCATATAACGTAATATTTTCTTTCTTAATATATCTTGTGGTCACTCTTGTTTATTTTCTTTTAGAATGCGATTATATTGTCGGCACACTCCCTTTCACAATTATATTTGTTCAATCTCCTTAACTCTTTCCGTTTTTCTATTTCATTCTCACACATACACTTTTTCTCTCCCTCTCTTTCGTCCACTTCATCTACTCTCCATTTCTCTTTTCGTTCAAAATCCCAATATAACCCAGACTCGAGCCGATACTTCACCATCACTCAACAAAAACATCTGCTTCTAAAAATGTTCCAGTCATTATTATCTAAAATCAAGTGAGAACTAAGTCTTTCCCCTTAATGCTTGACCATCCAATCAGTGACCGAATAGTCCATCGTTTTGCCGACCGGCCATCTGCCACAATATTTACCTAACCAAAATTATTGGCTCTTAAGCCCATCGAATTTCATTTCTTTGTGAATATTCGAGTTTTCTATATTTGTCCGAATGAAACGGTAGACGAATGTATAAAAAGTTAGTGCTCGAGGTGTCAATAAATATTTTTTCAATACAATGATTAGTTGTTTAGAGTTGAATGTTATAAAAAAAAAAAGAAGAAAGAATCCTGGGCACAGTTGAACCGAAAAAATTGTATGTTTGTCCCAGAGTAAATTATTGCTTCTTATCAAACAATGAAAACTTAATGTGTTTGCCTCATGGTGGAAAAAAGTTAGATATATCTGGACGACATAGGAGTTAGTGTTTAAAATCAGGTGAAGCGAAAAAAAAAGCTAGAAGTTTTATCTAAGATTTTCTCATTTGGGATATTAGCGCAACTGAAGTTTATTCCCGGTGGGACTTAGAAGACGCTGACTGTATTTCTCTATAGGGATAAGATCCTCCCACCAAAAAAAAAAAAAAATGTTTTCCTTTGTATGACACTAAACTGCGTCTGTTGGCGATGGTGCAGTTCTGGAGCCCTGGGGAATAAGGAATACCCCTTCATTGCGATTATTTCCAGGTCCACTCTGACCGGAGCACTAGTGCCGGTTAGGGTCTCATGTACGGGTCAAATAGATCTGTTTAAAAATGATCAGTATTAGAAATACTTGATACCATATAACTGTAAAGTGTATTAAGAATAGTTATTTGGAGCTAGAATTGTTTACTAAAAATTATGATTATTAGTTACTTGAAACCATATATCTTTGCAAACATATGACTGTTATTAAATATAAATAATTACTTGAAATCTTATAATTATTATGATTAGAGATGAATACTTGACACTATGTATTCAAACTATTTGTATTAGATAGCAATGCATGATATCACATAACCGTGTGTAAAATAAATAACTCTTAAGAACAAAACTACACAAAAATGTAAATATAAACGTACAATGAACACGATTTCCTAACTTCTATACATAAATCAACCCTAGATTCGTTGGAATCCCGTTATAGTTAATCGGTTCTTTGCTTACAGAACGTACATTGACAAAAGCTAAAGGATTAAAATGTCTAAATATGATACATTAACAGTATAAAGAATACCTAGCTCTTCTCTCTCTCTCTCTCTCTCTCTCTCTCTCTCCACACACACACACACACACTAAATCAAAAATGATTACTTCCATTATAATATAGATATATTAGAATTAGAATTAACTTTGTCGGTCCAGAGCCCGTCCTATTACATGACTACACAACTCAACGCCTGCTTTTACTAAGTCTAAGTTAGTTTTGCGCTAGTTCAAATGTATGGGGCACCCAGTGAGAATCAAACACATGGGAAATAATCTAGTAACGATTACACTGGGTGGGAAGCCCTTAAATTTTAAATGAGCAAGATACTAAAAATAATCACCATTTATCATTCAGATGATTATTTTTAGTATCTTGCTCATTTAAAATTTAAATAATGCCAGAAACTTCAAAATGCATACTCGAAGTAAATCAATATTTAAATAAAAAAATTTTTAAAAATCTTTAATGTTTTTATAATTTAGATTTAATCATAATGTACTGAGGATGATGTATAAAAACGTATCTGATACGAGATCATGAGTCCAAATAATGAGACGGTGTCTTAATATACTTGATTCCGATACTGATCTTCGTCTCCATGTATTTTCATCTAATGAGAATTATAGGATCTGTATCTTTTCGGAGACCGTCGGTCTGAAAATGCAAATGATTCGCAGGCAGAATTAAAGCAGCATTTCCAAATTATTCCGACAGTAGCAATTTGCCCATATGACTTCATAGACATCTTTAAAATAGCATAAAAGATGTGCTACAGTTCTTGAACATGGGTGCGATTTAAATATGCAATAAAGATACCTTTTATTTATTATTCATTATCAAAGGCGACCTTTGATAATTACTCCTCTGGGACTTCTATCGAATACAATGATTTCAAACGGGAAACACTTGGTTTCCCAAGGGAGGAATTTAAAGCCTAATAAGAGAAATTTGAGACACGGGAGGAATTTCAATCAAATGTATCAGTTATAATGATCCAGTTCTTATATATTTGTAACACAGCATAAAAGGGCACATCGAGGTTTCTGTCAGTAAAATAGCGTTAAAACACGCTGGTAGAAAGCAATTATCTATTCAGTTTGCAACATAATGTCATAATCTCTGCATTCATACTCACTATGATCATCATAATGTTGCAAGACGGATAACTAATAAATGCAAATTATAGAGTACTTCCCCTGAATCACATAAGATTATAATTCACATTCCTTAAGAAGGTTTTGATTTTACATGGAATTTAAAAGCTTTGATCGATGACAGTTCAGCTAATAGATATAGCTGAAATGATAATTTATAATTAATAATATCTATCTATCTATCTATCTATCTATCTATATATATATTATATATATATATATATATATATATATATATATAATTTATAAATAATATTTATATGACAAAGATATAATTTATCAGATCGTAGTTTAAAATGGGGATAGGAATTTAAAAAGCATGAGATTTTCCTAGGTGAAGTATGTAATCTGGAACTCTGAGAACTGGTCATCCAATCTAAATATAGTGAGATACTCTGTGTAAAAAAGAAACCACCACAATGTTGTTTGATAATCATTAAGTCTACTGCAAGTTCCTATACATCAACATGCCCTGTCGGCGGAGCTTAGAATACGCTGATTGTCTCCCTTTAAGCGGGGTAACAACCCCCCTCCCAAAGAAAAGAAATGGTGTTCTGTGCATGACACTAAACGGCATCTGATGGCAAGACTCTAGTTCAGGAGATTTGAGAAGTGTAGAGAACCCGTTCATTACCATAATCCCAGTTCCACTCTGACATGAAGTGATAGTACCAGTTAGGGCCCAATCTATGGGACAAGTAGATGCGTTTGAAAAGTATGTGTATTGGATAAGAATACCTGATATCGTATAACAGTAAATTATTTAAATTAACATTAGTTACTTTAAGCTATAACTGTTTACAGAGGATTATTATTATTTGTTAATTGAAGCCATATAACTATGTGCATATATGTATTTACCAACCCCTCCGCACGAGCAGGATGTAACACAAGGTCAATTTCTTAAGCGGAGTTTAACAGGTTTGAATTCAGAGTTTTCCTTCTCCTAGACCGGTTGCCTAACCAAGGTTAAAGAGTCCAGTCTGCCCTACTATTTATCCATAGCTGGAGGGAGAGTAGGATTCATACCTTTCCCAAAGGTATTAGCGCTAAGTGAAATGCAATTACCACATCCAGGATTTGAACTCGGGGCGACGAGTCCATTTCCTATGACTTTAACCATTACACCACGCGCTTCCCACCAACTATGTGCATATAAGTAAGTAAAGTCATCGGGGCGGCCTAATGTCGGTATCAGCCAGTCAGCGAGGGAGTATATCCCCTTTTCAATAGCGCTAGACCAAGGAGATTGTTTTGGCGTCTGAGGTGGAGCGCCACACCTACCATTAGCTCCTTACTTTACCGCACAGATCCCTGTGCTACTCATACGCTGAGTTGGCGAGGACCGGTACCCAACTAGGAAGCTTGTGGTTTCTAGCAGAACGCTCTACCGACTGAAAGAAGTATTATTATATAGAAGTGGTTGAAAATCATATAAATTATTAGTATGAGATTAGAATACTTGCAATAATTTGCGCTAATTATAATATTTGTGCTAGTAATACATAACTTTGAAAAAAAACTCTTTTAAAAATACAAAAAAGGGTAAGGGAAGGGGGGCTTAGAGCAACGGTTACCGTCATAGGAAATGGAATCGGTGACCCGAGTTCAAATCCTGGACATGGCTGTTTGAATCCTTCTCTATCTGATCCCAGCTATGGGTATATACTAGAACAGACTGGGTTCTTTAGTTTTGGCGAGGCAACTAGTATATAAGAAGGAAAACTCTGAATTCAAACCTGGTTTACTACGTTTCTTTTAATAAATTGACCTTGTGTCGTATCCTGCTTGTAGTGGAGACGTTGGGTAAATATGAATTTAGGCGATTCTTTAACCTTTTGGCATAAAATAACCGCAGAAACTGTTAAAATCAATCAATCAATCAATATAAATCAACAACGTCGTATATACGCGCGTAAGTATTTGGAAGAGTTTATTGAAAGTGCGTTTCTCTACACCTTTACTGAATCATGTACATATAAGGAAAGTAAAGCAAAGAAACGTCCAATGAAAAGGGGCGTGATAATTGATTCTGATGTCTTGTCCAATGTTTCTGAATCGTTGTTGAAGAGAGAGGAAATTTGCATAACAACCGAACTGACAAACCCGATCGATCCATTGACCTTTCAAAAAGCCATCACTAAGCTTTATTTCAGTTTAGGTTTAAAAATAGTCAAATATAAATTAATATCTCCTTTCTCACTCGATAACTTTTTTTGTTCATTCATTCTTTCTTTCTTGTCTTGTAAACTCTTTAACAACACTGACTGATACAGACAGCGATTACCCATGGATACACAAACACACACAGACAGACACACAATCTGTCGCAAGCACTCCATCACCGGCAGTGTACGTTTGCAACTTGCCCTTTCATTTCTCCTAAAAACATTACTCAACGTGTCGACTATTTTATTTTATTCTATTTTATTTTTACGAATGAAAAACCGTTCTTAGCCATTAATTTCGCGGATGGCGTCTGTTGTTCTGGCCATTGTACTGCCGAGAGAGATTCAACAATTTCCTTTTACTCTATGTGTCTTCTACTTTGAATTTCTTTTTCAATTTTACTCAACTCTTTTCGCCCGTCACAAAGAGCAAGGCGCAAACATTATGACCCGGCAAACAGTTAATGGTTTTCTCTCGCAATGTCTGCGATTCATAATGGTAGATGCCGTGTCATGTGCCACTTCTGGCCTTTTGGCGGCAAAAAGCTTAAATTGGCATCTGGTTCAGATGGGAAAGGCCATTAAAAATGAATTCATCAGAAACCAGCTACCATTGCGGCGGATATCAAATGCCTAGAATGCACAAAAGGTCTTTGAGGCTGATTGCCTCACATGGGGAGGACGGGATTTCTGTATTTGGGGACGGAAATGGTAGGACGCGTAAGAGTAGATGATGTATAGAAAATATTAACAAAGCAAAGAGGAACGGGAAAAATCAATCAATCACACAGGAGTATACATAGATATAAACAATAGAATAAATTCAAAATTTTAAGATATTACCAACATAAAGACAAGTAACCAGTAAATTTTGCCGTGTATGATGTGAATTTATAACTTTCAAAATCTTAACATCAATAGCAAGAATAAAACTTTGGATCGATATTCGGATTTACGAACCTAGTTTAACAGTCCAAGCAAATGTAAAAGGAATATATGTACTATATTACCAAATCACTAACAGAAAGAAGTAAAAACTGATTGATTAATTTTAACGACATGTTAACCAGTCTAGGGTGATTTTATGTATCGAGATGGATTGCAAATCGGGCTCTTCTTTAAAAGATTTTGTACAGAGTTATGATAACAAGTAACCATCTCGAATACAAATAATTTCAACAGAATTGTATGGTTTTAAGTATTCCCCACTAATACTAATAATTTATACACGATTATATGGTTTCAAGTAATTACTTTTATTTAATAATAACGTGTTTGCACATCGTTATATATATATATATATATATATATATATATATATATATATATATATATATATATATATATATATATATATATCCTCCGCACGATCAGGTTGTGACACAATGTCAGTTTCTTAGGCGGAGTTTAACAGGTTTGAATTCAGAATTTAGCCACGGTTAAAAAGCACAGTTTGCCCCACTATTTACACATAGCTTGGGGAGGGGGAGTAGTTTTAAACCTTTCCCAAGTGTATTAGCGCTATGGGAAATGCAAACAGCCTCCTCCAGGATTTTAAATCCCACCGACGAGTCCATTTCCTACGATTCTAACCATTACATCACGCGATTTCGTTTGTACATCGTTAAAGGATTTCAAATAATTGATAATATATAGTAAACAATTATAATTTAAAATAACTATTCTTGATACAAATAATTTACAGTTATATGTTATCAAGTAATCCTATCTAATACATATAATTTTAAACATATATATTTGACCGATAGATAGGACCCTAACATGTATTACAACTGTGATCAGAGAGCACCTGGGAGTTTATGACAATGAATGGGTTTAAACTGCATCTAGTGGTGAGTTCAAATTCTTGAGCTCTGGAGAGTGTGAAGTACCCCTTCATTGCCATTACTCCCAGGACCACTGATCTGGAGTGGTAATACCAGTTAGGGCACCATCTATGAGTTAAATAGATCAAAAATGAGTTTTTGAATAAATGTGTTTTTTTAATTGAATACCCAACAATAATGTATAAAACAAATACTTCATCAGCATAAAATAACCCAAGGTTTGATATACTGTAAAATACCACCAACCCCAATGAAGAGGTACTCAACACTCCCCATATCTCCAGAACCGGAGCCTCACCACGGGATGTAATCGGCGTAATCTAATCCCCACTGCCAGGGTTACTACTTTAATTGTATTACACTAGTTCTATGTCGACTATATGAGGCACGGCTTCAAATAGAAATAATGTTACAATAACGAGTGAAGAAAGTCGACTTTCTCCTTAACAGGATTTGTCGGCTTCCTAAATATTACAAATCTTTACACCCTGCGGCAACGTCGATCAGGCTTGCATGTTCATGAAAGAATCGTGGGAATTTGGTACGAGTGACGTCTCCGGTGCTATCTGAGAGTAAATGGTGCTGGGGTTTCAATAGCAAGAGGAGTTATTTGTCCCCACGCCCATCTCGTTTGTAATTCAGAATTGACCTCCTTCGAGACCCTCCCCCCTTAAACCCACTTCTTCCCATAGTTGAAAGAATAAAAGAGATTGATTCATGCCTTTCCAGTGAGCATTAACGCAAAATTAGCACAAACTGACTCAGATGGGATTTGAACTCAGCACGCTGGTACCATTTTCCGTGTCATTAACCACCTATCCCCCATTAAATCACATGTGCCTCACATTTCAACCCGAAGATATTATAAACATGAGAGTATAGGTTTTTTGTCGACGTGTAGTTCTTTTTTAACTGCAGGTTTACTGATATGTACTAGTTGAAATACTTGTCTATGTCGGGTAAGAGGTTAAAACACGACGACAAGAACAAATATATGTATTTACTCCATCCCTCTGTCATGGGCAGGATGTGACAAATGATAAGAGATGAAGATGATGGGACGAGCGGAGTTAGGGATAGATAGGCATAATGGTTTTAGAGAGAATAAAGAAAAAGAAAACTGAGCACCTGGGAAGAAGCTGGTCAGTGGAGATGATAAAACAAAGAAAAGAAATAAACGGGTGAATAGATTTTTAAAAAATCAAATTTCTCATTTCTACGTGGAGCACAGCCGGTTTTAATTAAATTTTCCTTCTCCTAGACTAGTTGCTTATATAAAGCTAAAAGAACCAGACTTCTCTATTATTTACCCAGAGCCAGGAGGAGAAGAGATGGGTTCATGCCTTTCCCGAGGGCATTAGCGCGAAGTGAAACGCAAGACGAACTAATGTATATCATTCTTCTTTATTTAGTTCCTTTTTCCAAATATTTCACAGTAATTTTTGCCAATTAGAAATTTACCCAGAATTTTTACAATCGGTAATTGTAAAGATTGCGTATAACAAAATATGACGTTAATTTTGTTCTGTGTAAGATTTCCTGTGTTTTTGTCGGGAAATGTTTTAAATTTAAGTGAGTAACACATTTATCAATTTAATCAATCTAGCATTTTGTCCCGAATATTAGTCCTAAGAAACACTGCAATGCAATTAGTTTCTATCTCTAGATTTAAGAGCTGCCTATAAATCAAATCAGTAATGTTTATTAAAGTGTGAATTATTTTTGTAACTTAATTCACTATTTTTCCTTTGTGTGTGTGTGTGTGTGTGTGTGTGTGTGTGTGTGTGTGTGTGTGCGCGCGCGCGGGCGCATGTGAGTGTATGTGTGTGTGTGTGTGTGTAGAAAATCAAATTCAGTGCTACTAATTAAGTCTTGCAGGAAGATGGCTCCCTGCCGGTTATTATTCCTATTGTGAAGAAGATTGTTTGTTTTTTAGTGATGGTGGGTATTATTTGTTGTTGTTGTCTTGGAGGGGGTTAATTAATTAATTTATTTATATATTCTTGCGTTAAAATTTCTTTCCTGTGTCCAAAATATATATATTCCAAATGTTCCATCTATACGTCAAACCGTTTAGCTGTCGATAGAGAACTGACAATCTCTTCCCAATTATCAATGCGTACATATATGCTAGACACGCATACGTTTATAAACTCGCTTTTTCTATGATATACTTTGAACTAGAAATATGTCATTGTACGTGTTGGAGTGAGTATAAAACTCAGTGCAAATAATGTAAAGAAAATAGATCTGAAACCTGTGTCTTTGCACACACTTTCCAATCATATTTGATATATTTATACTTTGTTCTCAGAGGAAACAGAATAAAAAGAACATTTTTCCATCGCATATAGAAACAAAGCAGTCTGAATCAGGATATTATGTCGAAAAACACAGTTTCCTTTCAGGTAAAGTCTTTTCTTTCGGGAGTTAGACTTTTTTCGATTTTTTTTTCCAGCAGAATTTTCTTTCTTTTTTTAACAACACTGAAGTCTGTGACGAAAGTGCTAGATTAGGCAAAAATAGTAAAAGAGAAGGGAAAAAGTTTTCTTCCCAAATAAAGTTGTCTGGATCAAAAGAAAAACATTTACAGTTTTCAAGAGTTTCTATCTCGTTTGTGTTTCACAAATATCAGAAAAATGACAAATTTAATAGATCTATTTTTCTTCTTCTTCAACGTATAGTTGTAAAGTCAACAATAACACTATATATATATATATATATATATATATATATATATATATATATATATATATATATATATATATAAGAAGAGGTAGCAAAGGAGATGGCCGATATATATATATATATATATATATATATATATATATATATATATCGGCCATCTCCTTTGCTAACTCCTCTTGGCCGCACCCAGTGTCCACACAGAGCTAATGAATGCTGGTCGGCTATATCCGGTGCGTCCATGTCTAGGGGTCCATTTGTTCCTTCTTCACGAGCAGTGTCCAGCAAGTCTTCCCCCTCTTTCTTGGAGTTGGGGGTAAACGGTCATAACTGCTGTTATTTAATGGTGCGACTTCCGGGATTTGTTCACAACAGCACGCAACATCTTTGTGTAGCTTCCCATCTGTCTTTACCTGTAAGCTCTTTGTTACAATTCAAGTGGAGCAACCATATAGTAGTACTGACACCGCTACAGCTTGGAAGAATTCATGTTTGTGAGTATGATCAGAGATTGACGTGCCAAATCTAAGCTAATAGTCTCTCTCTCTCTCTCTCTCTCTCTCTCTCTCTCTCTCTCTCTCTCTCTCTCTCTCTCTCTCTCTCTCTCTCTCTCTCTGTAATATCTATGTTATAATAATATAAGAGAAATAGCAAATTTAATAGACCTTTTTTCCTCAACGTACAGTTGTAAAGTTAACAATAACACTATATATTTATTGTCCGTCTCCCTTAGCGATTCCTCTAGATGGCACACAGTGTTGGCACAAAGTTGATGAATGTGTTTGCAAGTGTTAATTATAACACTTGAATAATAATTTCAATAAGTGAACATTCTAGCTGACGGTTTCGAGAGTATCAGTTATATACTGCTTCTTTAGTTCTTACGTTTTCATCTATCATAGTTCTCTTTGCTTCATCGTCCACCGGTGGTTGGTCTTTCAGGGTTCTTTTTCGGCTGAAGGTGTCTGTTTCTTCATATATCTGTCTCTCTCTGTCTCTCTCCTTATCGTCCATCGCTCCTTGCAAGTCTTCTCGGGGGCACCCAGTGTCCGTACAGTTGATGAGTTATTCCATGTGTAGGAATTCATAGAGGAATGTCACTTATGAGTTCGCTCTTACTTCTTCATCAATGCCCAGCATTTCTTACTCATCTTACATTGATGACTTATGTGATAGGAGGCCGTCAGGCTGCTGTTTTGTTGGGTGCTGCTTTCAGGATTTGTTTAAAAGAGCACACAGCATTCTTGTGTAGTTCCCATCAAACCTTTTCACTAGGGTCTTCGTTGTGGGTTCATGCAGTTGTACGGACACAACTATAGCTTCCTGCAAAATACCTGTGTGCTCTGTGTGTATGCGAGAAAGAGATGCGTTTAAAGATCTATCATGAATTCAAAAGTTTTCCTTGTAATAAGACCAGGTTTGACACACCTTATTACTAATTATATGTACTTTGTCTACGTTCTGCAGATTATAGACCAAACATATAAAAGAAACTAAAGTAATTCAATTTAAACATTCTACTTAAAGGTCATTACTTTTTTTTTTTTCGTATATATTTTCTGTTACTCAATTGAAAGTTTGGTATTAATCTTATATTTCAAAAAGATAATGATACGCTATTTGTCAGACCATAAAATGGAATTGTGCCAGTGCATACAATGAGATGCTCCTTGATGTTGGCAAACAATTACGATGCTCTAAGTATTAAAAAAAAGATATTCTTATTTGGCATACTGATCGATAATTATGGAAGGCGGTGTAATTATCTTTTATTCCTTCGTTAGATCTGTTCCTCTCTTTTTACCTTTCATGTATTTATGTCGATTTATTTCTATAGACCTCAAGAAAAAGAAGCATATTAAAACGATGGCCATTTTCTTTATTTATAATTTAATTTTATTCCCGGTGAAGAATTATTCAATTGTAGCTATCAAATTGTATATTATTTCAATGTTTCTGCTTTAATAGCTTCAGGGTAACGCACCGCAGTCATCTTCCAGGTGTAATTGTTTCCAACGGTATTTTATTTTTACCGGTAACATTTTTTTTTATTTAAATCAATTTCTCTACGTATCGTTTCCATAAATATAAAAATAGATATAACATTTCCGTTTTCGATGTAAAATTAACATTCTTATTTAACAGATATATTCGAAAAGCAAAATGTTATATTTTAGATATTTTCCTAGTGAAGTGAGTGAACACAGTCTGGTCTTGAAAGGGTTATTTTGTGATTTACCCATATTGATAACGGACAGGTCCCCTAGAGTGGTGGCTAAAGTACTACCCTGCGACATCGTAGTGGACGAATTATGAACTCCAGTTGCACTATAGCGTTCACTTTTGGACTACATTCCTCATCTCTCCAGCAATTGGTTAAATAGTATCACTACTGTTCTTCTACAAGAGTGGATTGTGTATTGAATAACCAAGGAAGGTTGATATTTCATTAAACAAACTATATTGATAAATATGTCCAACTTGAATTTTTAAAAATATTCATAAAACATTGACGAATTACTTTGTGTCGAAATATTATTTACTCATGTCATTTCCAAAAAAATATCATTTTCATGTAGTCAAGGAGGGATTTTGCTTTAAATAACCCACGAGTACTGATATGTCATTATATTAAGAAACCAAGAAACACTTCTTTATCAACAGTAAAATCAAAATGATCTTGAACAACTGCTGGACAATGTGGATATTCCTAACAAAAACAAATGATACAGGTTTCAGAAATAAAGACAGGAATTTTCAACTTCTAAAGAAAAATACAAAAACTATTTAAATTTGTTTAGTAGTTTTAACAATTTTATAATAAATTGAAAATTTTTCATAACATAAATAACTCATTTTACTTACAAAATCGAAAATGCGCCACATTGATTTTTTTGTGTTTGAAAAGAAAATTGTTGAAATATATTCGATGAGGATTATAAAAATTCTTCTCTTTTTTTTCTAGGTAAGTCTTCCATTTTCTTACTTCGGAATTGGTTATCTGAAAAGAAAAAAATCAGGAAAGGTAATACAAATTTTTCTTTTTGAATTATATCTGTGTGTGCAAATACTAAGATTACCGAATTTACTTCTGTATTAGTCGAATTCGTTTATAGGTTGACCCTTCATTTATAATTGCAACCTCATGAATACATCATAATTTTTATATCAACTTGTAGCTTTATCTAAAACATGAAGTCTTCATAATTAGATTGATACGCGAGTACATACAGTAATCTATTTTTCTTCAAATAATTGATCAAGGAAACATCAATATATATATATATATATATATATATATATATATGTATGTATGTATGTATGTGCGTGTGCATTTTTATTGGAGATATGAAAATAGTGTTTGAATACAGGTGTAAGAACTATATTTATTTGTTATAGTATACAATACAATTAAAAAACAATTGTTATCATTGATTTCAAAGCAGTGCATTAGCCACCTATCATCTGCACAACGCACCCGTGAATAACACACACACGCACACGCACACGCACACACACACACACACACACACATATATTATATATATATATATATATATATATATATATATTATGACGTGCAAGCCATATTTTGGTGGAGTTTTCATCTAATATTATGGTGGATTATTTATATAGTATTTGGGGGAGTATTTATTTAAATAGAATATTAGTTTTTTATGTAATATGTAAATTAAAGTCAATGATGTCTCCTATTGTCTGTATAAGCCGGACAACGTGAGAGTAAATACTTACTACTATTGAATATTCTGGTGGGGCCTATATTTAATATTATACTAGCTGTATTTTCCCGCCATTGCCCGGGTTATATTGTATCTGCTTAAAGCTAATTATACATTTTTAAAATCTCATATTGCTTCCCATTGAATAGTAGTACCTATCGATCAATGTGCTTAATGTAAAAATGTTACAACGGAAATCAGAGCATGTTAACTCCAATTTACCAATAACCGCAACAATAATACTTTTTGAAAGGGACGGAGACAAAATATGAACAATGTTATCCTTAATGCAAGAATTAACAGAATGTTTGATATGGAAATTAATTACATTTTCGAATTCATCTTAGTTATCCCCCTTAACCTGTTTTTTTTTTCTATTTTCTCATACCACAGCTGGTAATCTGGTCCCTAGTGACTACAAATAAAGTCAGGGTTAAATATAATTACCACCACTGGATGTTACGTAAAGTTTTACCCTAGAAAATTTTTTCTATTGTGGAAAAAGGGCTTCGTTTTCAATTTTATCCCCAAAAAGACAGACAGAGACACTACAACTATAGTATGAGATTATTCATGATAAGTATTATTTGTTACTATATACTATTTAAATTTTAACTTATGATTTCTTTATTAAATAAAATAAATACTCTCCCTAATTTTAGTTTTCACCATAATATCTTTCATTCTGTCAGATATATATATATATATATATATATATATATATATATATATATATATATATACGGTATCTGTGGATGACTTATACGCTTTTATATATATATATATATATATATATATATATAAAAGGTGAGTCACGAAAGTATCAAGATTGAAGCTGTATTTACCAAGATAGAAATAAACAATGAATGGACCTTTATTTTTTTTTCAGAATACAAGGCGTGTCAAAAATCACAAAAGTCTCGATACTTTTTGACACACCTTATATATATATATATATATATATATATATATATATATATATATATATATATATATATATATATATATGCATTATTTGGTTCGTGTATGTTGACTAATTATCATTGCAAAACTGTATAAAAATATTAGAATAATTTTTGCAACCTATATAGAGTATATCATATCATGGCTTCCTACGTAAAAATACAGGACGCTTAAACTTGACAAATACTCTAAATATGTTGATTTTTAAAACGTGATTTTACTTGATGAAAGATTGATTTTACGTGACGTTTCAACATCATTTCTATAATAAGAACCAATTGAGTTTATTTCCTAAACATAGTTTAGCCTTGTTCTAGGCAGTATCAATAATTGAAAGAAAATAAACCGCAAATATAACATCATTTTTTCCTCATTTAATTTTAGATTATCTTTCAACTAGCGTTGCAAAAATCTATCGCCTTGACTTCGGCATAAACTCTGACACAGGATTGATGATATTCTGTGTGTCTCATTGTATGTCTCTGGGTGTTTACATATGTTTTTCTTTATATATATATATATATATATATATATATATATATATATATATATATATATGTGTGTGCGTGTTTTAAATGCGTGTATAGATGTTTTAATACGAGTATAAATATAAAACTGTGAGTTTGCATATTAATAAGATGTGTATACTTGTTTATCCAGCGACGTGTTCATGAATATGGTTGTATGTATAGATATGTTTTGTATATGAGTGTGTATATATATAAATATATATATTTATATGTGTGTATGTATATGTTTTTATGTGTCTAAATATAAAACAGTGAGTGTATATATTCATAAAATGTATATACTTGTATATATAATGATGTGTGTATATGTTTTTATAAGTCTGTATAGATTTAAAACTGTGATAGTGTACATAATCATAAAATGTATATGCTTGTATGAATATAATAATGTGTGTTAATTTGTACATACAGACATAGATATATTAAAGAGTGGTTGTATATAATTTATTTATAAAGAATAATAAAATCAACAACAAAAAAATAATCAGACTTATGTAAAATCCTATCTCCCCTGTTATGTTCTCTTTGCAGTACTTAAAATTGTCTAAAGGAAAGTGCAAATCAAACTCTTATAATTAAATAATAACCTTTCCGTCTGCTATGTTTCCATATCCAGTTTATCACACTAAGTATAGATGAGTACAGGTGTTCTTCGCTTATTGCCGATCCGCGGGAGAACGTGCTAATTTCAGTGTTGCAATATGTTTATATATGCGACACGACGTCGTCTTGAGATAATTATCAGCCGTTTGCTTTATCACTTCTTATATGGTAAGAAAAAGTAGGTTTAGTAGATGTAGTTCCATGCAATACGGTATTCTTTTCAATATAATCAAAACCTGAACAGTAAATGTGATCAGTAAAAGAATGGATATCCATGGACCACAGGGTAATACCAAGCATAACGGGATCGGCAAATCGTTTTTTAATTCCATATGGTATTGGTTTGCTCAACACCAATATCATTAAGGGAGGTACGAATCTTATTTTCCCGGATCTAATTCTCATTGCTCTATCCCTTGACCAAAATATCATGTAACTGATATTCTCGGTGGTAATAAGACCCGAAAGAAAAGAAAATAGTTTTAATGAATATACCTTATTTAGCTGTCTTAAAACACAGTATATTATATATATATATATATATATATATATATATATATATATATATATATATATATATCTTACAAATGAGAAAAGTTTACAAGAAAAAGTGCTCAACGCTACTTCTGTAGAGGAGATATACAACCCAGAAAAGTATCAAATTAGGAATATTAGATGTCCGTTACTTTGTTTTATGTGGCCTGCAGAATTATTCGAAGAAAATGCCTTTTCAGTCGATTTTGTCATATATATATATATATATATATATATATATATATATATGTGTGTGTGTGTGTGTGTGTGTGTGTGTGTGTGTGTATGTGTGGGGGTGTTTGGAGTCAAACAATCGGTATAAACCTTTCGATTGGATTGGGTCAAACTTTCAAATTTGTATTGTAGTGATTATCTAATCCAAAACAACATGTAGGACTGACCATTTCTGAAAATGTTGGCCTTTGAAACGAGGTACACTTTTAGTAATGATCACTTATTTTTAATGAAATAGAATAGAAATTGATATTAACTGTTAATTGTTTCATATTTTAAGAAAAAAGATTGCCAGTGACATTTACCTTAGAATATATGCTCCCAACTGGTAGAGCTCTCTGAAAGGGAATTTAACTGACGGTCATCGTCTACGCTTGAGAATATAGCAAGGCTCTTCTAATAAACAGATATGGTGCTCTTGACCTATATACCTATGTATGTATTTATTAGTTAAATTCTCATTCGTGCTTGTAAGTGATGACGATGACCCAGTGGTTAAGAACTCTGACTGATGATAAATCGGTCGGATCTCGATCTCGACTGGAGATAGCCGGCAGTCTAGCCACACTAAGGAGACGTGTTATGTCGAAACAGGGTGTCTGTGGATGAATATATATATATATATATATATATATATATATATATATATATATATATATATATATATATATATATATAACCCTTTGTTTTCGCCAATGTTTGTTTAAAATGGTACCAATTTGACATTCATAGCAAAATTCATGTAGTAAGGCATAAGGTCGACGAAAAGAAAGGGCGGCGCAAATTCATACATAAATATTTTTTAACTATAAAACTAAAATGACGTTGATTTAACAATACTATGTCGAAGTCCACGATCTTTTTAAAGTAATATTAAGAATAAGAAAACTTTTTTTTCTGTTTGTTTTTACATACACCACTTTTCTCCTTCATTATAAAACGATTAATCGTATTATCTAATCCAAAACAACATGTAGGACTGACCATTTCTGAAAATGTTGGCCTTTGAAACGAGGTACACTTTTAGTAATGATCACTTATTTTTAATGAAATAGAATAGAAATTGATATTAACTGTTAATTGTTTTATATTTTAAGAAAAAAGACTTGCTAGTGACATTTACCTTAGAATATAGCGTTCAGCTTTGGAAAAATCACATTTTTACAAGTATCTTAATTGTCACTAGTATTGAAATCCTTGAAAAAGTCTAATCTAATCATAAGTGTATTACAATTTAATGAAACCTATTAAGCATCATATAAAAATATATTTCCTACTTCACATGAAATCATATTACATTTCCTGTATGGTTTGTCTCTCACAAAATTATCAATTTACTCCCTAAGTTACTTAAAACTACAAATACCTTCCTCTTATTATTAGAAAGTCAGCAATATCTTTTCTGTCTTCGGGTATAGGATCAGACTTGTCTCGTATTCGAGCGAGACAGGAAACAAAATGGATTCTGATGAGCTTGGTCTCTGGGGATTTCAACCCCAAGGAAGCAGTTCCTCGATAATCTAACAAGGGAATATTGTAGTTCGCATCGACGCCTTTTTATCAGAAACTGGATAATGTAGGCAATGTTTGCCTGTGCTCACATATCCTGTGCCATATCAGTTCTCGTGGGAGGGTTAACAAATACAACAATAAGAAGCATCTATTACTTGATCATATCAAAAGTATCCTTTTTAAATAGGAATTATTTATATGCCTACGTTTCCTTTTAAACATTTACAAGAAACAAGTCTCTCTCTTTTTTAAAAATAATTCCTTGGTATGCTTCGGTTATTTTGTCCCAATATATCTTGCGTTGCTAATAATTATAACATTAAGAAAAAATATAGTCAATTCGAAAATTTCAGATTTTATTTAGTAAGATAAAATCTAGAAAAGTTGAACTACTTTATAGAGGTTTATGGCTTATATATATATATATATATATATATATATATATCAAAAGCATATATCCGACTTTATTTATATTTTTTTTTTACTTTTGAAACTCTTTATCTACATACAAAACGATTCATATATATATATATATATATATATATATATATTATAATGAAGATTGTGTGCTTTTCCGTCTGTAACCGAAACTATATTCCTACTCAAGTCACAATCCTCTTAGTTATTGACATCACATTCTCCATGATTTTATTTTTATCTAAACCTCAATTATTTATAAAATTGTCTTACATTATTAATACTGTTAACTATGTCGACATACTAACAACATACAATTATATTTATATATACAACAAAATAGCGCTTTACAATGTGAACGAGAAGGCTAATTTGCATATTAATATTAAAAAATCGAATTTAATAAATATGTGCTTAGTATTATTGATTTCTAACTGTTTGGTTTTATTTTAATGAATATAAGCAAAAATCTCTTCAATGAATCTTAAATGAAATCCATTAACAAGATAAAATAACTGTCATTTTATTCTTCACTTCCTCTTATAACTAAATACTTAAATTAGAAAAAATAACAATGAAAGACGAGAGTGATGGAAGAGAAAGTTTCAGTTGTTCCATTTTTTATTATACTCCCTCTGTTTCAAATCTTTTATTATACTCCCTCTGTTTCAAATGTTTTTATCTGTATTCTTATTTAGTTTCATTAGCCTTTCTAATTTAATACAATATTTTATTACATTAAAACTTAAATACTTGCACCCGGAGGGTGCATATATTTGCTAGTATATATAATGAAGGATAGAGAATAAGAAAAGTGTAAGCATAGAAAGAGTGCTCAATGATCTAATAGCACAGCAGGTTTAAAAACAAAAATAAAAAATTATGGATACAATTAACGTTACTTAAGTTTCATGCGTATAACGCAATCCTCAGACGAGAGAATAGTAAAAGGGGGTTAATCAAGTGTTTATAAATAATTTTAAGAAGTGGAGAAGGGAAACTGAATATTTACATTTTTTAAGTGATGACCTTGGTATGTAGCGCCTACTCCATAAGTGACATTCATTGTCTAGATCTTCCAAATTTTACTATAAAAGAGAGGTAATATTTTTGGTAATTTATGTTTAATTAATAGAAAAGAAACATGATAATATAGGTTCCAATACTAAAGTAAAGAACTTCCAAAATGTCCACTATAGGGTGTGTTAATATTATGGAAAAATGCTGAAATTTTAGGAATAGGCATCATATCTTGTCATTTACATATGGTTTAAATTCAATATTAATGTTAAGTGGAATAAATTGTTAGTGGGGGGATTGTGATCCCCAAGGATCCCCATATCAAAATAGAATATACTTATCTAAGAACCTGGGCTAATGTAGTTTCAAAATATATATGGTTATGGAAGTAAATCTCCAAAAACCTTAGGAGGAATTCGCGAACAAACAGATAGGAATTACCACTTTGAATATATATATATATATTATATATATATATATATATATATATATATATATATATATATATACGTTTATTGTTTTATATTATTAGCTAATTTAAGTGTACTTAAGGAAAAGATGAGGATAAAAGACGATGTGCTACTTGTTTCTTTCCTCCCTCTGTAACTCCTCATTTTTCAGCATCTTAGTTGTTTCCAGTGTCATATTTAGGGCGATGGTCACAGAATATTCTGGTGGTAAGTTACGCAACAAAAGTGTATCCAACTGTCAACATTTTAAAATAAGCTACTTCCTTTCGTTGAATAATTTTTTTGACATCTGGGTATTCCAAGATACACAGCCATTCTACGATGGAGAGCCTGAGATATATTTACCTTCTTTATAAGCTAGTGCTTATTTTCTATTATGTGTCATTTAACGATTGGTGACTTATCGTCTTTAGTTTTCCACTCCTCGCTCGCCAGCGTAGTATAGCTGCAAGATTTTCCGGTATGGTTTGTCTCTCACAAAATTATCAATCATTTGTATAGCTTATTTTATGGTTTTTGAATCTTTTTCTCCATTCCATTTCTTAAGCTCCGATGTGTGCCCTTTTATAAACTATACTCATCACAGCCTTCTTCGATAAGAAAAGCAAAGAAAATTACAATACATTACAGGTTGACAATGAAGAAAACATTGACATTTAAATTGAAATAAACAACCTCTTCCTTTCATGATGCTTTGCTTTAAGAAATCCATAGAGCTACTCTAAATGCCATACTGAATACTATTGAATTTATTGTTAACTTTCACCATATTTTTAAGAATTGGTATAAGAAATATATGTCATGGCGTAGTTCTCATCTGCTGCATTGACGGCTGGGACAGGGGAATAAGCTGACAGCACCTTTGCAGAGGGGTAGGATCTCCCCAATGAGGTCACCTCTTGGTCGTGGGTGGCGATCCATGATGCTTAAGAACGGAATCCTTGTGGCCGAGCCGTCCATGACCTGCTATACTCCAATTTAGCCCTTATTTGGACTAGACAGGCGGTTGTAGAGGCCACCTCCTATCAGTTGGTTGGTCATGTCAATCCCTGGCACCTATATGATTGTATCGACCTTAATACTCTTATGGCAAACGCCAACCCTTTTTATCATATGTATGCTAGAAGGTGGTGACCGAGTGTTTTGTTCTGTGTATGACGCTAAAGTGCGAAAAGGTTCCAATTCTGGATCTCTGGGGAGTGTGGGGTATCTCCTTATTGAAATTCCTCTCAGACCCCCTCTGACCCGGGGTGCTAGTACTTGTTAGATAAGGGTTGAATAGTATTTAAATGATGAGTTTCAAAAAAGAAAATGAGTTTTAAAAAATGAATTCCCAACATGAATGATGTGTGTCAGTTTCTACATACAGACATAGACACACTAGAGAGTGGCTGTGTCTAATTCATTTTGAGCATAAAATAACCCAAAGACTGACATGCCTTAAAATCCAATCATCTAACGTGATACAAAGATCTCATCTCCCACGCAAGTGCCTTATGTGATTTGCACGTAACAAGGACAAGGAAAGGCTATATCCAATAGCCGACGCGAAATATTAGCGCTAAATATTTGGAATTCAGATTGATGTTATTGTTTTTTTTGCAGGGGGGGGGGGTTCTGAGACTAGCAATGAAAAGAAGCCTAATGATAATTTGGATGTGAGGCATTTAAACTACGCCTCTCCGTAAACTGCGTTGCAATTATGTCATTTTCTAATGAACAATGCAATCAAGAAAACCAATTTGGAGAATAAATTTTATTGACAATGCACTGCAAGTAAACGAGCTGCATCGAGTGCTTTGTCAGAAAAGAAGAAAAAACTTGATGAAATTGCAAGTTACTTTAATAAGATTTCAACTTCAAAAACCAAGAAATTTAACTCACTTTCTTAATTTATACTTGAGTGAGAGAAAATAGTTTGAAAACAATAAGAGGTGATACAAAAATGTACCCAAAAGCTTTCATTTACTAAGCATTTAGCATCCGATATAACAACGCCTAAATATTTGGGACTGCATATATAGGCCCGGTGTGTAAGTGATATTGTCTAATGAATTCGGAGACCAGAATTAAAATCTTGGACAAGGCTGTTTGCATTTCACATAGCGCTTATACCCTTGGGAAAGGTATAAATCCAACTATTCTCCTTCCATGTGTAAGTAGTAGGGCGGACTAGGATCTTTAATCTTGGTAAGGCAACCAGTCTAGGAGAAGAAAAATTCCGATTTCAAACCTGTTAAAATCCGTTTAAGAAATTAATAATGTGTCACATCATTCTCGTGTGGAGGGGTTGATATATATATATATATATATATATATATATATATATATATATATATATATATATATATATATATGCTATAGAACAATAAATAAAGTGAAAAAAGCTTAACCATCTTTTTTACTATTGTCAGAAATATTAATGAAACGTCATTGGCTTAGAGGAAGAAATTATTTTCTTTGATTATTATTGTCAATGTTTCCTTAGTTGTGGCGAAAAGTCATATTTTTCTAAAAAGAAAATTCTCAGAAATACAATAGGAATTTTCTCAGGATTTTCCTTACTTTTAGTTGATATCCAAATTTATGATTAGTCCTTTGCTAACGATTAGTAAGCATTAGTCTGTGTTTGAAAAAGTGTCAAATTTTAGGGTACAATGATCGTGGACGACCACTTTGCTATATTGCAAAGCAATTAAATCGTCATCATTCATCAATTGATGTTTTAATCGGTAATTATGAGAAAACAGGAAATTATCATCAAAAAGAAGATCGCGACCGCAAGAGGAAAAATACTGCATCTGATGCTAATGTATACCTTTCTTTTTTCAATACAGTGAATATAAAGATTTTTTCCTTTCAACATTGGTGGGATTTTGCAATAGAATGAACTGAAAACCTCTCCACAATATTATATTAACGAAATAAGATTACAAATCTTATAATGTCTACATAATACTGCTCATGAAACGCTTATCCTATATAAAATGCTATCTATCAATCTATTGCCTCTCTCTCAATTCCGGCCGGATATGGTATCACTCATTCGTTCGGCGTGAAATGATTGAAAACGGAATATATAGACAAAAGATATCTGCCATATTTGACCAAATTCACACACACACACACACACACACACACACATATATATATATATATATATATATATATATATATATATATATATATATAGTATTGTATTGTATTGTATTGTTGACGCTCGCCAAAGTTTGTCGGAGACAAAGACGAGATGATAACAAGTTCATAGGAAAAGAAATTCAGACGTGGCTAAAGAAAAAACACCACTCATTCTATTGTTTCACACTCCTTCCGAACTGGCGACAAAGAAGGGGAGACGCGAAGCGGTAATTTTTGAGTCTGTGAAGGAATTGCTAAATCGTAGCCCGCTACCAATGGTGAGGGTGCGATCCGTGTCCCCTGCTGGTTCCTAACTGACTCATTAACTCTTATAAAAAATTTACAAATTCTTATGTGACAGTTTCTCGTACGTACTGAGAGTGTTCTCGTGTTTGTACCTTTTTTTATCGATCACCTGTTTCACTGGTAGTGAAGGTGGCTAGTTCATTACATATAACTCACCCCACCCATTTTCACTAAAAATATAATTGGAAATTCCGTTGTCATAGAACACAAGGCATTGCACACGTAAATAGAAAAAAAGCGAAGGGAGAATAAAATGAAAAATAAAAAATATGAAGTAACATAATGGATGGAGAAAAGCCAGCAGTAGAATAAAAAAGAAAAAGAAAAAAAATTAAGTGCCAGTCCACACGTAACATTTATGACGGATATTATGCGAGTGAACGAAGCATGTTCAAGATTTATTCAAAATGTATCTAGTAATCCGAAGAATGCATATCATACTTTTGTCAATAAACTACAAAAAACTGTCAAAAATGGCATTCACTTGAAAAACAAGTTATCAAAACTTCAGAAATCTTATATTTTTCCTACTCACCCTGTTATCAGCTGGATCGAAAAAAAAGAACAAAAAAAATGATTTGAGTAGTTTCCAGAACTACAAAAATCCTTCTTATCTGAGATGTGATCTGTTCGGCCGCTACTCAGTTTCCTGGAAAGAATGCTAGGTTACAAAATCGGCATTGGTAAACGAAATAAAGAAATGGATGACATCAATTGATAGATCAAAACTTGGCCCCAGTTTTACAAGTGACGTCCAAAGGTCTTTATACCAGACTGGCAGTCCACCAAGAAGACTTAAAAAGATCAGCCTGTCTTACTCAGCTTATTTTATGTTCAGTCGTTTAAAAAAACAAAAGTTATTTTCTACAGTAGTTTTTTCTCAACTTTAATTGTACTTCTTTAAAACTACGTTGCTTTTCAAACGTGACCGGTGATTTTTCTTGCCCACATGAACAGCAAGTAAACTGATGAACTTCGATGCAATGAGTCTTAAATCCGAGTACTAACAATCAATTAGTCTGATTTGCAACACCTTGTCTGCTAGGATTAGCATACACTGTCTGTATCCCCTGAAGAGAGGTAATAATCCGCTCCCAAAAGGGATTTTCTGAGTATGACACTAAACTTCATATGATATTGAGGCTATAGTCCTGGAGATTGTAGAGTATACCTTCATTATCATTACTGTCAGGTTCACTCTGTGATAGTAATTGACATGGTCCTATCTATGAGTCAAATAGATCTGTTTATAAATAATTCGTATTCGATACGAATACTTGATACCTTATAATTGTGTATCTATAATTTGTATAAAGAATAGGTACTTGAAGATATAATTGTATACTGAGGGTTATTATTATCAGTTAGTTGAAACAAAGTGTTTTCAAACAGATGACAATTTTAAAAAATTACTTGAAACTATATAAAAAAAGTTCCATTTTCCCTCTGTGTATGGAATCAAATACCTTGGAAAAATCTACGAATAGTAATGTTGCCTCCAGATTCTTTGCTCGAACCCCTTCTATGATCCGTCGTACAGTTAGGATCTGAGAGGTTGTGGATCGATTTCTGCGGAATCCGTTTTGGTTTTTCCTAAGTATTTTCTCTATTTCGGGTCGGATGTGATTAAGAAGAAGGGCATTATATATCTTAGCTGCAATAGTAGTAAGAGTTATGCCTCTGTAGTTTTTAGCGATTCCTAGGTCTCCTTTTTTGGGGAATGGAAGGATGCATCCTTTCGTCCATTTTTCTATTCTATTTTGTCTATATACTGCATTGTATAGCCTAAGCAGTATGTCATTGAACTTACCCATCTTCCATACCTCGGGGGGTATTTCGTCAAGTCATGCTGATTTTCTACTTTTTAGTTTTTTTTCAGACTTCGTTGAGTTCTTCTGTTAATAAAATCCCCCAGTTTGATGTCTAGTTGTCTATCTATGATCTTTTAGGTGTTAATTTCTATGATTTTAGATGAGTTCCCCAGAAGTTTCTGGAAGTGGTCTTTCCATTTCTGAAGTCTATCTTTTTGGCTGGTTGCCTATAGCTTTGATCTAGAGGCACCTTTCCTACCACTAATTTCATTTACTGTTTTCCATGCTAATTGCGACAGTCTGTCTTCCACTGATTGTCTTATACTATTTATTTGTACTTTGATGTATTCTATTTGTTCTTTTTTTGTATGTTGTGGTTAGTTCTATCTGGGCTTTTCGAAGGTTGCGTAAATTGGTGTTAGTGGGGTTTGTCTTATTACGTTGGGCTGCTTTATTTATATCGTTTCACTTTTGTCAAACTGCTTGTCTCCCGAGGAACAGAGTGTTTAGCTCTTAGTTTGGTTGGTACGCACTCGGTTGCTGCTTCTAGGTGAGCACTGACAAAGTTTTCGTATTCCTCGTTTGGTGGGAAGCTTTCAGATGTCTCCTGGAGGATATCTCTTTTATTCCTTACTGCGACAGTGTAGCGATTGCATATATCGCTGTTGGCAAATGTCGACTAGCCGTATCGTATAGATTTACTGGTTTGTTTTTTGTTTCTACGTAGGCTTTGGTTTCCCCAAAGAAACGGTTGCCACTATAATCATGCTCTACAGAGACACTAAGGTAATGGTACGCTCACCTGATGGCGATACAGATTTCTTTGACATCGCCGCTGGATTCCTACAAGTAGATACATTGGCACCATATATATTTGTAATATGCCTTGACTATGTACTCCGAACATCAGTAGATACCATAAAAGAAAAAGGTTTCACATTAAGAAAGGCAAGAAGCAGGAGATATCCCACACAAACAGCCACAGATGCGGACTATGCTGATGACCTCGCACTTCTTGCAGGTACACCGGCACAGACTGAGTCATTGCTGCATAGCCTGGAGGAGGTAGCAAAGAACATCGGCCTTTATGTGAACTCTGATAAAACTGAGTTCATGAGCTTCAAAAACAAAGGAGACATCCCCACACTTGACGATAAGCCTCTTAAGCCAGTAGAAAAATTCACATACCTAGGTAGTAATATCTCATCCACAGAGAACGATATTAATACATGAAAATTATCAAATTATCAGTCATATGGAAATCCAATATCACTGAGAAGCTAAAGCGACATTTCTTCCAGGCTGTAGTCATATCAGTACTGCTGTATGGCTGCACCACTTGGACCCTAACGAAGCGCCTTGATAATAAGCTAGATGGGAGCTGCACAAGAATGATGCGTGCGGTCTTAAACAAGACGTGGAAACAGTACCCCACAAGGAAGCAGCTGTATGGTCACCTGCCTACTATCTTCCAAACTCTTTCAAAACAACTACACAAAATATATAAAAATAAACGTTTAATATACGCGATCCCTATGAATCAAGCTATCTCATTTGAAATACCAATAGGCACTTATTCTATTTAAAAAATCAGTGGTAAAAACATTGTATATTATCAATCTTTCAGTTGAGGATATCATGACAGACTCAAATAAGTAATAGAAAAATCGTGCATTTTACTTATCTTGAAAGCAATACACAACTAACATATGAAATGTGTGATTAATATTTTGAACACCTGTTTAAAGACGTATATCAGTCAATTTAGAACCTCAAATACGAATCCTGTCTAATACATCACGATGCCAGACGCAATTATGGAATGAATGAAGATATATAAATGACTTCCCCTCACATTGTAGCCGATGTGTTACTGCAGCATGCCTTTATACATAAGAACGATACGACTTTTACGAGCAAAATGTCTTATCTTGTATTACTTTCACGTAGCTGCAGGGTTCCAAGAAATTCCCCTAGAAAATATATAGCGAAAAAAGTTGGGTTATAAAAACTAGCGAGTATCTTATGAATGAGTTATCATGATTCTTTTAGCTTTAATGTATGCACCACTATTATGGAAGTGAGTCTTCAGTCAACAAGATACTGAGCGTTTAAAAAAAAAGGCAGCCGTAAAGTAAAAAATTAAAATCTGATCGTTTGGACTCATCACCTCGACATTAAGAGTTGATAAACATGATCGTCTTGAAGTATTTCAAACTTATACACTTGCAGTTCCACAGAATTTACCAACCAACTGCCATATTGTTTACTAGTTAGGAAATGTAGATTGAGGCACTTTTAAATTAAATTTGTATCTAAGAGGTTACTAAGTTTTATCATTAAAATTAGTTTGAAAATCTTTCACCCTTGGAAAGCGAAAAAAAAAACGGATGCTCGAATGAGGCCAGTGCATAAAGTAGTAAATATCCTGGTCTATTACCATTATGCTAAACATGACTAATATTGTAGCATAAAATGTACGTGCTTGTAAATTCTAACCTCTTATATTTGGGCAACACTCAAACACACGCACAGATACACATATCCTTTTTTCTCTCTCTCTCTTTCCGTATTACAGACACACATACGCACGCACACGCACACACACACACACACATACACACACACACACAAACACATATATATATATATATATATATATATATATATATATATATATATATAGTTTAAGATAGCGTAGACACAGTCAACAGCACCTAGTGAATTTTACTTTTTTGCCTTGGCGATTATCAGACCAAATGCCATTGGCTCAGTGTCTACGCTATCCAAACTTAGATATGTTATATCCCCGATATTTAATGCTCTTCATTTATAAGTATAGCAATCTACAATATATATATATATATATATATATATATATATATATATATATATATATATATATGAAGATTGTGAATTAACCCTTTAACATTTTGATTTCCTGTTTATCTCAATTAGAGTAAAAGACGGTGTCATTTAGCAAGTTCTTTTGACGCCAAACATATTGATGAATAGTTAAGTCCTGCGGTAGTCCCTTTAGATATTTGTGACCTGAAAGTTATACCAATATTACCCAACCCTGAAATAGTAGGAGCGTCATTCTAATACAGTGCGTGGAATAAACCTTCATAGCCATTAATCACAAATACACCCAGGCCCGGATTGGTCATACCTATGGGTTAAATGCAAATATTTTCCTGGCCTCCTACTAGGCCAGATTATCACAAGATTTGTTGTTTTATGAGGCATCCAGCAAGGATCGCACCCGCTTTTCAGTAGTAATATATTTGCCTCTATGGGTCAAATATGTCCAATCAGACCGAAGTGGAAGTACCTATGTGTCAAATAGATCTGAAAATTATTAAATAAGAATACTTGATATATAACTGTAAATTTGTATTACGAATAATTACATGAAGTTATAATTGTTTTCACAGGATTATTATACTTAGTTACTTGAAACAATAACTTCGCAAACAAATGACTGTCATAAAATATAAATAATTACTTGAGACCATATAATTATTAGTATTAGGAATAGTTGAAACCATACAACTGTGGGTATATTATTTATATTAAATAGGTATACATGATATCATATAAGCGTGTGCAAAAACTCTTAAGAAACAACTACACAAA